>AP025075.1:13579175-13882986 GCA_036186865.1 Eustoma russellianum | reverse complement strand
CGTTCATAGGACGATTTGTCGTTGTCTGTTTCGATGATATCCTAATCTATTCCCAAACCATAGAAGATCATCTTGACCACATTAGAGCCGTTTTTGAAAAGCTTAAGCAAGAACAACTTTACGCCAACTTTAAGAAGTGCTCCTTTTGTTTAGAACGCGTAGTTTTTCTAGGCTTTGTCATTTCGGCTGAGGGAGTAGAAATGGATGAGGAAAAGGTTAGGTCAATTGTGGAGTGGCCTATACCTAAGACTGTAGGAGAAGTTTGCAGTTTCCATGGACTTGCAAGTTTTTATAGACGCTTTGTCAAATATTTTTCTTCCATAGCTGCACCCCTAAACGAAATTGTGAAAAAAGATGTACCTTTTAGGTGGGAAGAGCCACAACAACAGGCATTTGATGAACTTAAACGTAGGCTGACCACTGCACCCATACTTAGGTTACCAAATTTTGACGAGACCTTTGAGATCGAGTGTGATGCAAGTGGAGTGGGTATAGGCGCAGTTTTAACCCAAGGTAAGAAACCCATAGCCTATTTTAGTGAGAAATTGAAAGGAGCTGAATTGAATTACTCTACCTACGATAGGAACTTTATGCCCTCGTGAGATCCCTACAAACTTGGCAACACTATCTTCAACCTAAAGAGTTTGTGATCCACACTGACCACGAAATCCTTAAGTATCTTAAAGGACAGGGAAAGTTGAACAAAAGACATGCCAAATGGGTAGAGTACATAGAACAATTCCCTTACATGATTAAATACAAACAAGGAAAGGACAATATATGATGCGCGGATGTCACACCTTGTACGGATCGTCTCCTTTAACACTTGGATCCTTAACGGTTGTAGGCAAGAATTTAACTCCCTCCTAGCCGTTGATTCACCAAGGTTTTTGTTTGAGCCTTCCTCCTTCAAAAGTTACCCTTTTCCTAAGCAAGATTGCACCCTCTTGGAAGGCCACACCTTTGATTTTGGATATCCCCCACAAGGTTGCTCACTCCTTGATTGGATTTTAACTTTGATCTTCAAAGAAACAAAGAAAACACTCAACTTGTTCTTAAGAAGAATCAAAAACAAAACTCACAAGTGTTTATGAAGAGAAAATAGGCTAATTTTGCCCAAGAATTCTTATGAATCAATTTTCCAACTTTCTTACTCTGTTTGGACGTCTATGACTCCTTTAAATAGGGCCAAGAAGACCAAAAAAAAAGTCTAGTCTACAAAGCTAAAGAAAAGGCTAGTCAAAAGGCTACAAAAAAGGCTTAAAATGTGTAATCTGTTGGCAAACAGTTTGACCCCTTCTAGAAGCAGATTTTGGTCTTTATCACTTCTTGAGAATTGTATATCACGTTTTAAAATTGAATTTGGGCTTCTGAATCACCTCATTTGGATATGGGACGAGTTAGATATGGCCCTCCAAAGTTTGGGTGTCCTGAATGCTTTCTGTACGGGCTCCTGAAAAATTGTATGAATTGTAGCCTGTTTTTGGATCACTTGCAACACGAATTAGACCTTGACACCTTTAGATAATTGTAGCCCATTGAATGTAGAAAATAAACATATGCAGTTCTCTGAATTTGGCCCATCCATTAAAGAGATAAGTCCAAGTTATTAAACATGTGTCACAGGATTCGGCAGAAACAATACTTGAACTTCAATGCTGTTTTTAGCCATTATAACAACAGATCATGGAAATGTGCAAAACATGAATGTGCTGGATCTTTGTCTTGTGTTTCGAAGGAAACTTGAATCACTTAATTTGCCCTTGTGGTTGAAGAGATACGCCTGTTTTACGAAAACTTGTTTTGCCAGAAAATTACATTTTGAAATGGGCTTGCTTCTCTTCAACTCCTTTGGTCTTCAAACGTCTCCAGCAACCTTACAAGTCCTTAAAATAATTCTAATAAATATAGAAACATAATAAACAAACCTAAAGGCCTAACAAGCTAAAAGACTCAAGGTTTGGTCATGCAAGACAGAAAGAACAACCTTTACAAACAAGAAACTTTAGGCAAACGACTCAAGGAATGAAAGAAATAATACAAACAACTCATATATGTTACGACACACAAAAACTCAAAGATTGGGCTCAAGTAAGTGAACCCAACAACACTCTTTGTTTACAGGCTCGTCTTGCACATGTCTGAACAAGAATGCATCAACTTCTTGGCTCAAACTCTTTGTCATACTTCTTGTCTCTTGTCCTCGACTTGCCTCGTCTTTGTTGCCGCTTGGCACCTGTACCTCATCATTCCCCCGCTCCTCAAAAGGATTCGACCTCGAATCTAAAGCATCACTAAAAGAAGATAGATCAGAAACATTAAAAGTATTTGAGACAGAACCATACTTACCTTGCGGGAGGTCAATGATGTAGGCATTGTCATTGATCCCCTCAAGCACCTGGAAAGGACCATCACCTCTTGGCATCAATTTGGATTTCCTTTCATTAGGAAACTGCTCTTTGCGCAAGTGCAACCATACTAAGTCGTCTTGCTCAAAGACAACTCTCTTCCTTCCTTTGTTTGCTTGCTTAGCATACTGCTTGTTCTTCTTTTCAATTTGTAATCTCACTTTGGCATGCAACTTCTTCACCAATTCAGCCTTTGCCTTACCATCAAGTGGGGAAAGGGGATTGAAGCCATAAACAATTTCAAAAGGAGAATACAAAGTACCACTATGCACACTCCTATTATATGCAAACTCAATATGTGGCAAACAATCTTCCCAATTCTTTAAGTTCTTCTGAATTAGAGAACGTAAAAGTTGAGATATCGTCCTATTTACTACTTCGGTTTGACCGTCAGTCTGTGGATGAGCAGTAGTAGAAAATAAGAGCGTAGTACCCAACTTACCCCAAAGGACACGCCAAAAGTGACTCAAAAATTTTGTATCCCTATCAATAACAATAGTTCTAGGCATACCATGCAAACGAACAACTTCCTTAAAGAACAAGTCAGCAACATGGGATGCATCATCAACTTTTCTGCATGATATGAAGTGAGCCATCTTAGAGAAACGATCCACAACAACAAAAATACTATCCTTACCCGTCTTTGATCTAGGCAGTCCTAGAACGAAATCCATACTAACATCAACCCAAGGTGAAAGGGGTACGGGTAGTGGATGATATAAACCATGTGGATGCAACTTAGACTTTGCTTGCTTACATGCAATGCAATGAGCACAAATCTTTTCTACATCTGCACGCATGTGGGGCCAGAAGAAATGCTCACGCAATGCCTCAAAAGTCTTAAAGACACCAAAGTGACCCATAAGGCCGCCTCCATGTGCCTCCTTAACAAGCAATTTGATGAGCTATAGCCTAACCTTGTGGATACAAACACTGACGATGACACCTCAATGCCCTACACAGGTCCCATAACAAGGAGTATGGCTAAGAAGTTATTACATTGTGTTGAATCATTTCTTTATAGGCATGAAGAGGATGAACCAAGCAAAGATGATGTCCATTGGGTTTATATGATACAAGCTATGATCTAGTTGTATCAAAAACGTGTTGTACATATCTTCAGTTGTTCCTTTTAATATTGTTGGTTGGTTAACCTTGTTTTAGGATAGTTTGTGTTGTATTATAGCCTTGTCTTTCAGGAACACGTACATAGCTTGGAAATGCGATTAGAATCTGAATTTTTGTCCAAGCAAAGAGGTGTTATGCAAGTAGCTTACAAGCAAGGTGGTGACAAGCACTCATGTCAAATTCAAGCAATGTTCTTCACGTTAAATGGGTGTACAAGCTGCTCACATCATGAACCAATTGGAAGGAGTCTTGTAAATGTTCAAACCAATCACAATCAAGTTGAAGTCAAGAATGCAAGCTGCACAACAATTGGTCCAATCAAATCCCTTGAAGAAATCGTTGGTTTAAGGCCTAAATGGTTTGAAAATTCAAAGACCAACTTGCAACCAATCAAAGCCTAATTCAAAGAAAGCTGCTCCAAGTATTATCCAATCAAATTGATCAAGAGAAAGGCTGGAAACAAAGCATGGAGTACACGACAATAGCAACCAGAAATCTTGGAACAAAAGTTGTTCAAAAAGCAAGCATGTCATTTTATTCTTGTACTTTGTATTTTAAAACTTGTACTTTTTATAATTTTCGTTTGCTATAAGTAATGTAGGAACCTGAATGTACAAAGAACACAATTTTCAAGAAAACATTTCAATCAAACATTCCTTTAAGGAGTTCTCAACTTTCTAGTTGAAGTTAAAACCACTTAACGGTTTCTTTCAAGTTCATAGCCTAGAACTTGTTAGTATTTACTTCATTTTTTGGTTTACAGCATCTTAGGGTCTCAATGAGGTTTTAGATGTGTTGGAATGCCAAAGAGAAAGAGGTGTTGGCATAAATTGAGCCAAGAACAAACGGTTACAGTTCAAGGGGTGTCATAGTGATGTTCTTTGCCATAGCTGTGGTTCAAATCAGTTTGGAGTAGGAGACAAAGTCCTTGGAATCGTTTTCTAGCCTTCATTTGGCTCATCAATTGGTATCAGAGATTTGGTTAGTCTTCTATTCATGTTTACATTGCTTAAACTTGCATATGCATGATGCTGCCCAAAACCGTTTAGTAAACTGTTTTGTTGTCCAATTAGATTCTGTTTGTTTACGTAGTTAGTTTATGTTTTGAAGTGTTTATTAGATAGTTTACAATAGTTTGGTAACTTAGTTTTTAGTAGCAAAAAAAAACCGAAACACCACAAAAAGAACATAGACTAGACTTAAGTATTGTTAGAATCCCTTTGTGTAGTTTAGATTAAAAACCGTGTGTGAATCTTGTTGTTCTAGTTCAACCTAGCTTAGATAATGTTCATTAGGTCCTAATCTAGAAGTTTAAAACGGTAGTTTAGTGATTCCTTAAAACAGAAAACTTGAACACAAAAATAGATTAGTTGATAGTTTAGTTGTAATCAAGTTGTTAAAATTCTGTTTTAGTAGTTGTGTGCAATCTGTTTACACGTTTTATTTGCTGCCCTATTTAGCTTAGTTAGAGTAGTTTGCAACAAAGTTTAAGTGTTTTAGTTGGTTGTTTAGTTCAACACAAGAAATCCAAAAACTAAGGACAAAACAAGTGGTTTTAGTTAACTAAGTGTGCTGCCTAGTTTTCTAGTGTTACACGTTTGATAAGTAGAATATAAAGACTTGCATCTAGTAACCCCTAGTTTAGAAACTGATTGCATCATACAAACAAAAACCAAGCAAAAACAAAGTAGGATAGATCACTTAAAAACAGAAAAAAACAAGTTAGCTTACTTTGCATCAAAAACTGATTTCCATTAGTTATTAGTAATCAGCCTTTATAAATTGCATTTAGAAACAAATAAGTTACATTTAGCCATCTTAAGATTAGTTAGATCATTTGCATCAAAAACAAAAAAAAAGAAAAAAAAAGACAAACTGCCCAAAAACCGTGTGGTTTAGAACAACCTTTTAAAGCTCATTTGAAATCTTGGTGTATGCTAATAGCTTTATCTTTTTGTTGATTTCAATTGTTTCAAACAACTTGTTGGACTTGGATACATTCTGAAAGTTAGGAATTGTTTAAGCCCCACACTGTTAAAGAGCTATCCAATTGTTGTTTTAGATCAATTTCTGAACTTACATTGCACTATATACAATTTGAACTTGTTGTAATTGTGAATTGAATTCTCACTACATAGTGTTTAGCCATGTTGTGTACGAGGAACTTTCAAATTCCAAATACAACAAACCTTGTGCAATTAAAGGCCGTGGGCAATGTCTCATGTAGGCCGTGAGGAGTAGTCTCACAACAATCAAGCAAACCCCTCCAAAGAAAGAAAATTAAGCTTGATTGAGAAATACGCGAGAGAAAAGCCAATATTTGTCAACAAGTAAGAGGCAAGACAAGAGAGAATTGCACAAGAAAACCAAGTGAGGAAAAGCCCAAAAGTAAACATTGCATAAAAGGAAAATTCCCGTGCAAAGCTCAAAAGAAAGAAAGTGCCCAAACCAAACCCCAAAGTGTTGTAGTTTTGAGATATTGAAAGTTTCTAAAGCAAACCCTTGCTAACACTTTGTTTGTGTGCTTTTACTTTCACTTTACTTCAATTGATAATTGCATATGCTGTAAAGTAATTGAGGGATTGTCTTAAACAACCCCGTAGATTTCATTCAGCCCGAACAACAATTTGACTTCTGTGATTTTCTTGAATCTTTAGGAGAAATAGTCCAAATTGCTGTTTTGAACAATTGTCAACATAAAGTAGAGTATTTGCATCTTGTCAATATTTTAAATTGGTTTTTGAGATTATCTTTTGAATCATGGGTCCCCAACAGAAAGATAATGCACCATCCCCGTCCCCATCTACTCCTGTCCCATCCCCAGTCCCTGTTACCCTAGAGAATATATAGCAAACACTCACTTTCCTTGTTAATCAGTTTGGTTTAATGAGAAGTGACATAGAGGATAACAAACAAAGGATAAACAATGTAGAAAAGCCAACCTCATATCAAAAGGAACCTAGTATACCTTTTCAAGAAGGCACCTCTTATGGTAATGAGTCTCATGTTGAACGTAGAAAAGTCACATCACTTAGAGGTAGAAGTCGAGGTCGAGGTAGTAATGGTGGTCGTAGGAACATTTCTTTTGAGGAGAGATTTGATTATCTCCCTGAGTACAATAAAGAACACTATCCGGAAGAACGGTATGATGAACGTCAACCTGATAGAGATGAACATCTTGAGGAAGAGATCATTACTACTAAACTGACAATACCCTCCTTCCAAGGGAAAAGTGATCCTGAAACATATCTGCAATGGGAAACAAAAGTAGATCATATGTATTCTTGCACTAACTATTCTGAATTGGCCAAAGTGCGGTATGCAACTTTTGAATTTGTAGATTATGCTTTACTCTGGTGGGAGCAATTGCAGAACACCCAGAGAAGAACAAGACAGCCCCCTGTTGTTACTTGGTCCGAGCTGAAACAAGAGATGAGGAAGAGATTCATATCTCCTTCCTATGAAAGAAGCATTTTCCAGAAATTGCAACAACTTTCTCAAGGTAATAGATCTGTTGATGAATTTTATAAAGAATTAGAACATCTGCTTACCAGGGCTAACATAGAAGAAGCTGAGGAAGTCACAATGGCTAGATTTCTAGCTGGTTTGAACAAAGAGATTGCATTTAAGGTGGAACTTACACCTTACTCTGATCTGGCTTCTATGGTTCACATTGTTGAGAAAGTGGAAAGACAATTGAAGGTAAAAACTTCTAACCCTTCTTTTCAGACTAATCCTTTGAGTTTTCCTAGAACACAGCCCAGGACGCCTTTCCGTCCACAACAAGGTCAAGGCCGTGGATTCCAAGGAAAATCAACCCAGAACATCCAAAGTCGTCCAAAGTTTCCAATCACTGATAAAGGCAAAGCTAAGGTGGAAGGTACGCCTAATGTTAAGACTCGTGATATTCAATGTTTTAAATGCTTAGGAAAAGGTCATTTTGCTAATCAATGTCCCAACCCTAAACGCATCATGTTTATTGAAGAGTCTAATGAGTATTATTCTGAAGAAGAATTGGAAGAGAGTGAGGAAAACAATGAAATTGAACAAACATGTGAGGAAGAAGAAGAGATTAGTGAAGAGACTAATGAGTGTGAAACAAAAGAGTTCTTAGTTGTCCGTCGAGCTCTAAGTGCCCAAATTAAAACTGAAGAACCTGACATACAAAGAGAGAACATATTCCACATTCATTGTATGGTTAAAAAGAAAGTCTGCACTTTAATCATTGACTCCGGTTCATGTACCAATGTGGCAAGTTTTGAACTTGTTAGGAAACTTGAGTTACCTTTAATTAATCACCCCCATCCTTATAGACTTACGTGGCTTAATGAGTGTGGTGAAGTTAAAGTAACAAAGCAAGTCCTAGTTTCTTTATCAATTGGTGGGTATTTTGCTGAGGTGTTATGTGATGTAGCCCCTATGCAATCAAGTCATATCTTATTAGGTAGACCGTGGCAATTTGACAAAAAGGTTACTTATGATGGTTACCTAAATAGATATTCCTTTAGGCATAACAACAAGCTGTTCAAATTAAATGCCTTGCCCCTACACAAAGTCTTTGAGGATCAACAACGAATGTTAAAAAGCCATAATGATCCAAAAGAAAAGGAATTGGAAAGGATTTTCATCAAGGAAAACCAACTGAAAAGTTCACATCTTAAAATTGAACCGAAAGAAATCAAAGTTTCTGCCGAACCATCTCTAAAGAAAAGCGCATTCTTTGCATCTCAAAGTGAGGTATTCCATGCTATCAATTCAAAGAAAACTGTTTATATCTTGCTTTACAAAGAAACTCTGTTCTCTTCATCTGAAATACCACCTACTTTACTAAGTGAAGTTGCATCTTTACTTCAAGAATTTTCTAGCTTGTTTCCTGAAGGAGATCCCCCAGGTTTACCACCTCTAAGAGGCATTGAACATCAAATAGATTTCGTTCTAGGAGCTGTTCTGCCAAACAGACCTGCCTATAGAGCCAATCCAGAGGAAACTAAGGAAATCCAAAAGCAAGTTGAGGAACTATTGACCCAAGGTAAAGTAAAAGAGAGTATGAGTCCTTGTGCTGTTCCTGTTATCATTGTCCCTAAGAAAGATGGAACTTGGAGAATGTGTACAGATTGTAGAGCCATCAATAAGATCACTGTGAAGTATAGATACCCTATTCCTAGGTTGGATGACATGTTGGATATGTTGTATGGGTCTAAGTGCTTTAGCAAAGTAGATCTTAAACAAGGATATTTCCAAGTGAGAATTAGGGAAGGTGATGAATGGAAAACTGCCTTTAAGACTAAATTTGGATTGTACGAATGGTTAGTTATGCCCTTTGGTTTAACCAACGCCCCTAGTACTTTCATGAGGTTAATGAATGAGGTCTTAAGGAAATTCATAGGGAAATTTGTAGTAGTCTACTTTGATGACATTCTTATCTACTCCAAAACCCTAAGTGAACATCTGATCCATCTTCGAGCTGTTTTTGTCACCCTACAGAAAGAAGAGCTGTATGCTAATTTCAAGAAGTGTTCTTTCTGTCTGGAGAAGGTTACATTCTTAGGATTTGTGATTAGTGCTGAAGGAATTGAAATGGACCAAGAGAAAGTTAAATCCATAACTGAGTGGCCAACTGATGCGTGCAACTCGTGGGCTCCAACAATTCCACCTTCCAAACGTCCTTCACAAAGGGTTAGGCACAAGGAAGAAGACTTCCCCTTGCTTCCTTAGTGATTAAAAACGTGTGGATTAAACGAATGAGCAAGACCAACACTTCAAGATGGTCGTTGATCAGGCAAACCAAAACGGCCCTCCTGGACGGCACCTTTAAGCAATGGCAACACCTTCAATATGCTCAACTTTGAAGGATCTTAACCTAGGTTTTTAATGCAAAACCAAGAAAACAAAGTATCACACAAAGTGAATGAAATATCAAGAATTGTTATTCATCAAAAAGTGAGATTACAATCAGCCAAAGGGGTCTATTTATAGGCCTCTAACCCACGCCTATCAGCCTTTAAATGACCAGATTTTATTTCAAAATAAGCTAGCTAATAATGTTTGAAACTTGAAAACTATTTGAATTCAAAAAGTAAAACAAATCCTAGCTAAAATTTGAATTGCTTGCAAGGTGTCTTCTCTTCTATCTTCAGCCGTGTATGTGGACCAAAATGGAGCCTTGGAGGAGTGTTTTCAAAAGTTTGGGTGAAGTTTGACTTCAAGTTGAGATTGAATTTTGAGTACACTTTGAATTTGATCCTAGGATATCCTTAATCCTTCCAGCCGTTTTTGATGAGTGATGAAAGACTTGAAAAATCTGATTTGATGAGGATAAGGTGGTTGGGGTTGAATTCAAAGGATGGTTGAAGATTTAATCCAAATGGAGTTTGAATTTGAATTCAAACTTGATTCAATCTTTGTGTTGTTGATTTGTCTTCCAAATGGCGTGTATATCAAGAGAATAGGAGCTGAAATCTTCTTCAATTTTAAATCTCAAATTGGTTGAAACTTGAATTCAAATCATGATTGATCATTATCCATTTGTTTCAAATATGGCCGGCCCCCCTTTTTGATTTCAACTTGATCAAGAGATTCTATCTTGGACACCTTTGAATTTGTCTTAGCGTAGACAAACATTCTCTTTGAACATTCTCTTGAAACATTCTCTTCAAACATTCTCTTGAAACATTCTCTTCAATCATTCTCTTCAAACATTCTCTTGAAACATTCTCTTCAATCATTCTCTTCAAACATTCTTTTGAAACATTCTCTTCAAACATTCTCTTGCACCTAATTTACCTACAAAGCAAATACATGAAACTAAGATCACACGACACAAAATAAATTCAAAAAAACAAAGAGTGTAGACGTGCATGTGATACATGCTCAAGTTGAAGGTTCAATGAAATGAACCCAAGGAGTCTTAGGTTCATCTTGAACATGCTTGTACAAGAAGGTGGCAACTTGATGACAAAGTTCCTTTGCCCTCCTTCTTGTCATAGGACCTTTGACCTCTTGATGGGGCCCTTGATCCTCATCGGACCCTTGATCCTCATCAATCCCCCCTCCTCAAAAGGATTCGTCCTCGAATCAAAAAGGTCATCGTTGAAAGGGGTGAGATCAGCAACATTAAAAGTAGGTGAAACTGAACCATACCTGTCGGGAAGGTCGAGGATGTATGCGTTGTCACCTATGCGTTTCAATACTTTAAAGGGTCCATCTCCTCGAGTTAACAATTTTGACTTTCTTTCATTGGGAAATCTTTCTTTGCGCAAATGTAACCACACTAAATCTCCAGGTTTGAACACAACTCTTTTCCGATGTTTGTTAGCTCGTCTTTCATAAGCTTTGTTTTTCTTTTGTAGTTGTGTTTTAACTTGTTCATGCAGTTTCTTTATGTTGTCCGCTTTTTGTTTACCATCAAGACTAGAACGTTCATGCACGGGAATAGGAATCAAATCGATGGGAGACAAGGGATTAAAGCCATACACAATTTCAAATGGACTATGCAAAGTACCGTGATGGACACTCCTATTATATGCAAATTCGATATATGGCAAACAATCTTCCCAATGTTTAATGTGTTTTTGCAAAATGGCACGCAAAAGTTGAGAAAGAGTACGATTAACGACTTCAGTTTGTCCATCAGTTTGTGGGTGTGCGGTGGTGGAAAGCAACAATTGTGTACCAAGTTTAGCCCACAAAACACGCCAAAAATGACTCAAAAATTTCGTATCTCTATCGCTTACAATTGTACGTGGCATGCCATGCAATCTAACAATTTCTTTGAAGAACAAATCAGCAACATGTGTGGCATCATCAACTTTCCTACATGCAATGAAATGTGCCATTTTTGAAAATCGATCAACCACAACATAAATGCTATCGCGTCCTCCCCGAGACCTAGGAAGTCCTAGCACAAAGTCCATGGAAATGTCAATCCAAGGGGAATCAGGGACGGGTAAAGGCGTGTAAAGGCTATGTGGTTGGGACTTGGATTTGGCTTGTTTGCAAGTGATGCAATTACCACACAACCTCTCGACGTCTACTCTCATGTGGGGCCAATAGAAATGTTCTTTAAGAGTCTCAAGGGTTTTGAACACTCCGAAATGACCCATTAAACCTCCCCCATGGGCTTCTCTGGTCAACGCTTCTTGTAGGGATGATTGGGGAACGCACAATTTTTGTTCTTTGAAAAGATAACCCTCATGTATGTAAAATTTCCCAAATGGTGCTCCTTGACATGCCTTGAAAATGGTGCCAAAGTCATGGTCATTGGGGTACAAGTCCTTAAGTGATTCGAATCCTAAGAAGCGTGAAGATAATGTAGTCACTAACGTGTATCTCCTAGAGAGGGCATCGGCAACTATATTATCTTTTCCTTGTTTGTACTTAATCACGTAAGGGAATTGTTCTATGAATTCTATCCATTTGGCATGTCTTTTGTTCAACTTTCCCTGCCCTTTAAGATACTTAAGGCTCTCGTGGTCAGTGTGGATCACAAACTCTTTAGGTTGAAGATAGTGTTGCCAAGTTTGTAGGGATCTCACAAGGGCATAAAGTTCCTTATCATAGGTAGAGTAATTCAATGCTGCTCCTTTCAACTTTTCACTAAAGTAGGCTATGGGTTTCTTACTTTGGGTCAAAACTGCGTCTATACCCACTCCACTTGCATCACACTCGATCTCAAAGGTCTCGTCAAAATTTGGTAGCCTAAGTATGGGTGCAGTGGTCAGCCTACGCTTGAGTTCGTCAAATGCCTGTTGTTGTGGCTCTGCCCACCTAAAAGGCACATCTTTTTCACAATTTCGTTTAGGGGTGCAGCTATGGAAGAAAAATCTTTGACAAAGCGTCTATAAACCAATTTTGGGCTCTTCGAACATTCTCTTGAAACATTCTCTTCAAACATTCTCTTCAAACATTCTCTTGAAACATTCTCTTCAATCATTCTCTTCAAACATTCTTTTGAAACATTCTCTTCAAACATTCTCTTGCACCTAATTTACCTACAAAGCAAATACATGAAACTAAGATCACACGACACAAAATAAATTCAAAAAAAACAAAGAGTGTAGACGTGCATGTGATACATGCTCAAGTTGAAGGTTCAATGAAATGAACCCAAGGAGTCTTAGGTTCATCTTGAACATGCTTGTATAAGAAGGTGGCAACTTGATGACAAAGTTCCTTTGCCCTCCTTCTTGTCATAGGACCTTTGACCTCTTGATGGGGCCCTTGATCCTCATCGGACCCTTGATCCTCATCACCAACCCCTAAGTCTGCTGGAGATATTAGGAGTTTTCATGGATTAGCTAGCTTCTATAGACGTTTTGTGAAGGATTTCTCTACCATAGCTGCACCCTTGAATGAGTTAGTCAAGAAAGATGTAAGATTTGAATGGGGAGAATCACAACAACAAGCCTTTGAGGAACTTAAGAAACGTCTAACTTCTGCACCTATCCTGAGATTGCCCAACTTTGACGAAATGTTTGAAGTTGAATGTGATGCCAGTGGAGTTGGCATTGGAGCTGTATTGCATCAAGGTAACAAACATGTTGCCTACTTTAGTGAGAAATTGAAAGGAGCTTCCATAAATTATTCAACCTATGATAAAGAATTGTATGCCCTTGTCCGTTCTTTACAAACTTGGCAACATTATCTGCAACCTAAGGAATTTGTGATTCATACTGATCATGAGATCCTTAAGTATCTAAAAGGTCAAGGAAAATTGAACAAAAGACATGCCAAATGGGTTGAATTCATTGAACAATTCCCTTATGTGATCAAGTATAAGCAAGGAAAAGAAAATGTTGTTGCTGATGCATTATCTCGTCGCTATACTTTGATTACTACTCTTTCATGTAACATGTTTGGTTTTGAGTCTATCAAAGAGATGTATCATTCTGATCATGACTTTAGTTCTATCTATCAAGCATGCATTGATTCACCTTTTTCTAAATATTACTTGCATGATGGTTATTTGTTTAAAGAACATAAGTTATGTGTACCAATGTGTTCATTAAGAGAGTTGTTGATAAAAGAAGCTCATGGAGGAGGTTTAATGGGTCATTTTGGCTCGTTAAAAACTTTGGAGACACTTAAGAAACATTTCTTCTGGCCGCATATGAGAGCACATGTTGATAAGGTTTGTGACCAATGTATTACTTGTAAACAAGCAAAATCTAGAACATAACCACATGGATTGTACACTCCCTTCTCTGTTCCAAGCTCACCTTGGACTGATATTTCTATGGACTTTGTATTGGGATTGCCTCGATCCAAAACTGGTAAAGATAGCATCTTTGTTGTTGTTGATAGATTTTCCAAAATGGCACATTTCATTGCATGTAAGAAAGTTGATGATGCTATTCATATTGCTGATTTGTTCTTTAAGGAAATTGTTAGATTGCATGGCATGCCACGTACAATTGTTAGTGATAGAGATACAAAGTTTTTAAGTCATTTCTGGCGTGTTTTGTGGAGTAAACTTGGTACTAAATTGTTATTTTCTACAACTGCTCACCCACAAACCGATGGTCAAACTGAAGTTGTTAATAGAACTTTGTCTCAACTGTTACGTGTTGTCATTCAAAAGAATTTAAAGAATTGGGAAGACTGCTTAGCTTATATTGAGTTTGCATACAATAGAGTTGTTCATAGTGGAACCTTGCATTCTCCTTTTGAAGTTGTTTATGGCTTTAACTCTTTGTCCCCGCTTGATCTTGTTCCCATACCTGTTCATGAACGTGTTAGTTTAGATGGTGAACGAAAAGCAAAACTTGTGAAAGAATTGCATGAAAAGGTTAAGTCACAACTTGAAGCTAAGAATAAAGTGTATGCCAATAGAGCCAACAGGAATCGTAAAGTTGTTATATTTGAGCCTGGTGATCTTGTTTGGTTACACTTGAGGAAAGAAAGATTCCCTAAGGAAAGGGACTCAAAGTTGAAGCCAAGAGGCGATGTACCGTTCAAAGTGTTGAAACGGCTTGGTGATAATGCCTATGTTCTCGATCTCCCTGAAGAAAGGTATGGTCCTATCTCAAAAACTTTTAATGTTGCTGACCTTTCTCCGTTTAGTATTGATTCAGATTCGAGGACGAATCCTTCTCAAGTGGGAGGGAATGATGAGCTAAGCCTAACCTTGTGGATACAAACACTGACGATGACACCTCAATGCCCCACACAGGTCCCATAACAAGGAGTATGGCTAAGAAGTTATTACATTGTGTTGAATCATTTCTTTATAGGCATGAAGAGGATGAACCAAGGAAAGATGATGTCCATTGGGTTTATATGATACAAGCTATGATCTAGTTGTATCAAAAACGTGTTGTACATATCTTCAGTTGTTCCTTTTAATATTGTTGGTTGGTTAACCTTGTTTTAGGATAGTTTGTGTTGTATTATAGCCTTGTCTTTCAGGAACACGTACATAGCTTGGAAATGCGATTAGAATCTGAATTTTTGTCCAAGCAAAGAGGTGTTATGCAAGTAGCTTACAAGCAAGGTGGTGACAAGCACTCATGTCAAATTCAAGCAATGTTCTTCACGTTAAATGGGTGTACAAGCTGCTCACATCATGAACCAATTGGAAGGAGTCTTGTAAATGTTCAAACCAATCACAATCAAGTTGAAGTCAAGAATGCAAGCTGCACAACAATTGGTCCAATCAAATCCCTTGAAGAAATCGTTGGTTTAAGGCCTAAATGGTTTGAAAATTCAAAGACCAACTTGCAACCAATCAAAGCCTAATTCAAAGCAAGCTGCTCCAATATTATCCAATCAAATTGATCAAGAGAAAGGCTGGAAACAAAGCATGGAGTACACGGCAATAGCAACCAGAAATCTTGGAACAAAAGTTGTTCAAAAAGCAAGCATGTCATTTTATTCTTGTACTTTGTATTTTAAAACTTGTACTTTTTATAATTTTCGTTTGCTATAAGTAATGTAGGAACCTGAATATACAAAGAACACAATTTTCAAGAAAACATTTCAATCAAACATTCCTTTAAGGAGTTCTCAACTTTCTAGTTGAAGTTAAAACCACTTAACGGTTTCTTTCAAGTTCATAGCCTAGAACTTGTTAGTATTTACTTCATTTTTTGGTTTACAGCATCTTAGGGTCTCAATGAGGTTTTAGATGTGTTGGAATGCCAAAGAGGAAGAGGTGTTGGCATAAATTGAGTCAAGAACAAACTGTTACAGTTCAAGGGGTGTCATTGTGATGTTCTTTGCCATAGCTGTGGTTCAAATCAGTTTGGAGTAGAGACAAAGTCCTTGGAATCGTTTTCTAGCCTTCATTTGGCTCATCACAATTCATGCAAAGATGATTGCGGTATGCACAACTTACCTTCCTTAAACAAGAATCCATCATGAATGTAGAACTTACCAAAAGATGATTTAGCACATGCTGCATAGATAGAATGAAAATCATGATCACTAGCATATAACTCCTTAATTAGTTCAAATCCAAGCAAACGAGAAGACAATGTAGTAATCAAGGAATATCTCCTAGACAATGTATCAGCTACTACGTTAGCTTTTCTTTGCTTATATTTAATCACATAAGGAAATTGTTCAATGAATTCCACCCACTTAGCATGTCTTTTATTCAACTTACCTTGGCCTTTAAGATACTTAAGAGATTCATGATCCGTGTGAATCACAAATTTCTTAGGTTGCAAGTAATGCTGCCAAGTTTGCAAAGATCTTACAATGCATACAACTCTTTATCGTATGTAGAATAATTCAATTGGGCACCTTTTAATTTCTCACTGAAGTATGCAATGGGACGTTTAGCTTGTGTTAACATGGCTCCAATTCCTATACCACTAGCATCACATTCAATCTCAAATGTTTCTTCAAAGCTTGGTAGTTTAAGAATAGATGATGTCGTTAATCTTCTTTTAAGCTCATTAAACGCCAATTGTTGTGCGTCCCCCCAATGAAATCCAATATCTTTCTTTACAATCTCATTTAAAGGGGCAGCAATAGATGAAAAATCCTTAACAAACCGCCTATAATAGCTGGCTAAGCCATGAAAACTTCTAACTTCACCAACTGTTTTAGGGATAGGCCACTCAAGGATTGACTTCACCTTTTCTTGGTCCATTTCAATGCCATTTTCACTAACAACATATCCTAAGAATATCACTTTGTCCAAGCAAAAGGAACACTTTTTAAAATTAGCATATAGTTGTTCTTTCTGTAAAGTCTCAAACACAGCTCTTAAGTGTCCTATATGTTCATGCAATGTCTTAGAATATATCAAGATATCATCGAAATAGACAACAACAAACTTCCCAATGAATGCTCGTAAGACTTCGTTCATTAACCTCATGAATGTACTAGGTGCATTAGTTAAACCAAAAGGCATTACTAACCACTCATACAAACCAAACTTAGTCTTAAATGCAGTCTTCCATTCATCTCCCTCTTTGATGCGCACTTGAAAGTACCCACTTTTCAAATCAATTTTAGTAAAGTATTTAGCTCCATGCTCATCGAGTCTAGGAATAGGGTACCGATACTTTACCGTGATCTTATTAATAGCGCGACAATCAATGCACATTCTCCATGAGCCATCCTTTTTGGGCACGACAATCACTGGTACAGCACATGGGCTCATACTCTCCCTCACCTTGCCCTTGGCTAGTAGCTCCTCTACTTGGCGTTGGATCTCCTTTGTCTCCTCGGGATTTGCCCTATAGGCTGGTCTGTTAGGCAATGTAGCACCGAGTATGAAATCGATTTGGTGCTCTATCCCGCACAAAGGTGGCAATCCAGCAGGTTCCTCCTCAGGAAACAAATCTGAAAACTCTTCAAGCAAAGATACAACTCCACTAGGCAATGTAGATGGTAAGTCACTTACAGAAAACAATGATTCTTTGTAAAGCATCATATAAATAGTCTTTCAATCATATAAAGCATGTGAAACCTCAGAATGACTAGCAAAGAATGCATGCTTCTTTTCTTGCTTGATTAAGTTTTTCTTCGCCGAAGATTCAGCCTTGGCCGAACCCTCTTTTGTTGTCCCCTCCTTGGCCAAGCCCTTACGGGAATCGAGCCAACTTTTTTCTTGCTTGAGGCTTTCAAGAAACTTCTTTTCAGCCTCTCTTTCAGTAGGATCTGAACGCTTTTTCGCAAGGCGTTTTTGATCCTCAGACTTTGTGCGGGGGCAATGCACGCATTTTATACGTCTTATTATCCATCTTAAATGAATATGTATTAAGGTAACCATCATGAATGACTCTCCTATCAAATTGCCATGGTCGTCCCAAGAGAATATGACTAGCATGCATGGGTGCAACGTCACAAAGAATGTCATCCTTATAATTACCTATGGACAATGAAACCAAGACTTGCTTACTCACTTTAATTTCACCACAGTCATTAAGCCATGTCAAACTATAAGGTCGTGGATGTTTAGTCATGGGTAAGTCAAGTTTCCGAACTAATTCTGCACTAGCAACATTAGTACAAGATCGTGCATCTACAATCATGGTGCACACTTTTCCTTTTATCATGCAATGTGTATGAAATATGTTCTCCCTCTCTTGTTCATGCTCATCTACTTTAGTTTGTGCTTTAAGTGATCTCTTAACAACTAAAAGCTCACTAGATGCAAGTTCTTCCTCAATAGTGCATTCCTCAACCTCATTCTCTTCTACTCCCTCGTCAAAATGCTCTTCCTCTTCATGCTCAGAATCAGAATGATACTCTCCACTCTCCTCTATGTACATGATACGTTTAACATTAGGACATTCAGATGCAATATGACCTAAACCCTGACATCTAAAGCATTTAATGTCCCTAGATCTGCTAGAAGAGTTAGAAGATTTACCTTGAGGTTGTTCACAAACCTTTTGTTTGCCTTTGTCGACTCAGGAGGGAGCTTGTGGTGTACGATCTTGCTGCTGAGGTGGACGGTGTAGTGGCTGCTGCACACGGCCTTGAAATGGTGGTGGTGGACGGTGTGGAGCTTGGCTTGACCGTGTAAACAGTGGATTCTATCGTGTGCTAAACCTGTTCATGGCTTGGGTAGAGGGCCGAATATTACCTTGTGTTGAAGGCCTCATCAACTGTCTTTCTACCTTTTCTGCCAAGTGTACCATCGATGCTAAGGTTGCACAAGATTGCAACTCCACAGGAAGGGCAATTTCTTTGTTTAGTCCTTCTAGAAACCTTGCCATGGTAGCATCTTCTCTTTCATCGATCTGTGCTCTCATCATTAACAACTCCATTTCTTTATAATATTCATCAACAGTTCTATTTCCCTGCTTGAGTTGGGTTAGTCTTTGAATCATAGTTCTTTCATAAAATTGAGGCACAAACCTTTTTCTCATTTCTCTTTTCATCTCCTCCCATGTTTGAATGGGACCTTCTCCACTCCTTCTTCTTGAACTTAGCGTTTGATCCCACAAAAAAAGTGCATATTCTGTAAACTCAACGGCTGCAAAACGCACTTTACTTAGTTCAGAAAAGGAAGTACAAGAGTAAATGAGTTCTACCTTTCTTTCCCATTCGAGGTATGCTTCGGGATCACTTCGCCCCTGAAATGGAGGAATGTTCATCTTGATCTTATGGGAATCATCATCATGCTGATTGTGCCTAGGATAGTACCCACGATTAGGAACACCATAGTCACGGTTTTGATGTTGAAAGTTACGGGTTTCAACATCAAATGGTTCCTCATAATCTCTTCCCTGCTGACCATCATGCATATGTGGATCATCCTCAGGATACCTCTCTTCTAATGGTGGCATGTACACTGGGGCGTGTTGTAGGCTTCCTCTGCCTCGTCCTCTTTGTCCCATCATTTGACCACGAATGGCTTGCCGTGGTGGATCAATTGTAATACGGCTTGGACCCTCAAATTGGGTAGCCATGTTTCTAATCATGGAGCCATTTCCTTCGATGGTTCCTGGTTGAGATGTTTGGTGGCCCTTAGATCTTTCAGCCTCCAGTAGGTCTAACCTCTCGGTAATCCTTCTAAGCATTCCAAGTACATTCTCTTCTGTCACGGAATTCCTCATATCCTCCAAAGGTGGGGGAGTATTGGAATTTTTAAACGGTGTCTCATCCATCTAAACCTGAAAAAAAATTAAAAGAACACAGAAAAAAAAGGAAAACTAACACAAAGAGTAAAGAAGATTTGTTACGTTAGTGTAAAGAGAATTTCAACTTGTGCTTGTCCTTTCTTACTCGTATTTTGACACTCAAGGCTTTTACCTCCCCTCTTTAAGTCCTTTCAAACCCTTACAAGCCTTTTACCTCTCTTTTCTTGTGTCTCTAATCCAATCGAGGGCTAGAAGCAACCAAGTCGAGCAACAACATGGAGGTCTTCAGCAGCTAGTACAATCTTCAAAAACGGGGTTAGTATCACCGAAGTAAGAATAGATACCGAGCAAAGGACACAAAACACACTTGGACAAACTCTAAGATTCAAGAAAATTATGAAACCAAATGTGATGTAAAGGGCTGAGACAAAGAATTGCTAAGGGGTTGTCTTGGGCAATCCTTAACCACACTTAGACTCAATGCACTTAATCACACGTATGCAATGTCCAAGATGCATAAAGGAAGAAGTGTCCGAAGTTGTATATAAAAGGGTGTTTTGTTTTGGTCGTAGGTGTTGTAGGAAGTTTTTGTGTTTTGATTGTGCAAAGAGACCGTTTTAAGCAATTCAAATAGCCTCTTTTGAATAACGGCTCTTTTGTGTTCCTCTTTTTTTTGTAACGCTCCTTTTTTTTGATGTTCTCTTTTTTTTGGGCTGAAATACAAGAACTCAAAGTAACCAAAGGATTAATCAAAGAACACAACAACCTTCTTGCTCCAATTTTTTTTGTTCTAAGGCGAATCTTATACAAAAGGATGTTTAAAGATGCTCTTGTGAAAAGAGACTCAATCTTTTGTAGTGTAAGGATTGTATGAGTATGGATCACTTGTATGCATCAATAAACACAACATACAATGCAAGTAAGATGCATAAACCCAAGCATGACTAAGAGCTTCAAATAGCAACAAGATTTAAAGTTAACAACGGTAGCTTTTTAGGCTAGTAGAAGCAATATAAGTGTGGCTAAAATGAAAGCTCTCTATGCAACGATCCTAATACCCAAGTATGTATTCAAGCAAGAGTGGATACAAGAAAAAGTAACCCAAATGAAAATAGTTGTGAACAACAACAAAGATGCAATCTTTTGGATAAAATATCAAGTTGGATGAAAGTTTTAAGGCTGATTTTTTTTGGGGACGGGATTTTTTTTGATGACACAAAAATGAAGACAAAAGAAGAAGACACGAAATGAATGATAGATTAAAGGAGAACCTTTGCTCTGATAACAAACTGATGCGCGGATGTCACACCTTGTATGGATCGTCTCCTTTAACACTTGGATCCTTAACGGTTGTAGGCAAGAATTTAACTCCCTCCTAGCCGTTGATTCACCAAGGTTTTTGTTTGAGCCTTCCTCCTTCAAAAGTTACCCGTTTCCCAAGCAAGTTTGCACCCTCTTAAAAGGCCACACCTTTGATTTTGGATATCCCCCACAAGGTTGCTCACTCCTTGAATGGATTCTAACTTTGATCTTCAAAGAAACAAAGAAAACACTCAACTTGTTCTTAAGAAGAATCAAAAACAAAACTCACAAGTGTTTATAAAGAGAAAATAGGCTAATTTTGCCCAAGAATTCTTATGAATCAATTTTCCAACTTTCTTACTCTGTTTGGATGTCCATGACTCCTTTAAATAGGGCCAAGAAGACCAAAAAAAAAAGTCTAGTCTACAAAGCTAAAGAAAAGGCTAGTCAAAAGGCTACAAAAAAGGCTAAAAATGTGTAATGTGTTGGCAAACAGTTTGACCCCTTCTAGAAGTAGATTCTGGTCTTTATCACTTCTTGAGAATTGTAGATCACGTTTTAAAATTGAATTTGGGCTTTTGAATCACCTCATTTGGATATGGGACAAGTTAGATATGGCCCTCCAAAGTTTGGGTGTCCTGAATGCTTTCTGTACGGGCTCCTGAAAACTTATATGAATTGTGGCCTGTTTTTGGATCACTTGCAACTCGAATTAGGCCTTGACTCCTCTTAAGATAATTGTAGCCCATTGAGTGTAGAAAATAAACATATGCAGTTATCTGAATTTGGCCCATCCATTAAAGAGATAAGTCCAAGTTACTAAACATGTGTCACAGGATTCGGCAGAAACAATACTTGAACTTCAATGCTGTTTTTGGTCATTATAACTACAGATCTTGGAAATGTGCAAAACATGAATGTGCTGGATCTTTGTCTTGTGTTTCCAAGGAAACTTGAATCACTTAATTTTCCCTTGTGGTTGAAGAGATACGCCTGTTATACGAAAACTTGTTCTGCCAGAAAATTACATTTTGAAATGGGCTTGCTTCTCTTCAACTCCTTTGGTCTTCAAACGTCTCCAGCAACCTTACAAGTCCTTAAAATAATTCTAATAAATATAGAAACATAATAAACAACCCTAAAGGCCTAACAAGCTAAAAGACTCAAGGTTTGGTCATGCAAGACGGAAAGAACAACCTTTACAAACAAGAAACTTTAGGCAAACGACGCAAGGAATGAAAGAAATAATACAAACGACTCATATATGTTACAACACATAAAAACTCAAAGATTGGGCTCAAGTAAGTGAACCCAACAACACTCTTTGTTTACATGCTCGTCTTGCACATGTCTGAAAAAGAATGCATCAACTTCTTGGCTCAAACTCTTTGTCATACTTCTTGTCTCTTGTCCTCGACTTGCCTCGTCTTTGTTGCCGCTTGGCACCTGTACCTCATCAATATAGTTGCCGATGCACTCTCTAGGAGATACACGTTAGTAACTACATTATCCTCACGATTTTTAGGATTCGAATCACTTAAGGAATTGTATCCAAACGACCATGACTTTGGCACCATTTTTGAATCTTGTAAAGACGCACCCTTTGGGAAATTTTACATACATGAGGGTTAGCTTTTCAAAGAACATAAGTTGTGTGTTCCCCAAACATCCCTACGAGAAGCATTGACTAGAGAAGCTCATGGGGGAGGTTTAATGGGTCATTTCGGAGTGTTCAAAACCCTTGAGACTCTTAAAGAACATTTTTATTGGCCCCATATGCGCGTGGATGTCGAAAGGTTATGTGGTAGTTGCATCACTTGCAAACAAGCCAAATCCAAGTCCCAACCACATGGCCTTTACACACCTATACCCGTCCCTGATGCCCCTTGGATTGACATCTCCATGGACTTTGTTTTAGGACTTCCTAGGTCTCGGGGAGGACGCGATAGCATTTATGTTGTGGTTGATCGATTTTCAAAAATGGCACGTTTCATTGCATGTAGGAAAGTTGATGATGCCACACATGTTGCTGATTTGTTCTTCAAAGAAATTGTGAGGTTGCATGGCATGCCACGTACAATTGTAAGTGATAGAGATACGAAATTTTTGAGTCACTTTTGGCATGTTTTGTGGGCTAAACTTGGTACACAATTGTTGTTTTCAACCACCGCACACCCACAAACTGATGGACAAACTGAAGTCGTTAATCGTACTCTTTCTCAACTTTTGCGTGCCATTTTGCAAAAACACATTAAACATTGGGAAGATTGTTTACCATATATCGAATTTGCATACAATAGGAGTGTCCATCACGGTACTTTGCATAGTCCATTTGAAATCGTGTATGGCTTTAATCCCTTGTCTCCCCTCGATTTGATTCCTATTCCCGTGCATGAACGTTCTAGTCTTGATGGTAAACAAAAAGCCGAAAAGATAAAGAAACTGCATGAACAAGTTAAAACACAACTTGAAAAGAAAAACAAAGCTTATGAAAGACGAGCTAACAAACATCGAAAACGAGTTGTGTTTAAACCTGGAGATTTAGTGTGGTTACATTTGCGCAAAGAAGATTTCCCAATGAGAGAAAGTCAAAACTGTTACCTCGAGGAAATGGACCTTTCAAAGTTTTGAAACGCATAGGTGACAATGCATACATCCTTGATCTTCCCGAAAGGTACGGTTCAATTTCGCCTACTTTTAATGTTGCTGACCTCACCCCTTTCAACGATGACATTTTTGGTTCGAGGATGAATCCTTTTGAGAAGGGGGGATTGATGAGGATCAAGGGTCCGATGAGGATCAAGGGCCCCATCAAGAGGTCAAGGGTTTTATGACAAGAAGGAGGGCAAGGGAACTTTGTCATCAAGTTGCCACCTTCTTGTATAAGCATGTTCAAGATGAACCTAAGGTTCCATGGGTTGACTTCATTGAACCCACTCTTTGAACGTTGATGCATATGCGTGTGTGTTTTATTATCTTGTTCCTTGGGATCTTTGTTTTTATGTCTTTTCTTTGTAGGTAAATTAGGTACATGAAAGTCCAAAATGAAATGGAGGCCCAAAATGAGCAACATAGGCGTGTGTGGCAAAAAGGAAGACAAAAAAAAGAATGTTGTCTTGAAGAGAATGTTTGTCTTCGCAAAGACAAATTAAAATGTGTCCAAGATGGAATCTCTTGTTCAAATTGAAGTCAAAAATCATTTCCAACATACATCAAGGGGGCGGCCATTTTGAAGCAAATGGATGATGATCAAATTGAATTTAAGTTCAAAGCTAGACTTGAATTTAAATTCAACCATGATTTGAATTCAAACTTCAACCAATTGGAGAGTTAAAATTCAAGATGAATTAAGCCAAAATATCCAGCCATCCACACGCCACTTGGAAGGATAAAAGAAGGATAAAACCTAATTCAAATTGAATCCAAGTTTGAATTCAAATTCAAACTCAATTTGAACTTGAACTTCAACCATCTTTTGAATTCAACTCCAGCCATATAATCATCATCAAAATCAGATTTCAAGACCTTTCTTAGGCTTGTTAAACACGGCTGAAGATAGATGGAGGATAAACAACAAACAAATTCAAGCTCCACTCAAATTCAAACTCAATTTGAATTCAAACTTCACCCAACTTTTGGATTCAAGTTCAGCCCTATCCTAGTCATCAAAACAGCTCCACAATGCCTCATTTGCTGATAAAACACATGGCTGGAAAATGAGGATTTCAACCATATTTTAGCTAGGATTTTTCAAGTTATTTTTGAATTCAAATAGTTAGCAAATTCAAGTTCAATTCAAATGTTTTTCTAGCTATTTCTTTTAGATAATATCTGATTATTTTTGAAGTGTCTTAGGCATCTATATATAGGCCCTTTGGCCGATTTGTAACACCACCTTTTGATGAATTAACAATTCTTGATATTTCCTTCACTTTGTGTGATACTTTGTTTTCTTGGTTTTGCATTAAAAACCTAAGTTAAGATCCTTCAAAGTTGAGCATTTTGAAGGTGTTGCCATTGCTAAAAGGTGCCATCCAGGAGGGCCATATTGGTTTGCCAGATCAACAACCATCTTGAAGTGTTGGTCTTGCTCGTTTGATCCACACGTTTTTATCACTAAGTAAGGGGAAGTCTTCTTCCTTGTGCCTAACCCTTTGTGAAGGACGTTTGGAAGGTGGAATAATAGGAGCCCACGAGTTGCACGCATCAACTTGATGGTAATTTTGTTTATGGCACGGCAATCGGTACATATTCTCCAGGTTCCATCCTTCTTGGGTACTAAAATGACTGGGACGGCTGATGGGCTTAGGCTCTCTCAGATTTGTCCACTCACTAGGAGTTCCTCTACTTGCCTTTGTATTTCCTTGATTTCTTCGGGGTTGGCTCGATAGGCTAGTCTGTTGGATAGGATGGATCCTGGACAAAGTCTATCTGGTTTTCCTCTATAGGTGGTAATCCGGATGGTGGCTCAGTGGGAAATAAAACATTGTACTCCTGTATAAAGGAAGCAACAAAGGTAGGGAGATTGGGTGGAAGGTCATCTACTGAAAGGTAACACGGTTTGGGAATGATGATGAGGACGGTTTGGTTGTTATAAAGCGCTCGTGTGACCTCTCTTTTCTTTGCAAAATACCCACACATCTTTTTGGAATCATTGATACCTATGGGTACTACCTCTTTTCCCTTACTCTCTTGTTTCTTATTCTCACTTTTCATGGATTCTACAAATTTTCGCTCGGTTTCCTTATCCTTAGGGTCGGTCCTAGACTTAGACATGCGTTGGTGATCTTTGTGGACCTTATAGGGTGGAAGTGCATGCAACTTGTACAGTTTACCATTCAATTTGAAAGAATAACGATTTAAATATCTATCATATGTCGCATGTCTATCAAATTTCCATGGTCTACCAAGTAAAATATGACAAGCATGCATTGGTGCAACATCACATAAAACATCATCTTTGTAACTACCAATGCTAAGAGAAATCAAAACTTGCTTACTGACACTAACTTCACCACAATCATTTAGCCATGCAAGTTTGTAAGGATGCGGATGATTGGTCATAGAAAATTCAATTTTCTTACCAATTCAATGTTAGCCAAATTTGCACAAGAACCGGAATCAATGATCATAGTGCACACTTTACCATTTATCATGCAGTGGATATGGAAAATGTTTTCTCTATGTTGCTCGTAATCATCTATGTTACCTCGACCTAAAAACCATGGTTCAAGTCATACTCATCATGTTCAAAGGGATTATAATCATCATTGTACCTTATCGGAGCGTATCTCCTTAGTTACGGTGGAGGGACAAACCTTCTTGGCTCAGTGTGTGGGGGTCGAAGGCTTTCATCCTTAACTTCCTCCGGTGGATGCCGTCGTGTTTGAATTGAACTTGAAATTTGATAATTGTTTGAATTTAAAAAAACAAGAAAATGTCTTGCTAAAATCGGTTGGGTATGCCAACCGATTCTTCCTTGATCCAACCGTATATGGAGAATCAAATGAAGCCTTGGTGATGAGCCAAATGAAGGCTAGAAAATGTTGCCAAGGACTTTGTCTCCTATTCCAAACTTATTTGAACACAAGCCATGTCAAAGAACATCTCAAAGATACCCCTTGATCTTTAACCGTTGTTCTTGGCTCAATTTATGCCAACATCTCTCCCTCTTTGGCGATCCAATACATCTAAAACCTCAATGAGACCCTAAGATGCTGTAAACCAAAAGATGAAGCAAATACTAACAAGTTCTAGGCTAGGAACTTGAAAGAAAACCGTAAGTGGTCTTAAACTTCAACTTGAAATGTTGATAACTCCTCAAGGGAAATTCTGGTTGAAATGTGTATTGATAATGGTTGTGTTTTACATTCAGGTTCTAAACCTTCTTATAACAAACGAAAATGATGAAAAGTACAAGTCCTAATGTACAAGGTACTAGTATAAAATGACATGCTTTGCTTGGAAATTGTTTGAGCAACTTTTGGTCCCAAAAGGCTGGTTGCTTTGCCGTGTTTCCCAACCTGTTTTTCCAGCCTTTTCCTTGTTCAATTTGATTGATTGAGACATGGAGCAGCTTGCCTTGGAATGGCCTTTGATTGGATGCAAGTTGGTGTTTGAATTTTCAACAAAATATTCCTTAGCCAACGTTTCTTCCATCTTTGTTTCTAGCCAAAATTGTGATTGGATATTGCAATGAGCAGCTTGCTTAGAAAGGGCTTTGATTGGTTGTATTTGAGGCTTTGAATCTTCAACTCAAATAAGCTTTCATCCAGCCGAAATCTTCATGCTTTCTGATTGGATCTTTTGTTGAGCAGCTTGTTGAATTTTCTTTACTTGTTTGTGATTGGTTCAAGCATTTGCAAGACTCCTTTCTATTGGTTGAAGGTTTGAGCTGGTTGTTTCTTCCTTGTTTGCGTGAGAAGAAATCAGATTTTTGACATGGGTGCTTGTCACCACCTTGCTTGTAAGCAACATGCATTTCACCTCTTTGTTTGGACAAAAATTCAGGTTTGAATTGCATCTTCAAGCTAAAAACGTGTACCTGAAAGATAAGGCAAGAATACAACACAAACTATCCTAAAACAAAGTTAACAAACCAACAATGTTAAAAAGAACATCTAAAAATATGTACAACATGCATTTGATACAACTAGATCATAGCTTGTATCATATAAACCCAATGGACATCATCTTTGCTTGGCTCATCCTCTTCATGCCTGTAAAGAAATGATTCAACACAATGTAACAATTTCTTAGCCATACTCCTTGTTATGGGACCATTGTGGGGCAATGAGGTGTCATCGTCAGTGTTTGTATCCACAAAGTTAGGCTGTAGCTCATCATTCCCTCCCACTTGAAAAGGATTCGTCCTCGAATCTGAATCAATACTAAACGGAGGAAGGTCAGCAACATTAAAAGTTTTAGAGATAGGACCATACCTTTCTTCAGGAAGATCGAGAACATAGGCGTTATCACCAAGCCGTTTCAACACTTTGAACGGTCCATCGCCTCTTGGCTTCAACTTTGAGTCCCTTTCCTTAGGGAATCTTTCTTTCCTCAAGTGTAACCAAACAAGATCACCAGGTTCAAATATAACAACTTTACGATTCATGTTGGCTCTATTGGCATACACTTTATTCTTAGCTTCAAGTTGTGACTTAACCTTTTCATGCAATTCTTTCACAAGTTTTGCTTTTCGTTCACCATCTAAACTAACACGTTCATGAACAGGTATGGGAACAAGATCAAGCGGGGACAAAGGGTTAAAGCCATAAACAACTTCAAAAGGAGAATGCAATGTTCCACTATGAACAACTCTATTGTATGCAAACTCAATGTAAGCTAAGCAATCTTCCCAATTCTTTAAATTCTTTTGAATGACAACACGTAACAGTTGAGACAAAGTTCTATTAACAACTTCAGTTTGACCATCGGTTTGTGGGTGAGCAGTTGTAGAAAATAACAATTTAGTACCAAGTTTACTCCACAAAACACGCCAGAAATGACTTAGAAACTTTGTATCTCTGTCACTAACAATCGTACGTGGCATGCCATGCAATCTAACAATTTCCTTAAAGAACAAATCAGCAATATGAATAGCATCATCAACTTTCTTACATGCAATGAAATGTGCCATTTTGGAAAATCTATCAACAACAACAAAGATGCTATCTTTACCAGTTTTGGAACGAGGCAATCCCAATACAAAGTCCATAGAAATATCAGTCCAAGGTGAGCTTGGAACAGATAAAGGAGTGTATAATCCATGTGGTTGTGTTCTAGACTTTGCTTGCTTGCAAGTAATACATTGGTCACATACCTTATCAACATGTGCTCTCATATGCGGCCAGAAGAAATGTTCCTTAAGTGTTTCCAAAGTTTTTAACGAGCCAAAATGACCCATTAAACCTCCTCCATGAGCCTCTTTAATCAATAACTCTCTTATTGAACACATTGGTACACATAACTTATGTTCTTTAAACAAGTAACCATCATGCAAGTAATATTTAGCAAAAGGTGAATCAATGCATGCTTGATATATAGAACTAAAGTCATGATCAGAATGATACATCTCTTTGATAGACTCAAAACCAAACATGTTACATGAAAGAGTAGTAATCAAAGTATAGCGACGAGATAAGGCATCAGCTACTACATTTTCTTTTCCTTGCTTATACTTGATCACATAAGGGAATTGTTCAATGAATTCAACCCATTTGGCATGTCTTTTGTTCAATTTTCCTTGACCTTTTAGATACTTAAGGCTTTCATGATCAGTATGAATCACAAATTCCTTAGGTTGCAGATAATGTTGCCAAGTTTGTAATGAGCGGACAAGGGCATACAATTCTTTATCATAGGTTGAATAATTTATGGAAGCTCCTTTCAATTTCTCACTAAAGTAGGCAACAGTTTTGTTACCTTGATGCAACACAACTCCAATGCCAACTCCACTGGCATCACATTCAACTTCAAACATTTCGTCAAAGTTGGGCAATCTCAGGATAGGTGCAGAAGTTAGACGTTTCTTAAGTTCCTCAAAGGCTTGTTGTTGTGATTCTCCCCATTCAAATCTTACATCTTTCTTGACTAACTCATTCAAGGGTGCAGCTATGGTAGAGAAATCCTTCACAAAACGTCTATAGAAGCTAGCTAATCCATGAAAACTCCTAATATCTCCAGCAGACTTAGGGGTTGGCCACTCAGTTATGGATTTAACTTTCTCTTGGTCAACTTCAATTCCTTCAGCACTAGTCACAAATCCTAAGAATGTAACCTTCTCCAGACAGAAAGAACACTTCTTGAAATTAGCATACAACTTTTCTTTCTGTAGGGTGACAAAAACGGCTCTAAGATGGATCAGATGTTCACTTAGGGTTTTGGAGTAGATAAGAATGTCATCAAAGTAAACTACTACAAATTTCCCTTTGAATTTCCTTAAGACCTCATTCATTAATCTTATGAAAGTACTAGGGGCATTGGTCAAACCAAAGGGCATAACTAACCATTCGTACAATCCAAACTTAGTCTTAAAGGCAGTTTTCCATTCATCACCTTCCCTAATTCTCACTTGGAAATATCCTTGCTTAAGATCTACTTTGCTAAAGCACCTAGACCCATGTAACATATCCAACATGTCATCCAACCTAGGAATAGGGTATCTATACTTCACAGTGATCTTATTGATGGCTCTACAATCAGTACACATTCTCCAAGTTCCATCTTTCTTAGGGACAATGATAACAAGAACAGCACAAGGACTCATACTCTCTCTTACTTTACCTTGAGTCAATAATTCCTCAACTTGCTTTTGGATTTCCTTAGTTTCCTCTGGATTGGCTCTATAGGCAGGTCTGTTTGGCAGAACAGCTCCTGGAATAAAATCTATTTGATGCTCAATGCCTCTTAAAGGGGGTAAACCTGGGGGATCTCCTTCAGGAAACAAGCTAGAAAATTCTTGAAGTAAAGATGCAACTTCACTTGGTAAAGTAGATGGTATTTCAGATGAAGAGAATAGAGCTTCTTTGTAAAGCAAGATATAAACATTTTTGTTTGAATTGATAGCATGGAATACCTCACTTTGAGATGCAAAGAATGCGCTTTTCTTTAGAGATGGTTCAGCAGAAACTTTGTTTTTCTTTCGGTTCAACTTTAAGATGATAACTTCTCAGTTGGTGTTCTTTGATAAAGATCCTTTCCAATTCCTTTTCTTTTGGATCATTATAGCTTTTTAACATTCGTTGTTGATCCTCAAAGACTTTGTGCGGGGGTAAGGCATTTAATTTGAACAGTTTGTTGTTATGCCTAAAGGAATATCTATTTAGGTAACCATCATACGTAACCTTGTTGTCAAATTGCCACGGTCTACCTAATAAGATATGACTTGATTGCATAGGGGCTACGTCACATAACACCTCAGCAGAATACCCACCAATTGACAAAGGAACTAGGACTTGCTTTGTCACTTTAACTTCACCACACTCATTAAGCCACGTAAGTCTATAAGGACGGGGGTGATTAATTAAAGGTAACTCAAGTTTCCTAACAAGTTCAAAACTTGCAACATTGGTACATGAACCGGAGTCAATGATTAAAGTGCAGACTTTCTTTTTAGCCATACAGTGAATGTGGAATATGTTCTCTCGTTGTATTTCAGGTTCTTCAGTTTTAATTTGGGCACTTAGAGCTCGACGTACAACTAAGAATTCTTTTGTTTCACATTCATTAATCTCTTCAATAATCTCTTCTTCTTCCTCACACGTTTGCTCAATTTCTTTGTTTTCTTCACTCTCTTCCAATTCTTCCTCAGAATAATACTCATTAGACTCTTCAATAAACAAGATGCGTTTAGGGTTGGGACATTGATTAGCAAAATGACCTTTTCCTAAGCATTTAAAACATTGAATATCACGAGTCTTAAAATTAGGCGTACCTTCCACCTTGGCTTTGCCTTTATCAGTGATTGGAAGCTTTGGACGATTTTGGATGTTCTGGGTTGATTTTCCTTGGGATCCACGGCCTTGACCTTGTTGTGGACGGAATGGCGTCTTGGGCTGTGTTCTAGGAAAACTCAAAGGATTAGTCCGAAAAGAAGGGTTAGAAGTTTTTACCTTTAATTGTCTTTCCACTTTCTCAGCAATGTGAATCATAGAAGCCAGATCAGAGTAAGGTGTAAGTTCCACCTTAAATGCAATCTCTTTGTTCAAGCCAGCTAGAAATCTAGCCATGGTGGCTTCCTCAGCTTCTTCTATGTTAGCCCTGGTAAGCAAATGTTCTAACTCTTTATAAAATTCATCGACAGACCTATTACCTTGAGAAAGTTGTTGCAATTTCTGGAAAACGCTTCTTTCATAGGAAGGAGATATGAATCTCTTCCTCATCTCTTGTTTCAACTCGGACCAAGTGACAACAGGGGGTTGTCTTGTTCTTCTCCTGGTGTTCTTCAATTGTTCCCACCAAAGTAAAGCATAATCTACAAATTCAAAAGTTGCATACCGCACTTTGGCCAATTCAGAATAGTTAGTGCAAGAATACATATGATCTACCTTTGTTTCCCATTTCAAATATGTTTCAGGATCACTTTTTCCATGGAAGGGGGGAATTGTCAGTTTTGTAGTAATGTATTCTTCTTCAAGACGTTCATCCCTATCAGGTTGACGTTCATCATATCTCTCCTCTAGATAGGGTTCTTCATTGTACTCAGGGAGACTATCAAATCTTTCCTCAAAAGAAAGGTTCCTACGACCACCATTACTACCTCGACCTATACCTCTACCTCTAAGTGATGTGACTTTTCTACGTTCAACATGAGACTCATTACCATAAGAGGTGCCTTCTTGAAAAGGTATACTAGGTTCCTTTTGATCTGAGGTTGGCTTTTCTACTTTGCTTATCCTTTGTTTGTTATCCTCTATGTCACTTCTCATTAAACCAAATTGATTAACAAGGAAAGTGAGTGTTTGCTGTATATTCTCTAGGGTAACAGGGACTGGGGATGGGACAGGAGTAGATGGGGACAGGGATGATGCATTATCTTTCTGTTGGGGACCCATGATTCAGAAAACAATCTCAAAGCCAATTAAAATATTGACAAGATGCAAATACTCTACTTTATGTTGACAATTGTTCAAAACAACAATTTGGACTATTTCTCCTAAAGATTCAAGTAAATCACAGAAGTCAAATTGTTGTTTGGGCTGAAAGAAATCTACGGGGTTGTTTTAAGACAATCCCTCAATTTACTTTACAACATATGCAATTATCAATTGTAGTAAAGTGAAAGTAAAGACACACAAACAAAGTGCTAGCAAGGGTTTGCTTTAGAAACTTTCAAAACCTCAAAACTACAACACTTTTGGTTTGGTTTGGGCACTTTCTTTCTTTTGAGCTTTGCACATGGATTTTCCCTTTTTGAAACGTTTAACTTTTGGCTTTTTTCTCACTTGGCTTTCTTGTGCAATTCTATCTTGTCTTGCCTCTTACTTGTTGACAAATATTGGCTTTTCTCTCGCGTATTTCTCAATCAAGCTTAATTTTCTTTCTTTGGAGGGTTTTGCTTGATTGTTGTGAGACTACTCCTCACGGCCTACATGAGACATTGCCCACGGCCTTTAATTGCACAAGGTTTGTTGTATTTGGAATTTGAAAGTTCCTCGTACACAACACGGCTAAACACTATGTAGTGGGAATTCAATTCACAATTACAACAAGATCAAATTGTATAAAGTGCAATGTAAGTTCAGAAATTGATCTAAAACAACAATTGGATAGCTCTTTAACAATGTGGGGCTTAAACAATTCCTAACTTTCAGAATATATCTAAGTCCAACAAGTTGTTTGAAACAATTGAAATCAACAAAAAGATAAAGCTATTAGCATACACCAAGATTTCAAATGAGCTTTAAAAGTTGTTTTAATCCACACGGTTTTGGGCAGTTTGTTTCCTTTTTCTGTTTTCGATGCAAATGATCTAAGTAATCTTAAGATGGCTAAATGCAACTTATTTGTTTCTAAATGCAATCTATAAGGCTGATTACTATATCAACTAATGGAAAATCAGTTTTGGTGCAACTAAGCTTACTTGTTTTGTTTGGTGTTTAAGTGATCTATCCTACTTTGTTTTTGTTTGGTTTTTGTTTGTATGATGCAATCAGGTTCTAAACTAAATGATACTAGATGCAGCTCCTAACAAACGTGTATGAACTAGAACTAGGCAGCACACTTAGTTAGCTAAAACTATTTGTTTTGTCCTTTGGTTTTCGGTTTTCTTGTGCTAAACTAAACAACCATCTAAACACTTAAACTATGTTGTAATCTAGTCTAACTAAGCTAAACAAGGCAGCACTAAAAACGTTTTAAACAGATTGCTCACAAGTACTAAAAACAGAACTTTAACTACTTGATTACAAGCTAAAGTATCAACTAATCTATTTTGTGTTCAAGTTTTCTCTTTTAAGGACACAACTAAACTAACACTTGAACTACTAGATTAAGGTCTAATGAAGATCAACTAAGCTAAATAAGGCAGCATATAAAACGTCTAAACAGTTTGCACACAAGTATTAAAATAGAATTTTAACTACTACAACTTGGTGAAAAACTAAACTATCAACTAGTCTATTTTTGTGTTCAAAGTTTTCTGTTTTAAGGAGTCAATTAAACTACCATTTAAAACTCCTAGATTAGGGTCTAATGAACAATGTCTAAGCTAGATTAAACAAGAACAATCAGCTTCACACACGGTTTTGTTCCAAACTACCCAAACAGCTCCTAACAACACTAAGTCTAGTCTAAGTTGTTTTTTGTGGGGTGTTTTCGGTTTTGCCACTTAACTAAGTTACCAAACTATAGTATACTATCTAACAAGCACTTTAAGACACAAACTAACTATCTAATCAAACAGCAACTAAACGCAAATAAAAATCAGTTCTACATACGGTTTGGGCAGCAACGCTCTGATACCAATTGATGAGCCAAATGAAGGCTAGAAAACGTTGCCAAGGACTTTGTCTCCTATTCCAAACTGATTTGAACACAAGCTATGTCAAAGAACATCTCAAAGATACCCCTTGATCTTTAACCGTTGTTCTTGGCTCAATTTATGCCAACACCTCTCCCTCTTTGGCGCTCCAACACATCTAAAACCTCAATGAGACCCTAAGATGCTGTAAACCAAAAGATGAAGCAAATACTAACAAGTTCTAGGCTAGGAACTTGAAAGAAAACCGTAAGTGGTCTTAAACTTCAACTTGAAATGTTGATAACTCCTCAAGGGAAATTCTGGTTGAAATGTGTATTGATAATGGTTGTGTTTTACATTCAGGTTCTAAACCTTCTTATAACAAACGAAAATGATGAAAAGTACAAGTCCTAATGTACAAGGTACTAGTATAAAATGACATGCTTTGCTTGGAAATTGTTTGAGCAACTTTTGGTCCCAAAAGGCTGGTTGCTTTGCCGTGTTTCCCAACCTGTTTTTCCAGCCTTTTCCTTGTTCAATTTGATTGGTTGAGACATGGAGCAGCTTGCCTTGGAATGGCCTTTGATTGGATGCAAGTTGGTGTTTGAATTTTCAACAAAATATTCCTTAGCCAACGTTTCTTCCATCTTTGTTTCCAGCCAAAATTGTGATTGGATATTGCAATGAGCAGCTTGCTTAGAAAGGGCTTTGATTGGTTGTATTTGAGGCTTTGAATCTTCAACTCAAATAAGCTTTCATCCAGCCAAAATCTTCATGCTTTGTGATTGGATCTTTTGTTGAGCAGCTTGTTGAATTTTCTTCACTTGTTTGTGATTGGTTCAAGCATTTGAAAGACTCCTTTCTATTGGTTGAAGGTTTGAGCTGGTTGTTTCTTCCTTGTTTGCGTGAGAAGAAATCAGATTTTTGACATGGGTGCTTGTCACCACCTTGCTTGTAAGCAACTTGCATTTCACCTCTTTGTTTGGACAAAAATTCAGGTTTGAATTGCATCTTCAAGCTAAAAACGTGTACCTGAAAGATAAGGCAAGAATACAACACAAACTATCCTAAAACAAAGTTAACAAACCAACAATGTTAAAAAGAACATCTAAAAATATGTACAACATGCATTTGATACAACTAGATCATAGCTTGTATCATATAAACCCAATGGACATCATCTTTGCTTGGCTCATCCTCTTCATGCCTGTAAAGAAATGATTCAACACAATGTAACAATTTCTTAGCCATACTCCTTGTTATGGGACCATTGTGGGGCAATGAGGTGTCATCGTCAGTGTTTGTATCCACAAGGTTAGGCTGTAGCTCATCACTTGGAGAGCTGATTTGATGAGTAAGATGTGGTTGAAGTTGAATTCAAAAGGTCAGTTTAAGATTGAATCCAAATTAAGTTTGGATTTGAATTCAAATTTGGATTCAATTTTGAATTGTGATCTCATCTCCTTCTTTCTTCAAAATGGCGTGTGGCTTAATTCAAAAGGTGTCTGATGTCTTCTATCTTGAAATTTAAGTCTTAAATTGGTTGGAACTTGAAATTCAAATCATGGTTGAATTTTGGATTCAAGTTTAACTTCAAGTTGATCTTCCTTTTTTTGAACTTCATTTGGACGCCCCCTTTGTTGATTGTTGGAGATATTCTTGAGCTAATATTTGAAAAGGAATTCCGTCTTGGACCACATTTGAATTTGTCCTTATAAAGACAAACATTCTTCTCAAGATAACATTCCTTTTGTCTCCTTTTTGGGTGCAAACGCCTTTAAAGCCATTTGTGGTCCTCGTTTGGCTTGTAACTTATCATATACCTACTTACCTACAAAGCAAACACAAAGAAGCAAGGATCACAAGGAAACAAGACAAAAATTCAAAATAAAGAATACGCTCACACACGCACACTCATACACGCTCATAGTGTGGGTTCAATAAAATGATCCCAATGAACCTTAGGTTCATCTTGAATATGCTTATACAAGAAGATTCCAACTTGATGCCCAAGTTCTCTAGCCCTCTAAAGGGAATTTATCTGACCCCTCCAGCAGGTTTAGAGACATTAAATGCTTTAAGTGTCAAGGTCGTAGTCACATAGGAAGAGAATGTACTAACGCTAAAAGTGTCATGTTAATCGATAAAACTAATGAATATGTGACTGAGTATGAGCATGAAAATGAATCTGAGCATGATAATGAAAATGAACATGAAGGGGACTTAGGAGAACAAGATGACTACGATACCAATGAATTCCTTGTTGTGCGTAGAGCTTTGAATGCATATCCAAAATTAGATGATCATGAACCACATAGAGAAAACATTTTCCATATTTATTGCATGATAAGTAGTAAAGTTGCACTATTATCATTGATTCCAGTTTTTGTTCAAATGTGGCTAGTATTGAATTGGTTAGAAAGTTGAACTTGCCTATGACTGATCACCATCACCCCTACAAACTTGCATGGTTAAGTGATTGTGGTGAAGTTAGCGTAAATAAGCAGGTTCTGATTTCTCTTAGCATTGGTAGTTATAAAGATGATATTATATGTGATGTTTCTCCAATGCATGCTAGTCATATCTTCCTTGGTAGACCATGGCAATTTGATAGACATGTGACATATGATGGATATTTGATGCAAGTTGACAAGCGTAGGATCCACTCTTCCACCTCCAACAACCTTTCCACAAGGGTTTAGGCACAAAGAAGTAAACTCCTTGCTTCCGTTGTGTAGAAATTGCCGGCTTAAGCAATACCTTAGATTCAAGTGTGCGTTTGTAGGCAAACCTTCGATAGGCCCTCCTAGACGGTCACTTCAACCCTTGGCAATCACCCTCAATTTGCTCAAGATTGAGAGATATTAGCCTTGATTTTTAGTGTAAAATCAAGAAAACAAGGTTTCACCCTTTTAGGAGAGAAAACCAAAACTCAAATTTGATTGATAAAAATATGTCGTTGCCCTTGTTTTGTGGTCAGCGGCCAATACTAATAAAAAGGCTGAAATTTTAACCTAAAACAATCAAAAAGAAAGATAAACTCTATCCTAAAAATTCTATCAAAAGTTTGAAATGAGATAAATTACTAAGTCCCTAAAAACTTTCTTGAAAATGACGTTTTTCTTGTCTCTCTGAGGTCAGCCGATTGTTTTCATTAATTTGATGACTTTGGGGATCAATTTTGATGTTTGGATAAGCTTGGAGATATCTTCAAAAGGTGGTTGAGACTTTATCTTGAATTATCTTGCATTTGACTTCCAAAATTCCTTTGAATTATCTTTTAAAAATTCCTCCATCTTTATCTTTCTTTGGCCGTATCAATCCCTCTTTCCTGAAAAAGATTCGTCCCAAATCTTAACGTGTATGCCATGAGGGATAAAGATCCTGCAACAAAGATACAAGACACACAAGACACACATGTATGCACCCTTTCATCCTAAGATGTTTAGGGTGAATAAGTAATGTAATGACAACACATGCACTTAGCAACTCACAAAAACTGATTTGATCATGCATCCACAATAATTAGTCCTCTTCTTCACATGTTTTGGATGCACTAGGATCTGATTTTCAAGTTTCAGTATAACCAATAAAAGCTCATAGTTATCATGCATTTGATTCTCACACAAGGTCAGCACATGGATGTCATATGATGTATCATGATGTAGTGACAAGAATGGCATGTTTGAAGTTGTGAGAAGTATACTTTGAAGCTTTGATTCCTTTATATCGGATTGTGTACTAAGTGGGATAAACTCCTCTTTTTCATACAAATCAGTTTCATACTCATGAATGAACATAGGATTGTCATATACAATGTTATATGAATGCAATTCAGGTGTTTCAAATAACGTGGAATCATGTTCGTCACATTCAAATAAGAAATTGTTGAAAACATGACATTCATGCTTTTCTAAGTTATCATGCTTAAGTTCACTATCACAATCACTTGAAAGCTCACTTAAGATATCAATTGAATAATCATTTATGGCATATGAATCAGGAGACAATGAATTACTTATGCATGGAAATTCATGAGATAAATCAGTTTGTATGGCATCTACGTCATGCTTAACATTATCAATGCATTCTAGCTCATCACAAAAGGTAGGAGTAGTAACATCTAAATCATGTAAATCAGAATGGGTTACATGTAAATCAAGCTCAACTACTTCATTATTGTCATTAACGTTCAGTTCCTTAGAAGTAGGGTTAGATTCATGTAAATTTTCAATTTGTTCAGCTTGTAATGCAAGTAACATTGAATGACATTTTGTCAAGATGTGGTATGTTTCGTCAGAATGTTTTTGCATCCTTTCTAGGATTTGATCAGTGGTACGCCACATTGTGAACCTGCAAAACAGAAACAACAAAGAAAACAATATACCAAAAACAAGGGTAAATGGAAATAGAAATTTGTGCACTCGTCTTTCTTTTTTTTCTCTCTTACCACCTGTTTCTTGATCAATCTAAGGCTAATAAATGTCAAAGAGAGCAACCAAGATAGGTGAATGCCAAGTCTCTTACAATATACCCGATACCGCAATTCAGTGCACAGTTTAAACCCGAACTTGTCCAAAAAGAATCCAACCCACACTGGACCAAAACCACCTGTTTTGACCGAAATTTGGAGGACCAAATGACGTCAAAACAGTACAAAAACAGCGGCTGGACTGTGGTAAAAACAGCCCTCAAATCGAGACGCAAACGCCTAAAATTGGTCCGATTTACTCCCAACTTATTGCTGTACTATTGCAGCAAATTCAAGCATCTAAATACGCCTCAAAACAGTAGAACAACAGCTCCAAAACAGTAGAAATCAGCAGCAAAAATCAGCAGTTAAACCGGGTGTCAAAACTCGCAACTTGCACCTTTTTCTCCAATGTATCACCCAAATTTTCAGCAACTAATAAGCAAAGGTATAAGCCAAGAAGAAGACAATTTCACACACTTAACCCTCTACGAATCAAAGAAAAAAATGAGACCAAAAATTATGTCAAAGGCTGAGTCAAAGAAAACTAAGGGTTGCCCTGGGCAATCTTTAGTTAACTTTAGCCTTATGCAAGTTGATTACAAAGTTGTTGATCAATTGCAATACACAAGTATCCAAGTTCCAAGACAATGAAATTGGGTTTGATTTGAAGTAGATGAGTACTTGGATTTAAGTGACTTTGGTATTCTTGAGATAAAAATCAAATTGATATTAACTTTCCAATCCTTGTGTGCTTCAGATTCTTGAATGATACTTTTTTTTTCTGTGGTCTCACTGTTTTGCCGAGTGATGAGCCAAATAAAGGCTAGAAAAACGTTCCAAGGACTTTGTCTTCTACTCCAAACTGATTTGAACCTCGGCTATGGCAAAGAACATCCCAATGACACCCCTTGAACTGTAACCGTTTGTTCTTGGCTCAATTTATGCCAACACCTCTTCCTCTTTGGCATTCCAACACATCTAAAACCTCATTGAGACCCTAAGATTCTGTAAACCAAAAAATGAAGTAAAATACTAACAAGTTCTAGGCTATGAACTTGAAAGAAACCGTTAAGTGGTTTTAACTTCAACTAGAAAGTTGAGAACTCCTTAAAGGAAGTTTTGATTGAAATGTGTTTGAAATAGTTGTGTTTTACATTCAGGTTCTAAACCTACTTATAACAAACAAAAACGATAAGTAGTACAAGTTTTAATGTACAAAGTACTAGACTAAAATGACATGCTTGCTTTGACACTTGTTTGAGCAATTTGGTTCCAAGATTTTCTGGTTGCTTTGCCGTGTACTCCAACCTGTTTTCCAGCCTTTTTTCTTGATCAATTTGATTGGTTAAGACATGGAGCAGCTTGCTTTGGAATGGCCTTTTCATTGGTTGTAATTGGTGTTGAATTTTCAAACAAATATTCCTTAGTCCAACCGTTTCTTCCTTGCTAGATTTCAGCCAAAATTCTGATTGGATATTGTAGTGAGCAGCTTGGTTGAACTCCCTTTTGATTGGTTATAGTTCAGGCTTTGAATAATCAAACCAATCAGCCATGAACCAGCCGATTTTCTCCTTTGAATTTGATTGGATCAAATGTTGAGCAGCTTGCATTCTTGTTCTAACTTGATTGTGATTGGTTTGGACAATTGCAAGACTCCTTCCTATTGGTTAAAGGTGTGAGCAGCTTGTTTCTTCTTTGTTTCAACGTGAAGAACAATCTTGAATTTGACATGAATGCTTGTCACCACCTTGCTTGTAAGCTAATTGCTTATCACCTCCTTGCTTGGACAAAAATTCAGGTTCCAATTGTATTTTCAAGCTTTGTTTGAACAATGATATCATCCGATCAGATGGGACATGGATCGATCGGTGTTCATGCTTCTTCAATGTAAAGCTCTCTTTGACCTATCTTCAAAGACACCAAGCAACAAACACAAGATACACAACATATATGATATGTCCTAAGGGTTAGTTAAGACTATAAGACATAAGAAGTAGCACTAGTGTGTGCGGAGTTAACAGTGATATGCCATGTCTTACAGAACTAACATGTGACAACAAATGATACATCAAAATATGTTGCGTTGACCCCATCGTGGGCTCATCATTCCCTCCCTCTTGAAAATGATTCGTCCTCAAATCTCATCATGGATAGAATAAAGGAAAGGGGTTTAGGATGTACACGTATGCTCAACTAAACCATAACCAAATAGGAACATGATAATACAAATGGTGAAGGTGAAATACATTGGTGCATCCTTATCTTTGAAGAAAGAATAAGGTGTGTACACGCTTTCTAAAATGTTTAGGATGTATTAACAATATGATAACAAAAATTTTAGAAGACATACATCCTAACCGATAAAACAACATCCAAAAAGCATATTTGCAACATGTTAACATTAAATGTACAAATCTTACAGACATGTGCAATATTTAGATAAGATGTATCAATTGAGATGACAACAGGCAGACATTCAACAAGATGAGATGAAATAGATATTTCAGAAACAGAATCTTCATCTATACTAAACATGTCATTCAATTCATTAACTAGTTCATCCAAGGATTTATGTTTATTTGTAGCTGAATCTATTTCAATAATGACATCATGATCAAGCTCTACATCAAGTAGACAATCTAGTTCAGCTAACATCAAATCATAAGAATCTAGTTTATCAATGTCATTCTCAACAGAATTACTTACATCAATGTCATCAATGAAATGTACAGGATGTAATTCAGATTGTAACCCAGAAACAAGCATCTCAGCAGAATGCAGATCATGCACAGGGATTTCATTTATATGCATGTCACAATTAAAATCATTTTCAGACAAAGTGTTATCACAATTAACATCATCTATAAGCAAACGACTAACACTTTGGAAATCACCAACAGATTCAAGTGAAGGGTCTTCTTCAGACAGTACACAAGGTTGAACATGCAATTCAGATAAAGGAGTTCCAGTTTCAGGCATGTTGGGGCTAATTTCATACAAACCATCATTCACAGAAATGTCAGATTGCAAGTCTTTGTTCTTTTCAGATTCTATCAATACTTGCACCATGTCTCTAAGTTGAAGCAATGCATTTTCAATATTATCCATAGGCTGACTCAAATTGCTTAACTTAACTGGATTTGGTTTGTCATTTTCAGAATCACAAGAGTTCAGTTCATACCCATAGTTTTGATTAACTTGCCATGGGATTAGGTTTGATTGAACAATCTTTGCCTTTTTATACATGTCATAAAGTGATGAGAATTTTTTAGACAACATGCAATCAGCGATCTCTTTATCTAATCCAGCAAAGAACCTAATCATGCTTAATTCCTCATGTTCTTCAACATAAGCATAGTACAAATCATCAAGCATTTCATTGTAATATGCACTAACGTCTTTATTGCACTGAGAAAGAGTTTGATATCTAGGAGTTTTACATTCCCAATATCCCACCCATAAACCATTCGTACGACCAAAGGAGTTCATACGTTTTTCCAGTTCATCATAGTCTCTCCTATGGCATTCAACTCCCCAAATGGTTTTTAGAATCATGTTTAATCAAAACAATCAACCAAGATGGTAAAACAATGAGATAAATAAGTCAGAATACAAGCAAGATCAAACTATAACTTTAACAAAACGTAAATTTCTACTTCAAATTGACAATTGAATAAACAACAATCTTGGACTATCTAAGATTCAAAGAAAAATAGAAGTCAAATGATGTTTTTGGCTGAATCAAAGAAAGCTAAGGGTTTGTACAGAACAATCCTTTAACTTACTTTAAACTTTAATGCACATTCAATTGTAAATAAAGTGAAAGACAGTACATACACACAAGTGTTCAACAAGGGTTTGTTCGAGGAACCTTTTACAACAGTCAACAATTCTGGTGTAGGTATTTGCTTTTGGTTTTGCACAATTCACCTTTTGTGAACTTTGGATGGCTATATCTCACTTCTTGTGCAAGTCACTCATACGTCTTGTCTCTTGCTTTTTGACGTTAAAAATGACTTTTCTCTCAGTTTCTTTCACAAACAAGCCTAATTATTTTCCTTTGGATTGGCTTTGTCTGTTTTGTGAGTCTACTGCTCACTTGCCTTTATGAGACATTGCTCGCAGCTTCTTTTTCTTTGGTTTTACTTGCACAAGTTTTGGTGTGGCTTTTGTGAAACGTTCTTTGAACAACACGGAAGAACACTAATGATATGAAAACTGTTTCACAAATTTAACAACCAAATATAGATGAAAGTTCAATGCAAGTTGAAGAAGTGTAAAGACAACAAGATGATAACAGAGTCGGCAATTTAATAGTGTAGGGATAAATATAGACAAAGTGATCCTAAGTAAGAACTTAAGTCCAATAAAGTCTTTAAATAATTGAATCAATCCCAAGTAAAGATAAACGTAAAGCCAACGTTAGAATTTGAAATCAAATCTTGTTTCTTATAAATTTATTTCACTTTTAACAAATCTCAAGTCAATAATGTTTCAATTAAAAGATTCAATCAAGTTTGTACCAAACAATGACTTAAGGTGTAACGGGGATGGTGAAATCAAATTCAACAAGTTTAAACAAATAGCATTCAAAGATTTCAAATGAGCTTTAAAAACTTGTTCTAAACACACGGTTTTGGGCAGTTTGTCCTTTTTTTTCCTTTTCTGTTTTTGATGCAAATGATCTACTAATCTTAAGATAGCTAAATGCAACTTAGTTGTTTCTAAATGCAATTTATAAGGCTGATTACTATATCAACTATTGGAAATCAGCATTGATGCAAACTAAGCTAACTTATTTTGTTCTGTTTTTAAGTGATCTATCCTACTTTGTTTTTGTTTGGTTTTTGTTTGTATGATGCAATCAGATTCTAAACTAAATGATACTAGATGCAAGGGTTTATATCCTACTTACCAAACGTATGTCAATAGAAACTAGGCAGCATACTTACTTAGCTAAAACTACCTTGTTTTGTTCTCAGTTTTCGGTTTTGCTTGTGCTAAACTAAACAACCAACTAAACACTTAAATTATGTTGTAAACTAGTCTAACCAAGCTAAATAAGGCAGCAAACAAAACGTTTAAAACAGATTGCACACAAGTACAAAAGAAAACAGAATTTTAACAACTTGATTACAACTAACTATCAACTAATCTATTTTTGTGTTCAAAGTTTTCTGTTTTAAGGACTTTATCTAAACTACCATTTAAACTTCTAGATTAGGACCTAATGAACATTATCTAAGCTAGATTGAAAAAGAACAATCAGGTTACACACGGTTTTTAACTAGACTACACAAATAGGTTCTAACACACTTAAGTCTAGTCTAAGTTCTTTTTGTGGTGGTTTTCGGTTTTGCCACTTAAAACTAAGTTACCAAACTATTGTAAACTAACTAATAAACACATTAAAACATGAACTAACTATCTAAATAAACAGAATCTACACGGACATAAAACAGTTTACTAAACAGTTTTGGGCAGCATCACTCATATGCAAGTTTAAACAACGTAAACATGAATAGAAGACTAACCAACGCTCTGATACCAATTGATGAGACAAACGAAGGCTAGAAAAACGTTCCAAGGACTTTGTCTTCTACTCCAAACTGATTTGAACCTCGGCTATGGCAAAGAACATCCCAATGACACCCCTTGAACTGTAACCGTTTGTTCTTGGCTCAATTTATGCCAACACCTCTTCCTCTTTGGCATTCCAACACGTCTAAAACCTCATTGAGACCCTAAGATGCTGTAAACCAAAAAATGAAGTAAAATACTAACAAGTTCTAGGCTATGAACTTGAAAGAAACCGTTAAGTGGTTTTAACTTCAACTAGAAAGTTGAGAACTCCTTAAAGGAAGTTTTGATTGAAATGTGTTTGAAATAGTTGTGTTTTACATTCAGGTTCTAAAACTACTTATAACAAACAAAAATGATAAGTAGTACAAGTTTTAATGTACAAAGTACTAGACTAAAATGACATGCTTGCTTTGAAACTTGTTTGAGCAATTTGGTTCCAAGATTTTCTGGTTGCTTTGCCGTGTACTCCAACCTGTTTTCCAGCCTTTTTTCTTGATCAATTTGATTGGTTAAGACATGGAGCAGCTTGCTTTGGAATGGCCTTTTCATTGGTTGTAATTGGTGTTGAATTTTCAAACAAATATTCCTTAGTCCAACCGTTTCTTCCTTGCTAGATTTCAGCCAAAATTCTGATTGGATATTGTAGTGAGCAGCTTGGTTGAACTCCCTTTTGATTGGTTATAGTTCAGGCTTTGAATAATCAAACCAATCAGCCATGAACCAGCCGATTTTCTCCTTTGAATTTGATTGGATCAAATGTTGAGCAGCTTGCATTCTTGTTCTAACTTGATTGTGATTGGTTTGGACAATTGCAAGACTCCTTCCTATTGGTTAAAGGTGTGAGCAGCTTGTTTCTTCTTTGTTTCAACGTGAAGAACAATCTTGAATTTGACATGAAGCTTGTCACCACCTTGCTTGTAAGCTAATTGCTTATCACCTCCTTGTTTGGACAAAAATTCAGGTTCCAATTGTATTTTTAAGCTTTGTTTGAACAATGATATCATCCGATCAGATGGGACATGGATCGATCGGTGTTCATGCTTCTTCAATGTAAAGCTCTCTTTGACCTATCTTCAAAGACACCAAGCAACAAACACAAGATACACAACATATATGATATGTCCTAAGGGTTAGTTAAGACTATAAGACATAAGAAGTAGCACTAGTGTGTGCGGAGTTAACAGTGATATGCCATGTCTTACAGAACTAACATGTGACAATAAATGATACATCAAAATATGTTGCGTTGACCCCATCGTGGGCTCATCACCGAGGCTTTTGTCTCTCTCACTTTTTTTTCGTTTGCGCACTATTTTTTTTTGTTGTGCACTGGCCTTTTTTTTGGTTTTCAAATGTTGGCCGAAAGATTTCTGTCACTAGAATGGTCTTTCGCTTCCTCTGCTGGTGTATCCGTGAAAATTGCAACTTGTGGTAACACCAAAGCTGCCCTCAAAGTGGAATCTGAGAGTAAGCTTAAATGAATTCTTAGTTACATAAAGATGATTCCTTCTTAGTTACATAAAGGTGATGGTGTGGCAACCGACTTCGTGGCAGAAAGAAAACAATTGGTACCACGTTTTTTTTGTTGGATTTGGCTAAGCAGTTTTTGTCTCCCACATTAAGCCCTTTGTGGCTTGGTCTGGCTTGAAGATGATGCGTTGGATACAAGAAAATTGCAATACAAACCAAGCAACAATGCGATCAAGTCACACAAGTCTAAAAATCAACTAAAAGCTTCGTTAGCAACAAGATTTACGAGTGATACTAGGTAGCTATTTAGCAATGAACTTGATTTATATGATATAGCTGAATATAAAACCTAATACACTGAACCCTATTGTTAAGTGTGTAAAGATGTGATCTTGAAAGGTTAATAGAAAATATTGTGCACGGCCAATCTTGCATGCACTGCCCTAGCAAAAAGAAAAAAAATTAACGGATGCCTTTTTTTTTAAATAAGTTGAATATTACTTCGTGAGTCAAGTAACAAGAGAAAAAAAAGGAATCAAACAGAAAGTGGAGCAATGCTGATGCATGCGAATGGACAACTCATTAGGGAAAAGAACCAAAAGACATGATCTTTTTGAATTAAGATGGCTGACTTTTTGTTTTGTATTTTTTGGATGAATTTTCGGCTGTTTTTTTTGAATGATGATGAAAAAAAATGAGAAAATCTCAGATTGAAGAAAAAAAATACAGGATAGTTGGTGGAATTGAGTGACCTGGGGCTCTGATACCAAATTGATGCAAGCTGACAAGCGTAGGATCCACTCTTCCACCTCCAACAACCTTTCCACAAGGGTTTAGGCACAAAGAAGTAAACTCCTCCTTGCTTCCGTTGTGTAGAAATTGCCGGCTTAAGCAATACCTTAGATTCAAGTGTGCGTTTGTAGGCAAACCTTCGATACGCCCTCCTAGACGGTCACTTCAACCCTTGGCAATCACCCTCAATTTGCTCAAGATTGAGAGATATTAGCCTTGATTTTTAGTGCGAAATCAAGAAAACAAGTTTTCACCCTTTTGGGAGAGAAAACCAAAACTCAAATTTGATTGATAAAAATATGTCGTTGCCCTTGTTCTGTGGTCAGCGGCCAATACTAATAAAAAGGCTGAAATTTTAGCCTAAAACAATCAAAAAGAAAGATAAACTCTATCCTAAAAATTCTATCAAAAGTTTGAAATGAGATAAATTACTAGTCCCTAAAAACTATCTTGAAAATGACGTTTTTCTTGTCTCTCTGAGGTCAGCCGATTGTTTTCATTAATTTAATGACTTTGGGGATCAATTTTGATGTTTGGATAAGCTTGGAGATATCTTCAAAAGGTGGTTGAGACTTTATTTTGAATTATCTTGCATTTGACTTCCAAAATTCCTTTGAATTATCTTTCAAAAATTCCTCCATCTTTATCTTCCTTTGGCCGTATCAATATTTGAATCGTTATTCTTTAAAATTGTATGGTAAACTATACAAGTTGCATGCACTCCAACACCATAAGGTCTATGAAGATCAACAACGTATGTCTAAGTCTAGGACCTACACTAAAGAAAAGGAAGCTGAAAGAAAATTTGTGGAATGCATGACGAGTGAGAGTAAGAAACAAGAAAATACGGGAAAGGATTTAGTGTCCCTAGGTATCACTGATTCTAAAAAGAAGTGTGGGTATTTTGAAAAGAAAAAAGAGGTCACACGTTCCCTTTATAACAACCAAACAGTCCTCATCCTAATTTCCAAGGAGTGTTGCCTTTCTATGAAGACCTACCCCCCCACCTTACCTACTTCTGTGACATCCCTTACCCAATAATACGATGTTCTATTTCCCACTGACCCACCATCAGGATTACCACCTATAAGAGGGATAGAACACCAGATAGACTTTGTCCAAGGAGCTGTCCTATCTAACAGAGCAGCCTGTAGAGCCAACCCTGCAGAAACCAAATAAATTCAAATGCAAGTTGCGGAACTCCTATCCAGTGGACAAGTCACAGAAAGTCTAAGCCCGTTAGCCGTCCTTGTCATTTTAGTCCCCAAGAAAGATGGTACTTGGAGAATGTGTACTGATTGCTATGCCATAAACAAGATCATCGTAAAGTAGAGGCATCACATACCTAGGCTGGATGATATGTTGGATATGTTGCATGGATCTAGATATTTCACCAACATTGATCTTAGGCAAGGTTACTTCCAGGTAAGGATAAGAGAAGGGGATGAATGGAAGACATCATTTAAAACCAATTTTTGGCTCTATGAGTGGTTAGTGATGCCCTTTGGGCTCACCAATGCCCTTGAACCTTTATGCAATTAATGAATGAAGTCTTACGAGTCTTCGTAGGACGTGTTGTTGTGGTTTACTTTGATGATATCCTAATCTATTCCCAAACCATTGAGGATCACCTTGACCATTTTAGGGCCGCATTTGAGAAGCTCAAACATGAACAACTTTTGCCAACTTTAAGAACTGCTCTTTTTGCTTAGAACGAGTTATCTTCCTAGGCTTTGTCATCACAGCTAAAGGAATAGAGATCGATGAGGAGAAGGTTAGGTCTATTGTGGAGTGGCCTTACCTAAGACTGTAGGGGAAGTGCGTAGCTTCCACGGACTTGCAAGCTTCTATAAGAGGTTTGTAAAGGACTTTTCGCCCATAGCTGCACCCCTAAATGAGATTGTCAAAAAGATATGCCTTTTCAGTGGAATGAGCCACAACACAGGCATTTGATGAACTTAAAAGAAGGCTAACCATTGCACCCATCCTTGGTTTACCCAACTTTGATGAGACCTTCCAGATTGAATGTGATGCAAGTGGAGTGGGTATTGGCGTAGTATTGACCCAAGGAAAGAAACCCATAGCCTACTTTAGTGACAAGTTGAAAGGAGCCTCTCTCAAATTACTCTACCTGCGATAAGGAACTTTATGCCCTTGTGAGATCCCTACAAACTTGGCAACACTACCTTCAAACTAGAGAGTTTGTGATCCACACTGACCATGAAAGCTCAAAATGCCTTAAAGGGCAAGGAAAGTTGTACAAGAGACATGCCAAGTGGGTAGAGTTTATTGAACAAATCCCTTATATGATTAAGTACAAACAAGGAAAAGATAACATAGTTGTTGATGCCCTCTCTAGGAGATATACTCTACTGACTACCTTATCCTCTCAATTCTTAGGCTTCCAATCACTTAAGGACATGTATGCCAAAGATCATGATTTTGGCACTATCTTTGAGGCATGTCAAGAGGCCCGCTTCGGAAAATTCTACATGTATGAAGGATACCTTTTTAAGGAACATAAGTTATGTGTACCCCAATCGTCCATGCAAGAAATATTGGTAAGAGAAGCCCATGGAGGAGGATTGATGGGCCACTTTGGAATGTTCAAGACCCTAGAAACCCTTAAAGAGCATTTCTACTGTCCACACATGCGTGTAGATGTAGAAAAATTATGTGGTAGTTGAATCACTTGCAAGAAAGCAAAATCCAAATCTCAACCACATGGCCTTTACACACCCTTACCTGTCCCTGACTCCCATTGGATTGACATTTCTATGGACTTTGTTTTAGGTCTCCCTAGGTCTCGAGGAGGGCGGGATATCATTTACGTGGTAGATAGATTTCAAAAATGGCACATTTCATTGCATGTAAGAAAGTAGATGATGCACACATGTTGCTGACTTGTTCTTTAGAGAAATTGTAAGATTGCATGGCATGCCACGTACCATTGTGAGTGATAGGGATACGAAATTTCTAAGTCATTTTTGGCGTGTTTTGTGGGCTAAACTTGGTACTCAATTGTTGTTCTCTACTACTGCTCACCCACAAATTGATGGGCAAACTGAGATTGTTAATCATACTTTATCCTAACTTTTCCATGCCATCTTGCAAAACATCTCAAGCATTGGGAATATTGTTTACCATAAATTGAGTTTGCATACAATAGGAGTGTCCATCATGGTAACTTGCATAGTCCCTTTGAGATTGTGTATTTTTTAACCCCTTGTCCCCTCTTGATTTGATTCCCATTCCTGTACAAGAACATTCAAGTATAGATGGTAAACAAAAAGCTGAAAAGATAAAGAAACTGCATGAAAAAGTTAAAACCCAACTTGAGGAGAAAAATATAGCTTATGCAAAACAAGCCAACAAACATAGAAAACGAGTCTTGTTCAAACCTGGTGATTTGTTTTGATTACATTTTCACAAAGAGAGGTTTCCTAACGAAAGGAAATCAAAGTTGTTGCCCAGAGGAGATGGGCCATTCCAAGTCCTAAAACACATAGGTGACAATGCCTATGTCCTTGATCTTCCCGAGAGGTATGATTCTATTTCTTCTACTTTCAATATTGCTGACCTAACCCCTTTCAACAAAGAACCCTTTTATTCGAGGACGAATCCTCTTGAGGAGGGGTGATTGATGAGGATCAGAGATCCCATTAGGAGGTCATCGTTCCTATAACAAGAAGGAGGACTAGAGAACTTGGACACCAAGTTCGAACCTTCTTGTATAGGCATGTGCAAGATGAACCTGAGGTTCATTGGGTTCACCCATAGAACCCACAATGTGAACTTTTGGGTACCCTTACGTGTGTGAGTGAGTTTTATTTTGATTCTTGCCTTGTTTCCTTGTGATTCTTGCTTTTATATGCTTATTGTGTAGGAAAGAAGGTCCCTGCAAACTTTCATATCAAACGGAGGTCCGAGGCCGGGTTATAGGGCATGCTCCCCAAAAGGAGACAAAAAGAATGTTGCTGTTTTGGAGAACAAAGAGAATGTTTTTGAAGAAGAGACAAAAGGAGCATATTCTATGGAATACTTGGGACAACTTTGGTTTAAAGAATGTTTCTCCATAAAGAGAATGTTTGTCTCAAAGAATGTTTGTCTCAATGTCTCCCCAAAGAAAACATGCTTAAACACGGCATTTCCAAGAATTGTTCAAGCTGGAATTTCTTCTCAAAAATCAACTTAATATATCTACAACAAGACAAGATATGGCCAGCCAAGGGTGTTCAAGAGTTGAGCTCAATTGGATTCAAAATGCAAACATAATTTGAATTTCAAACTCAAACCAATTTGAGACTTGAATTTCAAGATGCAAGACAAGTCATCCATCATCTTTGAAGCCTCAAGAATACACGACTTTTTTGAAGAAAAGGATATTAGATTTCAAGCCTAAACAAGATTACAAGTTTGAATTCAAAAGGATAATATGTTTGAACTCAAATTCAAACCACATTTGAACTTCAAACTAAGACATCGTCCAGGAGCAAAGATCAGCCATTCAAGACGATGCGTGCAAGACGTGGGCTCCAACAATTCCACCTTTCAAACGTCCTTCACAAAGGGTTAGGCACAAGGAAGAAGACTTCACCTTGCTTCCTTAGTGATAAAAACGTGTGGATCAAATGAGCAAGACCAACACTTCAAGATGGTCGTCGATCAGGCAAACCAATACGGCCTTCTTGGACAGCACCTTTTAGCAATGGAAACACCTTCACAATGCTCAACTTTGAAGGATCTAAATCTAGATTTTTAATGCAAAACCAAGAAAACAAAGACTCATACAAAGTGAAGGAAATATCAAGAATTGTTATTATCAAAAGTTGCTTCTCTCAATCGGCCAAAGGGTCTATTTGTAGGCTTTGATTTTTGTCCTATCAGTATTTAAAATGACCAGAAATTATTTCAAAATAAGCTATTTAACAATGTTTGAAAATTGAAAATTGTTTGAATTCAAAACTAAAACAAATTCTAGCTAAAATCTGAAAATCTTGCAAGATATTATCCTCAAGGTATCCAGCCATGTATGAGGTCCAAATGATGCCTTGGAGGAGCTGATTTGATGAGTAGAAGGTGCTTGAAGTTGAATTAAAAAATTGGGTGAAGTTTGATTCAAGTTGAGTTTGAATTTGAGTTCACCTTGAATTTGTTTGTTGTCTATCCTCATCCCATCATTCCAGCCGTGTCTTTGTTGAGGAATGGAGATTAGAATTCTGATTTGATGTTGATAAGCTGGCTGGAATTGAATTCAAATGATGGTTGAAGTTTGCATTCAAATTGAGTTTGAATTTGAATTCAAACTTGGATTCAATTTGAATTGGGATCTATCCTTCCTTTATCCTTCAAAATGGCGTGTAGGTTGGTTAGATAGTGGCTGAATTCTTCTTGAAATGCAAGCCTCAAATTGGTTGAAATTTAAATTCAAATCATGGTTGAATTTAAATTCAAGTTTAACTTTGAATTTAAATTCAATTTGATCATCCATCTTGCACCTTAAGTGGCCGGCCCTTGTTGTTGCTTGGATATAATTTTGAGCTTAATTTTGAAAAGGAAATTCCATCTTGGACACATTTGAATTTGTCTTTGTGGAGACAAACATTCTCTTCAAGACAACATTCCTTTTGTCTTCCTTCTTGCAACGCACGCCTACCTTGCTCCTTTTGGGCCTCCATTTCATTTTGGAACTTCCATGTACCTAATTTACCTACAGAGAAAACACATAAAACAAAGATCACAAGAAACAAGATAAAATTCAAAAGCACGCACGCACACTCATAAGGCGTTCAAAGGGTGGGTTCAATGAAGTGAACCCATGGAACCTTAGGTTCATCTTAAACATGCTTATACAAGAAGGTTCCAACTTGATGACAAAGTTCTCTTACCCTCCTTCTTGTCATAGGGCCCTTGACCTTTTGATGGGACCCTTGATCCTTATCAAACCCTTGATCCTCATCAATCCCCCTTTCTCAAAAGAATTCGTCCTCGAATCAAAAAGGTCATCAGTGAAAGGGGTGAGGTCTGCAACACTAAAAGGAGGCAAAATGGAACCATAGCTTTCAAGAAGATCAAGGATGTATGCATTGTCACTTATGCGTTTCAAAACTTTGAAAGGTCCATCTCCTCTAGGTAACAATTTTGACTTTAGCTCATTGGGAAATCTTTCTTTGTGCAAATGTAACCACACTAAATCACCAGGTTTAAACACAACTCGTTTTCGATGTTTGTTAGCTCGTCTTTCATAAGCTTTGTTTTTCTTTTCAAGTTGTGTTTTAACTTGTTCATGCAGGTTCTTTATCTTTTCCGATTTTTGTTTACCATCAAGACTTGAACGTTCATGCACGGGAATAGGGATCAAATCAAGGGGAGACAAGGGGTTAAAACCATACACGATTTCAAATAGACTAACGACTTCAGTTTGTCCATCAGTTTGTGGCTGTGCAGTGGTTGAAAACAACAATTGTGTACCAAGTTTAGCCAACAAAACCGCCAAAAATGACTCAAAAATTTCGTATCTCTATCACTTACAATTGTACGTGGCATGCCATGCAATCTCATGATTTCTTTGAAGAACAAATCAGCAACATGTGTGGCGTCATCAACTTTCCTACATGCAATGAAATGTGCCATCTTTTAAAATCCATCAACCACAACATAAATGCTATTGCGCCCTCCTCGAGACCAAGGAAGTCCTAACACAAAGTCCATGGAAATGTCAATCCAAGGAGAATTAGGGACGGGTAAGGGCGTGTAAAGGCCATGTGGTTGGGACTTGGATTTGGCTTGTTTGGAAGTGATGCAACTACCACACGGCCTCTCGACGTCTACTCTCATGTGGGGCCAATTAAACCTCCCCCATGGGCTTCTCTAGTCAATGCTTCTCGTAGGGATGATTGGGGAACACACAACTTATGTTCTTTGAAAAGATAACCCTCATGGATGTAAAATTTCCCAAATGGTGTCTCTTTACATGCCTCAAAAATGGTGCTAAAGTCATGGTCATTTGGGTCCTATCCCTTAAGTGATTCGAATCCTAAGAAGCGTGAGGATAATGTAGTCACTAACGTGTATCTCCTTGAGAGTGCATCAGCATCTATGTTGTCCTTTCCTTGTTTGTACTTAATCACGTAAGGGAATTGTTCTATTTACTCTACCCATTTGGCATGTCTCTCATTCAACTTTCCATGCCCTTTAAGATACTTAAGGCTTTCGTGGTCAGTGTGGATCACAAACTGTTTCAGTTGAAGATAGTGTTGCCAAGTTTGTAGGAATCTCACGAGGGCATAAAGTTTCTTACCATAGGTAGAGTAATTCAATGCATCACCTTTCAACTTCTCACTAAAATAGGCTATGGGTTTCTTACCTTGGGTCAAAACTGCGCCTATACCCACTCCACTTGCATCACACTCGATCTCAAAAGTCTCGTCAAAATTTGGTAGCCTAAGTATGGGTGCAGTGGTTGGCCTACGTTTAAGCTCATCAAATGCCTGTTGTTGTGGCTCTTCCCACCTAAAAGGCACATATTTTTTCACAATTTCATTTAGGGGTGCAGCTATGGAAGTAAAATCTTTGACAAAGCGTTTATACAAACTTGCAAGTCCATGGAAACTGCGAACTTCCCCTACAGTCTTAGGTATAGGCTACTCCACAATTGACCTAACCTTTTCCTCATCCATCTCTACTCCCTCAGCCGAAATGACAAAGCCTAGGAAAACAACGCATTCCAAACAAAAAGAGCACTTCTTAAAGTTGGAGTAAAGTTGATGAGGATCAAGGGTCCGACGAGGACCAAGGATCCCATCAAGAGGTCAAGGGTCCTATAACAAGAAGGAGGGCAAGAGAACTTTGTCATCAAGTTGGAACCTTCTTGTATAAGCATGTTCAAGATAAACCTAAGGTTCCATGGGTTCATTTCATTGAACCCACCCTTTAAGCCCCTTTGAGAGTGTGCGTATGTCTTCATTTTGAAGTTTGTTTTGTTTTCTTGTGATCCTTGTTTTATGTGTTTGCTTTGTAGGTAAATTAGGTAAAAGGGAAGTCCAAATAAATGGAGCCCCAAAAATAAGGAATGTAACCGTGTGTTGCAAAATGGGAGACAAAAGGAATGTTGTCTTGAAGAGAATGTTTGTCTCCACAAAGACAAATTCAAATGTGTCCAAGATAGATTCCTCTTTTCAAAATTGAACTCAAAATCATCTCCAAAGAGCAAAAGGGGGCCGGCCAAGGTGGAAGAGAAGATGAGGATCAAATTGAAGTTTAACTTGAATTTAAATTCAACCACAATTTGAATTCAAGTTTCAACCAATTGGAGACTTAAATTTCAAGAGGAATTCAGCTACCATATCATCCAACCTACACGCCATTTTGAAGGAGAAAGAAAGGATAAAACCCAATTCAAATTGAATCCACGTTTGAATTCAAATTCAAACTCAATTTGAATTCGAACTTCAACCATCTTTTGAATTCAACTCCAGCCATATTATCATCATCAAAATCAGATTTAATGACCTTAGACTTGTTAAACACGGCTGAAGATAGATGGAGGATAAACAAACAAACAAATTCAAACTCCACTCAAATTTAAACTCAATTTGAATTCAAACTTCACCCAACTTTTGGATTCAAGTTCAGCCCTATCCTAGTCATCAAAACAGCTCCACAATGCCTCATTTGCTGATCAAACACACGGCTGGAAAAGGAAGACTTCAACCAGATTTTAGCTAGGATTTTTCAAGTTATTTTTGAATTCAAATAGTTAGCAAATTCAAGTTCAAATCAAATGTTTTTCTAGATATTTCTTTTAGATAATATCTGATAATTTTGAAGTGTCTTAGGCATCTATAAATAGGCCCTTTGACCGATTTGTAAGAGGACCTTTGGATGAATAACAATTCTTGATATTTCCTTCACTTTGTGTGATACTTTGTTTTCTTGGTTTTGCATTAAAAACCTAAGTTAAGATCTTCAAAGTTGAGCATTTTGAAGGTGTTGCCATTGCTAAAAGGTGCCGTCCAGGAGGGCCATATTGGTTTGCCTGATCAACGACCTTCTTGAAGTGTTGGTCTTGCTCATTTGATCCACATGTTTTTATCACTAAGGAAGCAAGGGGAAATCTTCTTCCTTGTGCCTAACCCTTTGTGAAGAAGGTTTGGAAGGTGGAATTGTTGGAGCCCACGAGTTGCACGCATCAAATTGGTATCAGAGACCAGGTTATTCTATTCCACCATCTACCATTTCCTTTTTTTGTTTGAGTCTAGTCATTTTAAGTTCAGTTGTGTCCTTCTTCTACTCCTCACTCTACACGCCATTGTCTTGCATTTCATTCAAAAAAAAAACAAAACGTCCAAAAACAAACATTGCTTTGAGTCCTTGCATGTTGCTGCATTTTGCTTTTCATCATTCAAGTGTCAACTCTTTTATTTCCTTTTCGCATCACAATCTGATTTTGAGTCGTTCAAACTTGAACAAATTAGGGTTTGTTGCATTTTAGGTTACATTCAGCCTTCTTTTAAATATTCCAACCATAAGCCTATAAAGCTACCTCGGTTTCAAATCATCTTGTTGCTACTGAAGCTTTTAGTTGATGATGATTGTATGCATCTTGTGATTCGCATTGTGATTGATTTCATGCTTTAAATCAAGTTAGTCCACGTGTGTTTGTCTTCACGAACCATTTTCAACAACAAAACCCTAATCCTACCCCCCACACCCCACGCCCAATCAGCCCCCACCCCAACCCAACCCTAAAACTCACCAACCTGATTCCAAACGACCCTATTTACACCCCCAACAAAAAGCCCCAATGATGCGTGCAACTAGTGGGCTCCAACGATTCCATCTTCCAAACGTCCTTCACAAAGGGTTAGGCACAAGGAAGAAGACTTCCCCTTTGCTTACTTAGTGATTAAAAACGTGTGGATTAAGAATGAGCAAGACCAACACTTCAATATGGTCGTTGATCAGGCAAACCAATACGGCCCTCCTGGACGGCACCTTTAGGCAATGGCAACACCTTCAATATGCTCAACTTTGAAGGATCTTAACCTAGGTTTTTAATGCAAAACCAAGAAAACAAAGTATCACACAAAGTGAACGAAATATCAAGAATTGTTATTCATCAAAAGTTGTTTTTCCTAGGCACCCCAAGGGCTCTATTTATAGGCTGCTACTCGTCCTTATTCAGCCTTACAATGAGTAGAAAACATTTCAAATAAGCTAGCTAACAAGTGTTTAAAAATTGAAACTTATTTGAATTCAAAATTAAAACAAATTCTAGCTAAAATTTGAATTGCTTGTAGATCATCATCTTCTCTCTTCCAGCCGTGTATGATGACTAAATGTAGGTGTTTGAGACTTGATTTGATGATGATAAAGTGGCTGGAGTTGAATTCCAAGGTTGGTTGAAGTTTGAATTCGAATTGAGTTTGAATTTGAATTCAAATTTGGGTTCAACTTTGAATTGTGATCTCATCTCCTTCTTGCTTCAAGAATTGCGTGCATATGGCTTCAAGGTGGCTAACATGTTGAATTCAAATGTTAGTTGAAGTTTGAATTCAAATTGAGTTCGAATTTGAATTCAAATTTGGGTTCAACTTTGAATCATAGGCTCATCTTCCTCTTAACCTCCAAGATGGCGTGTGGAATGGACCAAGATAAGGCTGAGATTTTCTTGAAATATAAATCTCAAATTGGTTGAAACTTGAATTCAAATAATGGTTGAATTTGAATTCAAGTTTGTCTTCAAGTTTGAATGCAATTTAGTCTCCATCTTTGAACTTCAAGTTGGGCGCCACTATGGAGATAATTTGAGCTGGATTTTGAAAATGGAATTCCATATTGGACACATTTGAATTTGTCTATGTGGAGACAAACATTCTTCTCAAGACAACATTCCTTTTGTCTCCCTTTGTGAGACACACACGCCTACATTCTATTTTGGACCTCTCTTTGGCATGGAACTTCCATGTACCTAATTTCCTACAAAGCAAACACAAGGAAGCAAGGATCCCAAGAAAACAAGACATACATTTGTTTATTTTATTGAAAGACGCGTATATGCATGAAAAGTGATGCATGGAATGCAACCTAAGACTAAGACAAACTTTGTCTTGTATTTTGCACACCTTGGACCGCATCAATTCTACCTTCCAAACGTCCTTCACAAAGGGTTAGGCACAAGGAAGAAGACTTCCCCTTGCTTCCTTAGTGATTAAAAACGTGTGGATTAAGAATGAGCAAGACCAACACTTCAAGATGGTCGTTGATCAGGCAAACCAATACGGCCCTCCTGGACGGCACCTTTAGGCAATGGCAACACCTTCAATATGCTCAACTTTGAAGGATCTTAACCTAGGTTTTTAATGCAAAACCAAGAAAACAAAGTATCACACAAAGTGAATGAAATATCAAGAATTGTTATTCATCAAAAGTTGTTTTTCCTAGTCGGCCCAAGGGCTCTATTTATAGGCTGCTACTCGTCCTTATTCAGCCTTACAATGAGTAGAAAACATTTCAAATAAGCTAGCTAACAAGTGTTTAAAAATTGAAACTTATTTGAATTCAAAACTAAAACAAATTCTAGCTAAAATTTGAATTGCTTGTAGATCATCATTTTCTCTCTTCCAGCCGTGTATGATGACTAAATGTAGGTGTTTGAGACTTGATTTGATGATGATAAAGTGGCTGGAGTTGAATTCAAAGGTTGGTTGAAGTTTGAATTCGAATTGAGTTTGAATTTGAATTCAAATTTGGGTTCAACTTTGAATTGTGATCTCATCTCCTCCTTGCTTCAAGAATAGCGTGTATATGGCTTCAAGGTGGCTAACATGTTGAATTCAAATGTTGGTTGATGTTTGAATTCAAATTGAGTTCGAATTTGAATTCAAATTTGGGTTCAACTTTGAATCGTAGGCTCATCTTCCTCTTAACCTCCAAGATGGCGTGTGGAATGGACCAAGATAAGGCTGAGATTTTCTTGAAATATAAATCTCAAATTGGTTGAAACTTGAATTCAAATAATGGTTGAATTTGAATTCAAGTTTGTCTTCAAGTTTGAATGCGATTTAGTCTCCATCTTTAAACTTCAAGTTGGGCGCCACTATGGAGATAATTTGAGCTGGATTTTGAAAATGGAATTCCATCTTGGACACATTTGAATTTGTCTCTGTGGAGACAAACATTCTTCTCAAGACAACATTCCTTTTGTCTCCCTTTGTGAGACACACACGCCTACATTCTATTTTGGACCTCTCTTTGGCTTGGAACTTCCATGTACCTAATTTCCTACAAAGCAAACACAAGGAAGCAAGGATCCCAAGAAAACAAGACATACATTTGTTTATTTTATTGAAAGACGCGTATATGCATGAAAAGTGATGCATGGAATGCAACCTAAGACTAAGACAAACTTTGTCTTGTATTTTGCACACATTGGACCGCATCATTCCCTCCTTCCTAGAAAAGATTCGTCCCGAATCTTAGCATGTATGTCATGCGAGAGTAAGATCCTCAATAATGCAACAAAGATACAAGACTCACATGTATGCACACTTTCATCCTAAGATGTTTAGGGTGAATGAGTAATGCAATGACAAAACATGTTCTTAGCAACTCATAAAAGCTTATTTGGTCATGCATTGACAATAAGTAAGTCCTCTTCCTCACATGTTTTGGATGCATTAGGATCTGATTTTCAAATTTTAGTTGATAATACGCATCATCAAATCCTATAGGGTGTGCATGACAAGAGGTGTTCAACAGAGGTTTCTTTGTAGTGTTTTTAGGATGTATAACCAATAAAAGCTCATAGTTATCGTGCATTTGATCCTCACACAAGGTCAGCATATGAATGTCAGATGATGTATCATGATGTGGTGACAAAAATAGCGTGTTTGGAGTTGTGATATTCATGTCGCCATTATTGTCATTGACACTCCTTAAAACTTCCAAATCCGGTAAATTTAAACTATCTTGCTCATTAAAGCACAAATCAGTACTAACTTCCAGATTATTATGCTCAAAATCAGTTTGCAACGTAACGTCAAGTGGAATTCTATATTCATACTCATGTAAATTGGAATTTTCATGGGGTGGAATGTCACTATCAAAACACTCAAACAAAGGATTATTATAGACAACCCATTCATGCTTCTCAACATTATCATTTTTGTTACCTAAGACATCATTATTCTCACTTGAAATGTCACTCCAATCATCATGTAAATCAGCATGTAAATCAAGCAAATCACGTGAATCATGCGAAGCACAAACAACTTTAGATTCATGCCCATGACTCTCAGTACGTAAGTCAGTCTCATGCATATGAACACTATGAACATCGACAAGTCTCCTAAGACCTTGCAATTTATTAAGGAGGTCTAATCTGTGTACCTTTTGTTCTTCTACTTCTAAAAGGATTTCAGAGTTGCGTTCTTTTTGTGCTAGAAATTTCTTACGAATGTCAGCATTACATTCTAAGAACTTCATAGAGTTATGTTCATTCAGCACATCAACTTTAGCATCATGAACGACATGTTTATCAATCGAAATTTCAGCATCATCATCATAAGAATCATGCTCATTACCAACACTAAAATCAAGCGAATCAATTTCGTAATAAGCTTGATTGAAGCCTTTTACCATTACGTGATAGAGGTCTCTAATGTCATCTTCCATGAGTAACCTGAAATTAATCGAGCAACAAAGAAAGGAAAAACTAACACAAAGACGAAAGAGATTTCGTTACGTTAGTGGGAAAAGAAAACAAAATACAGGCACTCCTCTTTCTTTAATCTCCACTCTCTTACTACTTTGCTTCTTGGACAACCTGAAGTTAATAAGATTCAAAGTGATCAATTAAGAAAGTGTTTTGCCAATGCTTCTCCAAATCACAACGATCTCCACTTGTTTCTTCCGTTTGCTTTCAAGTTGCACCAAATAGTATCAAAAACAGAATCAAGTGAAATGAAAACAAACTTGAACTTTCCTACTAAGATTCAAAGAAAGTAAGCAACCAAAATTGTTGTATAAGGCTGAACCAAAGATGAACTAAGGGTTGCCGTGGACAATCTTTAGTTAATTTTGATTCTATGCACTTATTATCCACAAAATGATTGAAGTCATGATGAGCCCACGATGGGGTCAACGCAACATATTTTCATGTATCATTTATTGTCATATGTTAGTTCTGTAAGACATGACATTTCACTGTTCACTCCGCACGCACTAGTGCTAGTTCTTATGTCTTATTGCCTAACTAACCCGTAGGACATGTCATATATGTTGTGCATATTGTGTTTGTTGCTTGGTGTCTTTGAAGATAGGTCAAAGAGAGCTTTACATTGAAGAAGCATGAACACCTATCGATCCATGTTCCATCTGATCGGATGATATCATTATTCAAACAAAGCTTGAAGATGCAACTAAAACCTGAATTTTTGTTCAAGCAAGGAGGTGATAAGCAAGTAGCTTACAAGCAAGGAGGTGACAAGCACTCATGTCAAATTCAAGTTGTTTTTCACGTTGAAACAAAGATGAAACAAGCTGCTCACACCTTTAACCAATAGGAAGGAGTCTTGCAATTGTCCAAACCAATCACAATCAAGTTAGAACAAGAATGCAAGCTGCTCAACATTTGATCCAATCAAATTCAAAGGAGAAATAGGCTGGTTCATGGCTGATTGGTTTGACTATTCAAAGCCTAAACTATAACCAATCAAAAGGGAGTTCAACCAAGCTGCACACTAGAATATCCAATCAGAATTTTGGCTGAAAACAAAGATGGATGAAACGTTAGTTTAAGGAAAGTTTGGTTGAAAATTCAACACCAAATTGCAACCAATCAAAGGCCTTTCTCAAGCAAGCTGCTCCATGTATTTACCAATCAAATTGAAGAAGAAAGAAGGCTAGAGACAAGCATGGGGAGCACGTAAAAGACAACCAGATTTCTTGGAGCCAAAGTTGTTCAAAGCAAGCACCTTATTTTAGTCTTGTACATTGTACATTAAAACTTGTACTCTTTATCATTTTCATTTGTTATAAATAGCATAGGAAGCTGAATGTATAAAAGAACTCAAAAAAAACAATATACAACCATTATCATATACAATTCAATCAGATTTCCTTCAAGGAGTTCACAACTATTTCTTAGTTGAGGTTTGAAACCACCAACGGTTTTCTTGCAAGTTCCAGCCTAGAACTTGTTAGTATTTGCTTCATCATTTGGTTTACAGCATCTTAGGGTCTCTTGAGGTTTTAGATGTGTTGAAGTGCCAAAGAGGGAGAGGTGTTGGCATAGATTGAGCCAAGAACAACGGTTAAAGATCAAGGGGTATCTTGGAGATGTTCTTTGACATAGCTTGGGTTCAAATCAGTTTGGAATAGGAGACAAAGTCCTTGGCAAAGTTTTCTAGCCTTCGTTTGGCTTATCAAGTGGTATAGAGAGCTTTACATTAAAGAAGCATGAACACCTATCGATCCATATTCCATTTGATCGGATAATATCATTATTCAAACAAAGCTTGAAGATGCAATTAGAACCTGAATTTTTGTCCAAGCAAGGAGGTGATAAGCAAGGTGGTGACAAGCAAGGTGGTGACAAGCAACCATGTCAAATTCAAGTTGTTCTTCACGTAAGAATGGAGAGACAAGCTGCTCATTTCATGAACCAATAGAAAGAAGTCTTGCAAATGCTTAGTCTTCTATTCATGTTTACATTGTTTAAAATTTGCATATGAATGATGCTGCCCAAATCTTGTAGTGAACTGTTTTTTTATATCCGTTTATAGCTTGTTTGTTTAAGTAGTTAGTTTATGTTTTAAAGTGCTTGTTAGATAGTATACTATAGTTTGGTAACTTAGTTTGAGTAGCAAAACCGAAAACATAAAAAAAAAAAGAACTTAGACTAGAGTTAAGTGTGTTAGGAGCTGTTTGTGTAGTTTGGAACAAAAACCGTGTGAAACTGATTGTTCATGTTCAAACTAGCTTAGTTAATCTTCATTAGACCTTAATCTAGAAGTTTTAAATGGTAGTTTAATTGACTCCTTAAAACAGAAAACTTTGAACACAAAAATAGACTAGTTGATAGTTTAGTTTTTCACCAAGTTGTAGTAGTTAAAATTCTGTTTTAATACTTGTGTGCAAACTGTTTAGACGTTTTATATGCTGCCTTATTTAGATTAGTTGATCTTCATTAGACCCTAATCTAGTAGTTTAAGTGTTAGTTTAGTTGTGTCCTTAAAAGAGAAAACTTGAACACAAAATAGATTAGTTGATACTTTAGCTTGTAATCAAGTAGTTAAAGTTCTGTTTTTAGTACTTGTGAGCAATCTGTTTAAAACGTTTTTAGTGCTGCCTTGTTTAGCTTAGTTAGACTAGATTACAACATAGTTTAAGTATTTAGATGGTTGTTTAGTTTAGCACAAGAAAACCGAAAACCAAAGAACAAAACAAAATAGTTTTAGCTAACTAAGTGTGCTGCCTAGTTCTAGTTCATACACGTTTGATAGGAGCTGCATATAGTATCATTTAGTTTAGAATCTGATTGCATCATACAAACAAAAACCAAACAAAACAAAGTAGGTTAGATCACTTGAAAACAAAACAAAACAAGATAGCATACTTAGCATCAAAACAGATTTTCCATTAGTTGTTAGTAACCAGCCTTTGTAAACTTCATTTAGACACAACTAAGTTGCATTTAGCCATCTTAGAATTAGTTAGATCACTTGCATCAAAAAACAGAAAGTAGAAAAAGAACAAACTGCCCAAAAACCGTGTGGATTAAAACAACTTTTAAATGCTCATTTGAAATCTTGGTACATGCTAATAGCTTTATCTTTTTGTTGATTTCAATTGTTTCAAACAACTTGTTGGACTTAGATATATTCTGAAAGTTAGGAATTGTTTAAGCCCCACATTGTTAAAGAGCTATCCAATTGTTGTTTTAGATCAATTTCTGAACTTACATTGCACTTTATACAATTTGAACTTGTTGTAATTGTGATTAGAATTCTCACTACATAGTGTTTAGCCGTGTTGTGTACGAGGAACTTTCAAATTCCAAATACAACAAACCTTGTGCAATTAAAGGCCGTGGGCAATGTCTCATGTAGGCCGTGAGGAGTAGTCTCACAACAATCAAGCAAACCATCCAAAGAAAGAAAATTAAGCTTGATTGAGAAATACGCGAGAGAAAAGCCAATATTTGTCAACAAGTAAGAGGCAAGACAAGAGAGAATTGCACAAGAAAGCCAAGTGAGGAAAAAGCCCAAAGATAAACGTTGCATAAAGGGAAAATCCCGTGCAAAGCTCAAAAGAAAGAAAGTGCCCAAACCAAACCCCAAAGTGTTGAAATATTGAAAGTTTCTAAAGCAAACCCTTGCTAGCACTTTGTTTGTGTGTCTTTACTTTCACTTTACTACAATTGATAATTGCATATGCTGTAAAGTAATTGAGGGATTGTCTTAAACAACCCCGTAGATTTCATTCAGCCCGAACAACAACTTGACTTCTGTGATTTTACTTGGATCTTTAGGTAAAATAGTCCAAATTGCTATTTTGAACAATTGTCAACATAAAGTAGAGTATTTGCATCTTGTCAATATTTTAATTGGATTTTGAGATTGTTTTGATTAAACATGATTCTAAAAACCATTTGGGGAGTTGAATGCCATAGGAGAGACTATGATGAACTAGAAAAACGTATGAACTCCTTTGGTCGTATGAATGGTTTATGGGTTGGATATTGGGAATGTAAAACTCCTAGATATCAAACTCTTTCTCAGTGCAATAAAGACGTTAGTGCATATTACAATAAAATGCTTGATGATTTGTACTATGCTTATGTTGAAGAACATGAGGAATTAAGCATGATTAGGTTCTTTGCTGGATTAGATAAAGAGATCGCTGATTGCATGTTGTCTGAAAAATTCTCATCACTTTATGACATGTATAAAAAGGCAAAGATTGTTCAATCAAACCTAATCCCATGGCAAGTTAATCAAAACTATGGGCATGAACTGAACTCTTGTGATTCTGAAAATGACAAACCAAATCCAGTTAAGTTAAGCAATTTGAGTCAGCCTATGGATAATATTGAAAATGCATTGCTTCAACTTAGAGACATGGTGCAAGTATTGATAGAATCTAAAAAGAACAAAGACTTGCAATCTGACATTTCTGTGAATGATGGTTTGTATGAAATTAGCCCCAACATGCCTGAAACTGGAACTCCTTTATCTGAATTGCATGTTCAACCTTGTGTACTGTCTGAAGAAGACCCTTCACTTGAATCTGTTGGTGATTTCCAAAGTGTTAGTCGTTTGCTTATAGATGATGTTAATTGTGATAACACTTTGTCTGAAAATGATTTACATTGTGACATGCATATAAATGAAATCCCTGTGCATGATCTGCATTCTGCTGAGATGCTTGTTTCTGGGTTACAATCTGAATTACATCCTGTACATTTCATTGATGACATTGATGTAAGTAATTCTGTTGAGAATGACATTGATAAACTAGATTCTTATGATTTGATGTTAGCTGAACTAGATTGTCTACTTGATGTAGAGCTTGATCATGATGTCATTATTGAAATAGATTCAGCTACAAATGAACATAAATCCTTGGATGAACTAGTTAATGAATTGAATGACATATTTAGTATAGATGAAGATTCTATTTCTGAAATATCTATTTCATCTCATCTTGTTGAATGTCTGCCTGTTGTCATCTCAATTGATACATCTTGTCTAAATATTGCACATGTCTGTAAGATTCGTACGTTTAGTGTTAACATGTTGCAATATGGTTTTTGGATGTTGTTTTATCTGTTAGGATGTATGTGTTCTAAAACTTTTGTTATCACATTGTTAATACATCCTAAACATTTTAGAAAGCGTGTACACACCTTATTCTTTCTTCAAAGATAAGGATGCACCAAGGTATTTCACCTTCACCATTTGTATTATCATGTTCATATTGATTATGGTGTAGATGATCATACGTGTACATCCTACATCCCTATCCCTTATTCTCTTCATGTTGAGATTCGAGGACGAATCATTTTCAAGAGGGAGGGAATGATGAGCCCACGATGGGGTCAACACAACATATTTTCATGTATCATTTATTGTCATATGTTAGTTCTATAAGACATGACATTTCACTGTTCACTCCGCACACACTAGTGCTAGTTCTTATGTCTTATTGCCTAACTAACCCTTAGGACATGTCATATATGTTGTGCATATTGTGTTTGTTGCTTGGTGTCTTTGAAGATAGGTCAAAGAGAGCTTTACATTGAAGAAGCATGAACACCTATCGATCCATATTCCATTTGATCGGGTAATATCATTATTCAAACAAAGCTTGAAGATGCAATTAGAACCTGAATTTTTGTCCAAGCAAGGAGGTGATAAGCAAGGTGGTGACAAGCAACCATGTCAAATTCAAGTTGTTCTTCACGTAAGAATGGAGAGACAAGCTGCTCATTTCATGAACCAATAGAAAGAAGTCTTGCAAATGCTTAAACCAATCACAAACAAGCAAGGAAACAACTAGCAAGCTGCACCTTAAATGATCCAATCACAACCATAGAAGAAATGGCTGGTTCATGGCAAATAGGTTTGAAAATTCAACACCAAAGTTTCTACCAATCAAATGCAATCCAAAGCAAGCTGCTCACTACAAGAACCAATCAGAATTTGGCTGAATTCAAGCAAGGAAATGTACGGTTGTCTAAGGGAAATTCTTTGAAAAATCAAAGCTACAACTCACAACCAATCAAAGGCCTTTCTCAAGCAAGCTGCTCCATGCCTAAACCAATCAAATTGAACAAGGAAATGGCTGGAAAAACAGGTTGGGAAACACGGCAAAGCAACCAGCCTTTTGGGACCAAAAGTTGCTCAAACAAATTTTCAAAGCAAGCATGTTATTTAGTCTTGTACTTTGTACATTAAAACTTGTACTCTTTATCATTTTCATTTGTTATAAATAGCATAGGAAGCTGAATGTACAAACAACAATTCACAACCATTATCAAACATATTTCAATCAAATTTCCTTCAAGGAGTTCACAACTATTTCTTAGTTGAAGTTTGAAACCACTAACGGTTTTCTTTCAAGTTCCTAGCCTAGAACTTGTTAGTATTTGCTTCATCATTTGGTTTACAGCATCTTAGGGTCTCATTGAGGTTTTAGATGTGTTGGAGTGCCAAAGAGGGAGAGGTGTTGGCATAAATTGAGCCAAGAACAAAGGTTAAAGTTCAAGGGGTATCTTGGAGATGTTCTTTGACATAGCTTGTGTTCAAATCAGTTTGGAATAGGAGACAAAGTCCTTGGCAACGTTTTCTAGCCTTCGTTTGGCTGACTGCAATAATCAAGTATCCAAGTGTGTGATTGGTTCAAGATGTTCAGGATATGGATAATAGGTATGGCGTGGTTATGTATGAAAGATGACGCCAAGTTTGTCCAAAGGATTTTCAAACAATTGCACAACTGTTTTTCCTCTTTTCTATTCACTTTTTTTTGTTCTCTTCTTGCTATTTTGACGTCAGCAAGTTCAGATTCTTCTTCTTTTTTTGTTCAAGGCAAGAAAACGTAACTTCTCTTCTTTTGCCTAAACGTTGTTTTTTTTTTGACAAAACCTGGCAAGGAGCTTTCAATTCAGCCAAGGTAATCTCAAATATGCAATATTATGCAAGGTGATTATGAATGGGGATGAATCTCGGTTAGGGTTTAGTGGGTAAACTGAGGTTAGGGTTTTGAAGGATTAAGGTTTTGAGTGGTGGGTTTTCAGCTTTTGTGTTTGTTGTGGAAATGGTTTTCACATGTATGATAAGCAAGATTGAAGCATGAAATTAACCACAATATGAATCACAAGATGCATACAATCATCATCAACTAAAAGCTTCGGTAGCAACAAGATGATTTGAAACCGAGGTAGCTTTATAGGCTGATGGTTGGAATATTTAAAAGAAGGCTGAATATGACCTAAAATGCAACAAACCCTAATTTGTTCAAGTTTGAACGACTCAAAATCAGATTGTGATGCAAAAAGGAATAAAAGAGATGATACTTGAATGATGAAAAGCAAAATGCAGGAACGTGCAAGGACTCAAAGAAAATGAATTGGATGTTTTTTTTTGTATGAGATGCAAGTCAATGGCGTGTAGAGTGAGGGGTAGAAGAAGGACTCAACTGAAATTGAAATGACTAGACTCAAACGAAAAGGAAATGATAGATGGTGGAATAGAGTAACCTGGGCTCTGATACCAATTTGATGCGTGCAACTAGTGGGCTCCAATGATTCCACCTTCCAAACGTCCTTCACAAAGGGTTAGGCACAAGGAAGAAGACTTCCCCTTGCTTCCTTAGGGATTAAAAACGTGTGGATTAAGAATGAGCATGACCAACACTTCAAGATGGTCGTTGATCAGGCAAACCAATACGGCCCTCCTGGATGGCACCTTTAGGCAATGGCAACACCTTCAATATGCTCAACTTTGAAGGATCTTAACCTAGGTTTTTAATGCAAAACCAAGAAAACAAAGTATCACACAAAGTGAATGAAATATCAAGAATTGTTATTCATCAAAAGTTGTTTTTCCTAGGCTCCCCAAGGGCTCTATTTATAGGATGATACTCGTCCTTATTCAGCCTTACAATGAGTAGAAAACATTTCAAATAAGCTAGCTAACAAGTGTTTAAAAATTGAAACTTATTTGAATTCAAAACTAAAACAAATTCTAGCTAAAATTTGAATTGCTTGTAGATCATCATCTTCTCTCTTCCAGCCATGTATGATGACTAAATGTAGGTGTTTGAGACTTGATTTGATGATGATAAAGTGGCTGGAGTTGAATTCAAAGGTTGGTTGAAGTTTGAATTCGAATTGAGTTTGAATTTGAATTCAAATTTGGGTTCAACTTTGAATTGTGATCTCATCTCCTCCTTGCTTCAAGAATAGCGTGTATATGGCTTCAAGGTGGCTAACATGTTGAATTCAAATGTTGGTTGAAGTTTGAATTCAAATTGAGTTCGAATTTGAATTCAAATTTGGGTTCAACTTTGAATCATAGGCTCATCTTCCTCTTAACCTCCAAGATGGCGTGTGGAATGGACCAAGATAAGGCTGAGATTTTCTTGAAATATAAATCTCAAATTGGTTTAAACTTGAATTCAAATAATGGTTGAATTTGAATTCAAGTTTGTCTTCAAGTTTGAATGCGTTTTAGTCTCCATCTTTGAACTTCAAGTTGGGCGTCACTATGGAGATAATTTGAGCTGGATTTTGAAAATGGAATTCCATCTTGGACACATTTGAATTTGTCTATGTGGAGACAAACATTCTTCTCAAGACAACATTCCTTTTGTCTCCCTTTGTGAGACACACACGCCTACATTCTATTTTGGACCTCTCTTTGGCTTGGAACTTCCACGTACCTAATTTCCTACAAAGCAAACACAAGGAAGCAAGGATCCCAAGAAAACAAGACATACATTTGTTTATTTTATTGAAAGACGCGTATATGCATGAAAAGTGATGCATGGAATGCAACCTAAGACTAAGACAAACTTTGTCTTGTATTTTGCACACCTTGGACCGCATCAATTCCACCTTCCAAACGTCATTCACAAAGGGTTAGGCACAAGGAAGAAGACTTCCCCTTGCTTCCTTAGTGATTAAAAACGTGTGGATTAAGAATGAGCAAGACCAACACTTCAAGATGGTCGTTGATCAGGCAAACCAATACGGCCCTCCTGGATGGCACCTTTAGGCAATGGAAACACCTTCAATATGCTCAACTTTGAAGGATCTTAACCTAGGTTTTTAATGCAAAACCAAGAAAACAAAGTATCACACAAAGTGAATGAAATATCAAGAATTGTTATTCATCAAAAGTTGTTTTTCCTAGGCGCCCCAAGGGCTCTATTTATAGGCTGCTACTCATCCTTATTCAGCCTTACAATGTGTAGAAAACATTTCAAATAAGCTAGCTAACAAGTGTTTAAAAATTGAAACTTATTTGAATTCAAAACTAAAACAAATTCTAGCTAAAATTTGAATTGCTTGTAGATCATCATCTTCTCTCTTCCAACCGTGTATGATGACTAAATGTAGGTGTTTGAGACTTGATTTGATGATGATAAAGTGGCTGGAGTTGAATTCAAAGGTTGGTTGAAGTTTGAATTCGAATTGAGTTTGAATTTGAATTCAAATTTGGGTTCAACTTTGAATTGTGATCTCATCTCCTTCTTGCTTCAAGAATAGCGTGTATATGGCTTCAAGGTGGCTAACATGTTGAATTCAAATGTTGGTTGAAGTTTGAATTCAAATTGAGTTCGAATTTGAATTCAAATTTGGGTTCAACTTTGAATCGTAGGCTCATCTTCCTCTTAACCTCCAAGATGGCGTGTGGAATGGACCAAGATAAGGCTGAGATATTCTTGAAATATAAATCTCAAATTGGTTGAAACTTGAATTCAAATAATGGTTGAATTTGAATTCAAGTTTGTCTTCAAGTTTGAATGCGATTTAGTCTCCATCTTTGAACTTCAAGTTGGGCGCCACTATGGAGATAATTTGAGCTGGATTTTGAAAATGGAATTCCATCTTGGACACATTTGAATTTGTCTCTGTGGAGACAAACATTCTTCTTAAGACAACATTCCTTTTGTCTCCCTTTGTGAGACACACACACCTACATTCTATTTTGGACCTCTCTTTGGCTTGGAACTTCCATGTACCTAATTTCCTACAAAGCAAACACAAGGAAGCAAGGATCCCAAGAAAACAAGACATACATTTGTTTATTTTATTGAAAGACGCGTATATGCATGAAAAGTGATGCATGGAATGCAACCTAAGACTAAGACAAACTTTGTCTTGTATTTTGCACACCTTGGACCGCATCATTCCCTCCTTCCTAGAAAAGATTCGTCCCGAATCTTAGCATGTATGTCATGTGAGAGAAAGATCCTCAATAATGCAACAAAGATACAAGACTCACATGTATGCACACTTTCATCCTAAGATGTTTAGGGTGAATGAGTAATGCAATGACAAAACATGTTCTTAGCAACTCATAAAAGCTTATTTGGTCATGCATCGACAATAAGTAAGTCCTTTTCCTCACATGTTTTGGATGCATTAGGATCTGATTTTCAAATTTTAGTTGATAATACGCATCATCAAATCCTATAGGGTGTGCATGACAAGAGGTGTTCAACAGAGGTTTCTTTGTAGTGTTTTTAGGATGTATAACCAATAAAAGCTCATAGTTATCGTGCATTTGATCCTCACACAAGGTCAGCATATGAATGTCAGATGATGTATCATGATGTGGTGACAAAAATAGCGTGTTTGGAGTTGTGATATTCATGTCGCCATTATTGTCATTGACACTACTTAAAACTTCCAAATCCGGTAAATTTAAACTATCTTGCTCATTAAAGCACAAATCAGTACTAACTTCCAGATTATTATGCTCAAAATCAGTTTGCAACGTAACGTCAAGTGGAATTCTATATTCATACTCATGTAAATTGGAATTTTCATGGGGTGGAATGTCACTATCAAAACACTCAAACAAAGGATTATTATAGACAACCCATTCATGCTTCTCAACATTATCATTTTTGTCACCTAAGACATCATTATTCTGACTTGAAATGTCACTCCAATCATCATGTAAATCAGCATGTAAATCAAGCAAATCACGTGAATCATGCGAAGCACAAACAACTTTAGATTCATGCCCATGACTCTCAGTACGTAAGTCAGTCTCATGCATATGAACACTATGAACATCGACAAGTCTCCTAAGACCTTGCAATTTATTAAGGATGTCTAATCTGTGTACCTTTTGGTCTTCTACTTCTGAAAGGATTTCAGAGTTGCGTTCTTTTTGTGCTAGAAATTTCTTACGAATGTCAGCATTACATTCTAAGAACTTCATAGAGTTGTGTTCATTCAGCACATCAACTTTAGCATCATGAACGACATGTTTATCAATCGAAATTTCAGCATCATCATCACTCATGCTCATTACCAACACTAAAATCAAGCGAATCAATTTCGTAATAAGATTGATTGAAGCCTTTTACCATTACGTGATAGAGGTCTCTAATGTCATCTTCCATGAGTAACCTGAAATTAATCGAGCAACAAAGAAAGGAAAAACTAACACAAAGACGAAAGAGATTTCGTTACGTTAGTGGGAAAAGAAAACAAAATACAGGCACTCCTCTTTCTTTAATCTCCACTCTCTTACCACTTTGCTTCTTGGACAACCTGAAGTTAATAAGATTCAAAGTGATCAATTAAGAAAGTGTTTTGCCAATGCTTCTCCAAATCACAACGATCTCCACTTGTTTCTTCCGTTTGCTTTCAAGTTGCACCAAATAGTATCAAAAACAGAATCAAGTGAAATGAAAACAAACTTGAACTTTCCTACTAAGATTCAAAGAAAGTAAGCAACCAAAATTGTTGTATAAGGCTGAACCAATGATGAACTAAGGGTTGCCGTGGGCAATCTTTAGTTAATTTTGATTCTATGCACTTATTATCCACAAAATGATTGAAGTCATGCAATAATCAAGTATCCAAGTGTGTGATTGGTTCAAGATGTTCAGGATATGGATAATAGGTATGGCGTGGTTATGTATGAAAGATGACGCCAAGTTTGTCCAAAGGATTTTCAAACAATTCCACAACTGTTTTTCCTCTTTTCTATTCACTTTTTTTTGTTCTCTTCTTGCTGTTTTGACGTCAGCAAGTTCAGATTCTTCTTCTTTTTTTGTTCAAGGCAAGAAAACGTAACTTCTCTTCTTTTGCCTAAACGTTGTTTTTTTGACAAAACCTGGCAAGGAGCTTTCAATTCAGCCAAGGTAATCTCAAATATGCAATATTATGCAAGGTGATTATGAATGGGGATGAATCTCGGTTAGGGTTTAGTGGGTAAACTGAGGTTAGGGTTTTGAAGGATTAAGGTTTTGAGTGGTGGGTTTTCAGCTTTTGTGTTTGTTGTGGAAATGGTTTTCACACGTATGATAAGCAAGATTGAAGCATGAAATTAACCACAATATGAATCACAAGATGCATACAATCATCATCAACTAAAAGCTTCGGTAGCAACAAGATGATTTGAAACCGAGGTAGCTTTATAGGCTGATGGTTGGAATATTTAAAAGAAGGCTGAATATGACCTAAAATGCAACAAACCCTAATTTGTTCAAGTTTGAATGACTCAAAATCAGATTGTGATGCAAAAAGGAATAAAAGAGATGATACTTGAATGATGAAAAGCAAAATACAGGAACGTGCAAGGACTCAAAGAAAATGAATTGGATGTTTTTTTTGTATGAGATGCAAGTCAATGGCGTGTAGAGTGAGGGGTAGAAGAAGGACTCAACTGAAATTGAAATGACTAGACTCAAACGAAAAGGAAATGATAGATGGTGGAATAGAGTAACCTGGGCTCTGATACCAATTTGATGCGTGCAACTAGTGGGCTCCAACGATTCCACCTTCCAAACGTCCTTCACAAAGGGTTAGGCACAAGGAAGAAGACTTCCCCCTGCTTCCTTAGTGATTAAAAACGTGTGGATTAAGAATGAGCATGACCAACACTTCAAGATGGTCGTTGATCAGGCAAACCAATACGGCCCTCCTGGACGGCACCTTTAGGCAATGGCAACACCTTCAATATGCTCAACTTTGAAGGATCTTAACCTAGGTTTTTAATGCAAAACCAAGAAAACAAAGTATCACACAAAGTGAATGAAATATCAAGAATTGTTAATCATCAAAAGTTGTTTTTCCTAGGCTCCCCAAGGGCTCTATTTATAGGCTGCTACTCGTCCTTATTCAGCCTTACAATGAGTAGAAAACATTTCAAATAAGCTAGCTAACAAGTGTTTAAAAATTGAAACTTATTTGAATTCAAAACTAAAACAAATTCTAGCTAAAATTTGAATTGCTTGTAGATCATCATCTTCTCTCTTCCAGCCGTGTATGATGACTAAATGTAGGTGTTTGAGACTTGATTTGATGATGATAAAGTGGCTGGAGTTGAATTCAAAGGTTGGTTGAAGTTTGAATTCGAATTGAGTTTGAATTTGAATTCAAATTTGGGTTCAACTTTGAATCATAGGCTCATCTTCCTCTTAACCTACAAGATGGCGTGTGGAATGGACCAAGATAAGGCTGAGATTTTCTTGAAATATAAATCTCAAATTGGTTGAAACTTGAACTCAAATAATGGTTGAATTAGAATTCAAGTTTGTCTTCAAGTTTGAATGCGATTTAGTCTCCATCTTTGAACTTCAAGTTGGGCGCCACTATGGAGATAATTTGAGCTGGATTTTGAAAATGGAATTCCATCTTGGACACATTTGAATTTGTCTATGTGGAGACAAACATTCTTCTCAAGACAACATTCCTTTTGTCTCCCTTTGTGAGACACACACGCCTACATTCTATTTTGGACCTCTCTTTGGCTTGGAACTTCCATGTACCTAATTTCCTACAAAGCAAACACAAGGAAGCAAGGATCCCAAGAAAACAAGACATACATTTGTTTATTTTATTGAAAGACGCGTATCTACATGAAAAGTGATGCATGGAATGCAACCTAAGACTAAGACAAACTTTGTCATGTATTTTGCACACCTTGGACCGCATCAATTCCACCTTCCAAACGTCCTTCACAAAGGGTTAGACACAAGGAATAAGACTTCCCCTTGCTTCCTTAGTGATTAAAAACGTGTGGATTAAGAATGAGCAAGACCAACACTTCAAGATGGTCGTTGATCAGGCAAACCAATACGGCCCTCCTGGACGGCACCTTTAGGCAATGTCAACACCTTCAATATGCTCAACTTTGAAGGATCTTAACCTAGGTTTTTAATGCAAAACCAAGAAAACAAAGTATCACACAAAGTGAATGAAATATCAAGAATTGTTATTCATCAAAAGTTGTTTTTCCTAGGCGCCCCAAGGGCTCTATTTATAGGCTGCTACTCGTCCTTATTCAGCCTTACAATGAGTAGAAAACATTTAAAATAAGCTAGCTAACAAGTGTTTAAAAATTGAAACTTATTTGAATTCAAAACTAAAACAAATTCTAGCTAAAATTTGAATTGCTTGTAGATCATCATCTTCTCTCTTCCAGCCGTGTATGATGACTAAATGTAGGTGTTTGAGACTTGATTTGATGATGATAAAGTGGCTGGAGTTGAATTCAAAGGTTTGTTGAAGTTTGAATTCGAATTGAGTTTGAATTTGAATTCAAATTTGGGTTCAACTTTGAATTGTGATCTCATCTCCTCCTTGCTTCAAGAATAGCGTGTATATGGCTTCAAGGTGGCTAACATGTTGAATTCAAATGTTGGTTGAAGTTTGAATTCAAATTGAGTTCGAATTTGAATTCAAATTTGGGTTCAACTTTGAATCGTAGGCTCATCTTCCTCTTAACCTCCAAGATGGCGTGTGGAATGGACCAAGATAAGGCTGAGATTTTCTTGAAATATAAATCTCAAATTGGTTGAAACTTGAATTCAAATAATGGTTGAATTTGAATTCAAGTTTGTCTTCAAGTTTGAATGCGATTTAGTCTCCATCTTTGAACTTCAAGTTGGGCGCCACTATGGAGATAATTTGAGCTGGATTTTGAAAATGGAATTCCATCTTAGACACATTTGAATTTGTCTATGTGGAGACAAACATTCTTCTCAAGACAACATTCCTTTTGTCTCCCTTTGTGAGACACACACGCCTACATTCTATTTTGGACCTCTCTTTGGCTTGGAACTTCCATGTAACTAATTCCTACAAAGAAAACACAAGGAAGTAAGGATCCCAAGAAAACAAGACATACATTTGTTTATTTTATTGAAAGACGCGTATATGCATGAAAAGTGATGCATGGAATGCAACCTAAGACTAAGACAAACTTTTTCTTGTATTTTGCACACCTTGGACCGCATCAATTCCACCTTCCAAACGTCCTTCACAAAGGGTTAGGCACAAGGAAGAAGACTTCCCCTTTCTTCCTTAGTGATTAAAAACGTGTGGATTAAAAATGAGCAAGACCAACACTTCAAGATGGTCGTTGATCAGGCAAACCAATACGGCCCTCCTGGACGGCACCTTTAGGCAATGGCAACACCTTCAATATGCTCAACTTTGAAGGATCTTAACCTAGGTTTTTAATGCAAAACCAAGAAAACAAAGTATGACACAAAGTGAATGAAATATCAAGAATTGTTATTCATCAAAGTTGTTTTTCCTAGGCGCCCCAAGAGCTCTATTTATAGGCTGCTACTCGTCCTTATTCAGCCTTACAATGAGTAGAAAACATTTAAAATAAGCTAGCTAACAAGTGTTTAAAAATTGAAACTTATTTGAATTCAAAACTAAAACAAATTCTAGCTAAAATTTGAATTGCTTGTAGATCATCATCTTCTCTCTTCCAGCCGTGTATGATGACTAAATGTAGGTGTTTGAGACTTGATTTGATGATGATAAAGTGGCTGGAGTTGAATTCAAAGGTTGGTTGAAGTTTGAATTCGAATTGAGTTTGAATTTGAATTCAAATTTGGGTTCAACTTTGAATTGTGATCTCATCTCATCCTTGCTTCAAGAATAGCGTGTATATGGCTTCAAGGTGGCTAACATGTTGAATTCAAATGTTGGTTGAAGTTTGAATTCAAATTGAGTTCGAATTTGAATTCAAATTTGGGTTCAACTTTGAATCGTAGGCTCATCTTCCTCTTAACCTCCAAGATGGCGTGTGGAATGGACCAAGATAAGGCTGAGATTTTCTTGAAATATAAATCTCAAATTGGTTGAAACTTGAATTCAAATAATGGTTGAATTTGAATTCAAGTTTGTCTTCAAGTTTGAATGCGATTTAGTCTCCATCTTTGAACTTCAAGTTGGGCGCCACTATGGAGATAATTTGAGCTGGATTTTGAAAATGGAATTCCATCTTAGACACATTTGAATTTGTCTATGTGGAGACAAACATTCTTCTCAAGACAACATTCCTTTTGTCTCCCTTTGTGAGACACACACGCCTACATTCTATTTTGGACCTCTCTTTGGCTTGGAACTTCCATGTAACTAATTCCTACAAAGAAAACACAAGGAAGTAAGGATCCCAAGAAAACAAGACATACATTTGTTTATTTTATTGAAAGACGCGTATATGCATGAAAAGTGATGCATGGAATGCAACCTAAGACTAAGACAAACTTTTTCTTGTATTTTGCACACCTTGGACCGCATCAATTCCACCTTCCAAACGTCCTTCACAAAGGGTTAGGCACAAGGAAGAAGACTTCCCCTTTCTTCCTTAGTGATTAAAAACGTGTGGATTAAAAATGAGCAAGACCAACACTTCAAGATGGTCGTTGATCAGGCAAACCAATACGGCCCTCCTGGACGGCACCTTTAGGCAATGGCAACACCTTCAATATGCTCAACTTTGAAGGATCTTAACCTAGGTTTTTAATGCAAAACCAAGAAAACAAAGTATGACACAAAGTGAATGAAATATCAAGAATTGTTATTCATCAAAAGTTGTTTTTCCTAGGCGCCCCAAGGGCTCTATTTATAGGCTGCTACTCGTCCTTATTCAGCCTTACAATGAGTAGAAAACATTTCAAATAAGCTAGCTAACAAGTGTTTAAAAATTGAAACTTATTTGAATTCAAAACTAAAACAAATTCTAGCTAAAATTTGAATTGCTTGTAGATCATCATCTTCTCTCTTCCAGCCGTGTATGATGACTAAATGTAGGTGTTTGAGACTTGATTTGATGATGATAAAGTGGCTGGAGTTGAATTCAAAGGTTGGTTGAAGTTTGAATTCGAATTGAGTTTGAATTTGAATTCAAATTTGGGTTCAACTTTGAATTGTGATCTCATCACCTCCTTGCTTCAAGAATAGCGTGTATATGGCTTCAAGGTGGCTAACATGTTGAATTCAAATGTTGGTTGAAGTTTGAATTGAAATTGAGTTCGAATTTGAATTCAAATTTGGGTTCAACTTTGAATCGTAGGCTCATCTTCCTCTTAACCTCCAAGATAGCGTGTGGAATGGACCAAGATAAGGCTAAGATTTTCTTGAAATATAAATCTCAAATTGGTTGAAACTTGAATTCAAATAATGGTTGAATTTGAATTCAAGTTTGTCTTCAAGTTTGAATGCGATTTAGTCTCCATCTTTGAACTTCAAGTTGGGCACCACTATGGAGATAATTTGAGCTGGATTTTGAAAATGGAATTCCATCTTGGACTCATTTGAATTTGTCTATGTGGAGTCAAACATTCTTCTCAAGACAACATTCCTTTTGTCTCCCTTTGTGAGACACACACGCCTACATTCTATTCTGGACCTCTCTTTGGCTTGGAACTTCCATGTACCTAATTTCCTACAAAGCAAACACAAGGAAGCAAGGATCCCAAGAAAACAAGACATACATTTGTTTATTTTATTGAAAGACGCGTATATGCATGAAAAGTGATGCATGGAATGCAACCTAAGACTAAGACAAACTTTGTCTTGTATTTTGCACACCTTGGACCGCATCAATTCCACCTTCCAAATGTCCTTCACAAAGGGTTAGGCACAAGGAAGAAGACTTCCCCTTGCTTCCTTAGTGATTAAAAACGTGTGGATTAAGAATGAGCAAGACCAACACTTCAAGATGGTCGTTGATCAGGCAAACCAATACGGCCCTCCTGGACGGCACCTTTAGGCAATGGAAACACCTTCAATATGCTCAACTTTGAAGGATCTTAACCTAGGTTTTTAATGCAAAACCAAGAAAACAAAGTATCACACAAAGTGAATGAAATATCAAGAATTGTTATTCATCAAAAGTTGTTTTTCCTAGGCGCCCCAAGGGCTCTATTTATAGGCTGCTACTAGTCCTTATTCAGCCTTACAATGAGTAGAAAACATTTCAAATAAGCTAGCTAACAAGTGTTTAAAAATTGAAACTTATTTGAATTCAAAACTAAAACAAATTCTAGATAAAATTTGAATTGCTTGTAGATCATCATCTTCTCTCTTCCAGCCGTGTATGATGACTAAATGTAGGTGTTTGAGACTTGATTTGATGATGATAAAGTGGCTGGAGTTGAATTCAAAGGTTGGTTGAAGTTTGAATTCGAATTGAGTTTGAATTTGAATTCAAATTTGGGTTCAACTTTGAATTGTGATCTCATCTCCTCCTTGCTTCAAGAATAGCGTGTATATGGCTTCAAGGTGGCTAACATGTTGAATTCAAATGTTGGTTGAAGTTTGAATTCAAATTGAGTTCGAATTTGAATTCAAATTTGGGTTCAACTTTGAATCGTAGGCTCATCTTCCTCTTAACCTCCAAGATGGCGTGTGGAATGGACCAAGATAAGGCTGAGATTTTCTTGAAATATAAATCTCAAATTGGTTGAAACTTGAATTCAAATAATGGTTGAATTTGAATTCAAGTTTGTCTTCAAGTTTGAATGCGATTTAATCTCCATCTTTGAACTTCAAGTTGGGCGCCACTATGGAGATAATTTGGGCTGGATTTTGAAAATGGAATTCCATCTTGGACTCATTTGAATTTGTCTATGTGGAGACAAACATTCTTCTCAAGACAACATTCCTTTTGTCTCCCTTTGTGAGACACACACGCCTACATTCTATTTTGGACCTCTCTTTGGCTTGGAACTTCCATGTACCTAATTTCCTACAAAGCAAACACAAGGAAGCAAGGATCCCAAGAAAACAAGACATACATTTGTTTATTTTATTGAAAGACGTGTATATGCATGAAAAGTGATGCATGGAATGCAACCTAAGACTAAGACAAACTTTTTCTTGTATTTTGCACACCTTGGACCGCATCATTCCCTCCTTCCTAGAAAAGATTCGTCCCGAATCTTAGCATGTATGTCATGCGAGAGAAAGATCCTCAATAATGCAACAAAGATACAAGACTCACATGTATGCACACTTTCATCCTAAGATGTTTAGGGTGAATGAGTAATGCAATGACAAAACATGTTCTTAGCAACTCATAAAAGCTTATTTGGTCATGCATCGACAATAAGTAAGTCCTCTTCCTCACATGTTTTGGATGCATTAGGATCTGATTTTCAAATTTTAGTTGATAATACGCATCATCAAATCCTATAGGGTGTGCATGATAAGAGGTGTTCAACATAGGTTTCTTTGTAGTGTTTTTAGGATGTATAACCAATAAAAGCTCATAGTTATCGTGCATTTGATCCTCACACAAGGTCAGCATATGAATGTCAGATGATGTATCATGATGTGGTGACAAAAATAGCGTGTTTGGAGTTGTGATATTCATGTCGCCATTATTGTCATTGACACTCCTTAAAACTTCCAAATCCGGTGAATTTAAACTATCTTGCTCATTAAAGCACAAATCAGTACTAACTTCCAGATTATTATGCTCAAAATCAGTTTGCAACGTAACGTCAAGTGGAATTCTATATTCATACTCATGTAAATTGGAATTTTCATGGGGTGGAATGTCACTATCAAAACACTCAAACAAAGGATTATTATAGACAACCCATTCATGCTTCTCAACATTATCATTTTTGTCACCTAAGACATCATTATTCTCACTTGAAATGTCACTCCAATCATCTTGTAAATCAGCATGTAAATCAAGCAAATCACGTGAATCATGCAAAGCACAAACAACTTTAGATTCATGCCCATGACTCTCAGTACGTAAGTCAGTCTCATGCATATGAACACTATGAACATCGACAAGTCTCCTAAGACCTTGCAATTTATTAAGGAGGTCTAATCTGTGTACCTTTTGTTCTTCTACTTCTAAAAGGATTTCAGAGTTGCGTTCTTTTTGTGCTAGAAATTTCTTACGAATGTCAGCATTACATTCTAAGAACTTCATAGAGTTACGTTCATTCAGCACATCAACTTTAGCATCATGAACGACATGTTTATCAATCGAAATTTCAGCATCATCATCATAAGAATCATGCTCATTACCAACACTAAAATCAAGCGAATCAATTTCGTAATAAGATTGATTGAAGCCTTTTACCATTACGTGATAGAGGTCTCTATTGTCATCTTCCATGAGTAACCTGAAATTAATCGAGCAACAAAGAAAGGAAAAACTAACACAAAGACGAAAGAGATTTCGTTACGTTAGTGGGAAAAGAAAACAAAATACAGGCACTCCTCTTTCTTTAATCTCCACTCTCTTACCACTTTGCTTCTTGGACAACCTGAAGTTAATAAGATTCAAAGTGATCAATTAAGAAAGTGTTTTGCCAATGCTTCTCCAAATCACAACGATCTCCACTTGTTTCTTCCGTTTGCTTTCAAGTTGCACCAAATAGTATCAAAAACAGAATCAAGTGAAATGAAAACAAACTTGAACTTTCCTACTAAGATTCAAAGAAAGTAAGCAACCAAAATTGTTGTATAAGGCTGAACCAAAGATGAACTAAGGGTTGCCGTGGGCAATCTTTAGTTAAATTTGATTATATGCACTTATTATCCACAAAATGATTGAAGTCATGCAATAATCAAGTATCCAAGTGTGTGATTGGTTCAAGATGTTCAGGATATGGATAATAGGTATGGCGTGGTTATGTATGAAAGATGACGCCAAGTTTGTCCAAAGGATTTTCAAACAATTGCACAACTGTTTTTCCTCTTTTCTATTCACTTTTCTTTGTTCTCTTCTTGCTGTTTTGATGTCAGCAAGTTCAGATTCTTCTTCTTTTTTTTGTTCAAGGCAAGAAAACGTAACTTCTCTTCTTTTGCCTAAACGTTGTTTTTTTTTGACAAAACCTGGCAAGGAGCTTTCAATTCAGCCAAGGTAATCTCAAATATGCAATATTATGCAAGGTGATTATGAATGGGGATGAATCTCGGTTAGGGTTTAGTGGGTAAACTGAGGTTAGGGTTTTGAAGGATTAAGGTTTTGAGTGGTGGGTTTTTAGCTTTTGTGTTTGTTGTGGAAATGGTTTTCACACGTATGATAAGCAAGATTGAAGCATGAAATTAACCACAATATGAATCACAAGATGCATACAATCATCATCAACTAAAAGCTTCGGTAGCAACAAGATGATTTGAAATCGAGGTAGCTTTATAGGCTGATGGTTGGAATATTTAAAAGAAGGCTGAATATGACCTAAAATGCAACAAACCCTAATTTGTTCAAGTTTGAACGACTCAAAATCAGATTGTGATGCAAAAAGGAATAAAAGAGATGATACTTGAATGATGAAAAGCAAAATGCAGGAACGTGCAAGGACTCAAAGAAAATGAATTGGATGTTTTTTTTTATGAGATGCAAGTCAATGGCGTGTAGAGTGAGGGGTAGAAGAAGGACTCAACTGAAATTGAAATGACTAGACTCAAACGAAAAGGAAATGATAGATGGTGGAATAGAGTAACCTGGGCTCTGATACCAATTTGATGCGTGCAACTAGTGGGCTCCAACGATTCCACCTTCCAAACGTCCTTCACAAAGGGTTAGGCACAAGGAAGAAGACTTCCCCTTGCTTCCTTAGTGATTAAAAACTTGTGGATTAAGAATGAGCATGACCAACACTTCAAGATGGTCGTTGATCAGGCAAACCAATACGGCCCTCCTGGACGGCACCTTTAGGCAATGGCAACACCTTCAATATGCTCAACTTTGAAGGATCTTAACCTAGGTTTTTAATGCAAAACCAAGAAAACAAAGTATCACATAAAGTGAATGAAATATCAAGAATTGTTAATCATCAAAAGTTGTTTTTCCTAGGCTCCCCAAGGGCTCTATTTATAGGCTGCTACTCGTCCTTATTCAGCCTTACAATGAGTAGAAAACATTTCAAATAAGCTAGCTAACAAGTGTTTAAAAATTGAAACTTATTTGAATTCAAAACTAAAACAAATTCTAGCTAAAATTTGAATTGCTTTTAGATCATCATCTTCTCTCCTCCAGCCGTGTATGATGACTAAATGTAGGTGTTTGAGACTTGATTTGATGATGATAAAGTGGCTGGAGTTGAATTCAAAGGTTGGTTGAAGTTTGAATTCGAATTGAGTTTGAATTTGAATTCAAATTTGGGTTCAACTTTGAATTGTGATCTCATCTCCTCCTTGCTTCAAGAATAGCGTGTATATGGCTTCAAGGTGGCTAACATGTTGAATTCAAATGTTGGTTGAAGTTTGAAGTCAAATTGAGTTCGAATTTGAATTCAAATTTGGGTTCAACTTTGAATCATAGGCTCATCTTCCTCTTAACCTCCAAGATGGCGTGTGGAATGGACCAAGATAAGGCTGAGATTTTCTTGAAATATAAATCTCAAATTGGTTGAAACTAGAATTCAAATAATGGTTGAATTTGAATTCAAGCTTGTCTTCAAGTTTGAATGCGATTTAGTCTCCATCTTTGAACTTCAAGTTGGGCGCCACTATGGAGATAATTTGAGCTGGATTTTGAAAATGGAATTCCATCATGGACACATTTGAATTTGTCTCTGTGGAGACAAACATTCTTCTCAAGACAACATTCCTTTTGTCTCCCTTTGTGAGACACACACGCCTACATTCTATTTTGGACCTCTCTTTGGCTTGGAACTTCCATGTACCTAATTTCCTACAAAGCAAACACAAGGAAGCAAGGATCCCAAGAAAACAAGACATACATTTGTTTATTTTATTGAAAGACGCGTATATGCATGAAAAGTGATGCATGGAATGCAACCTAAGACTAAGACAAACTTTGTCTTGTATTTTGCACACCTTGGACCGCATCAATTCCACCTTCCAAATGTCCTTCACAAAGGGTTAGGCACAAGGAAGAAGACTTCCCCTTGCTTCCTTAATGATTAAAAACGTGTGGATTAAGAATGAGCAAGACCAACACTTCAAGATGGTCGTTGATCAGGCAAACCAATACGGCCCTCCTGGACGGCACCTTTAGGCAATGGCAACACCTTCAATATGCTCAACTTTAAAGGATCTTAACCTAGGTTTTTAATGCAAAACCAAGAAAACAAAGTATCACACAAAGTGAATGAAATATCAAGAATTGTTATTCATCAAAAGTTGTTTTTCCTAGGCTCCCCAAGGGCTATATTTATAGGCTGCTACTCGTCCTTATTCAGCCTTACAATGAGTAGAAAACATTTCAAATAAGCTAGCTAACAAGTTTTTCAAAATTGAAACTTATTTGAATTCAAAACTAAAACAAATTCTAGCTAAAATTTGAATTGCTTGTAGATCATCATCTTCTCTCTTCCAGCCATGTATGATGACTAAATGTAGGTGTTTGAGACTTGATTTGATGATGATAAAGTGGCTGGAGTTGAATTCAAAGGTTGGTTGAAGTTTGAATTCGAATTGAGTTTGAATTTGAATTCAAATTTGGGTTCAACTTTGAATTGTGATCTCATCTCCTCCTTGCTTCAAGAATAGCGTGTATATGGCTTCAAGGTGGCTAACATGTTGAATTCAAATGTTGGTTGAAGTTTGAAGTCAAATTGAGTTCGAATTTGAATTCAAATTTGGGTTCAACTTTGAATCGTAGGCTCATCTTCCTCTTAACCTCCAAGATGGCGTGTGGAATGGACCAAGATAAGGCTGAGATTTTCTTGAAATATAAATCTCAAATTGGTTGAAACTTGAATTCAAATAATGGTTGAATTTGAATTCAAGTTTGTCTTCAAGTTTGAATGCGATTTGGTCTCCATCTTTGAACTTCAAGTTGGGCGCCACTATGGAGATAATTTGAGCTGGATTTTGAAAATGGAATTTCATCTTGGACACATTTGAATTTGTCTATGTGGAGACAAACATTCTTCTCAAGACAACATTCCTTTTGTCTCCCTTTGTGAGACACACACGCCTACATTCTATTTTGGACCTCTCTTTGGCTTGGAACTTCCATGTACCTAATTTCCTACAAAGCAAACACAAGGAAGCAAGGATCCCAAGAAAACAAGACATACATTTGTTTATTTTATTGAAAGACGCGTATATGCATGAAAAGTGATGCATGGAATGCAACCTAAGACTAAGACAAACTTTGTCTTGTATTTTGTACACCTTGGACCGCATCAATTCCACCTTCCAAACGTCCTTCACAAAGGGTTAGGCACAAGGAAGAAGACTTCCCCTTGCTTCCTTAGTGATTAAAAACATGTGGATTAAAAATGAGCAAGACCAACACTTCAAGATGGTCGTTGATCAGGCAAACCAATACGGCCCTCTTGGACGGCACCTTTAGGCAATGGCAACACCTTCAATATGCTCAACTTTGAAGGATCTTAACCTAGGTTTTTAATGCAAAACCAAGAAAACAAAGTATCACACAAAGTGAATGAAATATCAAGAATTGTTATTCATCAAAAGTTGTTTTTCCTAGGCGCCCCAAGGGCTCTATTTATAGGCTGCTACTCGTCCTTATTTATCCTTACAATGAGTAGAAAACATTTCAAATAATCTAGCTAACAAGTGTTTAAAAATTGAAACTTATTTGAATTCAAAACTAAAACAAATTCTAGCTAAAATTTGAATTGCTTGTAGATCATCATCTTCTCTCTTCCAGCCGTGTATGATGACTAAATGTAGGTGTTTGAGACTTGATTTGATGATGATAAAGTGGCTGGAGTTGAATTCAAAGGTTGGTTGAAGTTTGAATTCGAATTGAGTTTGAATTTGAATTCAAATTTGGGTTCAACTTTGAATTGTGATCTCATCACCTCCTTGCTTCAAGAATAGCGTGTATATGGCTTCAAGGTGGCTAACATGTTGAATTCAAATGTTGGTTGAAGTTTGAAGTCAAATTGAGTTCGAATTTGAATTCAAATTTGGGTTCAACTTTGAATCGTAGGCTCATCTTCCTCTTAACCTCCAAGATGGCGTGTGGAATGGACCAAGATAAGGCTGAGATTTTCTTGAAATATAAATCTCAAATTGGTTGAAACTTGAATTCAAATAATGGTTGAATTTGAATTCAAGTTTGTCTTCAAGTTTGAATGCGATTTGGTCTCCATCTTTGAACTTCAAGTTGGGCGCCACTATGGAGATAATTTGAGCTGGATTTTGAAAATGGAATTTCATCTTGGACACATTTGAATTTGTCTATGTGGAGACAAACATTCTTCTCAAGACAACATTCCTTTTGTCTCCCTTTGTGAGACACACACGCCTACATTCTATTTTGGACCTCTCTTTGGCTTGGAACTTCCATGTACCTAATTTCCTACAAAGCAAACACAAGGAAGCAAGGATCCCAAGAAAACAAGACATACATTTGTTTATTTTATTGAAAGACGCGTATATGCATGAAAAGTGATGCATGGAATGCAACCTAAGACTAAGACAAACTTTGTCTTGTATTTTGTACACCTTGGACCGCATCAATTCCACCTTCCAAACGTCCTTCACAAAGGGTTAGGCACAAGGAAGAAGACTTCCCCTTGCTTCCTTAGTGATTAAAAACATGTGGATTAAAAATGAGCAAGACCAACACTTCAAGATGGTCGTTGATCAGGCAAACCAATACGGCCCTCTTGGACGGCACCTTTAGGCAATGGCAACACCTTCAATATGCTCAACTTTGAAGGATCTTAACCTAGGTTTTTAATGCAAAACCAAGAAAACAAAGTATCACACAAAGTGAATGAAATATCAAGAATTGTTATTCATCAAAAGTTGTTTTTCCTAGGCGCCCCAAGGGCTCTATTTATAGGCTGCTACTCGTCCTTATTTATCCTTACAATGAGTAGAAAACATTTCAAATAATCTAGCTAACAAGTGTTTAAAAATTGAAACTTATTTGAATTCAAAACTAAAACAAATTCTAGCTAAAATTTGAATTGCTTGTAGATCATCATCTTCTCTCTTCCAGCCGTGTATGATGACTAAATGTAGGTGTTTGAGACTTGATTTGATGATGATAAAGTGGCTGGAGTTGAATTCAAAGGTTGGTTGAAGTTTGAATTCGAATTGAGTTTGAATTTGAATTCAAATTTGGGTTCAACTTTGAATTGTGATCTCATCACCTCCTTGCTTCAAGAATAGCGTGTATATGGCTTCAAGGTGGCTAACATGTTGAATTCAAATGTTGGTTGAAGTTTGAATTCAAATTGAGTTCGAATTTGAATTCAAATTTGGGTTCAACTTTGAATCATAGGCTCATCTTCCTCTTAACCTCCAAGATGGCGTGTGGAATAGACCAAGATAAGGCTGAGATTTTCTTGAAATATAAATCTCAAATTGGTTGAAACTTGAATTCAAATAATGGTTGAATTTGAATTCAAGTTTGTCTTCAAGTTTGAATGCGATTTAGTCTCCATCTTTGAACTTCAAGTTGGGCGCCACTATGGAGATAATTTGGGCTGGATTTTGAAAATGGAATTCCATCTTGGACTCATTTGAATTTGTCTATGTGGAGACAAACATTCTTCTCAAGACAACATTCCTTTTGTCTCCCTTTGTGAGACACACATGCCTACATTCTATTTTGGACCTCTCTTTGGCTTGGAACTTCCATGTACCTAATTTCCTACAAAGCAAACACAAGGAAGCAAGGATCCCAAGAAAACAAGACATACATTTGTTTATTTTATTGAAAGACGCGTATATGCATGAAAAGTGATGCATGGAATGCAACCTAAGACTAAGACAAACTTTGTCTTGTATTTTGCACACCTTGGACCGCATCAATTCCACCTTCCAAACGTCCTTCACAAAGGGTTAGGCACAAGGAAGAAGACTTCCCGTTGCTTCCTTAGTTATTAAAAACGTGTGGATTAAGAATGAGCAAGACCAACACTTCAAGATGGTCGTTGATCAGGAAAACCAATATGGCCCTCCTGGACGGCACCTTTAGGCAATGGCAACACCTTCAATATGCTCAACTTTGAAGGATCTTAACCTAGGTTTTTAATGCAAAACCAAGAAAACAAAGTATCACACAAAGTGATTGAAATATCAAGAATTGTTATTCATCAAAAGTTGTTTTTCCTAGGCGCCCCAAAGGCTCTATTTATAGGCTGCTACTCGTCCTTATCCAGCCTTACAATGAGTAGAAAACATTTCAAATAAGCTAGCTAACAAGTGTTTAAAAATTGAAACTTATTTGAATTCAAAACTAAAACAAATTCTAGCTAAAATTTGAATTGCTTGTAGATCATCATCTTCTCTCTTCCAGCTGTGTATGATGACTAAATGTAGGTGTTTGAGACTTGATTTGATGATGATAAAGTGGCTGGAGTTGAATTCAAAGGTTGGTTGAAGTTTGAATTCGAATTGAGTTTGAATTTGAATTCAAATTTGGGTTCAACTTTGAATTGTGATCTCATCTCCTCCTTGCTTCAAGAATAGCGTGTATATGGCTTCAAGGTGGCTAACATGTTGAATTCAAATGTTGGTTGAAGTTTGAATTCAAATTGAGTTCGAATTTGAATTCAAATTTGGGTTCAACTTTGAATCGTAGGCTCATCTTCCTCTTAACCTCCAAGATGGCGTGTGGAATGGACCAAGATAAGGCTGAGATTTTCTTGAAATATAAATCTCAAATTGGTTGAAACTTGAATTCAAATAATGGTTGAATTTGAATTCAAGTTTGTCTTCAAGTTTGAATGCGATTTAGTCTCCATCTTTGAACTTCAAGTTGGGCGCCACTATGGAGATAATTTGAGCTGGATTTTGAAAATGGAATTCCATCATGGACACATTTGAATTTTTCTATGTGGAGACAAACATTCTTCTCAAGACAACATTACTTTTGTCTACCTTTGTGAGACACACACGCCTACATTCTATTTTGGACCTCTCTTTGGCTTGGAACTTCCATGTACCTAATTTCCTAAAAAGCAAACACAAGGAAGCAAGGATCCCAAGAAAACAAGACATACATTTGTTTATTTTATTGAAAGACGCGTATATGCATGAAAAGTGATGCATGGAATGCAACCTAAGACTAAGACAAACTTTGTCTTGTATTTTGCACACCTTGGACCGCATCAATTCCACCTTCCAAACGTCCTTCACAAAGGGTTAGGCACAAGGAAGAAGACTTCCCCTTGCTTCCTTAGTTATTAAAAACGTGTGGATTAAGAATGAGCAAGACCAACACTTCAAGATGGTCGTTGATCAGGAAAACCAATACGGCCCTCCTGGACGGCACCTTTAGGCAATGGCAACACCTTCAATATGCTCAACTTTGAAGGATCTTAACCTAGGTTTTTAATGCAAAACCAAGAAAACAAAGTATCACACAAAGTGAATGAAATATCAAGAATTGTTATTCATCAAAAGTTGTTTTTCCTAGGCGCCCCAAGGGCTCTATTTATAGGCTGCTACTCGTCCTTATTCAGCCTTACAATGAGTAGAAAACATTTCAAATAAGCTAGCTAACAAGTGTTTAAAAATTGAAACTTATTTGAATTCAAAACTAAAACAAATTCTAGCTAAAATTTGAATTGCTTGTAGATCATCATCTTCTCTCTTCCAGCCGTGTATGATGACTAAATGTAGGTGTTTGAGACTTGATTTGATGATGATAAAGTGGCTGGAGTTGAATTCAAAGGTTGGTTGAAGTTTGAATTCGAATTGAGTTTGAATTTGAATTCAAATTTGGGTTCAACTTTGAATTGTGATCTCATCTCCTCCTTGCTTCAAGAATAGCGTGTATATGGCTTCAAGGTGGCTAACATGTTGAATTCAAATGTTGGTTGAAGTTTGAATTCAAATTGAGTTCGAATTTGAATTCAAATTTGGGTTCAACTTTGAATCGTAGGCTCATCTTCCTCTTAACCTCCAAGATGGCGTGTGGAATGGACCAAGATAAGTCTGAGATTTTCTTGAAATATAAATCTCAAATTGGTTGAAACTTATATTCAAATAATGGTTGAATTTGAATTCAAGTTTGTCTTCAAGTTTGAATGCGATTTAGTCTCCATCTTTGAACTTCAAGTTGGGCGCCACTATGGAGATAATTTGAGCTGGATTTTGAAAATGGAATTCCATCTTGGACACATTTGAATTTGTCTATGTGGAGATAAACATTCTTCTCAAGACAACATTCCTTTTGTCTCCCTTTGTGAGACACACACGCTTACATTCTATTTTGGACCTCTCTTTGGCTTGGAACTTCCATGGACCTAATTTCCTACAAAGCAAACACAAGGAAGCAAGGATCCCAAGAAAACAAGACATACATTTGTTTATTTTATTGAAAGACGCGTATATGCATGAAAAGTTATGCATGGAATGCAACCTAAGACTAAGACAAACTTTGTCTTGTATTTTGCACACCTTGGCCCGCATCACCCAAACCAATTTTATCAAACACATTCAGAATCTAAAGATCCCAATTCATTCAAATAAACCCTAACCCTAGAATTTGAATTTTGTTCAAATTCTATCCTAAACCAACCAATACCCAAATTGACCACACCAACCATCAATTACCAACCACAAATAGCCATATACACCAAATAATCAACTCCCAAACCCCAATCCAACAAATACCCAAAGCGTTCAAAAAAACCCTAAATCAAAAAAACCTAACCCTAACCCAATTCGGCCCTACCCAATTTCCCTCCCTTTCCAAGGTTATTTTTGTTACAAGCCAAGGTTGCAAACAGCAATTTAAAGACATTGCACCATTTAGTCCAAAAACGAAAGTGATAAGTGCAAAATGCGTGAGATTTCAAATTCTGCCCTAATAAAAAAAAGATCTGAACCTTGCCTACGTTGAATTAGCAAGGAAAGAAAGAAAAACAAAAGAACAAGAGAAAAGAAAAAGGGCAACACGCTTGAGAATTACGTAGAAATTTCTTTGGTGTAGCTTGAGAACCTTGGATATCATATTTCCTTTTTACCCCATATTGCCGTTCCCCTATACCCTATTCTCTATCTCCTGATCTTCTTGAACCAATCACACACTTGGTTGCTCGATTGTTGCTTGACTTGAACCATTTTGTGGATAGTAAGTGCATAGAATCAAAATTAACTAAAGATTGGCCACTGCAACCCTTAGTACATCTTTGGTTCAGCCTTATACATAAACTTTGGTTGCCTATTTTCTTTGAATCTTAGTAGAAAGTTCAAGTTTGTGTTCATTTCAATTGATTCTACTTTGATACTAATTGGTGCAACTTGAACGCAAAAAGAATGAAACAAGTGGAGAACATTGTGATTTGAAGAAGCATTGGCAATACACTTTCTTATTGATCACTTTGATCCTTCTTAACTTCAGGTTATCCAAGAACCAAATTGGTAAGAGAGTGGAAAGACGAGAAAGCGGAGTGTTCATAGTTTGTTTTTTACTAATCCCTTAACGTTTGCTTGTCTTTGTGTTAGTTTGCTTCTTTTCTTCTCTTTACGTTTTTAATTGATCACTTTAGGTAAAACATGGATAGCAGCACTCACTCAGCATCTAGCAAGTCAAAAGAGGCCGAAACTGTTGAGATGCTTAAGAAACTCATGCATGACAATGAGGTAATTAAGCATCGCTTGGAAGACGTGGAGCGAAGCTACAAAACGAGTGATGGCCAAGGTACAAGCAGGGCCGTTCCCCTACCACAACCTAGGCGCCACCCACCAGAGGAAGTTGAAGATGACAACCTTAGACCGCCACACATCGAGGCACGAAGGTTTGTTCCTCCTACACAACCAAGAAGGTACGTCCCACAAAGGTACAACGATGATTACATTCCATATGAGCATGATGATTATGACTTTGATGACCACCCTCCCCGTGGTTACCAAAGATGCCAAAATCCCCTTTTCCCCGCAAGATGATGATTTTCTCGAAACCAAAATAAATATTCCCATGTTTTATGGTAAAAGTAATGCGGAGGAATATTTAGAATGGGAAACGAAAGTGGATTTAATCTTTTCTTGTACCAATTATAGTGAATTACAAAAAGTGAGGAACGCTTCTATTGAGTTTTCTGGTTATGCACTTAATTGGTGGACAAATTTGTGTCGAAATAGAACTAAGCAAGACAACCTCCAATTGCTACTTGTGAAGAAATGAAGTTTGAAATGAGACAACGTTTTATCCCAAACAATTATGAGAGTTTCATTTTCACGAGTTTGCAAAACTTACGTCAAGGTTCCAAAATTGTAGACGAGTATTATAAGGAGTTAGAAATTTTGTTGGAAAGATTTAACTTGCAGGAACCTGAAGAAGCCACCAAGGCTTGTTTCTTACATGGTTTAAACAGGGAGATTGCGCAAACGGTTGACCTTCAACCTTATCTCGACCTCACAACCATGGTCCATATGGCGGAAAAGATTGAACACCAATTAAAGGTACGTAGTTCCTCCAATTTCAATTCCACTTATCGTACTAATCACTCTTCATCAAGATTTCCCAGCAAGCCTTCAGGAACGGGAAGTTCACGGCCTATAGGAGGCCAATCACATGACCAAGGTGCGTCACAAAGGATGGACAATCGTGTGCAATCCACACGAAGGAGAGATGACCGTAACCAACAAAAGGCTCCTACCAGAAATTCTTCTGATCCCTCAAATAGGTTTAGAGACATTAAATGTTATAAATGTCAAGGACATGGTCACACAGGAAAAGAGTGTCCTAATGCAAAACGAATCATGTTACTTGAGGAGACAAACGAATATGTGTCTGAGTTCGAGCATGAAAACGAGTCTGAGCATGATAATGAAATTGAACCTGAAGAGGATCTAGGCGCATTAGATGATTTTGACACTAAGGAGTTTCTTGTTGTGCGTCGAGCTTTAAATGCATACCCGAAATTAGAAGATCACGAAAAACATCGAGAAAACATTTTCCATATTCATTGCATGATAAATGGTAAAGTATGCACCATGATCATTGATTCTGGTTCTTGTGCGAATGTGGCTAGTATCAAATTGGGAAGAAAACTGAATTTGCCTACGACTAATCATCCGCATCCTTACAAACTTGCATGGCTAAATGATTGCGGTGAAGTTAGCGTAAGTAAACAAGTTTTGATTTCTCTTAGCATTGGTAGTTACAAAGATGATGTTTTATGCGATGTTGCACCAATGCATATTAGTCATATCTTACTTGGTAGGCCATGGCAATTTGATCGACATGTGACATATGATGGTTACGTGAATCGTTATTCTTTCAAAATGAATGGCAAATTGTAGAAATTGCATGCACTTCCACCACACAAAGTCCACGAGGATCATCAACGCATGTTTAGGGCCGATCCGAAGGAAAAAGAAGCCGAGAAAAAATTCGTGGAGTGCATGAAAAGTGAGAACAAAAAACATGAGAGCAAGAGGAAAGAGGTAGTGACCCTAAGTGTCAACGAGTCCAAAAAGAAGTGTGGGTATTTCGCAAAGAAAAGAGAGGTCACACGCGCCCTTTATAACAACCAAACTGTCCTCATCATCATCCCAAAGTCGTGTCACCTTACCCTAGAAGAACTCCCACCAAACTTACCTACCTCAGTTGTGTCCCTTATCCAAGAATATGAAGTTCTATTTCCCTCCGAACCACCATTCGGATTACCACCCATTAGAGGAATAGAACACCAAATCGACTTTGTCCCAGGAGCCGTGTTACCAAATCGCCCAACCTATCGAGCCAACCCCGAAGAAACCAAGGAAATCCAAAGGCAAGTAGAGGAGCTCCTATCGAGTGGACAAGTCCGAGAGAGCCTAAGCCCATCTGCCGTCCCAGTCATTTTAGTACCCAAAAAGGATGGAACATGGAGAATGTGTACTGATTGCCGAGCCATAAACAAAATTACCGTCAAGTATAGGTACCCCATACCTAGGCTAGACGATATATTGGACATGTTGCACGGATCTAAATTCTTCACCAAAATCGACCTTAAGCAAGGGTACTTCCAGGTACGCATTAGAGAAGGGGACGAATGGAAGACTGCATTCAAAACCAAGTTTGGGCTCTATGAGTGGTTAGTGATGCCCTTCGGGCTCACCAACGCCCCTAGCACCTTTATGAGGCTAATGAATGAAGTCTTACGCGCGTTCATAGGACGATTTGTCGTTGTCTATTTCAATGATATCCTAATCTATTCCCAAACCATAGAAGATCATCTTGACCACATTAGAGCCGTTTTTGAAAAGCTTAAGCAAGAACAACTTTACGCCAACTTTAAGAAGTGCTCCTTTTGTTTAGAACGCGTAGTTTTTCTAGGCTTTGTCATTTCGGCTGAGGGAGTAGAAATGGATGAGGTTGGTTAGGTCAATTGTGGAGTGGTCTATACCTAAAACTATAGGGGAAGTTCGCAGTTTCCATGGACTTGCAAGTTTTTATAGATGCTTTGTCAAAGATGTTTCTTCCATAGCTGCACCCCTAAACGAAATTGTGAAAAAAGATGTGCCTTTTAGGTGGGAAGAGCCACAACAACAGGCATTTGATGAACTTAAACGTAGGCTGGCCACTGCACCCATACTTAGGTTACGAAATTTTGACGAGACCTTTGAAATCGAGTGTGATGCAAGTGGAGTGGGTATAGGCGCAGTTTTAACCCAAGGTAAGAAACTCATAGCCTATTTTAGTGAGAAATTGAAAGGAGCTGCATTTAATTACTCCACCTATGATAAGGAACTTTATGCCCTCGTGAGATCCCTACAAACTTGGCAACACAATCTTCAACCTAAAGAGTTTATGATCCACACTGAACACGAAAGCCTTAAGTATCTTAAAGGGCAAGGAAAGTTGAACAAAGACATGCCAAATGGGTAGAGTACATAGAACAATTCTCTTACGTGATTAAATACAAATAAGGAAAGGACAATATAGTTGCCGATGCACTCTCTAGGAGATACACGTTAGTAACTACATTATCCTCACGATTCTTAGGATTCGAATCACTTAAGGAATTGTATCCAAACGACCATGACTTTGGCACCATTTTTGAGGCTTGTAAAGACGCACCCTTTTGGAAATTTTACATACATGAGGGTTATCTTTTCAAAGAACATAAGTTGTGTGTTCCCCAAACATCTCTACGAGAAGCGTTGACTAGAGAAGCCCATGAGGGAGGTTTAATGGGTCATTTCGGAGTGTTCAAAACCCTTGAGACTCTTAAAGAACACTTCTATTGGCCCCACATGCACGTAGATGTCGAAAGGTTATGTGGTAGTTGCATCACTTGCAAACAAGCCAAATCCAAGTCCCAACCACATGGCCTTTACACACCTTTACCCGTCCCTGATGCCCCTTGGATTGACATTTCCATGGACTTTGTTTTAGGACTTCCTAGGTCTCGGGGAGGACGCGATAGCAGTGGTTGATCGATTTTCAAAAATGGCACATTTCATTGCATGTAGGAAAGTTGATGATGCCACACATGTTGCTGATTTATTCTTCAAAGAAATCGTGAGATTGTATGGCATGCCACGTACAATTGTAAGTGATAGATATATGAAATTTTTGAGTCACTTTTGGCGTGTTTTGTGGGCTAAACTTGGTACACAATTGTTGTTTTTGACCACCTCACACCCACAAACTGATGGACAAACTGAAGTTATTAATCGTACTCTTTCTCAACTAGTGCGTGCCATTTTGCAAAAACACATTAAACATTGGGAATATTGTTTACCATATATCGAATTTGCATACAATCGGAGTGTCCACCACGATACTTTGCATAGTCCATTTGAAATCGTGTATGGCTTTAACCCCTTGTCTCCCCTCGATTTGATTCCTATTCCCATGCATGAACGTTCTAGTCTTGATGGTAAACAAAAAGTGGAAAAGAAAAAGAAACTGCATGACAAGTTAAAACACAACTTGAAAAGAAAAACAAAAATTATGAAAGACGAGCTAACAAACATCGAAAACGAGTTGTGTTTAAACTTGGAGATTTAGTATGGTTACATTTGCGCAAAGAACGATTTCCCAATGAGAGAAAGTCAAAACTGTTACCTCAAGGAGATGGACCTTTCAAAGTTTTGAAACGCATAGGTGACAATGCATACATCCTTGATCTTCCCGAAAGGTATGGTTCAATTTCGCCTACTTTTAATGTTGCTGACCTCACCCCTTTCACTGATGACCTTTTTGATTCGAGGATGAATCCTTTTGAGGAGGGGGGATTGATGAGGATCAAGGGTCCGACGAGGACCAAGGATCCCATCAAGAGGTCAATGGTTCTATGAAAAGAAGGAGGGCAACAGAACTTTGTCATCAAGTTGGAACCTTCTTGTATAAGCATGTTCAAGATGAACCTAAGGTTCCATGGGTTCATTTCATTGAACCCACCCTTTAAGCCCCTTTGAGAGTGTGCGTATGTCTTCATTTTGAAGTTTGTTTTGTTTTCTTGTGATCCTTGTTTTATGTGTTTGCTTTGTAGGTAAATTAGGTAAAAGGGAAGTCCAAATAAAATGGAGGCCCAAAAATAAGGAATGTAACCGTGTGTTGCAAAATGGGAGACAAAAGGAATGTTGTCTTGAAGAGAATGTTTGTCTCCACAAAGACAAATTCAACTGTTTCCAAGATGGATTCCTCTTTTAAAAATTGAACTCAAAATCATCTCCAAAGAGCAAAAGGGGGCCGGCCAAGGTGGAAGAGAAGATGAGGATCAAATTGAAGTTTAACTTGAATTTAAGTTCAACCAAAATTTGAATTCAAGTTTCAACCAATTGGAGACTTAAATTTCAAGAGGAATTCAGCTACCTATCATCCAACCTGCACGCCATTTTGAAGGAGAAAGAAAGGATAAAACCCAATTCAAATTGAATCCAAGTTTGAATTTGAATTCAAACTCAATTTGAATTCGAACTTCAACCATCTTTTGAATTCAACTCCAGCCATATTATCATCATCAAAATCAGATTTCAAGACCTTCTTAGACTTGTTAAACACGGCTGAAGATAGATGGAGGATAAACAAACAAACAAATTCAAACTCCACTCAAATTCAAACTCAATTTGAATTCAAACTTCACCCAACTTTTGGATTCAAGTTCAGCCCTATCCTAGTCATCAAATCAGCTCCACAATGCCTCCTTTGCTGATCAAACACACGGCTGGAAAAAGAAGACTTCAATCAGATTTTAGCTAGGATTTTTCAAGTTATATTTGAATTCAAATAGTTAGCAAATTCAAGTTCAAATCAAATGTTTTTCTAGATATTTCTTTTAGATAATATCTGATTATTTTGAAGTGTCTTAGACATCTATAAATAGGCCCTTTGGCCGATTTGTAAGAGGACCTTTGGATGAATAACAATTCTTGATATTTCCTTCACTTTGTGTGATACTTTGTTTTCTTGGTTTTGCATTAAAAACCTAAGTTAAGATCCTTCAAAGTTGAGCATTTTGAAGGTGTTGCCATTGCTTAAAGGTGCCGTCCAGGAGGGCCATATTGGTTTGCCTAATCAACGACCATCTTGAAGTGTTGGTCTTGCTCATTTGATCCACACGTTTTTATCACTAAGGAAGCAAGGGGAAGTCTTCTTCCTTGTGCCTAACCCTTTGTGAAGAACGTTTGGAAGGTGGAATTACTGGAGCCCACGAGTTGCATGCATCAAAAGTTGTTCTTGCTTAAGCTTCTCAAAAACAGCCCTAATGTGGTCAAGATGATCTTCTATGGTTTGGGAATAGATTAGGATATCATCAAAATAAACAACAACAAATCGTCCTATGAACGCTCGTAAGACTTCATTCATCAGCCGCATAAAGGTGCTAGGGGCGTTGGTGAGCCCGAAGGGCATCACTAACCACTCATAGAGCCAAACTTGGTTTTGAATGCAGTCTTCCATTCGTCCCCTTCTCTAATGCGTACCTGGAAATACCTCTGCTTAAGGTCGATTTTGGTGAAGAATTTAGATCCGTGCAACATATCCAACATATCATTCAACCTAGGTGTGGGGTACCTATACTTGATGGTTATTTTGTTTATGGCACGACAATCAGTACACATTCTCCAAGTTCCATCCTTTTTGGGTACTAAAATGACAGGGACGGCTGATGGGCTTAGGCTCTCTTGAACTTGTCCACTCACTAGGAGCTCCTCTACCTGCCTTTGGATTTCCTTGGTTTCTTCGGGATTTGCTCGATAGTGATGAGCCAAATGAAGGCTAGAAAACGTTTCCAGGACTTTGTCTTCTACTCCAAACTAATTTGAACCTCGGCTATGGCAAAGAACATCACAATGACACCCCTTGAACTGTAACCGTTTGTTCTTGGCTCAGTTTATGCCAACACCTCTTCCTCTTTGGCATTCCAACACATCTAAAACCTCATTGAGACCCTAAGATGCTGTAAACCAAAAATGAAGTGAATACTAACAAGTTCTAGGCTAGGAACTTGAAAGAAAACCGTTAGTGGTCTTAAACTTCAACTAGAATAAGTTGAGAATTCCTTGAAGGAAAATCTGATTGAAATGTGTTTTAATTGTGGTGTATTGTTGTTTTTGTACATTCAGGTTCCTACCTATTTATAGCAAACGAAAATGATAAAGAGTACAAGTTTTAATGTACAAAGTACAAGACTAGAATAAGGAGGTGCTTGCTTTTGAACAACTTTGGCTCCAAGAATTCTGGTTGCTTGCCGTGTATTCCTTGCTATTTTCAGCCTTCTTTTCTTGATCAATTTGATTGGATAAAACTTGGAGCAGCTTGCTTGGAATTATGCTTTGATTGGTTGAGAGTGTGGCTTTGAATTTTCAAAAGAATGAAGCTTAATCCAACGTTTCTTCCATGCTAGTTTTCAGCCACAATTTTGATTGGTTAACACATTGAGTTGCTTGGTTTGGATTGCATTTGATTGGTTGCAAGTTTGGTGTTGAATTTTCAAAGGAATTAACCATGAACCAGCCGTTTTCTTCAAAAGGAGCTGATTGGTTGAATTGTTGTGCAGCTTGCTGAATTTTCTTCACTTGTTTGTGATTGGTTTAAGCATTTACAAGACTCCTTCTTATTGGCTAATGATGTGAGCAGCTTGTTTCATCTTGTTTCAACGTGAAGAACAAATTCAGTTTTGACATGGTTGCTTGTCACCACCTTGCTTGTAAGCTACTTGCTTATCACCTACTTGCTTGGACAAAAATTCAGATTCTAATTGCATCTTCAAGCTTTGTTTGAATAATGATATCATCCGATCAGATGGGACATGGATCGATCGGTGTTCATGCTTCTTCAATTTAAAGCTCTCTTTGACCTATCTTCAAAGACACCAAGCAACAAACACAATATGCACAACATATATGACATGTCCTAAGGGTTAGTTAAGACTATAAGACATAAGAAGTAGCACTAGTGTGTGCAGAGTTAACAGTGATATGCCATGTCTTACAGAACTAACATGTGACAGTAAATGATACATGAAAATATGTTGCGTTGACCCCATCGTGGGCTCATCATTCCCTCCCTCTTGAAAATGATTCGTCCTCGAATCTCAACATGGATAGAATAAAGGGAAGGGGTTTAGGATGTACACGTATGCTCAACTACACCATAACAAAATAGAAACATGATACAAATGGTGAAGGTGAAATACCTTGGTGCATCCTTATCTTTGAAGAAAGAATAAGGTGTGTACACGCTTTCTAAAATGTTTAGGATGTATTAACAATATGATAACAAAAATTTTAATACACATACATCCTAACAAATAAAACAACATCCAAAAAGCATATTGCAACATGTTAACACTAAACGTACAAATCTTACAGACATGTGCAATATTTAGACAAGATGTATCATTTGAGATGACAATAGGCAGACATTCAACAAGATGAGATGAAATAGATATTTCAGAAATAGAATCTTCATCTATACTAAATATGTCATTCAATTCATTAACTAGTTCATCCAAGGATTTATGTTCATTTGTAGCTGAATCTATTTCAATAATGACATCATGATCAAGCTCTACATCAAGTAGACAATCTAGTTCAGCTAACATCAAATCATAAGAATCTAGTTTATCAATGTCATTCTCAACAGAATTACTTACATCAATGTCATCAATGAAATGTACAGGATGTAATTCAGATTGTAACCCAGAAACAAGCATCTCAGCAGAATGCAGATCATGCACAGGGATTTCATTTATATGCATGTCACAATGTAAATCATTTTCAGACAAAGTGTTATCACAATTAACATCATCTATAAGCAAACGACTAACACTTTGGAAATCACCAACAGACATATTTCAATCAAAATTTCCTTTAAGGAATTCTCAACTTTTCTAGTTGAAGTTTAAGACCACTAACGGTTTTCTTCCAAGTTCATAGCCTAGAACTTGTTAGTATTTACTTCATTTTTGGTTTACAGCATCTTAGGGTCTCAATGAGGTTTTGATGTGTTGGAATGCTAAAGAGGAAGAGGTGTTGGTATAAATTGAGCCAAGAACAAACGGTTACAGTTCAAGGGGTGTCATTGGGATGTTCTTTGCCATAGCCGAGGTTCAAATCAGTTTGGAGTAGAAGACAAAGTCCTTGGAACGTTTTTCTAGCCTTCATTTGGCTCATCAATTGGTATCAGAGCATTGGTTAGTCTTCTATTCATGTTTACATTGTCTAAACTTGCATATGAATGATGCTGCCCAAATCGTATAGTAGACTGTTTTGTTGTTCATTTAGAATCTGTTTATTTAGATAGTTAGTTCATGTTTTAAAGTGTTTATTAGTTGGTTTACAATAGTTTGGTAAATTAGTTTTAAGTAGCAAAACCGAAAACCATCACAAAAAGAACTTAGACTAGACTTAAGTGTGTTAGAATCTGTTTGTGTAGTCTAGTTAAACCGTGTGTAACCTGATTGTTCTTGTTCAATCTAGCTTAGACAATGTTCATTAGGTCCTAATCTAGAAGTTTAAACGGTAGTTTAGTGATTCCTTAAAACAGAAAACTTGAACACAAAAATAGATTAGTTGATAGTTTAGTTTGTAATCAAGTTGTTAAAATTCTGTTTTAGTAGTTGTGTGCAATCTGTTTTAGACGTTTTATTTGCTGCCTTATTTAGCTTAGTTAGAGTACTTTGCAACATAGATTAAAGGTTTAGTTGGTTGTTAGTTTAGCACAAGCAAATCCGAAAACTAAGAACAAAAAAGGGTAGTTTTAGTTAGCTATGTATGCTGCCTAGTCTCTAGTTGATACACGTTTGTTGTGTTGAATACATAAACACTTGCATCTAGTATCATCTAGCTTAGAAACTGATTGCATCATACAAACAAAAACCAATACAAAAACAAGTTAGCTAGTTTGCATCAAAACTGATTTCCATTAGTTGTTAGAGTAATCAGCCCTTATAATTGCATTTAGATACAACTAAGTTGCATTTAGCTATCTTAAGATTAGTTAGATCATTTGCATCAAAAACAGAAAAACAAGTGCCAAAACTGTGTGTTTAAACAACTCTTTAAAGCTCATTTGAAATCTTGGTGAATGTTAATAGCTTTATCTTTTTGTTGATTTCAATTGTTTCAAACAACTTGTTGGACTTAGATACATCCTGGAAGTTAGGAATTTTTTAAGCCCCACACTGTTAAAGAGCTATCCAATTGTTGTTTTAGATCAATTTCTGAACTTACCTTGCACTATATTCAATTTGAGCTTGTTGTAATTGTGAATTGAATTCTCACTACATAGTGTTTAGCCATGTTGTGTACGAGAAACTTTCAAATTCCAAATACAACAAACCTTGTGCAATTAAAGGCCGTGAGCAATGACTCATGTAGGCCGTGAGGAGTAGTCTCACAACAATCAAGCAAACCCCTCCAAAGAAAGAAAATTAAGCTTGATTGAGAAATACACGAGAGAAAAGCCAATATTTGTCAACAAGTAAGAGGCAAGACAAGAGAGAATTGCACAAGAAAGAAAGTGAGGAAAAGCCCAAAGTTGAACATTGCAAAAGGGAAATTCCTGCGCAAAGCTCAAAAGAAAGAAAGTGCCCAAAAGAACCAAAGTGTTGTAGTTTTGAAATATTGAAAGTTTCTAAAGTAAACCCTTGCTGACACTTTGTTTGTGTGCTTTTACTTTCACTTTACTTCAATTGATAATTGCATATGCTGTAAAGTAAATTGAGGGATTGTCTTAAAACAACCCCGTAGATTTCATTCAGCCAAAACAACAATTTGACTTCTGTGAATTTTCTTGAATCTTTAGGAGAAATAGTCCAAATTGCTGTTTTGAACAATTGTCAACACAAAGTAGAGTATTTGCATCTTGTCAATATTTTAATTGGCTTTTGAGATTGTTTTCTGAATCATAGGTCCCCAACAGAAAGATAATGCACCATCCCCGTCCCCATCTACTCCTGTCCCATCCCCAGTCCCTGTTACCCTAGAAAATATACAGCAAACACTCACTTTCCTTGTTAATCAGTTTGGTTTAATGAGAAGTGACATAGAGGATAACAAACAAAGGATAAGCAAAGTAGAAAACCCAACCTCAGATCAAAAGGAACCTAGTATACCTTTTCAAGAAGGCACCTCTTATGGTAATGAGTCTCATGTTGAACGTAGAAAAGTCACATCACTTAGAGGTAGAGGTAAAGGTCGAGGTAGTAATGGTGGTCGTAGGAACATTTCTTTTGAGGAGAGATTTGATTATCTCCCTGAGTACAATGAAGAACACTATCCGGAAGAACGATATGATAAACGTCAGCCTGATAGAGATGAACATCTTGAAGAAGAGTTCATTACTACTAACTGACAATACCCTCCTTCCAAGGGAAAAGTGATCTTGAAACCTATCTGCAATGGGAAACAAAAGTAGATCATATGTATTCTTGCACTAACTATTCTGAATTGGCCAAAGTACGGTATGCAACTTTTGAATTTGTAGATTATGCTTTACTCTGGTGGGAGCAATTGAAGAACACCCGGAGAAGAACAAGACAGCCCCCTGTTGTTACTTGGTCCGAGCTTGATGAGCCCACGATGGGGTCAACACAACATATTTTCATGTATCATTTATTGTCATATGTTAGTTCTGTAAGACATGACATTTCACTGTTCACTCCGCACACACTAGTGCTAGTTCTTATGTCTTATTGCCTAACTAACCCTTAGGACATGTCATATATGTTGTGCATATTGTGTTTGTTGCTTGGTGTCTTTGAAGATAGGTCAAAGAGAGCTTTTGAAGAAGCATGAACACCTATCAATCCATGTTCCATCTGATCGGATGATATCATTGTTCAAACAAAGCTTGAAGATGCAACTAAAACCTGAATTTTTGTTCAAGCAAAGAGGTGAAATGCAAGTAGCTCACAAGCAAGGTGGTGACAAGCACCCATGTCAAAAATCTGATTGCTTTTCACGCAAACAAGGAAGAAACAACCAGCTCAAACCTTCAACCAATAGAAAGGAGTCTTGCAAATGCTTGAACCAATCACAAACAAGTAAAGAAAATTCAACAAGCTGCTCAACAAAGGATCCAATCACAAAGCATGAGGATTTCGGCTGGTCTATGCTTAAATATGTTTGAATATTCAACACCAAACTTGGAACCAATCAAAGCTAAGTTCAAACCAAGCTGCACACTACATTATCCAATCAAAACTTTGGCTGAAACTTGCAAGGAGGAAACGTTGGATTAAGCTTCAATCTTTTGAAAATTCAAAGCCACACTTTCAACCAATCAAGGCCAAGATCAAAGCAAGCTGCTCAATGTTTAAACCAATCAAATTATGGCTGAAGTCAAGCAAAGAAGAAAGGGGAAGCAACCAGCTTCTTGCAACCGAAAGTTGCTCCAACAAATTTTCAAAGCAAGCATGTCATTTAGTCTTGTACTTTGTACATTAAAACTTGTACTCTTTATCATTTTCATTTGTTATAAATAGCATAGGAAGCTGAATGTACAAACAACAATATACAACCATTATCAATACATTTTCATCCAGAATTTCCCTTGAGGAGTTATCAACATTTCTAGTTGAAGTTTAAGACCACTTAACGGTTTTCTTTCAAGTTCCTAGCCTAGAACTTGTTAGTATTTGCTTCATCTTTTGGTTTACAGCATCTTAGGGTCTCATTGGGGTTTTAGATGTGTTGGAGTGCCAAAGAGGAAGAGGTGTTGGCATAAATTGAGCCAAGAACAACGGTTACAGTTCAAGAGGTGTCTTTGTGATGTTCTTTGCCATAGCTTTTGTTCAAATCAGTTTGGAATAGGAGACACAGTCCTTGGCAACGTTTTCTAGCCTTCATTTGGCTCATCAGAGCTGAAACAAGAGATGAGGAAGAGATTCATATCTCCTTCCTATGAAAGAAGCATTTTCCAGAAATTGCAACAACTTTCTCAAGGTAATAGATCTGTTGATGAATTTTATAAAGAATTAGAACATCTGCTTACTAGGGCTAACATAGAAGAAGCTGAGGAAGCCACAATGGCTAGATTTCTAGCTGGTTTGAACAAAAAGATTGCATTTAAGGTGGAACTTACACCTTACTCTGATCTGGCTTTTATGGTTCACATTGCTGAGAAAGTGGAAAGACAATTGAAGGTTAAAACTTCTAACCCTTCTTTTCGGACTAATCCTTTGAGTTTTCCTAGAACACAACCCAGGACGCCTTTCCGTCCACAACAAGGTCAAGGCCGTGGATTCCAAGGAAAATCAACCCAGAACATCCAAAATCGTCCAAAGCTTCCAATCACTGATAAAGGCAAAGCCAAGGTGGAAGGTACGCCTAATGTTAAGACTCGTGATATTCAATGTTTTAAATGCTTAGGGAAAGGTCATTTTGCTAATCAATGTCCCAACCCTAAACGCATCATGTTTATTGAAGAGTCTAATGAGTATTATTCTGAGGAAGAATTGGAAGAGAGTGAGGAAAACAATGAAGTTGAACAAACATGTGAGGAAGAAGAAGAGATTAGTGAAGAGACTAATGAGTGTGAAACAAAAGAGTTCTTAGTTGTCCGTCGAGCTCTAAGTGCCCAAATTAAAACTGAAGAACCTGACATACAAAAAGAGAACATATTCCACATTCATTGTATGGTTAAAAAGAAAGTCTGCACTTTAATCATTGACTCCGGTTCATGTACCAATGTTGCAAGTTTTGAACTTGTTAGGAAACTTGAGTTACCTTTAATTAATCACCCCCATCCTTATAGACTTACGTGGCTTAATGAGTGTGGTGAAGTTAAAGTAACAAAGCAAGTCCTAGTTTCTTTGTCAATTGGTGGGTATTTTGCTGAGGTGTTATGTGATGTAGCCCCTATGCAATCAAGTCATATCTTATCAGGTAGACCGTGGCAATTTGACAACAAGGTTACATATGATGGTTACCTGAATAGATATTCCTTTAGGCATAACAACAAACTGTTCAAATTAAATGCGTTGCCCCCGCACAAAGTCTTTGAGGATCAACAACGAATGTTAAAAAGCCATAATGATCCAAAAGAAAAGGAACTGGAAAGGATTTTCATCAAAGAAAACCAACTGAAAACTTCTCATCTTAAAATTTAACTGAAAGAACTCAAAGTATCTGCTGAACCATCTCTAAAGAAAAATGCATTCTTTGCATCTCAAAGCGAGGTATTCCATGCTATCAATTCAAACAAAACTGTTTATGTCTTGCTTTACAAAGAAACTCTGTTCTCTTCATCTGAATTACCATCTACTTTACCAAGTGAAGTTGCATCTTTACTTCAAGAATTTTCTAGCTTGTTTCCTGAAGGAGATCCCCAAGGTTTACAACCTCTAAGAGGCATTGAGCATCAAATAGATTTCGTTCCAGGAGCTGTTCTGCCAAACAGACCTGCCTATAGAGCCAATCCAGAGGAAGCTAAGGAAATCCAAAAACAAGTTGAGGAATTATTGACCCAAGGTAAAGTAAAAGAGAGTATGAGTCCTTGTGCTGTTCCTGTTATCATTGTCCCTAAGAAAGATGGAACTTGGAGAATGTGTACTGATTGTAGAGCCATCAATAAGATCACTGTGAAGTATAGATACCCTATTCCTAGGTTGGATGACATGTTGGATATGTTTCATGGGTCTAGATGCTTTAGCAAAGTAGATCTTAAACAAGGATATTTCCAAGTGAGAATTAGGGAAGGTGATGAATGGAAAACTGCCTTTAAGACTAAATTTGGATTGTACGAATGGTTAGTTATGCCCTTTGGTTTAACCAACGCCCTTAGTACTTTCATGAGGTTAATGAATGAGGCCTTAAGGAAATTCATAGGGAAATTTGTAGTAGTTTACTTTGATGACATTCTTATCTACTCCAAAACCCTAAATGAACATCTGATCCATCTTAGAGCTGTTTTTGTCACCCTACGGAAAGTAAAGTTATATGCTAATTTCAAGAAGTGTTCTTTCTGTCTGGAGAAGGTTACATTCTTAGGATTTGTGATTAGTGCTGAAGGAATTGAAATGGACCAAGAGAAAGTTAAATCCATAACTGAGTGGCCAACGCCTAAGTCTGCTGGAGATGTTAGGAGTTTTCATGGATTAGCTAGCTTCTATAGACGTTTTGTGAAGGATTTCTCTACCATAGCTGCACCCTTGAATGAGTTAGTCAAGAAAGATGTAAGTTTTGAATGGGGAGAATCACAACAACAAGCCTTTGAGGAACTTAAGAAACGTCTAACTTCTGCACCTATCCTGAGATTACCCAACTTTGATAAAATGTTTGAAGTTGAATGTGATGCCAGTGAGTTGGCATTGGAGCTATATTGCATCAAGGTAACAAACCTGTTGCCTACTTTAGTGAGAAATTGAAAGGAGCTTCCATAAATTATTCAACCTATGACAAAGAATTGTATGCCCTTGTCCGTTCTTTACAAACTTGGCAACATTATCTGCAACCTAAGGAATTTGTGGTTCATACTGATCATGAAAGCCTTAAGTATCTAAAAGGTCAAGGAAAATTGAACAAAAGACATGCCAAATGGGTTGAATTCATTGAACAATTCCCTTATGTGATCAAGTATAAGCAAGGAAAAGAAAATGTTGTTGCTGATGCATTATCTCGTCGCTATACTTTGATTACTACTCTTTCATGTAACATGTTTGGTTTTGAGTCTATCAAAGAGATGTATCATTCTGATCATGACTTTAGTTCTATCTATCAAGCATGCATTGATTCACCTTTTGCTAAATATTACTTGCATGATGGTTATTTGTTTAAAGAACATAAGTTATGTGTACCAATGTGTTCATTAAGAGAGTTGTTGATAAAAGAAGCTCATGGAGGAGGTTTAATGGGTCATTTTGGCTCGTTAAAAACTTTGGAAACACTTAAGGAACATTTCTTGTGGCCGCATATGAAAGCACATGTTGATAAGGTATGTGACCAATGTATTACTTGCAAACAAGCAAAATCTAGAACACAACCACATGGATTGTACACTCCCTTATCTGTTCCGAGCTCACCTTGGACTGATCTTTCCATGGACTTTGTATTGGGATTGCCTCGATCAAAAACTGGTAAAGATAGCATCTTTGTTGTTGTTGATAGATTTTCCAAAATGGCACATTTCATTGCGTGTAAGAAAGTTGATGATGATATTCATATTGCTGATTTGTGCTTTAAGGAGATTGTTAGATTGCATGGCATGCCACGTACAATTGTTAGTGATAGAGATACAAAGTTTCTAAGTCATTTCTGGCGTGTTTTGTGGAGTAAACTTGGTACTAAATTGTTATTTTCTACAACTGCTCACCCACAAACCGATGGTCAAACTGAAGTTGTTAATAGAACTTTGTCTCAACTGTTACGTGTTGTCATTCAAAAGAATTTAAAGAATTGGGAAGACTGCTTAGCTTATATTGAGTTTGCATACAATAGAGTTGTTCATAGTGGAACATTGCATTCTCCTTTTGAAGTTGTTTATGGCTTGATACGACACCGGGCAGCCCAAATCAAAGGAACGGACGGTTCAATGAAGACAAATGCGGAATGGATCGTTTCCTCTAACTCCAAGAACTGATTCAAGCCCAACTATGGCAAAGAACATCCAATGACACCCCTTGAACTGTAGCTAGACTCTTTTGGCTCAGATTACGCCAAAACCTCTTCCTCCTTGGCTTTCCAACACATCTAAAACCTCCACTGAGACCCTAAGATGCTGTATTCCAAAAGATGAAGTTGATACAATTAAGTAACCGGTTGAATTACTTAAAGGAATTCTTTCACCTCAGGCAGAATTAAAGGTAAAACAAGAACCAAAAGGTTCTGTTTAATGAGCACACGGCTCAAAGAAAGAACAAAACGTTCTGTTTGAAATTTGATAAAAAAAGGTTAGAATTACAAGTTTTGCCTACTGATATTTATACATACTAAATATACAATCGGTCCAATGAAAGCAATTTTTGGTCCAATTAAAAGAAAACATTTGATGCGCATGATGTTTTTTTCCCAAATAAACTTTGCGGCCTTCAAATTGGTTTGTCCTTCAGCATGCGTTCCTCCTTTGTTTTCATTGGAGGATATGTGGTGCTGTAAGCTTTCTCTGGTTTGTATTTTGCGTGAATGAGTTCCGAAAGTAATCCCATTTGATTGGAACTCAATTTGTGCAGTTATGAATCTTCAGTATTAGGTCTCATTGATGTCGAAATCTAATTGGGGAAACTCGCAGCATTTACATGGCTAGTTTCTATATATAAGTTGCATCCGCAATTCAGAAGCAGGTGACAAAGCTGATTGCTACATCAAACGATCGGTGTAGGTGGGTGATCAGATGATTCGACAGAATTTGGACTACGATCGATCGTTCAACCTCATTTGACCTGTGAACAATTCAAAGAAAGGACCAAGCAACATATGCAATGTACACAAGATATATGACATGTCCTAAGGGTTAGTTAAGACAATAAGACATCTAAACTAGCACTAGTGTGTGCGGAGTGATGAGTGATATGCCATGTCTTACAGAACTAACATGTGACAATAAATGATACATGAAAATATGTTGCGTTGACCCCATTGTGGGCTCATCATGGCTTTAACCCTTTGTCCCGGCTTGATCTTGTTCCCATACCTGTTCAAGAACGTGTTAGTTTAGATGGTGAACGAAAAGCAAAACTTGTGAAAGAATTGCATGAAAAGGTTAAGTCACAACTTGAAGCTAAGAATAAAGTGTATGCCAATAGAGCCAACAGGAATCATAAAGTTGTTATATTTGAGCCTGGAGATCTTGTTTGGTTACACTTGAGGAAAGAAAGATTCCCTAAGGAAAGGGACTCAAAGTTGAAGCCAAGAGGCGATGGACCGTTCAAAGTGTTGAAACGGCTTGGTGATAATGCCTATGTTCTCGATCTTCCTGAAGAAAGGTATGGTCCTATCTCTAAAACTTTTAATGTTGCTGACCTTTCTCCATTTAGTATCGATTCAGATTCGACGACGAATCCTTCTCAAGTGGGAGGGAATGATGAGCTACAGCCTAACCTTGTGGATACAAACACTGATGATGACACCTCAGTGCCCCACACAGGTCCCATAACAAGGAGTATGGCTAAGAAGTTGTTACATTGTGTTGAATCATTTCTTTACAGGCATGAAGAGGATGAACCAAGCAGAGATGATGTCCATTGGGTTTATATGATACAAGCTTTGATCTAGTTGTATCAAAAGCATGTTGTACATATCTTTAGTTGTTCTTTTAATATTTGTTGATCGGTTAACCTTGTTTTAGGATAGTTTGTGTTGTATTATTGCCTTGTCTTTCAGCTACACGTACTTAGCTTGAAAATGCAATTAGAACCTGAATTTTTGTTCAAGCAAGGAGGAGATAAGCAAGTAACTTACAAGCAAGGTGGTGACAAGCACCCATGTCAAATCTGAATTCTTCTTCACGTTGGAATGGATGGACAAGCTGCTCATTTCATGAACCAATTGGAAGAAGTCTTGCAAATCTTCAAACCAATCAAAAGCAAGCAAGGAGACAACCAAGCAAGCTGCACAAAGATTCATCCAATCAGCTCCTTTGAAGAGGACGGCTGGTTTAAAGCCTAATTGGTTTGAATATTCAAAGCCTAAACTACAACCAATCAAAGGAAGTTCAAACCAAGCTGCTCAATGCAATATCCAATCAAAACTTTGGCTGAAACTAGCAAGGAAGAAACGGCAAAAGCAACCAGCTTCTTGGAACCAAAATTGTTCAAGAAGCAAGCATGTTATTCCTAGTCTTGTACTTTGTACTTTAAACTTTGTACCTTGTAAATTTTCGTTTGTTATAAGTAGCATAGGAAGCTGAATGTACAAACACCACAATTCAAACATATTTCAATCAAAATTTCCTTTAAGGAATTCTCAACTTTTCTAGTTGAAGTTTAAGACCACTAACGGTTTTCTTCCAAGTTCATAGCCTAGAACTTGTTAGTATTTACTTCATTTTTGGTTTACAGCATCTTAGGGTCTCAATGAGGTTTTAGATGTGTTGGAATGCTAAAGAGGAAGAGGCGTTGGTATAAATTGAGCCAAGAACAAATGGTTACAGTTCAAGGGGTGTCATTGGGATGTTCTTTGCCATAGCCGAGGTTCAAATCAGTTTGGAGTAGAAGACAAAGTCCTTGGAATGTTTTTCCAGCCTTCATTTGGCTCATCAAGAGTAGACCAGCCCACGGTAGTCACGCATCATCTTCCATGGTTCCAGCTGGGTTTATGAATAAAGGTCCTTTAGTTGGCTGTATGTTTGTGCATCCAGTGGTATATAAGTGTTCTTCATCTCAATTATCTTTGTTTATGTTGCTGAATTTATGTTATCGTTTGTAGTTCTGTTTGATCTTGTATTCATACGTTTTCCTTAGTAGTCCAGCCCTTGAATTTAGTCTAAAGGATTGTTTAAGATGTTAGGTTATGACGTGTAACACTTGTTTAGACGTTTGTTAAGCCATTAAATCCAGAAAACCCAAAAACTGTTAGTTGTTCCTTTTCTGATTTTACAGTTTTTGTGTAGTTGTTTGAGTCTTGTATTTCTTGCATTTTTTCCTAACAACCTCAGCATAAAACTTAGTTAATCACCTACTGGACATTTGACTATGATGTGGTAAAGTTGATTTGGTAATTTGATACTGTTTGGTTTAAGAAAAACCAAGAAATATGCATGTGTGTCATGTTTGGTGTATCAGCCGTATAGTTTGAGTTTGCAACCAGTTTTCATCGTGTTTTTCTTATCAAACTTTGCTCAAACTTTGCATGAACGTCCTTAACATATTAAAATACGATATGTTAGAGTTTTTTTTGAAGTTTGGCTGAGTTTGGCATAAGAAACAAGCAAAGGAAAGGCACCCGGGTAAAACTTGTTTTCAGCCGTGTGCTCTTCAAAACTTGTCCTAGTTTATTTGTGCCTTAGCTTGAGTCATCCTTTGTTTCCTAAACATAACTATGTTCGAAAGTCCCTTGGGTATGAGAGTATGTTATATTGATGTTTGTTTAGCATGAGATTTCCGTTTAAAAATCAGAAAATACAAAACAGCCCATTGTTGCTTAACCTTAGATCAAATGTATGTCAAACTAGTGTAACCTTAGTAGTTTAACTTGTTTACATTATCTTAGGAATATAACTTAAAAAAACAAAAAAAGACAAGAAAATGACTTGCATACAACCTAAACCGTGGCCTAAAACAGAGTACAACTTTATTGGTTACAAGCATATCCAATCATACTTGAATATTGGCTAAATATTCACATTTATTTTGTGTTGATTTAAATTGATTCAAGACCTTGTTGGACTTAGGCTCTCATTTAGAATCAGTTTTCCTCTATTTTAAGCCACATTGTTATATTGCCAACCTAAACAAATCATCTTGTTGTCATTACATTTTCTGAACTTGCATTGGACTTTATTCATGCTTGGTTGTTGTATTTGTAAAATACTTGTCACTTCATTAGTTCAGTCAAGTTGTAAAGGGAACTTTTTCATAAAAGAACCACCCAAACTTGTGCGAGCAAGCCCAAAAACCTGAGCAATGTCTCATAAAGGCTGTGAGGAGTAGTCTCACAAGCAAACAAGCCAAAAAGCACAAAGAAAGAAAATAGAGCTTGTTTGAGAAAGAAATTGATAGAAAAGCCAGCCTACATCACAAAAGTATGAGGCAAGACGCATGAGAGATTGCACAAGAAGAGATTTGATGCGTGCAAACGTGGGCTCCAACACTTTCCACCTTCCAAACGTGCTTCATTCTACCCCATTCTTCACATCATTTTTGTCTTCTATATATATAAGAAAACGAGTCCTATACTCTACTTTGAGTTTTGTATTTTGTTGGTTCTTTTTGTTCATCATTCAAGTGCCTTTTGTTGGTTCTTGTTGTTCATCATGCAAGTGTCACTTTCTACTTTCTTTGGTGTCAATTTCCTGAAGTTTGTTAATCAAACTTGAACAAGTAGGGTTCGTTGCATCTAGGATACATTGAGCTTTTTAAAACTATAATCATTGCCAACAAAGCCACCCAGGTCTCAACTCATCTAGTTTCTGCCAAAGCTTTTAGTTGATGATGATTGTATGCATCTCGTGATTCATATTGTGATTGATTTCATGCTTCAATCTTGCTGATCATACGTGTGAAAAACCATTTACAAAACCGTACTAAACACAAAAGTCTGAAAACAACCGACCCAAATCCTAATTCTCAAAACCCTGACCTCGGTTTATCCTCCAACCCCAGACGAGATTCACCTCACATTCAAAACCCTAGCCTCACGCAACGACATTCTCCTCAAATACAAGCCTTTTCTATCAAACAAACACAACCCCTTGATTGGAACAAAACCCTTAATCGGCCAAAACCCCGTTGAAAACCCTAACTTCCCCAACTCTTTTCTTTGCACCATAATTGAGACACATTTACTGTTGATCGTACATATTTGAGGGTACCTTGCTGAAATTGAAAGCTGGTTGCACGGATTTGTTCAAAAGTAAAAATTGGGCAAAAGGGGATAAGATACGTTTTTTTGCCCTGAACAAAAAAATTCTGGGAAAAGTGAGACGTTTTGAACAAAAAAGGATTCCTCAGTAAGAAAAAGCAAAGAAAAATGCAAGAAAAAGAGAATAGAAAAAGGGGAAAATGTTTGTGTATTACTTGAAATTTTTTGGAGCAGTTTGGTACCATCTTTCATTCTTGCTATCTATAACCGTACTCCATGTTTGTTTTCCATATACTGAACCTCTTGAACCAATCACACACTTGAATACTAGATTATTGCATGAATTGAATCATATTGTGGATAATAAGTGCATAGAATCAAAATTAACTAAAGATGCCCACGGCAACCCTTAGTTCATCTTTGGTTCAGTCTCATTCATAAATTTTGGTTGCTTACATTCTTTGAATCTTAGTAGAAAAGTTCAAGTTTTTCTTCATCTTTCTTGATGCCGTTTTGATACTATTTGGTGCAAATTGAAAGCAAAAGGGTGAGACAAGTGGAGATCATTGTGACTTGGAGAAGCATTGGCAAACACTTTCTTAATTGATCGCTTTGAATCTTATTATCTTCAGGTTGCACAAGAGATAAAGTGGTAAGAGAGTGGAAATAAGAGAAAGAGGATGGCCCATATTTTGTTTTTCGCTAATCAGTTAACGTTTGCTTTTTTGTGTTAGTTTGCTTCTTTTTCTTTTCTTTCCGTTTTATTCACTTTACGTAAAACATGGAGAGCAGCACACATTCCTCGCCTAGCAAGTCAAAGAAGGCTAAGACTTTTGACAACACGCAACAATAAATGCTGCAAATGCTAAAGAAACTCATGCACGATAACGAGATAATCAAACACAGTTGGAAGATGTCGAAAGGAGCCAAAAGACGAGTGATGGCCAAGGCACCAGCAGGGCCGTCCCTATGCCTCAAACATGACGGCCTCCCACAGAAGAAGTTGAGGATGAAAGCCTTAGACCACTACACATTGAGCCAAGAAGATTTGCCCCTCCACCGCAACCAAGGGGACACACTCCGCGAAGGTACAATGACGATTATAATCCATTTGAACAGGATGAGTATGACCTTGATGACCACCCTCCCCGTGGATACCAAAGGCGTCATAACCCCCTTCTCCCACAAGATGACGATTTTCTCAAAACAAAAATAAGCATTCCAACGTTTTATGATAAAAGTAACGCGGAGGAATATTTAGAGTGGGAAACGAAAGTGGATCTAATCTTTTTTGTACCAAGTATAATGAGCTGCAACAAGTGAGGTACGCTTCTATTGAGTTTTCTGGTTACGCAATAAATTGGTGGACAAATTTGTGTAGAAAAAGGACTAAGACAAGACAACCTCCAATTATCACTTGGGAAGAAATGAAATTTGAAATGAGACAAGGATTTATCCCAAACAACTTTGGAAGTTCTATTTTCACAAGTTTGCAAAACTTAAGGCAATGTTCCAAAAGTGTAGATAAATTTTACAAAGAATTAGCAATCTTGTTTGAAAGGTCTATTTTGCAGGAACCTAAAGAAGCAACCAAGGCTCGTTTCCTACATGGTCTAAACAGGGAGATTGTGCAAAGGATTGAACTTCAACCTTACCTCGACCTAACGACCATGGTTCACATGGCTGAGAAGATTGAGCACCGATTAAAGGTATGTAGTTCCTCCAATTTCAATACAACTTATCGTACTAATCAAACTTCTTCAAGGTTTCAAGGTAGGTCTTCAGGAACTGGAAGCTCACGGCCTACAGAAGGCAAAACACGAGACCAAAGCGCAACTCAAAGGTTTGACAACCGTGTGCAAGGCACACAGAAAAGACGAGAGAGGCAAGCAAAAAGCCTCTACAGGGAATTCAACTGAACTCTGGAATAGGTTTAGGGTCATTAAATGTTTTAACTGTCAAGGTTGTGGTCACATAGGAAAAGAGTGTCCTAATGCTAAAAGAGTCATGTTAATTGAGGAAACTAATGAATATGTGACTGAGTCCGAGCATGAAAACGAATCTAAGCATGATAATTGATGCACAATCACTCAGCTATTTAGGACCTTCTTCAACTCAATAAACTCAGCTGGAACCATGGAAGAAGATGCAGAATATTCCAAGAACACCAAGCAACTCAATCATCCAGAATTCAGCCGAGAAGATGAATCAGCTTCAGCAAATGATCTCAACTTATTTGGACAAGCCTAAACCCTTCCAAACAATATCCATCCCAAGCTATAGAAGCAATACAATCAAGTTATGATTCAAAAACTTGAAGGGAATCAAATGATTCAAATGGAAAAACTGAAAACAATTTTTGTTGCAAAGTTGCTGTTTTGTTGTATATTGGAATTCTGCCATTTACAAACGTTTTTAGCTACTTTAAATAAGCTAAAAAAGACTTCTAAGAAAGACACAAAACGTTAGGGGTCCAATAGGAGCAAAGAAAGAAAGTTAAACAAAGTGCAACTTGGAAAACTTTTGATGAATTCAGAAATTGTCTTTCGGCTGAAACTCCCTTTTGGTTGCAAGTTGATTTTGCCTTTGAATTTTGATTGGACCAGCTTCTCCTTGCTTTGGAATATTATATAGGATGTCCTTGATGAGTTGGAGTGTCCCCTTGCAGCTGATTGGTTGAAAAGGCTGCTTGAAAAGTCAAGAAATTGAAATCTGTCCAGTTTTTGAGCAGTTTTCTGTTTTGAATTATAACATAACCTTCCAGACCGATTTAGCTCTTCTACTTCAAATAAGAATTGTAGATCCTTATCTGTAGATGTGTTTAGACACCAGAATGACGTCGTTTGGATCTGGGATGAGTGAGTTATGCCCGTTTGAAGTTGACCTGCTTGCAGATGTGGACCTTTGGAAGCAGTGACTAAGCAGCCAGCTTGTTGCAACGATTGTGTAGCTTGATGCAGACCTTTTTTGGGAAAGTGATGAACATCAAAATTGTAGATTATCTTCTTAGATTTCACTTCCAACTGGAATCACGTCAATTGAAGTTGTGATTGATGAGTTATGGCTGAAATACTAAGAAGGTATCATCCTGCCAGCTTGCCCTTTCAACTCAACTTGGTGTTTGAACGTTTGGCCTTTGTTCAATCATTCTTCCTTGACCTAAAAACAACTCAAACACACACCAAACAACATATGCAACATACTAGGACATGTCTTGGTTAGTTTACAGGAATTTATAAAGGAAAGGAAGCTAAGCACTCAACAATATGAACAATACACACAAGACTAACTAACATATTACAACATGATTCAAAAACTAAGTTAAAGCTTGTAGCAAATGGATCCAATGTAGGCTATCTTGACTTGGTTCATCCTCAACATGCTTGTAAAGTGATGAGCTACAGCCTAACCTTGTGGATACAAACACTGATGATGACACCTCACTGCCCCGCATAGGTCCCATAACAAGGAGTATGGCTAAGAAGTTGTTACATTGTGTTCAATCATTTCTTTATAGGAATGAAGAGGATGAACCAAGCAAAGATGATGTCCACTGGGTTTATATGATACAAGCTTTGATCTAGTTGTATCAAAAGCATGTTGTACATATCTTTAGTTGTTCTTTTAATATTTGTTGATCGGTTAACCTTGTTTTAGGATAGCTTGTGTTGTATTATTGCCTTGTCTTTTAGGCACACGTACTTAGCTTGAAAATACAACTAGAACCTGAATTTTTGTCCAAGCAAGGAGGTGATAAGCAAGTAGCTTACAAGCAAGGTGGTGACAAGCACCCATGTCAAATCTGAATTCTTCTTCACGTTGAAACAAGGATGGAGAAGCTGCTCAAAGCTTTAACCAATAGGAAGAAGTCTTGCAAATGTTCAAACCAATCACAATCAAGTTGAAGACAAGTAGGCAAGCTGCACAACAAATGATCCAATCAAAATCCTTGAAGAAATCGGCTGGTTTAAGTTTAATTGGTTTGAATATTCGAAGCCTAAACTACAACCAATCAAAGGGAGTTCAAACCAAGCTGCTCATTGTATTAACCAATCAAAATTATGGCAGAAATCAAGCAAGGAAGAAACGGCAAGCAACCAGCCTTCTTGGAACCGAAAGTTGCTCAAACAAGTTCCAAGCAAGCATGTCATTTTTAGTCTTGTACTTTATACTTTAAAACCTTGTACCTTGTAAATTTTCGTTTGTTATAAATAGCATAGGAAGCTGAATGTACAAACACCACAATTCAAATACATTTCAATCAAAAGTTCCTTTAAGGAATTCTCAACTTGTCTAGTTGAAATTTAAGACCACTTACGGTTTTCTTCCAAGTTCATAGCCTAGAACTTGTTAGTATTTACTTCATTTTTGGTTTACAGCATCTTATGGTCTCAATGAGGTTTTAGATGTGTTGGAATGCCAAAGAGGAAGAGGTGTTGGTATAAATTGAGCCAAGAACAAAAGGTTACAGTTCAAGGGGTGTCATTGTGATGTTCTTTGCCATAGCTGAGGTTCAAATCAATTTGGAATAGGAGAGTTTGTAATCAAGTTGTTAAAATTCTGTTTCTAGTAGTTGTGTGCAAACTGTTTAGGCGTTGTGGTTGCTGCCTTATTTAGCTTAGTTAGAGTAGTTTGCAACATAGATTAAAGGTTTAGTTGGTTGTTAGTTTAGCACAAGCAAATCCGAAAACTAAGAACAAAAAAGGGTAGTTTTAGTTAGCTATGTATGCTGCCTAGTCTCTAGTTGATACACGTTTGTTGTGTTGAATACATAAACACTTGCATCTAGTATCATCTAGCTTAGAAACTGATTGCATCACACAAACAAAAACCAATACAAAAACAAGTTAGCTAGTTTGCATCAAAACTGATTTCCATTAGTTGTTAGAGTAATCAGCCATTATAATTGCATTTAGATACAACTAAGTTGCATTTAGCTATCTTAAGATTAGTTAGATCATTTGCATCAAAAACAGAAAAACAAGTGCCAAAACCGTGTGTTTAAACAACTCTTTAAAGCTCATTTGAAATCTTGGTGAATGCTAATAGCTATATCTTTTTGTTGATTTCAATTGTTTCAAACAACTTGTTGGACTTAGATACATCCTGGAAGTTAGGAATTGTTTAAGCCCCACACTGTTAAAGAGCTATCCAATTGTTGTTTTAGATCAATTTCTGAACTTACCTTGCACTATATTCAATTTGAACTTGTTGTAATTGTGAATTGAATTCTCACTACATAGTGTTTAGCCGTGTTGTGTACGAGAAACTTTCAAATTCCAAATACAACAAACCTTGTGCAATTAAAGGCCGTGAGCAATGACTCATGTAGGCCGTGAGGAGTAGTCTCACAACAATCAAGCAAACCCCCCAAAGAAAGAAAATTAAGCTTGATTGAGAAATACACGAGAGAAAAGCCAATATTTGTCAACAAGTAAGAGGCAAGACAAGAGAGAATTGCACAAGAAAGACAAGTGAGGAAACGCCCAAAGTGAACCTTGCAAAAGGGAACTTGCGCAAAGCTCAAAAGAAAGAAAGTGTCCAAGAGAACCAAAGTGTTGTAGTTTTGAGATATTGAAAGTTTCTAAAGCAAACCCTTGCTGACACTTTGTTTGTGTGCTTTTACTTTCACTTTACTTCAATTGATAATTGCATATGCTGTAATGTAATTGAGGGATTGTCTTAAACAACCCCGTAGATTTCATTCAGCCCGAACAACAATTTTACTTCTGTGATTATCTTGAATCCTTAGGAGAAATAGTCCAAATTGCTGTTTTAAACAATTGTCAGCATAAAGTAGAGTATTTGCATCTTATCAATATTTTATTTGGCTTTTGAGATTGTCTTTTGAATCATGGGCCCCCAACAGAAAGATAATGCATCATCCCCGTCCCCATCTACTCCTGTCCCATCCCCAGTCCCTGTTACCCTAGAGAATATACAGCAAACACTCACTTTCCTTGTTAATCAATTTGGTTTAATGAGAAGTGACATAGAGGATAACAAACAAAGGATAAGCAGAGTAGAAAAGCCTACCTCAGATCAAAAGGAACCTAGTATCCCTTTTCAAGAAGGCACCTCTCATGATAATGAGTCTCATGTTGAACGTAGAAAAGTCACATCACTTAGAGGTAGAGGTAGAGGTAGAGGTAGTAATGGTGGTCGTAGGAACATTTCTTTTGAGGAAAGATTTGATAGTCTCCCTGAGTACAATGAAGAGCCCTATCTAGAGGAAAGATATGATGAACGTCAACCTAATAGGGATGAACATCTTGAAGAAGAATACATTACTACAAAACTGACAATTCCCCCCTTCCATGGAAAAAGTGATCCTGAAACATATCTGCAATGGGAAACAAAAGTAGATCATATGTATTCTTGCACTAACTATTCTGAATTGGCCAAAGTGCGGTATGCAACTTTTGAATTTGTAGATTATGCTTTACTCTGGTGGGAACAATTGAAGAACACCAGGAGAAGAACAAGACAACCCCCTGTTGTTACTTGGTCCGAGCTTAAACAAGAGATGAGGAAGAGATTCATATCTCCTTCCTATGAAAGAAGCGTCTTCCAGAAATTGCAACAACTTTCTCAAGGTAATAGATCTGTCGATGAATTTTATAAAGAGTTAGAACATTTGCTTACCAGGGCTAACATAGAAGAAGCTGAGGAAGCCACCATGGCTAGATTTCTAGCTGGCTTGAACAAAGAGATTGCATTTAAGGTGGAACTTACACCTTACTCAGATCTGGCTTCTATGGTTCACATTGCTGAGAAAGTGGAAAGACAATTAAAGGCAAAAACTTCTAACCCTTCTTTTCGGACTAATCCTTTGACTTTTCCTAGAACACAGCCCAGGACGCCATTCCGTCCACAACAAGGTCAAGGCCGTGGATCCCAAGGAAAATCAACCCAAAACATCCAAAATCGTCCAAAGCTTCCAATCACTGATAAAGGCAAAGCCAAGGTGGAAGGTACGTCTAACTTTAAGACTCGTGATATTCAATGTTTTAAATGCTTAGGAAAAGGTCATTTTGCTAATCAATGTGCCAACCCTAAACGCATCATGTTTATTGAAGAGTCTAATGAGTATTATTCTGAGGAAGAATTGGAAGAGAGTGAAGAAAACAATGAAATTGAACAAACATGTGAGGAAGAAGAAGAGATTAGTGAAGAGACTAATGAGTGTGAAACAAAAGAGTTCTTAGTTGTCCGTCGAGCTCTAAGTGCCCAAATTAAAACTGAAGAACCTGACATACAAAGAGAGAACATATTCCACATTCACTGTATGGTTAAAAAGAAAGTCTGCACTTTGATCATTGAATCCGGTTCATGTACCAATGTTGCAAGTTTTGAACTTGTTAGGAAACTTGAGTTACCTTTAATTAATCACCCCTATCCTTATAGACTTACGTGGCTTAATGAGTGTGGTGAAGTTAAAGTAACAATGCAAGTCCTAGTTTCTTTATCAATTGGTGGGTATTTTGCTGAGGTGTTATGTGATGTAGCCCCTATGCAATCAAGTCATATCTTATTAGGTAGACCGTGGCAATTTGACAACAAGGTTACATATGATGGTTACCTGAATAGATATTCCTTTAGGCATAACAACAAATTGTTCAAATTAAACGCCTTGCCCCCGCACAAAGTTTTTGAGGATCAACAACGAATGTCAAAAAGCTATAATGATCCAAAAGAAAAGGAACTGGAAAGGATCTTTATCAAAGAACACCAACTGAAAACTTCTCATCTTAAAATTGAACCGAAAGAAATCAAACTTTCTGCTGAACCATCTCTAAAGAAAAATGCATTCTTTGCATCTCAAAGCGAGGTATTCCATGCTATCAATTCAAACAAAACTGTTTATATCTTGCTTTACAAAGAAACTCTGTTCTCTTCATCTGAAATACCATCTACTTTACCAAGTGAAGTTGCATCTTTACTTCAAGAATTTTCTAGCTTGTTTCCGGAAGGAGATCCCCCAGGTTTACCACCTCTAAGAGGCATTGAGCATCAAATAGAATTCGTTCCAGGAGATGTTCTACCAAACAGACCTGCCTATAGAGCCAATCCAGAGGAAACTAAGGAAATCCAAAAGCAAGTTGAGGAACTATTGGCCCAAGGTAAAGTAAAAGAGAGTATGAGTCCCTGTGCTGTTCCTGTTATCATTGTCCCTAAGAAAGATGGAACTTGAAGAATGTGTACTGATTGTAGAGCCATCAATAAGATCACTGTGAAGTATAGATACCCTATTCCTAGGTTGGATGACATGTTGGATATGTTGCATGGGTCTAGATGCTTTAGCAAAGTAGATCTTAAACAAGGTTATTTCCAAGCGAGAATTAGGGAAGGTGATGAATGCAAAACTGCCTTTAAGACTAAATTTGGATTGTATGAATGGTTAGTTATGTCCTTTGGTTTAACCAACGCCCCTAGTACTTTCATGAGGTTAATGAATGAGGTCTTAAGGAAATTCATAGGGAAATTTGTAGTAGTTTACTTTGATGACATTCTTATCTACTCCAAAACCCTAAGTGAACATCTGATCCATCTTAGAGCTGTTTTTGTCACCCTACAGAAAGAAAAGTTGTATGCTAATTTCAAGAAGTGTTCTTTCTGTCTGGAGAAGGTTACATTCTTAGGATTTGTGATTAGTGCTGAAGGAATTGAAATGGACCAAGAGAAAGTCAAATCCATAACTGAGTGGCCAACCCCTAAGTCTGCTGGAGATGTTAGGAGTTTTCATGGATTAGCTAGCTTCTATAGACGTTGTGTGAAGGATTTCTCTACCATAGCTGCACCCTTGAATGAGTTAGTCAAGAAAGATGTAAGTTTTGAATGGGGAGAAACACAACAACAAGCCTTTGAGGAACTTAAGAAACGTCTAACTTCTGCACCTATCCTGAGATTGCCCAACTTTGATGAAATGTTTGAAGTTGAATGTGATGCCAGTGGAGTTGGCATTGGAGCTTGATGAGCTACAGCCTAACCTTGTGGATACAAACACTGACGATGACACCTCATTGCCCCACAATGGTCCCATAACAAGGAGTATGGCTAAGAAATTGTTACATTGTGTTGAATCATTTCTTTACAGGCATGAAGAGGATGAGCCAAGCAAAGATGATGTCCATTGGGTTTATGTGATACAAGCTATGATCTAGTTGTATCAAATGCATGTTGCACATATTTTTAGATGTTCTTTTTAACATTGTTCGTTTGTTAACTTTGTTTTTGGATAGTTTGTGTTGTATTCTTGCCTTATCTTTCAGGTACACGTTTTTAGCTTGAAGATGCAAATCAAACCTGAATTTTTGTCCAAGCAAAGAGGTGAAATGCAAATAGCTTACAAGCAAGGTGGTGACAAGCACCCATGTCAAAAATCTGATTGCTTCTCACGCAAACAAGGAAGAAACAACCAGCTCAAACCTTCAACCAATAGAAAGGAGTCTTCCAAATGCTTTAACCAATCACAAACAAGTAAAGAAAATTCAACAAGCTGCTCAACCAAGGATCCAATCACAAGCATGAAGATTTCGGCTGGTTCATGGCTAATATGTTTGAATATTCAACACCAAACTTGGAACCAATCAAAGCCAAGTTCAAACGAGGACGAATCCTTTTCAAGTGGGAGGGAATGATGAGCTACAGCCTAACCTTGTAGATGCAAACACTGACGATGACACCTCATTGCCCCACAATGGTCCCATAACAAGGAGTAGGGCTAAGAAATTGTTACAATGTGTTGAATCATTTCTTTACAGGCATGAAGAGGATGAGCCAAGCAAAGATGATGTCCATTGGGTTTATATGATACAAGCTATGATCTAGTTGTATCAAATGCATGTTGTACATATCCTTAGATGTTCTTTTTGATATTATTAGTTTGTTAACTTTGTTTTAGGATAGTTTGTGTTGTATTCTTGCCTTATCTTTCATGTACACGTTTTTAGCTTGAAGGTGCAATGCAAACCTGAATTTTTGTCCAAGCAAGGAGGTGACAAGCAAGTAGCTTACAAGCAAGGAGGTGACAAGCAACCATGTCAAAATCAGATTTGTTCTTCACGTAAACATGGATGTACAAGCTGCTCAAACCTTCAACCAATAGAAAGAAGACTTGCAAATGCTTTAGCCAATCACAATTAAGTTAGAACAAGAATGCAAGCTGCTCAACATTTGATCCAATCAAATTCAAGAGAAGAAGTGGCTGGTTCATGTCTAATATGTTTGAATATTCAACACCAAACTTGGAACCAATCAAAGCCAAGTTCAAACCAAGCTGCACACTAGAATACCCAATCAGAATTTTGGCTGAAAGCAAAGGTGGAAGAAACGTTAGTTTAAAGAAAGTTTGGTTGAAAATTCAACACCAAATTGCAACCAATCAAAGGCCTTTCTCAAGCAAGCTGCTCCATGTATTAACCAATCAAATTGAAGAAGAAAGAAGGCTAGAGACAAGCATGGGGAGCACGTAAGAGACAACCAGATTTTTGGAACCAAAAGATGCTCAAACAATTTCCAAGCAAAGCATGTCCTTTTAGTGTTGTACTTTGTACTTTAAACCTTGTACTCTTGTAATTTTTGTTTAGTATAAATACCATAGGAATCAGATTGTAGAAAACACAACCATTATCAAATACAATTCAAACAGATTTCCTTCAAGGAGTTTACAACTATATCTTAGTTGAGGATTGAAACCACCAACGGTTTTCTTGCAAGTTCCAGCCTAGAACTTGTTAGTATTTGCTTCTTTATTTGGTTTACAGCATCTTAGGGTCTCATTGAGGTTTTAGATGTGTTGGAGTGCCAAAGAGGAAGAGGTGTTGGCATAGATTGAGCCAAGAACAACGGTTAAAGATCAAGGGGTATCTTTGAGATGTTCTTTGACATGGCTTATGTTCAAATCAGTTTGGAATAGGAGACAAAGTCCTTGGCAACGTTTTCTAGCCTTCGTTTGGCTCATTAATTGGTATCAGAGCTTTGGTTAGTCTTCTATTCATGTTTACATTGATTAAACTTGCATATACAATGATGCTGCCCAACCGTATGTTGAACTGATTTTATTGCGTTTAGTTTGCTGTTTGTTTAGGTAGTTAGCTTATGTTTTGAAGTGCTTGTTAGATAGTATACTATAGTTTGGTAAGTTAGTTAAGTGGCAAAACCGAAAACACCCCACAAAAACAACTTAGACTAGACTTAGAGTTGTTAGGAGCTGTTTGTGAAGATTGGAACAAAACCGTAAGTAACCAGCCTGTACTTGTTCAATCTAGCTTAGATAATGTTCATTAGGTCCTAATCTAGAAGTTTAAATGGTAGTTTAGATAGGTCCCTAAAACAGAAAACTTTGAATACAAAAAAATAGGTTAGTTGATAGTAGTTGTAGTCAAGTTGTTTAAAATTCTGTTTTTGGTTCTAGAGTGCAATCTGTCCAAACGTTTTCTATGCTTCCTTATTTAGCTTAGATAAACTTCATTAGACCTTGATCTAGTAGTTTAAGTGTTAGTTTAGTTAAGTCCTCAAAACAGAAAACTTGAACACAAAATTAGATTAGTTGAAACTTTAGCTTGTAATCAAATAGTTAAAATTCTGTTTTTAGTAACTTGTGTGCAAACTGTCCAAAACGTTTTAGTGCTGCCTTATTTAGCTTAGTTAGACTAGATTACAACATAGTTTAAGTGTTTTAGTTGGTTGATAGGTTTAGCACCAAAAATCCGAAAACCAAAGAACCAAAACAAAGTAGTTTTAGCTAACTAAGTTCATACACGTTTGTTAGGAGTTTGCATCTAGTCTCATTTAGTTTAGAATCTGATTGCATCATACAAACAAAAACCAAACAAAACAAAGTAGGTTAGATCACTTGAAAACAAAACAAAACAAGATAGCATACTTGGCATCAAAACTGATTTTCCATTAGTTGTTAGTAACCAGCCTTTGTAAACTTCATTTTGACACAACTAAGTTGCATTTAGCCATCTTAGAATTAGTTAGATCACTTGCATCAAAAACAGAAAAAGGAAAAGGAACAAACTGCCCAAAACCGTGTGGATTAAAGCAACTTTTAAAGCTCACTTGAAATCTTGGTACATGCTAATAGCTTTATCTTTTTGTTGATTTCAATTGCTTCAAACAACTTGTTGGACTTAGATATATTCTGAAAGTTAGGAATTGTTTAAGCCCCACATTGTTAAAGAGCTATCCAATTGTTGTTTTAGATCAATTTCTGAACTTACATTGCACTATATACAATTTGATCTTGTTGTAATTGTGAATTGAATTCCCACTACATAGTGTTTAGCCGTGTTGTGTACGAGGAACTTTCAAATTCCAAATACAACAAACCTTGTGCAATTAAAGGACGTGGGCAATGTCTCATGTAGGCCATGAGGAGTAGTCTCACAACAATCAAGCAAACCATCCAAAGAAAGAAAATTAAGCTTGATTGAGAAATACGCGAGAGAAAAGCCAATATTTGTCAACAAGTAAGAGGCAAGACAAGAGAGAATTGCACAAGAAAGCCAAGTGAGGAAAAAGCTTAAAGATAAACGTTGCATAAAGGGAAAATCCCGTGCAAAGCTCAAAAGAAAGAAAGTGCCCAAACCAAACCCCAAAGTGTTGTAGTTTTGAAATATTGAAAGTTTCTAAAGCAAACCCTTGCTAGCACTTTGTTTGTGTGTCTTTACTTTCACTTTACTACAATTGATAATTGCATATGCTGTAAAGTAAATTGAGGGATTGTCTTAAAACAACCCCGTAGATTTCTATCAGCCGAACAACAATTTGACTTCTGTGAATTACTTGAATCTTTAGGAGAAATAGTCCAAATTGCTGTTTTGAACAATTGTCAACATAAAGTAGAGTATTTGCATCTTATCAATATTTTATTTGGCTTTTGAGATTGTTTTGTGAATCATGGGTCCCCAACAGAAAGATAATGCATCATCCCCGTCCCCATCTACTCCTGTCCCATCCCCAGTCCCTGTTACCCTAGAAAATATACAGCAAACACTCACTTTCCTTGTTAATCAATTTGGTTTAATGAGAAGTGACATAGAGGATAACAAACAAAGGATAAGCAGAGTAGAAAAGCCTACCTCAGATCAAAAGGAACCTAGTATCCCTTTTCAAGAAGGCACCTCTCATGATAATGAGTCTCATGTTGAACGTAGAAAAGTCACATCACTTAGAGGTAGAGGTAGAGGTAGAGGTAGTAATGGTGGTCGTAGGAACATTTCTTTTGAGGAAAGATTTGATAGTCTCCCTGAGTACAATGAAGAACCCTATCTAGAGGAAAGATATGATGAACGTCAACCTAATAGGGATGAACATCTTGAAGAAGAATACATTACTACAAAACTGACAATTCCCCCCTTCCATGGAAAAAGTGATCCTGAAACATATTTGCAATGGGAAACAAAGGTAGATCATATGTATTCTTGCACTAACTATTCTGAATTGGCCAAAGTGCGGTATGCAACTTTTGAATTTGTAGATTATGCTTTACTTTGGTGGGAACAATTGAAGAACACCAGGAGAAGAACAAGACAACCCCCTGTTGTTACTTGGTCATATCTTATTAGGTAGACTGTGGCAATTTGACAACAAGGTTACATATGATGGTTACCTGAATAGATATTCCTTTAGGCATAACAACAAATTGTTCAAATTAAACGCCTTGCCCCCGCACAAAGTTTTTGAGGATCAACAACGAATGTCAAAAAGCTATAATGATCCAAAAGAAAAGGAACTGGAAAGGATTTTCATCAAAGAAAACTAACTGAAAACTTCTCATCTTAAAATTGAACCGAAAGAAATCAAACTTTCTGCTGAACCATCTCTAAAGAAAAATGCATTCTTTGCATCTCAAAGCGAGGTATTCCATGCTATCAATTCAAACAAAACTGTTTATATCTTGCTTTACAAAGAAACTCTGTTCTCTTCATCTGAAATACCATCTACTTTACCAAGTGAAGTTGCATCTTTACTTCAAGAATTTTCTAGCTTGTTTCCTGAAGGAGATCCCCCAGGTTTACCACCTCTAAGAGGCATTGAGCATCAAATAGATTTCATTCCAGGAGCTGTTCTGCCAAACAGACCTACCTATAGAGCCAATCCAGAGGAAACTAAGGAAATCCAAAAGCAAGTTGAGGAATTATTGACTCAAGGTAAAGTAAGAGAGAGTATGAGTCCTTGTGCTGTTCCTGTTATCATTGTCCCTAAGAAAGATGGAACTTGGAGAATGTGTACTGACTGCAGAGCCATCAATAAGATCACTGTGAAGTATAGATACCCTATTCCTAGGTTGGATGACATGTTGGATATGTTACATGGGTCTAGGTGCTTTAGCAAAGTAGATCTTAAGCAAGGATATTTCCAAGTGAGAATTAGGGAAGGTGATGAATGGAAAACTGCCTTTAAGACTAAGTTTGGATTGTACGAATGGTTAGTTATGCCCTTTGGTTTAACCAACGCCCCTAGTACTTTCATGAGGTTAATGAATGAGGTCTTAAGGAAGTTCATAGGGAAATTTGTAGTAGTTTACTTTGATGACATTCTTATCTACTCCAAAACCCTAAGTGAACACCTGAACCATCTAAGAGCCGTTTTTGTCACCCTACAGAAAGAAAAGTTGTATGCTAATTTCAAAAAGTGTTCTTTCTGTCTGGAGAAGGTTACATTCTTAGGATTTGTGATTAGTGCTGAAGGAATTGAAGTGGATCAAGAGAAAGTTAAATCCATAACTGAGTGGCCAATCCCTAAGTCTGCTGGAGATATTAGGAGTTTTCATGGATTAGCTAGTTTCTATAGACGTTTTGTGAAGGATTTCTCTACCATAGCTGCACCCTTGAATGAATTAGTCAAGAAAGATGTAAGATTTGAATGGGGAGAAACACAACGACAAGCCTTTGAGGAACTTAAGAAACGTCTAACTTCTGCACCTATCCTGAGACTGCCCAATTTTGATGAAATGTTTGAAGTTGAATGTGATGCCAGTGGAGTTGGCATTGGAGCTGTATTGCATCAAGGTAACAAACCTGTTGCCTACTTTAGTGAGAAATTGAAAGGAGCTTCCATAAATTATTCAACCTATGATAAAGAATTGTATGCCCTTGTCCGTTCATTACAAACTTGGCAACATTACCTGCAACCTAAGGAATTTGTGATTCACACTGATCATGAAAGCCTTAAGTATCTAAAAGGTCAAGGAAAATTGAACAAAAGACATGCCAAATGGGTTGAATTCATTGAACAATTCCCTTATGTGATCAAGTATAAGCAAGGAAAAGAAAATGTAGTAGCTGATGCCTTATCTCGTCGCTATACTTTGATTACTACTCTTTCATGTAACATGTTTGGTTTTGAGTCTATCAAAGAAATGTATCATTCTGATCATGACTTTAGTTCTATATATCAAGCATGCATTGATTCTCCTTTTGCTAAATATTACTTGCATGATGGTTACTTGTTTAAAGAACATAAGTTATGTGTACCAATGTGTTCATTAAGAGAGTTGTTGATAAAAGAAGCTCATGGAGGAGGTTTAATGGGTCATTTTGGCTCGTTAAAAACTTTGGAAACACTTAAGGAACATTTCTTCTGGCCGCATATGAGAGCACATGTTGATAAGATATGTGACCAATGTATTACTTGCAAGCAAGCAAAGTCTAGAACACAACCACATGGATTGTACACTCCTTTATCTGTCCCAAGCTCACCTTGGACTGATATTTCTATGGACTTTGTATTGGGATTGCCTCGATCCAAAACTGGTAAAGATAGCATCTTTGTTGTTGTTGATAGATTTTCCAAAATGGCACATTTCATTGCATGTAAGAAAGTTGATGATGCTATTCATATTGCTGATTTGTTCTTTAAGGAGATTGTTAGATTGCATGGCATGCCACGTACGATTGTTAGTGATAGAGATACAAAGTTTCTAAGTCATTTCTGGCGTGTTTTGTGGAGTAAACTTGGTACTAAATTGTTATTTTCTACAACTGCTCACCCACAAACCGATGGTCAAACTGAAGTCGTTAATATAACTTTGTCTCAACTGTTACGTGTTGCCATTCAAAAGAATTTAAAGAATTGGGAAGATTGCTTAGCTTACATTGAGTTTGCATACAATAGAGTTGTTCATAGTGGAACATTGCATTCTCCTTTTGAAGTTGTTTATGGCTTTAACCCTTTGTCCCCGCTTGATCTTGTTCCCATACCTGTTCATGAACGTGTTAGTTTAGATGGTGAACGAAAAGAAAAACTTGTGAAAGAATTGCATGAAAAGGTTAAGTCACAACTTGAAGCTAAGAATAAAGTGTATGCCAATAGAGCCAACAGGAATCGTAAAGTTGTTATATTTGAACCTGGTGATCTTGTTTGGTTACACTTGAGAAAAGAAAGATTCCCTAAGGAAAGGGACTCCAAATTGAAGCCAAGAGGCGATGGACCGTTCAAAGTGTTGAAACGGCTTGGTGATAATGCCTATGTTCTCGATCTTCCTGAAGAAAGGTATGGTCCTATCTCTAAAACTTTTAATGTTGCTGACCTTTCTCCGTTTAGTGTTGATTCAGATTCGAGGACGAATCCTTTTCAAGTGGGAGGGAATGATGAGCTACAGCCTAACCTTGTAGATGCAAACACTGACGATGACACCTCATTGCCCCACAATGGTCCCATAACAAGGAGTAGGGCTAAGAAATTGTTACAATGTGTTGAATCATTTCTTTACAGGCATGAAGAGGATGAGCCAAGCAAAGATGATGTCCATTGGGTTTATATGATACAAGCTATGATCTAGTTGTATCAAATGCATGTTGTACATATCCTTAGATGTTCTTTTTGATATTATTAGTTTGTTAACTTTGTTTTAGGATAGTTTGTGTTGTATTCTTGCCTTATCTTTCATGTACACGTTTTTAGCTTGAAGGTGCAATGCAAACCTGAATTTTTGTCCAAGCAAGGAGGTGACAAGCAAGTAGCTTACAAGCAAGGAGGTGACAAGCAACCATGTCAAAATCAGATTTGTTCTTCACGTAAACATGGATGTACAAGCTGCTCAAACCTTCAACCAATAGAAAGAAGACTTGCAAATGCTTTAGCCAATCACAATTAAGTTAGAACAAGAATGCAAGCTGCTCAACATTTGATCCAATCAAATTCAAGAGAAGAAGTGGCTGGTTCATGTCTAATATGTTTGAATATTCAACACCAAACTTGGAACCAATCAAAGCCAAGTTCAAACCAAGCTGCACACTAGAATACCCAATCAGAATTTTGGCTGAAAGCAAAGGTGGAAGAAACGTTAGTTTAAAGAAAGTTTGGTTGAAAATTCAACACCAAATTGCAACCAATCAAAGGCCTTTCTCAAGCAAGCTGCTCCATGTATTAACCAATCAAATTGAAGAAGAAAGAAGGCTAGAGACAAGCATGGGGAGCACGTAAGAGACAACCAGATTTTTGGAACCAAAAGATGCTCAAACAATTTCCAAGCAAAGCATGTCCTTTTAGTGTTGTACTTTGTACTTTAAACCTTGTACTCTTGTAATTTTTGTTTAGTATAAATACCATAGGAATCAGATTGTAGAAAACACAACCATTATCAAATACAATTCAAACAGATTTCCTTCAAGGAGTTTACAACTATTTCTTAGTTGAGGATTGAAACCACCAACGGTTTTCTTGCAAGTTCCAGCCTAGAACTTGTTAGTATTTGCTTCTTTATTTGGTTTACAGCATCTTAGGGTCTCATTGAGGTTTTAGATGTGTTGGAGTGCCAAAGAGGAAGAGGTGTTGGCATAGATTGAGCCAAGAACAACGGTTAAAGATCAAGGGGTATCTTTGAGATGTTCTTTGACATGGCTTATGTTCAAATCAGTTTGGAATAGGAGACAAAGTCCTTGGCAACGTTTTCTAGCCTTCGTTTGGCTCATCATAATGCCTATGTTCTCGATCTTCCTGAAGAAAGGTATGGTCCCATCTCTAAAACTTTTAATGTTGCTGACCTTTCTCCATTTAGTATTGATTCAGATTCGAGGACGAATCCTTCTCAAGTGGGAGGGAATGATGAGCTACAGCCTAACCTTGTGGATACAAACACTGATGATGACACCTCACTGCCCCGCATAGGTCCCATAACAAGGAGTATGGCTAAGAAGTTGTTACATTGTGTTGAATCATTTCTTTATAGGCATGAAGAGGATGAACCAAGCAAAGATGATGTCCATTGGGTTTATATGATACAAGCTTTGATCTAGTTGTATCAAAAGCATGTTGTACATATCTTTAGTTGTTCTTTTAATATTTGTTGATCGGTTAACCTTGTTTTAGGATAGTTTGTGTTGTATTATTGCCTTGTCTTTCAGGTACACGTACTTAGCTTGAAAATACAACTAGAACCTGAATTTTTGTCCAAGCAAGGAGGTGATAAGCAAGTAGCTTACAAGCAAGGTGGTGACAAGCACCCATGTCAAATCTGAATTCTTCTTCACGTTGAAACAAGGATGGAGAAGCTGCTCAAAGCTTTAACCAATAGGAAGAAGTCTTGCAAATGTTCAAACCAATCACAATCAAGTTGAAGACAAGTAGGCAAGATGCACAACAAATGATCCAATCAAAATCCTTGAAGAAATCGGCTGGTTTAAGTTTAATTGGTTTGAATATTCAAAGCCTAAACTACAACCAATCAAAGGGAGTTCAAACCAAGCTGCTCATTGTATTAACCAATCAAAATTATGGCAGAAATCGAGCAAGGAAGAAACGGCAAGCAACCAGCCTTCTTGGAACCGAAAGTTGCTCAAACAAGTTCCAAGCAAGCATGTCATTTTTAGTCTTGTACTTTATACTTTAAAACCTTGTACCTTGTAAATTTTCGTTTGTTATAAATAGCATAGGAAGCTGAATGTACAAACACCACAATTCAAATATATTTCAATCAAAATTTCCTTTAAGGAATTCTCAACTTGTCTAATTGAAGTTTAAGACCACTTACGGTTTTCTTCCAAGTTCATAGCCTAGAACTTGTTAGTATTTACTTCATTTTTGGTTTACAGCATCTTAGGGTCTCAATGAGGTTTTAGATGTGTTGGAATGCCAAAGAGGAAGAGGTGTTGGTATAAATTGAGCCAAGAACAAAAGGTTACAGTTCAAGGGGTGTCATTGTGATGTTCTTTGCATAGCTGAGGTTCAAATCAATTTGGAATAGGAGACAAAGTCCTTGGAACGTTTTTCTAGCCTTCATTTTGCTCATCATAAAGGAAGGTTCCAACTTCATGCATCAATTTATTGGCCATGCTTCTTGTTATAGGGCCTTTGTCTTGCATTGGCGTACCTCCTGCGGCGGTTGGTTCTTCTTGGCTTGGCTGGGGCTCATCATTCCCCCCATCTTGAAAAGGATTCGACCTCGAATCTAGATCAACACTAAATGGAGTAAGGTCAGCAACATTAAAAGTTTTAGAGACAGAACCATACTTTTCTTCAGGAATGTCAAGGACGTATGCGTTATCTCCAAGTCTTTGGACAACTTTGAATGGTCCATCGCCTCTTGGCATCAACTTTGATTTCCTTTCCTTAGGAAACCTTTCCTTCCTTAAGTGTAACCAAACGAGATCTCCATGTTCAAATATAACAGCCTTACGGTTCTTGTTAGCTCTTTTGGCATACACTTTGTTTTTAGCTTCAAGTTGTGACTTAACCTTTTCATGCAAATCTTTGACAAGTTTAGCCTTACGTTCTCCATCAAGACTAACACGTTCATGAATGGGAATGGGGACTAAGTCAACTGGGGATAAAGGGTTAAAGCCGTAAACAACCTCAAAAGGAGAATGCAAATTACCACTATGAACATTCCTATTGTATGCAAACTCAATGAAAGCTAAACAATCTTCCCAATTCTTTAAGTTCTTTTGAATTATGACACGCAACAATTGTGACAAAGTTCTATTGACTACTTCCGTTTGTCCATCAGTTTGTGGGTGAGCAGTTGTCGAGAAAAGAAGTTTAGTACCAAGTCTACTCCACAGAACACGCCAGAAGTGGCTTAAAAACTTTGTGTCTCTATCGCTTACAATGGTACGGGGCATGCCATGCAATCTTACAATTTCCTTAAAGAATAGGTCAGAAACATGTGTGGCATCATCCACCTTCTTGCACGCAATAAAATGTGCCATCTTAGAAAATCTATCGACAACGACAAAGATGCTATCCTTACCAGTCTTGGATCTAGGCAATCCTAACACAAAGTCCATTGAAAGATCAGTCCAAGGTGAATTTGGGAAAGATAAAGGAGTGTAAAATCCATGAAGTTGTGTTCTAGACTTAGCTTGCTTGCAAGTAATACAACTAGCACATACCTTTTCAACATTCACGCGCATGTGTGGCTAGAAGAAATGCTCCTTAAGCATCTCTAACGTCTTGAACGAGCCAAAATGACCCATCAAGCCTCCTCCATGAGCTTCCTTGATCAGAAGTCCCCTTATTGAACACATTGGTATACACAACTTTTGTTCCTTAAACAAGAATCCTTCATGCATATAGAACTTACCAAAAGGGGATTCAAGACATGCTTTGTAAATGGAACTAAAGTCATGGTCAGAGACATACAAATCTTTGATAGTTTCAAAACCAAACATGTTACAAGTCAGTGTAGTAATCAAAGTATATCGACGAGATAGAGCATCAGCAACAATATTGTCTTTTCCTTGCTTATACTTGATTACATATGGAAATTGTTCAATGTATTCAACCCATTTTGCATGCCTTTTGTTTAGTTTACCTTGGACCTTAAGGTACTTAAGACTTTCATGATCAGTGTGGATCACAAATTCCTTAGGTTGCAAATAATGTTGCCAAATTTGTAAAGATCTAACTAAGGCAAAAAGTTCTTTGTCATAGGTTGAATAGTTCAAGGCTGCTCCTCTTAACTTCTCACTGAAATAAGCTATGGGTTTCTTAGCTTGATTCAGTACAGCTCCAATGCCGACCCCGCTGGCATCACACTCAACTTCAAACGTCTCTTCAAAGTTTGGCAATCTTAGGATGGGTGCTGAGGTTAGGCGTTTCTTAAGTTCATCAAAGGCTTGTTGTTGTGAGGTTCCCCATTTAAAACTTACATCTTTCTTAACCAATTAGTTAAGGGGTGCAGCAATGGTAGAGAAATCCTTGACAAAACGCCTATAAAAGCTGGCTAGTCCATGAAAACTCCTAATGTCTCCTGCAGACTTAGGTGTTGGCCATTCAGTGATGGACTTGACCTTCTCTTGGTCCATCTCAATCCCTTCAGCACTGATCACAAAACCTAGGAACACTACTTTCTCTAGACAGAATGAACACTTCTTAAGGTTGGCATATAGTTGTTCCTTTTGCAACGTTTCAAACACAGTTCTCAAATGGATAAGGTGTTCACTAATGGATTTGGAGTAGATAAGGATGTTATCAAAGTATACTACCACAAATTTCCCAATGAATTTCCTCAAGACCTCATTCATCAACCTCATAAAGGTGCTAGGGGCGTTAGTTAGGCCAAAGGGCATGACTAACCACTCGTATAATCCAAACTTAGTCTTGAAGGCTGTTTTCCATTCATCTCCTTCCCTAATTCTTACTTGGAAGTATCCTTGCTTAAGATCTACTTTGGTAAAGTATCTAGACCCATGTAACATGTCCAACATATCATCCAACTTAGGAATAGGGTATCTATACTTCACAGTAATCTTATTGATTGCTCTACAATCGGTGCACATCCTCCAAGTTCCATCTTTCTTAGGGACAACTATCACAGGTACGACACAAGGGCTCATACTCTCTCTCACCTTACCTTGGTCTAAGAGTTCCTCAACTTGTCTTTGGATCTCCTTAGTTTCCTCTGGATTGGCTCTATAAGCAGGCCTATTGGGTAGGACAGCTCCTGGAATGAAATCTATTTGATGCTCAATGCCTCTAAGAGGTGGTAAACCTTTGGGATCTCCTTCAGGGAACAAATTTGAAAACTCTTGCAGTAGGGAGGTGACTTCACTGGGCAAAGTAGATGGTAAATCGGATGAAGAAAATAAGGTTTCTTTGTAAAGTAAGATGTACACGGTTTTATTGGAATTGATTGAGTGGAACACCTCACTTTGTGACGCAAAGAAAGCACTATTCTTCTTATCCTTTTCCTCAGAAATGACAAGTTCTTTCCCCTTTGATTCAGCTTTGTCAGAACGAATGTTTTTAAGGAAGACTCTTTCCAATTCTTTTTCCTTTGGATCATTCCGACTTTTGGTCATTCTCTTTTGATCCTCAAACACCTTCTGTGGGGGTAGTGCGTGCAGCTTAAACAGTTTGTTTTGGTGCCTAAAGGAATACCTATTTAAGTAGCCATCATATGTTACTTTGTTATCATATTGCCATGGCCAACCTAACAAGATATGACTTGAATGCATAGGTGCTACATCACATAAGACCTCATCAGAATACCCACCAATTGATAAAGGAATCAAGACTTGTTTATTAACCTTAACTTCGCCACAATCATTAAGCCAAGTGAGTCTATAAGGATGCGGGTGATTGATTAAGGGTAAATCAAGTTTCCTAACAATTTCAATGCTTGCAACGTTTGTACATGAACCAGAATCAATGATGAGTGTACACACTTTGCCTCTAACCATGCAATGAATGTGAAAAATGTTTTCTCTTTGCAAATCTTGTTCTTTCCATTTTGACTTGAACATTTAAAGCACGTCTTACAACTAAGAACTCTTTATTTTCACATTCATTACTCTCATCAACTGTTTCTTCCTCTTCCTCACACGTTTTCTCAACTTCTTCATTCTCCTCCAATTCGTCCTCAGAATAGTACTCATTAGACTCCTCAATGAACATGATGCGTTTAGGGTTGGGGCATTGATTTGCAAAATGTCCTTTACCTAAGCATTTAAAACATTGAATATCACGTAATCTAGTGTTAGAAGTAGTACCTTCCACCTTTGCTTTGCCTTTGTCCACGATTGGAGAGTTGCTTGTTGTGGGATGTTTTGGAAAGCTTTGTGGAGCCTTCCCTTGAAATCCACGGCCTTGACTCTGTGGAGATCTGAAACTTGTCCTAGGCTGTACCTTGGAAAAGTTTGAAGGATTAGGCCGAAAAGAAGGGATAGAGGTACGCACCTTAAGTTGCCTTTCCACTTTCTCAGCAGTGTGAACCATAGAAGCCAAATCTGAGTAGGGTGTGAGTTCCACTTTGAATGCAATTTCTTTGTTAAGGCCAGCTAAGAACCTTGCCATCGTGGCCTCCTCAGCTTCTTCTATGTTTGTCCTTGTAAGAAACTGTTCTGACTCTTTATAATATTCATCAACAGTTTTGTTACCTTGAGAGAATTGTTGCAACTTTTGGTAGACACTTCTTTCATAGGACTGTGATATGAACCTCTTCCTCATTTCTTGCTTGAGTTCTGCCCATGTGACAATAGGAGGTTGCCTAGCGCGTCTTCTTGCATTTTGTAGATGTTCCCACCAAAGTAAAGCATAATCTACAAACTCAAAAGTAGCATACTGAACTTTGGCCAACTCAAAATAATTAGTACAAGAATACATATGATCTACCTTAAGTTCCCAATGCAAGTATGCTTCAGCGTCACTTTTCCCTTGGAAGGGAGGTATATTCAATTTAATTGTAATAAACTCCTCTTCATGGGGTTCATTTCTTTTAAACCTATTGTTATAATACCTCTCTTCCTGATAACAGTCATTATAATCAGGGGATCATCAAATCTATCCTCAAATAAAATGTTCCTACGACCACCATTTAGACCACGACTCCTACCACGTCCTCTGTGAGACATGTTTCCACGTTGTTCAGTCCAAGATTCACCACCAAAAGATGTTCCTTCGTTAAAAGGTACACTTGGAGGTTCTCTTCGACCTTGACTAGCACTTTCTCCCTTGGGAGCTCGAGAATTATTTTTAAGATCTTCAATTTCACTTTTCATGTGGCCAAAAGCGTGAATCATGCTAGCAATAGTTTGTTGCAATGTTTCAAGTGTGACAGGACCTTGGGGTATGCTGGGGGTAGAAGGGGGTGAATTTTCTCTTTCTTGGGAAGTAACCATGATTGAAAGCAAGTAAAGAAGTCCAACCAAAAAAAGTTGACAAGATATTTACTTCTACTTTAAGTTGACAATTGATTAAACAACAATCTTGGACTATCTAAGAATCAAAGAAGCATAGAAGTCAAGTGATGTTTAGGCCGGATCAAGAAAACCAAGGGTTTGTACAAAACAGTCCCTTAACTTACTTCAATCTTTATGCAATCTCAATGGTAATAAAGCGAAAGCCAAGTACACATACACAAGTGCTCAGTAAGGGTTTGTTCTTGAAACTTTTTCAACAAAGATCAACACTTTGGGTGATGGTACTTTTGCACAAATTTCGTTTCTAAGTTCCTCTTTTTGTGAATTTGGAACTTTTCTAATGTAAGGCTATTCCTCTCCTCTTGTGCAATCTCTCATGCGTCTTGCCTCTTGCTTTTGTGACGTAGGTTGGCTTTTCTCTCAGTTTCTTTCTCAAACAAGCTCTATTTTCTTTCTTTGTGCTTTTTGGCTTGTTTGGTGAGACTACTGCTCACAACCTTTATGAGACATTGCCCATGGCTTTGGGTTTGCTTGCACAAGTTTTGGTCGTTCTTTTGTGAAAAAGTTCCCTTTACAACACGACTGAACGCTAGTGAAGTGACAAGTATTTCACAAATATAACAACCAAGAATGTATAAAGTTCAATGCAAGTTCAGAAAGTGTATTGACATCAAGATGATTCATTCGGGTTGGCAATATAACAATGTGGGCTAAAATATGGAAAGGCTGATTTTAAATGAGAACCTAAGTCCAACAAAGTCTTTAATCAATTTAAACCAACACAAAGTAAAGGTGAATATTCAGCCAACGTTTAAGTATGAACCAATATGCTTGTAATCAATCAATGTGTACTCCTAAGCCACGGTTTGCATGCAAGTTCCTTTTCTTTTTGTTTGATTTTTGGTTTACATGCCTAAGATGATGTAGACAAGTTAAAATACTGAGGTTATACTAGTTTGACATGAAATGAACAAAGGTTAAGTAACTATAGGCTGTTGACTAATTAAACCTACGGCTGAATGCACAAGTTACAAAATGTGAACTATCTTTTGATGATTTTCAGTTTTACCCTAATGTAAATAACTAGAATCAATTTGCACAAGTGGAACTAGCTAAATTCAGGACACGCAAACAGAATCTAAGTTAAGTTGATGATGATTTCATTCAAGCAAATCAGAACCAAATCAACTAACATGCTGTTTGACACTTTTAATTTCGTTTGGCCTGTTTGTTGGCTTTCAAGTCTTTAAATGTTCATATTTTACTTAATCAAACACTACCATAACCTATTTGAACTCCTAATAGATGCATTACACAAGTTATGACTAGAAAAGACTCTCAAACACAAACTTACATAAACAGAACAACAAGGCTGAAAACAGAACTTCTACCTATCTAAATTATTGTTACGTTTTCTGCTTTTAATGACTATTGAATGCTAAACAAGCTTCAATTCAACATATTCAAACATCTAGGGAATATTTGAACTAGTTTATATTCAAAGATGTCCAGCAAACAAAAGTTACAAACATAATCTAAAAGTTGGAAACAAAAAAAAAATCAAAACGGTAAACATAACCCTTAACTACTGTTTTTTGTTTTTATGAATTTAACAAGCTATCAAATGTTCAAACTTTCATTAGCACAACAGGTCTAACATTTGAAGGTCTGTTGAACCAAGTACAGTTGCTGAAATGTCATAAGAAACGTACAGAAACAACACAACACAAACAGAATGCTAAAAAGAAACAGCACGTGTGACTTAAGTTTTTGCTTTTGAATTTTCTGGATTTAACATCTAACACAAACTTCTATACAGGGGTTGTACTATATTCCTAACATCATATAATAACTTTTAGACTAAGTGCAAGGTTCTGGATACTTAGAAGGAAGGAAAAAAATGCAAAACACATCAAACAAGAACAAAACACAAAACATATTACTTAAACACAAAATCAGTAACTTAAACAAAGAGATTTTGAGATGAAGAAACACCTTATAGCTCTGACACCAATTGATGCACAATCACTCAGCTATTTAGGACCTTCTTCAACTCAATAAACTCAGCTGGAACCATGGAAGAAGATGCAGAATATTCCAAGAACACCAAGCAACTCAATCATCCAGAATTCAGCCGAGAAGATGAATCAGCTTCAGCAAATGATCTCAACTTATTTGGACAAGCCTAAACCCTTCCAAACAATATCCATCCCAAGATGTATAAGCAATACAATCAAGTTATGATTCAAAAACTTGAAGGGAATCAAATGATTCAAATGGAAAAACTGAAAACAATTTTTGTTGCAAAGTTGCTGTTTTGTTGTATATTGGAATTCTGCCATTTACAAACGTTTTTAGCTACTTTAAATAAGCTAAACAAGACTTCTAAGAAAGACACAAAACGTTAGGGGTCCAATAGGAGCAAAGAAAGAAAGTTAAACAAAGTGCAACTTGGAAAACTTTTGATGGCTTCAGAAATTGTCTTTCGGCTGAAACTCCCTTTTGGTTGCAAGTTGATTTTGCCTTTGAATTTTGATTGGCCAGCTTCTCCTTGCTTTGGAATATTATATAGGATGTCCTTGATGAGTTGGAGTGGCCCCTTGCAGCTGATTGGTTGAAAAGGCTGCTTGAAAAGTCAAGAAACTGAAATCTGTCCAGTTTTTGAACAGTTTTCTGTTTTGAATTATAACATAACCTTCCAGACCGATTTAGCTCTTCCACTTCAAATAAGAATTGTAGATCCTTCTCTGTAGATGTGTTTAGACACCAGAATGATGTCGTTTGGATCTGGGATGAGTGGGTTATGCCCGTTTGAATTTGACCTGTTTGCAGATGTGGACCTTTGGAAGCAGTGACTAAGCAGCCAGCTTGTTGCAACGATTGTGTAGCTTGATGCAGACCTTTTTTGGGAAAGTTATGAACATCAAAATTGTAGCTTAGCTTCTTATATTTCACCTCCAACTGGAATCATGTCAATTGAAGTTGTGGTTGATGAGTTATGGCTGAAATACTAAGAAGGTATCATCCTGCCAGCTTGCCCTTTCAACTCAACTTGGTGTTTGAACGTTTGGCCTTTGTTCAATCATTCTTCCTTGACCTAAAAACAACTCAAACACACACCAAACAACATATGCAACATACTAGGACATGTCTTGGTTAGTTTACAACAATTTATAAAGGAAAGGAACCTAAGCACTCAATAATATGAACAATACACACAAGACTAACTAACATATTACAACATGATTCAAAAACTAAGTTAAAGCTTGTAGCAAATGGATCCAATGTAGGCTATCTTGACTTGGTTCATCCTCAACATGCTTGTAAAGGAAGGTTCCAACTTCATGCATCAATTTATTGGCCATGCTTCTTGTTATAGGGCCTTTGTCTTGCATTGGCGTACCTCCCGCGGTGGTTGGTTCTTCTTGGCTTGGCTGGGGCTCATCAATAATGAAATTGAAATTGAAGAGGATCTAGGCGCACTAGATGAATATGACACTAAGGAATTTCTTTTTGTGAATAGAGCTTTGTATGCATATCCGAAATTAGATGATCACAAGTGACATAGAGAAAACATTTTCCATATCCACTGCATGTGGCTAGCATTGAATTGGTAAGAAAATTAAATTTGCCTATGAATAATCATCCACATCCCTACAAACTTGCACGGTTAAATGATTGTGGTGAAGTTAGCGTCAGTAATGAAGTTCTGATTTCTCCTAGCATTGGTAGTTACAAAGATGATATTTTATGTGATGTTGCACCAATGCATGCTAGTCATATCTTACTTGGTAGACCATAGCAATTTGATAGACATGTGACATATGATGGATATCTAAATCGTTATTCTTTCAAATTGAATGGTAAACTATACAAATTGCATGCACTGCCACCCCATAAGGTCCACAAAGATCACCAACGTATGTCTAAGTCTAGGACCGACCCTAAGGAGAGGGAAGCTGAGCGGAAATTTGTGGAATGCATAAAAAGTGAGAATAAGACACAAGAAAATAAGGGAAAGGAGGTAGTACCCGTAGGTGTTAATGAGTCCAAAAAAATGTGGGTATTTTGCAAAGAAAAGAGAGGTCACACGAGCGCTTTATAACAACCAAATCTTCCTCATCATCATTCCTAAAGCGTGTTACCTTTCGTTAGAAGAGCTCCCGCCCAACCTCCCTACCTCTGTTGCACCCCTTATACAGGAGTACGATGTTCTATTTCCCATCGAACCACCATCCGGATTACCACCTATAAGAGGAACAGTACACCAAATGGACTTTGTCCCAGGAGCCGTCCTACCCAATAGACCCGCCTATCGAGCCAACCCTGAAAAAACCAAAGAAATTCAAAGGCAAGTAGAGGAACTCCTTGCAAGTGGACAAATCCGAGAGAGCCTAAGCCTGTCAGCCGTCCCTGTCATTTTAGTGCCCGAGAAGGATGGAACCTGGAGAATGTGTACTGACTGCCGTGTTATAAACAAAATCACCATCAAGTATAGGTATCCCATACCTAGGCCGGATGATATGTTGGATATGTTGCATGGATCTAGATATTTCACCAAGATTAGCCTTAAGCAAAGGTACTTTCAATTACGGATAAGAGAAGGGGATGAATAGAAGACAGCATTCAAAACCAAGTTTGAGCTCTATGAGTGGTTAGTGATGCCCTTCGGGCTCACCAACGCCCCTAGCACCTTTATGAGGTTGATGAATGAAGTGTTACGGTTCTTCATAGGACAATTTGTTGTGGTTTACTTTGATGATGTCCTAATCTATTCCCGAACCATAAAAGACCACCTTGACCATATTAGGGCCGTTTTTGAGAAGCTTAAGCAAGAACAACTTTACGCCAACTTTAAGAAGTGCTCTTTTTGTTTGGAAAGAGTAGTCTTCCTAGGCTTTGTCATTTCGGTTGAGGGAGTAGAGATGGATGAGGATAAGGTTAGGTCAACTGTGGATTGTCCTACACCTAAAATTGTAGGGGAAGTGCGCAGCTTCCACGGACTTGCAAGTTTCTATAGACGATTCGCCAAGGATTTTTCATCCATAGCTGCATCCCTAAGTGAGATTGTGAAAAAAGATGGCATTTTCGGTGGGAGAAGCCACAACAACAGGCATTCGATGAACTTAAAAGGAGGCTAACCACTGCACCCATATATAGATTACCAAACTTTGATGAGACTTTTGAAATTGAGTGTGATGCAGGTGGAGTGGGTATTGGAGCGGTATTGACCCAAGGAAAGAAACTCATAGCCTACTTTAGCGAGAAACTGAAATATGCTGCACTGAATTACTCTACCTATGACAAGGAACTTTATGCCATCGTGAGATCCCTACAAACTTGGCAACACTACCTTCAACCTAGAGAGTTTGTGATCCACGCTGACCATGAAAGCCTCAAATACCTTAAAGGACAGGGAAAGTTTAACAAGAGACATGCTAAATGGGTAGTGTTTATTGAGCAATTCCCTTACGTGATTAAGTATAAATAAGGAAAGAACAATATAATTGCTGATGCCCTCTCTAGGAGATACACGTTAGTGACTACTTTATCCTCTCGATTCTTAGGATTCGAATCATTAAGGACTTATACCCCCAACGACCATGATTTTGGCACAATCTTTGAGGTTTGTAAAGAGGCACCCTTCGGAAAACTCTACATGCACGAGGGCTTCCTTTTCAAAGAGCATAAATTGTGTGTTCCCCAATCGTCCCTACGAGAAGCATTGACTAGAGAAGCCCATGGAGGAGCATTAATGGGGCATTTCGGAGTTTTCAAAACCCTTGAAACCCTTAAGGAATATTTTTATTGGCCACACATGCACGTAGATGCCGAAAGCTTATGTGGTAGTTGCATCACTTGCAAACAAGCCAAATCCAAGTCCCAACCACATGGCCTTTACACACCCTTACCCGTCCCAGATTTCCCTTGGATTGACATTTCAATGGACTTTTTTTAGGACTTCCTAGGTCTCAAGGAGGGCAGGATAGCATTTATGTTATGGTAGATCGATTTTCAAAAAGGGACACTTCATTGCATGTAGAAAAATAGATGATGCCACACATGTTGCTGCCTTATTTTTTGGAGAAATTGTAAGATTGCATGCATGGTGATGAGCCAAATGAAGGCTAGAAAAATGTTCCAAGGACTTTGTCTCCTATTCCAAATTGATTTGAACCTCAGCTATGGCAAAGAACATCACAATGACACCCCTTGAACTGTAACCGTTTGTTCTTGTCTCAATTTATGCCAACACCTCTTCCTCTTTGGAATTCCAACACATCTAAAACCTCATTGAGACCCTAAGATGCTGTAAACCAAAAATGAAGTAAATACTAACAAGTTCTAGGCTATGAACTTGGAAGAAAACCGTTAGTGGTTTTAAACTTCAACTAGAAAAGTTGAGAACTCCTTAAAGGAAATTTTGATTGAAATGTGTTTTAATTTGTAGTTCTTTACATTCAGGTTCCTATACTATTTAAAACAAACGAAAATTACATGTGTACAAGGTTTAAAGTACTAAGTACAAGTCTAGAAATAACATGCTTGCTTGGAACTTGTTTGAGCAACTTTCGGTTCCAAGAAATCTGGTTGCTTGCCGTGCTTCCCATGCTTTGTTTTCAGCCTTCTTTCTTGATCAATTTGATTGGATAATACTTGGAGCAGCTTGCTTTGAATTAGGCTTTGATTGGTTGCAAGTTGGTCTTTGAATTTTCAAACCTTTCTTGCGTGAGCTAGGCCTTAAACAATCTCAATTTGATTGGATCATTTGTTGTGCAGCTTGCTTGCTTGTCTCTTTGCTTGTTTTTGATTGGTTTGAAGATTTGCAAGACTTCTTCCAATTGGTTCATGAAATGAGCAGCTTGTCCATCCATTCCAACGTGAAGAAGAATTCAGATTTGACATGGGTGCTTGTCACCACCTTGCTTGTAAGCTACTTGGTTATCACCTCCTTGCTTGGACAAAAATTCAAGTTCCAATTGTATTTTCAAGCTAAGTACGTGTACCTGAAAGACAAGGCAAAAATACAACACAAACTATCCTAAAACAAGTTTAACCAACCAACAATATTAAAAAGAACAACTAAAGATATGTACAACATGTTTTTGATACAACTAGATCAAAGCTTGTATCATATAAACCCAATGGACATCATCTTTGCTTGGTTCATCCTCTTCATGCCTATAAAGAAATGATTCAACACAATGTAACAACTTCTTAGCCATACTCCTTGTGATGGGACCTGTGCGGGGCAGTGAGGTGTCATCATCAGTGTTTGTATCCACAAGGTTAGGCTGTAGCTCATCACATGGCATGCCACGTACCATTGTAAGTGATAGGGATACGAAATTTCTAAGTCATTTTTGGCGTGTTTTGTGGGCTAAACTTGGTACTCAGTTGTTGTTTTCTACCACTGCTCACCCACAAACTGATGGACAAAATGAAGTTGTTAACCGTGTTCTTTCTCAACTTTTGCGTGCTATTTTGCAAAAACATCTTAAACACTGGGAAGATTGTTTACCATATATTGAATTTTCATACAATAGGAGTGCTCATCACGGTACATTGCATAGTCCATTTGAAATCGTGTATGGATTTAACCCCTTGTCTCCTCTTGATTTGATTCCCATTCCCGTACATGAACGTTCAAGCCTTGATGGTAAACCAAAAGCGCAAAAGATAAAGAAACTGCATGAAAACGTTAAAGCACAACTTGAGAAGAAAAACAAAGCTTATAAAAAACGAGCCAACAAACATAGAAAACGAGTTGCATAACCAGGTGATTTGGTTTGGTTACATTTACGAAAAGAAAGGTTCCCAAACGAAAGAAAGTCAAAATTATTGCCTACAGGAGATGGACCATTCCAAGTCTTAAAACGCATAGGTGACAATGCTTACGTCCTTGATCTTCCCGAGAGGTATGGTTCTATTTCTTCTACTTTCAATGACGCATAGGTGACAATGCTTACGTCAAAATTATTGCCTTCGATTCGAGGACGAATCCTCTTGAGGAGGGGGGATTGATGAGGATCCAGGATCCCATCAGGAGGTCATAGGTCCTATAACAAGGAGGGCTAGAGAACTTGGACATCAAGTTGGAACCTTCTTGTATAGGCATGTTCAAGATGAACCTAAGGCTCATTGGGTTCACCTTATTGAACCCACACTATGAGCGTGCGTGTGTGAGTGTGTTCCTTAGTTTGAATTCTGTTTTGTTTTTCTTGTGATCCTTTGTTTCTATGTGTCTGTTTTGTAGGAAAGTATATACATGCAAAGTTCCATGCCAAAAGGGAGGCCCACGAAATGGTTTGAGAGGCGTCTACCCTAGGAGGAGACAAAAGGAATGTTTGTCATGAGGAGAATGTTTGTCTCAACAAGGACAAATTCAAATGTGGTCCAAGCTGGAATTTCCTCTCAAAATTAGGTCAACATTATCTCCATCAACAACCATTTGGGCGCCCCACTTGAAGAGCAAAGATGGAGATCAACTTAAAGTTAAACTTGAATTCAAATTCAAACATGATTTTAATTTCAAGTTCCAACCAATTTGAGACTTAAATTTCAAGACACAAAAAAAGACATCAGCCACCTTTAGAGAATCAATCCACACGCCACTTTGAAGGAAGAAGGAGGATGGATCACAACTCAAAATTGAATCCAAACTTGAATTCAAATTCAAACTCAATTTGAATTCAATCTTCGACCAAACTTTGAATTCAACTCCAAAAATCTTCTATCCATCAAATCAAGTCTCCAACTCTCCCATTGGCTATCATATACACGGCTGGATAGTGGAAAGATATCATTCTACAAGCAATTCATTTTTTAGCTAGAATTTGTTTTGGTTTTGAATTTCAAACAAGTTCTAATTTTAAACACTTTTAGATAGCTTATTTGAAATGATATTTGATCACATCAAGGCTGAAAAAATTGTTGATCTCAGCCTATAAATAAGGGCCTTGGCTGAAAGTTGACAGCAGAATTTTGATGAAATAAAAACTTGCTATTTTCTCCGATTCTTATGAGACTTTGTTTTCTTGGTTTTGCATTAAAAACCTAGGTTAATATCCTTCAAAATTGAGCATTTTGAAGGTGTTGCCATTGATCTAAGGTGCCGTCCAGGAGGGCCATTTGGTTTGCCTGATCAACGACTATCCTGAAGTCTTGGCTCTTGCTCGTTGAACCAATCGTTTATTTCACTAAGGAAGCAAGGAGAAGTCTTCTTCCTTGTGACTAAACCTAGTGAAGGACGTTTGGAAGGTGGAAAGTGTTGGAGCCCACGTTTGCACGCATCAAGATGTATAACCTTATATTAGAAAAGTTCCAAATTCAAAAAAGGGGAACTTAGAAACAAAATTTGTGCAAAAAAACAGAAAGTACCATCACCTAAAGTATGCATCTTTGTTGAAAAATTTTCAAAAAAAAACTCTGACTGAGCACTTGTGTATGTGTACTTAGCTTTCACTTTATTACAACTGAGATTGCATGAAGGTTAAAGTAATTTAAGTAACTGTTTTGTACAACTACTTAGCTTCTTGATTCAGCCTAAATATCACTTGATTACTATCCTTCTTTGAATCTTAGATAGTTCAAGATTGTTGTTTGATCGGTTATCAACTTAAAGCAAAAGTAAATATCTTGTTAACTTTTTGGTTGGATTTATTTGCTTGCTTTCAATCATGGTTACTTCATTAGAAAGAGAAAACTCACCCCCTTCTACTCTCATCATACCCCCAAGATCCTGCCACACTTGAAACATAACAACAAACTATTACTAGCATGATTCACACTTTTGGTCACATAAAAAGTGAAATTGAAAATCTTAAAAATAATTCTCGAGCTCCCAAGGGAGAAAGTGCTACCCAAGGTCGAAGAGAACCTGCAAGTGTACCTTTTAACGAAGGAACATCTTTTGGTGGTGAATCTTGGACTAAAAACCGTGGAAACATGCCTCACAAGGGATGTGGTAGAGGTCGTGGTCTAAATGGTGGTCGTAGGAACATTTGATTTGAAGATAGATTTGATGATCACCCTGAATATAATCACCGTTATTAGGAAGAGGGGTATTATAACAACAGGTATGAAAGGAATGAGCCTCCTGAAGAGAAGCTCATTACAACTAAACTGACTATACCTCCCTTCCAAGGGAAAAGTAACGCTGAAGTATACTTACAATAGGAATTTAAGGTAGAACATATGCATTCTTGTACTAATTATTCTGAGTTGGCCAGAGTTCGGTATGCTACTTTTGAGTTTGTAGATTATGCTTTACTTTGGCGGGAACATCTGCAAAGTGCAAGAAGAAGAGCTAGACAACATCCTGTTAATCACATGGGCAGAACTCAAGCAAGAGATGAGGAAGAGATTCATATATCAATCCTATGAAAGAAGTGATGCATGCAAACGTTGGCTCCAATACTTTCCACCTTCGAAAACGTCCTTCACTAGGTTTAGGCACAAGAAAGAAGACCTCCCCTTGCTTCCTTATTGATAAAAACGATTGGATCAAACGAGCAAGAACCAAGACTTCAAGATGGTCGTTGATCAGGCAAACAGAATGGCCCTCTTGGACGACATCTTAGAGGAATGGCAACACCTTCAAAATGCTCAACTTTGAAGGATATTAACCTAGGTTTTTAATGCAAAACCAAGAAAAAAAAGTCTCACAAGAATTGGAGAAAATATCAAGTTTTTATTTCATGAAAGTTCTACTCTCAACTTTCGGCCAAGGGCCTTATTTATAGGCTGAGATCAACGATTTTTCCAGCCTTGATGTGATCAAATATCATTTCAAATAAGCTACCTAACAAGTGTTTAAAATTGAAACTGGTTCGAAATTCAAAACCAAAACAAATTGTAGCTAAAATTTGAATTGCTTGTAGAATGCTATCTTTGCACTATCCAACCATGTATATGATAGCCAATGGGAGAGTTGGAGATTTGATTTGATGGATAGAAGATTGTTGGAGTTGAATTCAAAGGGTGATTGAAGATTGAATCCAAATTGAGTTTGAATTTGAATTCAAATTTGGATTCAATTTTGAGTTGTGATCTAATAATCTCTTTCTTTCCTCCAAGTTGGCGCGTGATTCAGCTCCAAGGATGGTAGATGACTTTTCTTGTATCTTGAATTTCAAATCTCAGATTAGTTGAAACTTGAAATTCAAATCATGTTTGAATTTGAATTCAAGTTTAAATTCAATTTGATCTCCATTTTGACTATATTATGGCCACCCCTATCCTTGGTGATTGAAGATAATTTTGAGCTAACTTTTGAAAAGAAATCCATCTTGATCACGCCTTGAAAACGTCACTTTTGAGGTTGTCTTTTTTGAGACAAATTCAAATATGGTCCAAGCTGGAATTTCTTCTCAAAATTAAGCCAACAGTATCTCCATCAACAACCATGTGGGCGCCCCACTTGAAGATCAGAGATGGAGATCAACTTGAAGTTAAACTTGAATTCAAAGTCAAAACATGATTTGAATTTCAAGTACCAACCAATTTGAGACTTAAATTTCAAGATACAAAAAAAGACATCAGCCATCTTTGGAGAATCAATCCACACGCCACTTTGAAGGAAGAAGGAGGGTAGATCACAACTCAAAATTAAATCCAGACTTGAATTCAAATTCAAACTCAATTTGAATTCAATCTTCTACCAAACTTTTAGTTCAACACCAACAACCTTCTATCCATCAAATCAAGTCTCCAACTCTCCCATTGGCTCTCACAACACACGGCTGGATAGTGGAGATAGCATCCTACAATCAATTCAAATTTTAGCTAGATTTTGTCTTAGTTTTTGAATTTCAAACAAAATTCAAATTTAAACATTTGTTAGTCAGCTTTCTTTAAGATAATTCCTAGTCATTTCAAGGCTTGAAGGGGGCGATATTTAGCCTATAAATAAGGACCTTTGGCGTATGATGAAGGAGAATTTTCATGAAATAAAACTTGATATTTTCTCCAATTCTAAAGAGTCTTTGTTTTCTTTGTTTTGCATTGAACACTTAGGTTAATATCCTTTAAAGTTGAGCGTTTTGAAGGTGTTGTCATTGCTCTAAGGTGCCGTCCAGGAGGGGGTTTGCTTGATCAACGACCATCTTGAAGTCTTGGTTCTTGCTCGTTGATCCAAATCGTTTGTTTTACTAAGGAAGCAAGGGAAAGTCTTCTTCCTTGTGTCTAAACCTAGTGAAAGACGTTTGGAAGGTGGAAAGTGTTGGAGCCCACGTTTGCACGCATCAAGAAGTGTACCAAAAGCTGCAACAACTCTCTGAAGGTAACAAATATGTTGATGAATGTTATAAAGAATTAGAACATTTGCTTAGCAGGACAAAACAAAGAAATTGCATTCAAGGTCAAACTCACACCTTATTCAGATTTGGCTTCTATGGTTTACACTGTAGAGAAAGTGGAAGGCAACTTAAGGTACGTACCTCTGTGTCTTCTTTTCGGCCTAATCCTTCAAACTTTTCAAGGTATAGCTTAGGACAAGTTTTAGACCCCCACAAAGTCAAGGCCGTGGATTCAAGGGAAGACCACAACAAGCTTTCTAAAATGCCTAGCAACCAACAATCCTCCAGCTGTGGACAAAGGCAAAGAAAGGTGGAAGGTACTACTTCTAACACTAGATTCTATGATATTCAATGTTTTAGGTGCTTAGGTAAATGTCATTTTGAAAATCGATGCCCTAATCCTAAATGTATTCTGTTCATTGATGAGTCTAATGAGTACTATTCTGAAGAAGAATTGGAAAAGAATGAAAAGCTGAGAAAACGTGTGAGGAAGAGGAAGAAATAATTGATGAGACTCATGAATCTGAAAATAAGGAGTACTTAGTTGTAAGACGTGATTTAAATGTTCAAGTCAAAATGGAAGAACAAGATTTGCAAAGAGACAACATTTTTCACATCCATTGCATGGTTAAAGGCAAAGTGTGTACACTCATCATTTATTTTGGTTCATGTACAAATGTTGCAAGCATTGAAATTGTTAGGAAACTTGATTTATCCTTAATCAATCACCCACATCCTTATAGACATACCTGGCTTAATGATTGTGGAGAAGTTAAGGTTAATAAACAAGTCTTGATTCCTTTAGCAATTGGTGGGTATTCTGATGAAATCTTATGTGATGTAGCACTTATGAATTCAAGTCATATCTTGTTAGGTAGGCCATGGCAATTTGATAACAAAGTAACATATGATGACTACTTAAATAGGTATTCCTTTGGGCACCGAAACAAACTGTTTAAGCTGCATGCATTACCCCCACAAAAGGGTTTGAGGATCAAGAGAATGACCAAAAGTTGAAATGATCCAAAAAAAATAATTGTAAAGAATCTTCCTTAAAAACATTTGTTCTGACAAAACTGAATCAAAGGGGAAAGAACTTATCATTTCTGAAGAAAATAAAGATAAGAAAAGAGTGTTTTTTTTGCGTCACAAAGTGAGTTGTTCCACTCAATCAATTACAACAAAACTATTTACATCTTACTTTACAAAGAAACCTTATTTTCTTCATCTGATTTACCCTCTACTTTGCCTAATGAAATCACCTCCCTACTGCAAAAGTTTTCAAATTTGTTCCCTGAAGGAGATCTCAAAGGCTTACCACCTCTAAGAGGCATTGAGCATCAAATAGATTTCATTCCAGGAGATGTCCTACACAATAGGCCTGCTTATAGAGCCAATCCAGGGGAAACTAAGGAAATCCAAGGACAAGTTGAGGAACTATTAGACCAAGGTAAGGTGAGAGAAAGTATGAGCCCTTGTGCCGTACCTGTGATTGTTGTCCCTAAGAAAGATGGAACTTGAAGGATGTGCACTGACTGTAGAGCAATCAATGAGATTACTGTGAAGTATAGATACCCTATTCTTAGGTTGGATGATATGTTGGATATGTTCCATGGGTCTAGATACTTTACCAAAGTAGACCTTAAGTAAGGATACTTCCAAGTGAGAATTAGGGAAGGAGATGAATGGAAAACAGCCTTCAAGACTAAGTTTGGATTGTGTGAGTGGTTAGTCATGCCTTTTGACCTAACTAACGCCCCTAGTACCTTTATGAGGTTAATGAACAAGGTCTTGAGGAGGTTCATTGGGAAATTTGTGCTAGTGTACTTTGATGACATCCTTATCTACTACAAATCCATAAGTGAACGTATTTTCCATTTGAGAGCTGTGTTTGAAACTTTACAAAAGGAACAATTATATGTCAATCTTAAGAAACATTCATTCTACTTGGAGAAAGTAGTATTCTTAGGTTTTGTGATCAGTGCTAAAGGTATTAAGATGGACCAAGAGAAGGTCAAGTCCATCATTGAATGGGCAACACCTAAGTATGTAGGAGACATTAGGAGTTTTCATGGACTAGCCAGCTTTTATAGGTGTTTTGTCAAGGATTTCTCTACCATTGTTGCACCCCTAAATGAGTTGGTTAAGAAGGATATAAGTTTTCAATAGGGAACCTCACAACAACAAGCCTTTGACAAACTTAAGAAAAGTCTAACCTCACCACTTATCCTAAGATTGCCAAAGTTTGAAGAAACATTTGAAGTTGAATGTGATGCAGTGGGGTTGGCATTGGAGCTGTACTGACTCCCTAAGAAACCAGTAGCTTATTTCAATGAGAAGTTAACAGGAGCAGCCTTGAACTATTAAACCTATGACAAGGAACATTTTGCCTTAGTCAAATCTTTACAAACTTGGCAACATTATTTGCAATCTAAGGAGTTTGTGATCCACACTGATCATAAAAGCCTTAAGTACCTTAAGGGCCAAGGTAAACTGAATAAAAGGCATGCAAAGTGGGTTGAATACATTGAAGAATTCTAATATGTAATCAAGTATAAGCAAGGAAAAGACAATATTGTTGCTGATGCTCTATCTCATCGATATACTTTGATTACTACATTGACTTGTAACATTTTGGTTTTGAAACTATCAAAGACTTGTACATCTTTGATCATGACTTTAGTTCTGTTCATGAAGCATGTCTTGAATACCCTTTTGGTAAGTTTTATCTGCATGAAGGATTCTTGTTCAAGGAACATACGTATACCAATGTGTTCAATTAGGGAACTTCTGATCAAGGAAGCTCATGGAGGCGGCTTGATGGGTCATTTAGGTTCATTCAAGACGTTAGAGATGCTTAAGGAGCATTTCTTCTGTCTACACATGCATATGAATGTTGAAAAGGTATGTGCTAGTTGTATTGCATGCAAGCAAGCTAAATCGATAACACAACTTCATGGATTGTACACTCCTTTACCTGTTCCAAGTTCAAATTGGACTGATCTCTCAATGGACTTTGTGTTAGGATTGCCTAGGTCCAAAACTGTTAAGGATAGCATCTTTGTTGTTATTGATAGATTTTCTAAGATGGCACATTTTATTGCATGCAAGAAGGTGGATGATGCCACACATGTTTTTTTATCTCTTCTTTAAGGAAATTGTAAGACTGCATGGCATGCCCGTACCGTTGTAAGTGATAAAGATACAGAGTTTCTAAGCCATTTTTGGCGTGTTTTGTGGAGTAGACTTGGTACTAAAATTCTTTTCTCAACAACTGCTCACCCACAAACTGACGGACAAACCGGAAGTAGTCAATAGAACTTTGTCGCAATTGTTGCGTGTCATAATTCAAAAGAACTTGAAGAATTGGAAAGGTTGTTTAGCTTTCATTGAGTTTGCATACAATAGGAATGTTCACAGCGATACTTTGCATTCTCCTTTTGAAGTTGTTTATGGCTTTAACTCTTTATCTCCACTTGACTTAGTCCCCATTCTTGTTCATGAACGTGTTAGTCTTGATGGAGAATGTAAAGTTTAACTTGTCAAAGATTTACATGAAAAGGTTAAGTTACAACTTGAAGCTAAAAACAAAGTGTATGCCAAAAGAGCTAACAAACACTGTAAGGCCATTATATTTGAACCTGGAGATCTTTTTTGGTTACACTTGAGGACGAAAAGGTTTCCTAAGGAAAGGAAATCAAAATTGATGCCAAGAGGCGATGGACAGTTCAAAGTTGTCCAAAGACTTGGAGATAATGCATACGTCCTTGACATTCCTGAAGAAAGGTATGGTTTTGTCACTAAAACTTTTAATGTTACTGACCCTACTCCATTTAGTGTTGATCCAGATTCGAGGTCGAATCCTTTTCAAGAGGGGGAATGATGAGCCCCAGCTAAGCCAAGAAGAACCAACCACAGAGGGAGGTACATCGATGCAAGACAAAGGTCCCATAACAAGGAGCTGATGGGGATCAAGGGTCCGATGAGGATCAAGGGCCCCATCAAGAGGTTAAGGGTCCTATAACAAGAAGGAGGGCAATGGAACTTTGTCATCAAGTTGCCACCTTCTTGTACAAGCATGTTCAAGATGAACCTAAGACTCCTTGGGTTCATTTCATTGAACCTTCAACTTGAACGTGTATCAGCATGCACGTCTACATTCTTTGTCTTTAAATTTTATCTTGTGTCGTGTGATCTTAGTTTTATGTATTTGCTTTGTAGGTAAATTAGGTACATGAAATGTTTGAAGAGAATGTTTGAAGAGAATGTTTGAAGAGAATGTTTGAAGAGAATATTTGAAGAGAATGTTTGAAGAGAATGTTTGTCTACGCTAAGACAAATTCAAAGGTGTCCAAGATAGAGTCTCTTGATCAAATTGAAATCAAACATCATCTACAACATATAACAAGGGGCGGCCACTTTAAGCTAAAGGATGACATCTTACTTGAATTTAAACTTGAAGATAAACTTGAATTTAAATTCAACCTTGATTTGAATTCAAGTTTCAACCAGATTAAGCCTTCAAATTCAAGATGAGTTCAGCCAAGTCTCACAAGCCAATCCACACGCCATGAAGAGAGAGAAGGAGATAAAATCCATCCAAGTTTGAATTCAAATTCAAACTTAATTTAAATTCAAACTTCAACCATCTTTTGCATTCAACATCTCAGCCATTTGAAGACATCTCACACGCCTTTGCTATCCTTCCACACGCCAACTTGGAGATAAAAAAAGGATGGGATCATAATTCAAAGATTGAATTCAAGTTTGAAGTCAAATTGAATCCAATCTTCAACTAGCCTTTGAATTCAAGTTCAACCACTTCATCTACATCTCCAACGCCAACTTCATCACCAAACATGACCAGATTCATTGAAGATAATGTCTTGCAAGATTTGAAGTTTTTAGCTAGGATTTGTTTTAGCTTTGAATTTAAATAGTTTTCAATTTTTAAACATTGTTAGCTAGCTTTATTTTGAATTAGTTCTAGATATTTTAAGGCTCAAGTTCAGCCTATAAATAGAGCCTTAGGGGACGCTTGAAAGACAACCTTTTGATGAATAAGAATCCTTGATATTTCTTTCACTTTGTGTGAGACTTTGTTTTCTTGGTTTTGCATTAAAAACCTAGGTTAAGATCCTTCAAAGTTGAGCATATTGAAGCTATTGCCATTGCTTAAAGGTGCCGTCCAGGAGGGCCGTTTGGGTTTGCCTGGTCAACGACCATCTTGAAGTGTTGGTCTTGCTCATTCGTTTAATCCACACGTTTTTAATCACTAAGGAAGCAAGGGGAAGTCTTCTTCCTTGTGCCTAACCCTTTGTGAAGGACGTTTGGAAGGTGGAATCGTTGGAGCCCACGAGTTGCACGCATCAAATTGGTATCAGAGACCAGGTTACTCTATTCCATCATCTATCATTTCCTTTTCGTTTGAGTCTAGTCATTTCAATTTCAGTTGAGTCCTTCTTCTACTCCTCACTCTGCACGTCTTGCATTTCATACAAAAAAAGAAAACAAAAACGTCCACATTAGCTTTGAGTCCTTGCACGTTGCTGCATTTTGCTTTTCATCATTCAAGTGTCATTTCCTTTATTTCCTTTTCGAATCACAATCTGATTTTGAGTCGTTCAAACTTGAACAAATTAGGATTCGTTGCATTTTAGGGTACATTCAGCCTTCTTTTAAATATTCCAACCATCAGCCTAAAAAGCTACATCGGTTTCAAATCATCTTGTTGCTACCAAAGCTTTTAGTTGGTGATGATTGTATGCATCTTGTGATTCGCATTGTGATTGATTTCATGCTACAGACCTAGTAGTCCTACGTGTGCTTGTCTTCACAACCTACTTGCAACACCAACCAACCCCTAAAAACAGCCCCACACCCCACGGCCAACCAACTCCACCCCCCAACCCAACCCTAAAACTCACCAACCTGATCCCAAATAACCCTATTTACACCCCACACAGAAAGCCCCAAACCAATTTTACCAAATACAATCAGATTCTAAAGATCCCAATTCATTCAAATAAACCCTAACCCTAGAATTTGAATTTTGTTCAAATTCTGTCCTAAACCAGCCAATACCTAAATTGACCACACCAATCATCAATTACCAACCCAAATAGTCCATCTACAACGCCCATTCCGTTCCTATAACCCCATTCAGAAAATTCCCAAAACGTTAAAAAAAACCCTAAATCAAAAAAACCTAACCCTAATCCCCATTCGGCCATACCCCAAATTCCTTCACTTTCCAAGGTTATTTTTGTTGCAAGTCCAAGATACAAATTGCATTTTAAATACATTGCACTATTCTGTCCAAAAACGCAAGTGCTAAGTGCAAAACAAGTGAAATTCCAATTCTGCCCTTAGTAAAAAAAAGGAGAATCTGAACCTTGCTCAATTGAAATAGCAAGGAAGAAAAAGAAAAAACAAAAGAACAAGAGCAAAGAAAAAAGGACAAACGTTTGTGCATTGCGTGGAAATTTTTTGGTACGACTTGCAAACCTTGGATACCATATTACCCCACATTGCCGTCCCCTATATACCCTACTCCCCATCTCCTAATCTTCTTGAACTAATCACACATTTGGTTGCTCGATTGTTGCATGACTTGAACCATTTTGTGGATAATAAGTGCATAGAATCAAAATTAACTAAAGATTGCCCACGGAAACCCTTAGTTCATCTTTGGTTCAGCCTTATACATCAACTTTGGTTGCTTATTGTCTTTGAATCTTACTAGAAAGTTCAAGTTTGTGTTCATTTAAATTGATTCTACCTTGATACTAATTGGTGCAACTTGAAAGCAAAAAGGAAGAAACAAGCGGAGAACATTGTGATTCGAAGAAGCCTTGGCAATACACTTCCTTATTGATCACTTTGAGCCTTCTTAACTTCAGGTTATCCAAGAACCAAAGTGGTAAGAGAGTGGAAAGAATCAAAAGCGGAGTGTTCATAGCTTATTTTTTTACTAATCCCTTAACATTTGTTTGTCTTTGTGTTAGTTTGCTTCTTTCTTTTTTCCCTTTGTTTTCGTTCAATTCCTTAGGTACAATGGCCAGCAGCAATCATTCCGCATCTAGCAAGTCAAAAGAGGCCGAAACTGTTGACAACACGCAACAACAAATGCTGGAGATGCTTAAGAAACTCATGCATGACAATGAGATAATTAAGCATCGCTTGGAAGACGTGGAGCGAAGCTACAAAACGAGTGATGGCCAAGGAACAAGCAGGGCCGTTCCCCTACCACAACCAAGGCGCCATCCCTCAGAAGAAGTTGAGGATGACAACCTTAGACCACCACACACCGAAGCAAGAAGGTTTGCTCCTCCTACACAAGCAAGAAGGTACGCTCCAAGAAGGTACAATGATGATTACATTCCCTTTGAGCATGATGATTATGACTTTGATGACCACCATCCCCGTGGTTACCAAAGATGCCAAAATCCCCTTTTCCCGCAAGATGACGATTTTCTCAAAACCAAAATAAATATTCCCACGTTTTATGGTAAAAGTAATGCGGAGGAATATTTAGAATGGGAAACGAAAGTGGATTTGATCTTTTCTTATACCAATTATAGTGAATTGCAAAAAGTGAGGTATGAATCTATCGAGTTTTCTGGTTATACACTTAATTGGTGGACGAATTTGTGTCGAAATAGAACTAAGACGAGACAACCTCCAATTGCTACTTGGGAAGAAATGAAGTTTGAAATGAGACAACGTTTTATTCCAAACAATTATGAGAGTTCTATTTTCACGAATTTGCACAACTTACGTCAAGGTTCCAAAAGTGTAGACGAGTACTAAAAGAGTTAGAAGTTTTGTTGGAAAGGTCTAACTTGCAGGAACCTAAAGAGGCCACCAAAGCTCGTTTCTTACATGGTTTAAACAGGGAGATTGCGCAAAGGGTTGACCTTCAACCTTACCTCGACCTCACAACCATGGTCCATATGGCTGAAAAGATTGAAGCACAATTAAAGGTACGTAACTCCTCCAATTTCAATTCCAATTATCGTACTAATCAATCTTCATCCAGATTTCACAGCAAGCCTTCAGGAACAGGAAGTTCACGGCCTATAGGAGCCCAAACGCGTGACCAAGGAGCATCGCAAAGGATGGAAAATCGTGTGCAATCCACACAAAGGAGAGATGAACGCACCTAACAAAAGGCTCCTACTGGCAATTCTTCGGATCCCTCAAACAGGTTTAGAGACATTAAATGTTATAAATGTCAAGGACATGGTCACATGGGAAAAGAATATCCTAATGCAAAAAGAATCATGTTAATTGAAGAGACAAACGAATATGTGTCCGAGTCTGAGCATGAAAACGAGTCTGAGCATGATAATGAAATTGAACCTGAAGAGGATCTAGGCGCATTAGATGATTTTGACACTAAGGAGTTTCTTGTTGTGCGTAGAGCTTTAAATGCATATCCGAAATTAGATGATCACGAACAACATCGAGAAAACATTTTCCATATTCATTGCATGATAAATGGTAAAGTGTGCACCATGATCATTGATTCCGGTTCTTGTGCGAATGTGGCTAGCATCAAATTAGTAAGAAAACTGAATTTCCCTATGACTAATCATCCGCATCCTTACAAACTTACATGGCTAAATGACTGCGGTGAAGTTAGCGTAAGTAAACAAGTTTTGATTTCTCTTAGCATTGGTAGTTACAAAGATGATGTTTTATGTGATGTCGCACCAATGCATGCTAGTCATATCTTACTTGGTAGGCCATGGCAAATTGATCGACATGTGACATATGATGGTTATTTGAATCGTTATTCTTTCAAATTGAATGGCAAATTGTACAAGCTGCATGCACTTCCACCACACAAAGTCCACGAGGATCACCAACGCATGTCCAAGTCTAGAGCCGATCCTAAGGAAAAAAAAGCCGAGAGAAAATTCGTGGAGTGTATGAAAAGTGAGAACAAAAAACACGAGAGCAAGGGGAAAGAGGTAGTGCCCCTAAGTGTCAACGAGTCCAAAAAGAAGTGTGGGTATTTCGCAAAGAAAAGAGAGGTTACACGTGCACTTTATAACAACCAAACTGTCCTCATCATCATCCCAAAGTCGTGTCAACTTGCCCTTGAAGAACTCCCACCAAACTTACCTACCTCAGTTGCGTCCCTTATCCAAGAATATGAAGTTCTATTTCCCTCCGAACCACCATCCGGATTACCACCCATTAGAGGAATAGAACACCAAATCGACTTTGTTCCAGGAGCCGTGTTACCCAATCGCCCAGCCTATCGAGCCAACCCCGAAGAAACCAAAGAAATCCAAAGGCAAGTAGAGGAGCTCCTAGCTAGTGGACAAGTTCGAGAGAGTCTAAGCCCATCTGCCGTCCCAGTCATTTTAGTACCCAAAAAGGATGGAACGTGGAGAATGTGTACCGATTGCCGAGCCATAAACAAGATTACCGTCAAGTATAGGTACCCCATACCTAGGCTAGACGATATGTTAGACATGTTGCACGGATCCAAATTCTTTACCAAAATCGACCTTAAGCAAGGGTACTTCCAGGTACGCATTAGAGAAGGGGACGAATGGAAGACTGCATTCAAAACCAAGTATGGGCTCTATGAGTGGTTAGTGATGCCCTTCGGGCTCACCAACGCCCCTAGTACCTTTATGAGGCTAATGAATGAAGTCTTACGTGCGTTCATAGGATGCTTTGTCGTTGTCTATTTCGATGATATCCTAATCTATTCCCACACCATAGAAGATCATCTTGACCACATTAGAGCCGTTTTTGAAAAGCTTAAGCAAGAACAACTTTACGCCAACTTTAAGAAATGCTTCTTTTGTTTAGAACGCGTAGTTTTTCTAGGCTTTGTCATTTCGGCTGAGGGAGTAGAGATGGATGAGGAAAAGGTTAGGTCAATTGTGGAGTGGCCTATACCTAAGAATGTAGGGGAAGTTCGCAGTTTTCATGGACTAGCAAGCTTTTATAGATGCTTTGTCAAAGATTTTTCTTCCATAGCTGCCCCCTAAACGAAATTGTGAAAAAAGATGTGCCTTTTCGGTGGGAAGAGCCACAACAACAGGCATTTGACGAACTTAAACGTAGGCTAACCACTGCACCCATACTTAGGCTACCAAATTTTGACGAGACCTTTGAGATCGAGTGTGATGCAAGTGGAGTGGGTATAGGCGCAGTTTTGACCCAAAGTAAGAAACCCATAGCCTACTTTAGTGAAAAGTTGAAAGGAGCAGCACTGAATTACTCTACCTATGATAAGGAACTTTATGCCCTTGTGCGATCCCTACAAACTTGGCAACACTACCTTCAACCTAAAGAGTTTGTGATCCACACTGACCACGAAAGCCTTAAGTATCTTAAAGGGCAAGGAAAGTTGAACAAAAGACATGCCAAATGGGTAGAGTTCATAGAACAATTCCCTTACGTGATTAAGTACAAACAAGGAAAGGATAATATAGTTGCCGATGCCCTCTCTAGGAGATACACGTTAGTGACTACATTATCTTCACGCTTCTTAGGATTTGAATCACTTAAGGACTTGTACCCCAATGACCATGACTTTGGCACCATTTTCGAGGCATGTAAAGGAGCACCATTTGGGAAATTTTACATACATGAGGGTTATCTTTTCAAAGAACAAAAATTGTGCGTTCCCCAATCATCCCTACGAGAAGCATTGACTAGAGAAGCCCATGGGAGAGGTTTAATGGGTCATTTCGGAGTGTTCAAAACCCTTGAGACTCTTAAGGAACATTTCTATTGGCCCCACATGAGAGTAGACGTCGAGAGGTTGTGTGGTAGTTGCATCACTTGCAAACAAGCAAAATCCAAATCTCAACCACATGGCCTTTACACACCTTTACCCGTCCCTGATGCCCCTTGGATTGACATTTCCATGGACTTTGTTTTAGGACTTCCTAGGTCTCGGGGAGGACGCGATAGCATTTATGTTGTGGTTGATCGATTTTCAAAAATGGCACATTTCATTGCATGTAGGAAAGTTGATGATGCCACGCATGTTGCTGATTTGTTCTTCAAAGAAATTGTTAGATAATAGGAGTGTCCATCACGGTACTTTGCATAGTCCATTTGAAATCGTGTATGGTTTTAATCCCTTGTCTCCCATCGATTTGATTCCTATTCCCGTGCATGAACGTTCTAGTCTTGATGGTAAACAAAAAGCGGACAACATAAAGAAACTGCATGAACAAGTTAAAACACAACTTGAAAAGAAAAACAAAGCTTATGAGAGACGAGCTAACAAACATCGGAAAAGGGTTGTGTTTAAGCCTGGAGATTTAATGTGGTTACATTTGCGCAAGGAAAGATTTCCCAATGAAAGAAAGTCAAAATTGTTGCCTCGAGGAGATGGACCCTTTAAAGTATTGAAACGCATAGGTGACAATGCATACATCCTTGATCTTCCCGACAGGTATGGTTCAATTTCGCCTACTTTTAATGTTGCTGACCTCACCCCTTTCAACGATGACCTTTTTGATTCGAGGACGAATCCTTTTGAGGAGGAGGGATTGATGGGGATCAAGGGTCCGATGAGGATCAAGGGCCCGATCAAGAGGTTAAGGGTCCTATAACAAGAAGGAGGGCAAGGGAACTTTGTCGTCAAGTTTCCACCTTCTTGTACAAGCATGTTCAAGATGAACCTAAGACTCCTTGGGTTCATTTCATTGAACCTTCAACTTGAACGTGTATCAGCATGCACGTCTACATTCTTTGTCTTTAAATTTTATCTTGTGTCATGTGATCTTAGTTTTATGTATTTGCTTTGTAGGTAAATTAGGTACACGAAATGTTTGAAGAGAATGTTTGAAGAGAATGTTTGAAGAGAATGTTTGAAGAGAATATTTGAAGAGAATGTTTGAAGAGAATGTTTGTCTACGCTAAGACAAATTCAAAGGTGTCCAAGATAGAGTCTCTTGATCAAATTGAAATCAAACATCATCTACAACATATCACAAGGGGCGGCCACTTTAAGCTAAAGGATGACATCTTACTTGAATTTAATCTTGAAGATAAACTTGAATTTAAATTCAACCTTGATTTGAATTCAAGTTTCAACCAGATTAAGCCTTCAAATTCAAGATGAGTTCAGCCAAGTCTCACAAGCCAATCCACACGCCATGAAGAGAGAGAAGGAGATAAAATCCATCCAAGTTTGAATTCAAATTCAAACTTAATTTAAATTCAAACTCAACCATCTTTTGCATTCAACATCTCAGCCATTTGAAGACATCTCACACGCCTTTGCTATCCTTCCACACGCCAACTTGGAGATAAAAAAAGGATGGGATCATAATTCAAAGATTGAATTCAAGTTTGAAGTTAAATTGAATCCAATCTTCAAGTAGCCTTTGAATTCAAGTTCAACCACTTCATCTACATCTCCAACGCCAACTTCATCACCAAACATGACCAGATTCATTGAAGATAATGTCTTGCAAGATTTGAAGTTTTTAGCTAGGATTTGTTTTAGCTTTGAATTTAAATAGTTTTCAATTTTTAAACATTGTTAGCTAGCTTTATTTTGAATTAGTTCTAGATATTTTAAGGCTCAAGTTCAGCCTATAAATAGAGCCTTAGGGGACGCTTGAAAGACAACCTTTTGATGAATAAGAATCCTTGATATTTCTTTCACTTTGTGTGAGACTTTGTTTTCTTGGTTTTGCATTAAAAACCTAGGTTAAAATCCTTCAAAGTTGAGCATATTGAAGGTATTGCCATTGCTTAAAGGTGCCGTCCAGGAGGGCCGTTTTGGTTTGCCTGGTCAACGACCATCTTGAAGTGTTGGTCTTGCTCATTCGTTTAATACACACGTTTTTAATCACTAAGGAAGCAAGGGGAAGTCTTCTTCCTTGTGCCTAACCCTTTGTGAAGGACGTTTGGAAGGTGGAATCGTTGGAGCCCACGAGTTGCACGCATCAGGAGCATGGCCAAGAAATTATGCATGAAGTGGAAACCTTCCTTTACAAGCATGTTGAGGATGAACCAAGTCAATATAGCATCCATTGGATCCATTTGCTACAAGCTTTAAATAGTTTTGAACCATGTTGTAACATATTAGGTAATCGTGTGAGTGTTCTTATTGTTGAGTACTTAGCTTTCTTTCCTTTATAAATTGTTGCAAACTAACCTAGATATGCCTTAGTATGTTGTAGATGTTGTTTGGTGTATGTTTGAACTATTTTTACGTCAAGAAAGCTTGATTGAAAGCATGCCAAATGTTCAAGCACATAGATGAATTACAAAGGCAAGTAGGCAGGTTGACACCCTCTTAGTATTTCAGCCATAACTCATCAACCACAACTCCAATTGGCGTGATTCCAATTGGAGGTAAAAGCTAAGGAGTAAACTACAATTTTGATGCCCAGCACTTTCCTGGAAAAGACCTGTATCAAGCTACACAATCGTTGCAAGTAAGCTGGTTGCTGACTCAGCAGCTTCAAAAGTAGACACCCGTAAGCAGGTTAATTTCAAACAGGCATAACTCGCTCATCCCTGCTTCAAACAATGTTATTTTGGTGTCTAAACACATCTCAAGAAAAAGATCTACTACTTTCTTTGGTCAAGAGCTAATTCTGATTGGAATATTAAGTTATATCACAAAACAATTCAGTGCTCAAATTTCGACAGTTTCAGCTTCTTTGATTATTCAAGTGGCCATTTCAACCAATCAGCTGCAAGGAGCCTATCCAGCAGCTCAAGGACATCTCAAAAAATATGCCAAAGCAAGGAGGGGCTGAACCAATCAAAAATCAAAGCCAAAAACAACTTGCAACAAAAGGAATATTTCTGCCGAGAACCACTTCCCAAGAGCAATTTGAGTCAAAAACAAAACAAAAACATAAACTGTGATTATCTGTGTTTAGTTAAAATTTGTGTACTGTTTTTCTTTTCGTTTGTTCTTATCATTTCAGCCCTTATCTTTGTTCAAACAACCTTAAGATGCTAGAATATGATACGTTGGTATTTATTTAGTGTTTTTGTGTCATTAAAACGAAAATAACACAAAAAGAGTAAGGTATATTTTAGTTTGTCTAGAGGTATAAACACTTAGTTTCTTTTAGCTTATCTTTGCCTAAAATCAATATCGTTTAGTCTAGAACCTGATATATATCTTGTGTTTTACATAGTTTAGATTGTATGCCATGTTTTTCGCTTGTGTTCATTTCATAAACTAGAGAAAAGCATATGTTTGTGGGCTATTGAAACACACCACGACATCTATTAACTTGTTTTGAGTTTAACGTCTTTTGAACTATTTTTTTAACGTCTCAAACTTAATCAAAGTTGTCTCAAACTCATTTGTAAGTCATTAAACAAAGATAAATGCTCCAAGGATGGCTGGATTTTTAATCAAACATTTATTGATTTTAAAGCCATGAAAAAATAAAGTAACTTAAAAGACAACAAGAATTAACATCAAGTTTTAACGTTGTCTCTGCGTTTATATTTACTTTGGGTTGTTTCAATTGATTAAAGACATTGTTGGACTTAAGTTCTTACTTAGGATCAAGTTGTCTAAATTTTAGTCCCACATTGTTATATTGTCAACCCCCTTTATCATCTTGTTGTCTTTACACTTCTTCAAACTTGCATTGAACTTTCATTCATATTTGGTTGTTAAAATTGTGAAACAGTTGTCATATCATTAGTGTTTTTCTATGTTGTTAAAGGAACGTTTCATAAAAGACACACCAAAACCTTGTGCAAGTAAACCAAAAAGTTCATGGGCAATGTGTCATAAAGGTCGTGAGCAGTAGACTCACAAACAAACAAAGCCGAGCCAAAGAAAAAACAATAAGGGCTTGTTTGTGAAAGAAACTGAGAGAAAAGCTTGTCTAACGTCAAAAACCAAGACGCAAGACGTATGAGTGATTGCACAAGGAAGTGAGATATAGCCTTGTACAAAAATCCAAATTCACAAAAGTGGATATACCAAAATTGTGCAAACAAACGCAAATACCTACACCCAAAAGTGTTGACAGTTGTTGAAAGGTTCCTGGAACAAACCCTTGTTGAACAGTTACGTGTATGTACTGTCTTTTCACTTTATTTACAGTTGAATTTGCATAAAAGTTTAAAGTAAGTGAAAGGATTGTCTTGAACCAACCCTTAGCTTTCTTGATTCAGCCTGAGACATCACTTGACTTATATCCTTCTTTGAATCTTAGATAGTCCAAGATTGTTGTTTATTCAATTGTCAACTTAAAGTAGAAATTCACGTTTTGTTGAAGTTATAGTTTGATTCTACTTGTTTGTGATCTAACTTGGTTACCTCACAGTTTTTATTTCTTTGGTTGATTGTTTTGATTAAACATGATTCTTAGAACCATTTGGGGAGTTGAATGTCATAGAAATGACTATGATGGACTCAACCAATGTATGGACTCTTTTGGACATGCAAATGGTCTTTGGGTGAGATATTGGGAGTGTAAAACTCCAAAGTATCAAACCAATCCTCATTGAAATAAAGATGTTACAACATATTATAATGAAATGCTCAATGATTTGTATTATGCTAATGTTAATGAACATGAGGAACTAAGCATGATTAGATTCTTTGCCGGATTAGATAAAGAGATTGTTCATTGCTTGTTAGGGAAACGTTTTCATCCCTTCATGACATGTTGAAAAAGGCAAAACGTATTCAATCGAACCTGATCATTTGACGTTTTAATCAAAAATATGGGCATGAGCAGAACTTATGTGATTTTCAAATTTACAAACCAAGCAATCAAATTGATTCAGATAAGTTAAGCAATTTGATTTTGAACATGAATACCTTTGAAAAGGAAATCTTAGACTTAATGATATGTTGCAAACAATGAAAAAGGATTTTGAAACAAATAAGTGTCTCAATGATGCGTGGTTGTCACGCCTCATACGGATCGTCTTCTCTGACACTTGGATTCTTAACGGATGTAGGCAAGAGTTGAACTCCCTCCCAGCCGTTGATCACCAAGATTTTGTTTGAGCCTTCCTTCTTCAAATGTTACCCATTTCCCAAGAAAGTTTCCACCCTCTTGGACGGCCACACCACTGATGCTGGATATCCCCCACAAGGTTTCTCACACCTTGATTGGATTCTAACTTTGATGTTCAAAGAAACAAAGAAAGCACTCAAGTTGTTCTTGAGAAAAAAATCAAAGCATAACTCACAAGTGTTTGTGAAGAAAATAGGATATTTTTTGCAAAAGGATTCTTGTTGATCTATTCTTCCCCTCTTATGGACGTTTGGTATCCCTTTATATAGGGCAAAAAAAGCATAAAAAATATATTATACAATGTTAAAGAAAAAGCTAGTCAAAAAGCTACATAAAAACAGCCTAAACTTGTGCAATTTGTCTACAACTTTTTGACCATTCTAGAAGCTGATTATGGCCTTCTTATCTTCTTCAGAAATGTAGATCGGGATTTGAAGTTGAATTTGGAATTTTGAATCATCTCATTTGGATTTGGGATGAGTTAGATATGGCCTTCCAAAATTTGGGTCTCCAGAATGATTTCAATATGGGCTCCTGAAAACTGGTCTGCATTGTGGCCTGTTTTTGGATCCATTTAAGCTTGAATTAGGCCTTGACTCTCCTTAGAGAATCATAGCCCATTGCGTGTAAAAAATACACATATAAAGTTCCCTGAATTTGGCCCACCCATTGAAGAAATAAGTCCCAAATACTAAAAGTGTGTCACAGAATTCTACAGAAACAATACGTGAACTTCAATGTTGTTTTTAGCCATCATGCAGACTTCTCCTGGAAATGTGCTAAGCATAAACATTTTAGATCTTTGTCTTTTCTTTCCAATGCAACTTGAATCACCTAATTTTCCCTAAGCATTCGATAGATACGGCCATTTTACGAAACCTGGTCCCGCGAGAAAATCACATTCCGATATATGCTTGTTTCTCTTCAACTCCTTTGATCTTCAAGCAACTCCAACATCCTCTCACAAGACCTTAAAGCAACTCTAATAAATATAGACACATGCTAAGAAACTCTAAAAGCTTAAAAAGCTAAAAGACTCAAGGTTTGGTCATGCAAGACCGAAATAACAACCTTTACGAACAAGAAACTTTAGACAAAGGACTCAATGAATGAAAGAAATAATAATACAAATGGCTCATATCTGGTACAACACATAAAAACTCAAATATTAGGTTCAAGTAGGTGAACCCAACGTCCCTCTTTGTTCATAGGCTCGTCTCGCACATGTTTGAACAAGAATGCATCAACTTCTTGGTTCAAACTCTTTGTCATGCTTATTGTCACTGGACCTCGACTTTCCTCGCCTCTGTTGGCTCCTGGCACCTGTACCTCATCATTCTCACGCTCCTCAAAAGGATTCGACCTTGAATCTAAAGCATCATTAAAAAGAGATAGACCATAAACATTAAAAGTACTGGAGACAGAACCATACTTACCTTACGGGAGGTCAATGATGTAGGGATTGTTGTTGATCCTCTCAAGCACCTTGAAAGGACCATCACCTCTTGGCATTAACTTAGATTTCCTCTCATTAAGAAACCGCTCTTTGCGCAAGTGCAACCATACTAAGTCTCCAGGCTCAAAGAATGCTCTCTTCCTTCCCTTGTTGACTTGCTTAGCATATTGCTTGTTCTTCTTTCAATCTGTAATCTCACTTTGGCATGTAACTTCTTCACCAATTCAGCCTTTGCCTTACCATCTAGGCTTACTTTTTCATTTGTAGGTATAGCCAATAAATCAAGTGGGGAAAGGGGATTGAAGCCATAAACAATCTCAAAAGGAGAATACAAAGTACCACCATGCACATTCCTATTATATGCAAACTCAATATGGGCAAACAATTTTCCCAATTCTTTAAGTTCTTCTGAATTAAAGCACGTAAAAGTTGAGACAACGTCCTATTTACTACTTCTATTTGACCTCAGTCTCTATTTGACCTCGTGACCTAGTGAGACCTAAAACAAAGTCCATAGAAATGTCAATCCGAGGGGAGTCAGGAACAGGTAAGGGTGTGTAAAGGCCATATGGTTGAGATTTGGATTTTGCTTGCTTGCAAGTGATGCAACTACCACACAACCTCTCTACATCTACGCGCATGTGTGGCCAGTAGAAATACTTTTTAAGGGTTTCGGGAGTCTTGAAAACTCCAAAGTGGCCCATCAATCCTCCTCCATGGGCTTCTCTAATCAATACTTCTTGCAGGGATGATTGTGGTACACATAACTTATGCTTCTTAAAGAGATATCCCTCATGCATGTAGAATTTTCCGAAAGGGGCCTCTTGACATGCCTCAAAAATAGTGTCGAAGTCATGATCATAGGGATATAGGTCTTTAAGTGACTCGAAGCCTAAGAATCGAGAGGACAAGGTAGTCACTAGTGTGTATCTCCTATAGAGGGCATCAACAACTATGTTCTCTTTCCTTGTTTGTACTTAATCACATAAGGTAATTGCTCAATAAACTCTACGCACTTGACATGTCTCTTGTTCAACTTTCCTTGTCCTTTAAGGTAATCAGGCCTTCATGGCCAGTGTGGATAACAAACTCTCTAGGTTGAAGGTAGTATTGCCAAGTTTGTAGGAATCTCACAAGGGAATAAAGTTCCTTATCATAGGTAGAACAATTCAATGAGGCATCTTTCAATTTCTCGCTAAAGTAGGCTATGGGTTTCCTTCCTTGGGTCAATACTAGCCAATACCCACTCTACTCGCATCACATTCAATTTCGAACATCTCATCAAAGTTAGGTGACCTAAGGATGAGTGCCGTGGTTAGCCTCCTTTTAATTTCAACAAATGCCTGTTGTTGTGGCTCCTTCCACTAAAAAGGCACATCTTTTTGACAATTTCATTTAGGGGTGCAGCTATGGATGAAAAATCATTTACATACCTCTTATAGAAGCTTGCAAGTCCGTGGAAGCTGCGTATTTCGCCGACAGTCTTAGGTGTAGTCCACTCCATAATAGACCTAACTTTCTCCTCATCCATCTCTATTCCTTCAGCCGAGATGATAAAGCCTAGGAAAACAACTCGTTCCAAGCAAAAGGAGCACTTCTTAAAGTTGGCATAAAGTTGTTCCTTTTTGAGCTTCTCAAATACAGCCCTAATATGGTTAAGGTGATCCTCAATGGTTCAGGAATAGATTAGGGATGAGCTACAGCCTAACCTTGTGGATACAAACACTAATGATGACACCTCACTGCCCCGCACAGGTCCCATAACAAGGAGTATGGCTAAGACGTTGTTACATTGTGTTGAATCATTTCTTTATAGGCATGAAGAGGATGAACCAAGCAGAGATGATGTCCATTGGGTTTATATGATACAAGCTTTGATCTAGTTGTATCAAAAGCATGTTGTACATATCTTTAGTTGTTCTTTTTAGTAATGTTGGCTGGTTAACCTTGTTTTAGGATAGTTTGTGTTGTATTATTGCCTTGTCTTTCATGTACACGTACTTAGCTTGAAAATTCAATTAGAATCTGAATTTTTGTTCAAGCAAGGAGGTGATAAGCAAGTAGCTTACAAGCAAGGAGGTGACAAGCACTCATGTCAAATTCAAGAATTGTTCTCCACGCAAACAAGGATGGACAAGCTGCTCAAAGCTTTAACCAATAGGAAGAAGTCTTGCAAATGTTCAAACCAATCAAAATCAAGTTGGAGACAAGCAAGCAAGCTGCACAACGATTGATCCAATCAGATTAAGGCTGTTTAAGACCTAGATCATGCAAGAGAAGGTTTGAAAATTCAAAGTCAAACTTGCAACCAATCAAAGGCATTTCAAACCAAGTTGCTCAAAGTATTATCCAATCAAAATTGATCTAGAAATGTGGCTGAAACAAAGCAAAGAAGCACGGCAAGGAAACCAGCTTTCTTGGAACCAAAATTGTTCAAACAAGTTACCAAGCAAGCATGTTACTTTTTAGTCTTGTACTTTGTACTTTAAACCTTGTACCCTTGTAAATTTCGTTGGCTATAAGTAGAATAGGAAGCTGAATGTACAAAAAAAACAATTCAAATACATTTCAATCAAAACTTCCTTTAAGGAATTCTCAACTTTTCTAGTTGAAGTTTAAACCACTAAACGGTTTTCTTTCAAGTTCCTAGCCTAGAACTTGTTAGTATTTACTTCATTTTTGGTTTACAGCATCTTAGGGTCTCAATGAGGTTTTAGATGTGTTGGAATACCAAAGAGGAAGAGGTGTTGGTATAAATTGAGCCAAGAACAAACGGTTACAGTTCAAGGGGTGTCTTTGGGATGTTCTTTGCCATAGCCGAGGTTCAAATCAGTTTGGAATAGGAGACAAAGTCTTGGAAATGTTATCTAGCCTTTATTTGGCTCATCATTTGGTATCAGAGCTTTAGTTAGTCTTCTATTCATGTTTACATTGTTTAAACTTGCATATGAATGATGCTGCCCAAAACCATGTAGTTGACTGTTTTGTTGTCCATTTAGAATCTGTTAATTTAGATAGTTACTTTATGTTTTAAAGTGTTTATTAGATAGTTTACATTAGTTTGGTAAGTTAGTTTTAAGTAGCAAAACCGAAAATACCACAAAAAGAACTTAGACTAGACTTAAGTGTTGTTAGAATCCGTTTGTGTAGTTTAGATTAAAACCGTGTGTAACTTGTTGTTTTTGTTCAATCTAGCTTAGACAATGTTCATTAGGTCCTAATGTAGAAGTTTAAACGGTAGTTTAGTTGAGTCCTTAAAACAGAAAACTTTGAACACAAAAATAGATTAGTTGGTAGTTTAGTTTGTAATCAAGTGATTAAATTCTGTTTTTAGTAGTTGTGTGCAATCTGTTTTAGACGTTTTAGTTGCTGCCTTATTTAGCTTAGTCAGACTAGTTTGCAACATAGTTTAAAGGTTTAGTTGGTTGTTTAGTTTAGTACAAGAACATCCGAAAACTAAGAACAAAAAAGTAGTTTTAGTTAACTATGTTTGCTGCCTAGTGTCTAGTTGATATACGTGTGTTAAGTAGAATACAAAGACTTGCATCTAGTATCATCTAGTTTAGAAACTGATTGCATCATACAAACGAAAACCAAAACAAAAACAAGTAGAATAGATAACTTAAAAACAAAACAAAACAAGTTAGCTAGTTTGCATCAAAACTGATTTCCATTAGTTGTTATAGTAATCAGCCCTTATAATTGCATTTAGAAACAACTAAGTTGCATTTAGCAATCTTAAGATTAGTTATATCATTTGCATCAAAAACAGAAAAAAAGAAAAAAGGACAATTGCCCAAACCGTGTGTTTAGAACAACTCTTTAAAGCTCATTTGAAATCTTGGTGAATGCTAATAGCTATATCTTTTTGTTGATTTCAATTGTTTCAAACAACTTGTGGACTTAGATACATCCTGGAAGTTAGGAATTGTTTAAGCCCCACACTGTTAAAGAGCTATCCAATTGTTGTTTTAGATCAATTTCTGAACTTACCTTGCACTATATTCAATTTGAACTTGTTGTAATTGTGAATTGATTTCTCACTAAATAGTGTTTAGCCGTGTTGTGTACGAGAAACTTTCAAATTCCAAATACAACAAACCTTGTGCAATTAAAGGCCGTGAGCAATGACTCATGTAGGCCGTGAGGAGTAGTCTCACAACAATCAAGCAAACCCCCCCCCCCCAAAGAAAGAAAATTAAGCTTGATTGAGAAATACACGAGAGAAAAGCCATTATTTTTCAACAAGTAAGAGGCAAGACAAGAGAGAATTGCACAAGAAAGAAAAGTGAGGAAAAGCCCAAAGTTGAACATTGCAAAAGGGAAATTCCTGCGCAAAGCTCAAAAGAAAGAAAGTGCCCAAAAGAACCAAAGTGTTGTAGTTTTGAAATATTGAAAGTTTCTAAAGCAAACCCTTGCTGACACTTGTTTGTGTGCTTTTACTTTCACTTTACTTCAATTGATAATTGCATATGCCTGTAAAGTAAATTGAGGGATTGTCTTAAACAACCCCGTAGATTTCATTCAGCCAGAACAACAATTTGACTTCTGTGATTTTCTTGAATCCTTAGGAGAAATAGTCCAAATTGCTGTTTTGAACAATTGTCAACATAAAGTAGAGTATTTGCATCTTGTCAATATTTTAATTGGCTTTTGAGATTGTTTTCTGAATCATGGGTCCCCAACAGAAAGATAATGCACCATCCCCGTCCCCATCTACTCCTGTCCCATCCCCAGTCCCTGTTACCCTAGAGAATATACAGCAAACACTCACTTTCCTTGTTAATCAGTTTGGTTTAATGAGAAGTGACATAGAGGATAACAAACAGAGGATAAGCAAAGTAGAAAAGCCAACCTCAGATCAAAAGGAACCTAGTATACCTTTTCAAGAAGGCACCTCTTATGGTAATGAGTCTCATGTTGAACGTAGAAAAGTCACATCACTAAGAGGTAGAGGTAGAGGTCGAGGTAGTAATGGTGGTCGTAGGAACATTTCTTTTGAGGAGAGATTTGATTATCTCCCTGAGTACAATGAAGAACACTATCCGGAAGAACGGTATGATGAACGGCAGCCTGATAGAGATGAACATCTTGAAGAAGAGTTCATTACTACTAAACTGACAATACCCCCCTTCCTAAGGGAAAAGTGATCCTGAAACATATCTGCAATGGGAAACAAAAGTAGATCATATGTATTCTTGCACTAACTATTCTGAATTGGCCAAAGTGCGGTATGCAACTTTTGAATTTGTAGATTATGCTTTACTCTGGTGGGAACAATTGAAGAACACCAGGAGAAGAACAAGACAGCCCCCTGTTGTTACTTGGTCCGAGCTGAAACAATAGATGAGGAAGAGATTCATATCTCCTTCCTATGAAAGAAGCATTTTCCAGAAATTGCAACAACTTTCTCAAGGTAATAGATCTGTTGATGAATTTTATAAAGAATTAGAACATCTGCTTACCAGGGCTAACATAGAAGAAGCATGAGGAAGCCACAATGGCTAGATTTCTAGCTGGTTTGAACAAAGAGATTGCATTTAAGGTGGAACTTACACCTTACTCTGATCTGGCTTCTATGGTTCACATTGCTGAGAAAGTGGAAAGACAATTGAAGGTTAAAACTTCTAACCCTTCTTTTCGGACTAATCCTTTGAGTTTTCCTAGAACACAGCCCAGGACGCCTTTCCGTCCACAACAAGGTCAAGGCCATGGATTCCAAGGAAAATCAACCCAGAACATCCAAAATCGTCCAAAGCTTCCAATCACTGATAAGGCAAAGCCAAGGTGGAAGGTACGCCTAATGTTAAGGCTCGTGATATTCAATGTTTTAAATGCATAGGAAAAGGTCATTTTGCTAATCAATGTCCCAACCCTAAACGCATCTTGTTTATTGAAGAGTCTAATGAGTATTATTCTGAGGAAGAATTGGAGGAGAGTGAAGAAAACAATGAAATTGAACAAACATGTGAGGAAGAAGAAGAGATTAGTGAAGAGATTAATGAGTGTGAAACAAAAGAGTTCTTAGTTGTCCGTCGAGCTCTAAGTGCCCAAATTAAAACTGAAGAACCTGAAATACAAAGAGAGAACATATTCCACATTCACTGTATGGTTAAAAAGAAAGTCTGCACTTTAATCATTGACTCCGGTTCATGTACCAATGTTGCAAGTTTTGAACTTGTTAGGAAACTTGAGTTACCTTTAAATAATCACCCCCGTCCTTATAGACTTACGTGGCTTAATGAGTGTGGTGAAGTTAAAGTAACAAAGCAAGTCCTAGTTCCTTTATCAATTGGTGGGTATTCTGCTGAGGTGTTATGTGATGTAGCCCCTATGCAATCAAGTCATATCTTATTAGGTAGACCGTGGCAATTTGACAACAAGGTTACATATGATGGTTACCTGAATAGATATTCCTTTAGGCATAACAACAAACTTGTACAAATTAAATGCCTTGCCCCCGCACAAAGTCTTTGAGGATCAACAACGAATGTTAAAAAGCCATAATGATCCAAAAGAAAAGGAATTGGAAAGGATTTTCATCAAAGAAAACCAACTGAAAACTTCTCATCTTAAAATTGAACCGAAAGAAATCAAAGTTTCTGCTGAACCATCTCTAAAGAAAAGTGCATTCTTTGCATCTCAAAGCGAGGTATTCCATGCTATCAATTCAAACAAAACTGTTTATGTCTTGCTTTACAAAGAAACTCTGTTCTCTTCATCTGAAATACCATCTACTTTACCAAGTGAAGTTGCATCTTTACTTCAAGAATTTTCTAGCTTGTTTCCTGAAGGAGATCCCCCAGGTTTACCACCTCTAAGAGGCATTGAGCATCAAATAGATTTCATTCCAGGAGCTGTTCTACCAAACAGACCTGCCTATAGAGCCAATCCAGAGGAAACTAAGGAAATCCAAAAACAAGTTGAGGAATTACTGACCCAAGGTAAAGTAAAAGAGAGTATGAGTCCTTGTGATATTCCTGTTATCATTGTCCCTAAGAAAGATGGAACTTGGAGAATGTGTACTGATTGTAGAGCCATCAATAAGATCACTGTGAAGTATAGATACCCTATTCCTAGGTTGGATGACATGTTGGATATGTTGCATGGGTCTAGATGCTTTAGCAAAGTAGATCTTAAACAAGGTTATTTCCAAGTGAGAATTAGGGAAGGTGATGAATGGAAAACTGCCTTTAAGACTAAATTTAGGATTGTACGAATGGTTAGTTATGCCCTTTGGTTTAACCAACTGCCCCTAGTACTTTCATGAGGTTAATGAATGAGGTCTTAAGGAAATTCATAGGGAAATTTGTAGTAGTTTACTTTGATGACATTCTTATCTACTCCAAAACCCTAAGTGAACATCTGATCCATCTTAGAGCTGTTTTTGTCACCCTACAGAAAGAAAAGTTGTATGCTAATTTCAAGAAGTGTTCTTTCTGTCTGGAGAAGGTTACATTCTTAGGATTTGTGATTAGTGCTGAAGGAATTGAAATGGACCAAGAGAAGGTTAAATCCATAACTGAGTGGCCAACCCCTAAGTCTGCTGGAGATGTTAGGAGTTTTCATGGATTAGCTAGCTTCTATAGACGTTTTGTGAAGGATTTCTCTACCATAGCTGCACCCTTGAATGAGTTAGTCAAGAAAGATGTAAGTTTTGAATGGGGAGAATCACAACAACAAGCCTTTGAGGAACTTAAGAAACGTCTAACTTCTGCACCTATCCTGAGATTGCCCAACTTTGATGAAATGTTTGAAGTTGAATGTGATGCCAGTGGAGTTGGCATTGGAGCTGTATTGCATCAAGGTAACAAACCTGTTGCCTACTTTAGTGAGAAATTGAAAGGAGCTTCCATAAATTATTCAACCTATGATAAAGAATTGTATGCCCTTGTCCGTTCTTTACAAACTTGGCAACATTATCTGCAACCTAAGGAATTTGTGATTCATACTGATCATGAGAGCCTTAAGTATCTAAAAGGTCAAGGAAAATTGAACAAAAGACATGCCAAATGGGTTGAATTCATTGAACAATTCCCTTATGTGATCAAGTATAAGCAAGGAAAAGAAAATGTTGTTGCTGATGCATTATCTCGTCGCTATACTTTGATTACTACTCTTTCATGTAACATGTTTGGTTTTGAGTCTATCAAAGAGATGTATCATTCTGATCATGACTTTAGTTCTATCTATCAAGCATGCATTGATTCACCTTTTGCTAAATATTACTTGCATGATGGTTATTTGTTTAAAGAACATAAGTTATGTGTACCAATGTGTTCATTAAGAGAGTTGTTGATAAAAGAAGCTCATGGAGGAGGTTTAATGGGTCATTTTGGCTCGTTAAAAACTTTGGAAACACTTAAGGAGCATTTCTTCTGGCCGCATATGAAAGCACATGTTGATAAGGTATGTGACCAATGTATTACTTGCAAACAAGCAAAATCTAGAACACAACCACATGGATTGTACACTCCCTTATCTGTTCCAAGCTCACCTTGGACTGATCTTTCTATGGACTTTGTATTGGGATTGCCTCGATCCAAAACTGGTAAAGATAGCATCTTTGTTGTTGTTGATAGATTTTCCAAAATGGCACATTTCATTGCATGTAAGAAAGTTGATGATGCTATTCATATTGCTGATTTGTTCTTTAAGGAGATTGTTAGATTGCATGGCATGCCACGTACAATTGTTAGTGATAGAGATACAAAGTTTCTAAGTCATTTCTGGCGTGTTTTGTGGAGTAGACTTGGTACTAAATTGTTATTTTCTACAACTGCTCACCCACAAACCGATGGTCAAACTGAAGTTGTTAATAGAACTTTGTCTCAACTGTTACGTGTTGTCATTCAAAAGAACTTAAAGAATTGGGAAGACTGCTTAGCTTATATTGAGTTTGCATACAATAGAGTTGTTCATAGTGGAACATTGCATTCTCCTTTTGAAGTTGTTTATGGCTTTAACCCTTTGTCCCCGCTTGATCTTGTTCCATACCTGTTCATGAACGTGTTAGTTTAGATGGTGAACGAAAAGCAAAACTTGTGAAAGAATTGCATGAAAAGGTTAAGTCACAACTTGAAGCTAAGAATAAAGTGTATGCCAATAGAGCCAACAGGAATCGTAAAGATTGTTATATTTGAGCCTGGTGATCTTGTTTGGTTACACTTGAGGAAAGAAAGATTCCCTAAGGAAAGGGACTCAAAGTTGAAGCCAAGAGGCGATGGACCGTTCAAAGTGTTGAAACGGCTTGGTGATAATGCCTATGTTCTCGATCTTCCTGAAGAAAGGTATGGTCCTATCTCTAAAACTTTTAATGTTGCTGACCTTTCTCCATTTAGTATTGATTCAGATTCGAGGACGAATCCTTCTCAAGTGGGAGGGAATGATGAGCTACAGCCTAACCTTGTGGATACAAACACTGAATGATGACACCTCACTACCCCGCACAGGTCCCATAACAAGGAGTATGGCTAAGACGTTACATTGTGTTGAATCATTTCTTTATAGGCATGAAGAGGATGAACCAAGCAGAGATGATGTCCATTGGGTTTATATGATACAAGCTTTGATCTAGTTGTATCAAAAGCATGTTGTACATATCTTTAGTTGTTCTTTTTAGTAAATGTTGGTTGGTTAACCTTGTTTTGGGATAGTTTGTGTTGTATTATTGCCTTGTCTTTCAGGTACACGTACTTAGCATGAAAATGCAATTAGAATCTGAATTTTTGTTCAAGCAAGGAGGTGATAAGCAAGTAGCTTACAAGCAAGGAGGTGACAAGCACTCATGTCAAATTCAAGAATTGTTCTCCACGCAAACAAGGATGGACAAGCTGCTCAAAGCTTTAACCAATAGGAAGAAGTCTTGCAAATGTTCAACCCAATCAAAATCAAGTTGGAGACAAGCAAGCAAGCTGCACAACGATTGATCCAATCAGATTAAGGCTGTTTAAGACCTGGGTCACACAAGAGAAGGTTTGAAAATTCAAAGTCAAACTTGCAACCAATCAAAGGCATTTCAAACCAAGTTGCTCAAAGTATTATCCAATCAAAATTGATCTAGAAATGTGGCTGAAACAAAGCAAAGAAGCACGGCAAGGAAACCAGCTTTCTTGGAACCAAAATTGTTCAAACAAGTTACCAAGTAAGCATGTTACTTTTTAGTCTTGTACTTTGTACTTTAAACCTTGTACCCTTGTAAATTTCGTTGGCTATAAGTAGAATAGGAAGCTGAATGTACAAAAAAACACAATTCAAATACATTTCAATCAAAACTTCCTTTAAGGAATTCTCAACTTTTCTAGTTGAAGTTTAAACCACTAAACGGTTTTCTTTCAAGTTCCTAGCCTAGAACTTGTTAGTATTTACTTCATTTTTGGTTTACAGCATCTTAGGGTCTCAATGAGGTTTTAGATGTGTTGGAATACCAAAGAGGAAGAGGTGTTGGTATAAATTGAGCCAAGAACAAACGGTTAAAGTTCAAGGGGTGTCTTTGGGATGTTCTTTGCCATAGCCAAGGTTCAAATCAGTTTGGAATAGGAGACAAAGTCTTGGAAACATTTTCTAGCCTTTATTTGGCTCATCAATTAGGATATCATCAAAGTAAACCACAACAAATCCTCCTATGAAGGTTCGTAAGACTTCATTTATCAGTCACATAAAAGAACTAGGGGCGTTGGTGAGCTCAAAGGGCATCACTAGCCACTCATAGAGCCCAAACTTGGTTTTGAATGCTGTCTTCCATTCATCCCCTTCTCTTATCTGTACTTGGAAGTACCCTTGTTTAAGGTCGATCTTGGTGAAGTACCTAAATCCATGCAACATATCCAACATATTGTCCAGACTAGGTATGGGATGCCTATACTTTACAGTGATCTTTTTATGGCACAGCAGTGAGTACACATTATTCAGGTTCCATCCTTTTTGGGTACTAAAATGACAGGGACGGCTGATGGGCTTAAGCGTTCTCTGATTTGTCCACTCGGTAGGAGTTCCTCAACTTTCCTTTGAATTTCCTTGGTTTCTTCAGGATTGGCTCTATAGGCTGGTCTGTGGGTAGGACAGCTATTGGGACAAAGTCTTTCTGGTGTTCTATTCCTCTTATAGGTGGTAATCCTGATGGTGGGTCAGTGGGAAAAAGAACATCGTACTATTGGATAAGTGATGCAACAGAGGTAGGTAGGTCGGGTGGTAGGTCTTCTACAGAAAGACAACACTCCTTGGAAATGAGGATGAGGACTGTTTGCTTGTTATAAAAGGCTCGTATGACCTCTCTTTTCTTCGCAAAATACCCACACTTCTTTTTAGAATCAGTGATACCTATGGGTACTACCTCTTTTCCCTTACTTTCTTGTTCTTACTTTCACTCTTAATGAATTCCTCAAATTTTCTTTCGCCTTCCTTTTCTTTAGGGTTGGTCCTAGACTTAGACATACGTTGATCTTCATGGACCTTATGGGGTGGGAGTGCATGCAACTTGTACAGTTTACCATTCAATTTGAAAGAATAACTATTTAAATGTCCATCATATGTCACACGTCTATCAAATTGCCATGGTCTACCAAGTAAGATATGACTAGCATGCACTAGATCAACATCACAAAGAGAAATCAGAACCTGCTTACTGACGCTAACTTCACCTGATGAGCTACAGCCTAACCTTGTGGATACAAACACTGATGATGACACCTCACTGCCCCGCACAGGTCCCATGACAAGGAGTATGGCTAAGAAGTTGTTGCATTGTGTTGAATCATTTCTTTATAAGCATGAAGAGGATGAACCAAGCAGAGATGATGTCCATTGGGTTTATATGATACAAGCTTTGATCTAGTTGTATCAAAAACATGTTGTACATATCTTTAGTTGTTCTTTTTAATATTGTTGGTTGGTTAACCTTGTTTTAGGATAGTTTTTGTTGTATTATTGCCTTGTTTTTCAGGTACACGTACTTAGCTTGAAAATGCAATTAGAATCTGAATTTTTGTTCAAGCAAGGAGGTGATATGCAAGTAGCTAACAAGCAAGGAGGTGACAAGCATCCATGTCAAAATCTGAATTGTTCTTCACGTTAAAGATGGATGGACAAGCTGCTCAAAGCATTAACCAATTGGGAGAAGTCTTGCAAATGTTCAAACCAATCAAAAACAAGTTGGAGACAAGCAAGCAAGCCGCACAAAGATTGATCCAATCAGCTCCTTGAAGATGACGGCTGATTAAGGCATAATTTGTTTGAAAATTCAAAGCCAAACTTGCAACCAATCAAAGGCAATTCAAACCAAGTTGCTCAAAGTATTATCCAATCAAAATTGATCAAGAAATGTGGCTGAAACAAGCAAGGAAGCACGGCAAGACAAACCAGCTTTCTTGGAACCAAAATTGTTCAAACAAGTTACCAAGCAAGCATGTTACTTTTAGACTTGTACTTTGTACTTTAAACCTTGTACCCTTGTAAATTTCGTTGGTTTTAAATAGCTTAGGAACCTGAATGTAAAGAAAACCACAATTCAAAGACATTTCAATCAAAATTTCCTTTAAGGAATTCTCAACTTCTCTAGTTGAAGTTTAAACCACTTAACGGTTTTCTTTCAAGTTCATAGCCTAGAACTTGTTAGTATTTACTTCATTTTTTACAGCATCTTAGGGTCACCATGAGGTTTTAGATGTGTTGGAATGCCAAAGAGGAAGAGGTGTTGGCATGAATTGAGCCAAGGACAAACGGTTACAGTTCAAGGGGTGTCATTGTGATGTTCTTTGCCATAGCCGAGGTTAAAAACAGTTTAGAATAGAAGACAAAGTCTTGGAAACGTTTTCTAGCCTTTATTTGGCTCATCAATTGGTATCAGAGCTTTGGTTAGTCTTCTATTCATGATTACATTGTTTAAACTTGCATATAAATGATGCTGCCCAAACCGTGTAGTAAACTGTTTTTTATGTCCATTTAGAATCTGTTAGTTTAGGTAGTTAGTTTATGTTTTAAAGTGTTTATTAGTTAGTTTACAACAGTTTGGTAAGTTAGTTTAAGTAGCCAAAACCGAAAACACCACAAAAAGAACTTAGGCTAGACTTAAGTGTTGTTAGAATCCGTTTGTGTAGTTTAAATTAAAACCGTGTGTAACTTGTTGTTTTTGTTCAATCTAGCTTAGACAATGTTCATTAGGTCCTAATCTAGAAGTTTAAATGGTAGTTTAGTTGAGTCCTTAAAACAGAAAACTTTGAACACAAAAATAGATTAGTTGATAGTTTAGTTTGTAATCAAGTTGTTAAATTCTTTTTTTTTGTAGTTGTGTGCAAACTGTTTTAGAAGTTGTAGTTGCTGCCTTATTTAGCTTGGTTAGACTAGTTTACAACATAGTTTAAAGGTTTAGTTGGTTGCTTAGTTTAGTACAAGAAAATCCGAAAACTAAAGAACAAAAAAAGTAGTTTTAGTTAACTATGTTTGCTGCCTAGTTTCTAGTTGATAAACGTTTGTTGAGTAGAATACAAAGACTTGCATCTAGTACCATCTAGTTTAGAAACTGATTGCATCCTAAAAACGAAAACCAAAGCAAAAACAAAGTAGAATAGATAACTTAAAGACAAAACAAAACAAGTTAGTTTAGTTTGCATCAAAACTGATTTCTATTAGTTGTTCTAGTAATCAGCCCTTATAATTGCATTTAGAAACAACTAAGTTGCATTTAGCTATCTTAAGATTAGTTAGATCATTAGCATCAAAAACAGAAAATTGCCAAAACCGTGTGTTTAGAACAAGTCTTTAAAACTCATTTGAAATCTTGGTGAATGCTAATAGCTATACCTTTTTGTTGATTTCAATTGTTTCAAACAACTTGTTGGACTTAGATACATCCTGGAAATTAGGAATTGTTTAAACCCCCACACTGTTAAAAAGCTATCCAATTGTTGTTTTAGATCAATTTCTGAACTTACCTTGCATTATAATCAATTTGAACTTGTTGTAATTGTGAATTGATTTCTCACTACATAGTGTTTAGCCGTGTTGTGTATGAGAAACTTTCAAATTCCAAATACAACAAACCTTGTGCAATTAAAGGCCGTGAGCAATGTCTCATGTAGGCCGTGAGCAGTAGTCTCACAACAATCAAGCAAACACCCCAAAGAAAGAAAATTAAGCTTCATTGAGAAACACACGAGAGAAAAGCCATTATTTGTCAACAAGTAAGAGGCAAGACAAGAGAGAATTGCACAAGAAAGAAAAGTGAGGAAAAGCCCAAGATTGAACATTGCAAAAGGGAAATTCCTGTGCAAAGCTCAAAAGAAAGAAAGTGCCAAAGAAAAACCCAAAGTGTTGTAGTTTTGAAATATTGAAAGTTTCTAAAGCAAACCCTTGCTGACACATTGTTTGTGTGCTTTTACTTTCACTTTACTTCAATTGATAATTGCATATGCTGTAAAGTAAATTGAGGGATTGTCTTAAACAACCCCGTAGATTTCATTCAGCCAGAACAACAATTTGACTTCTGTGATTTTCTTGAATCCTTAGGAGAAATAGTCCAAATTGCTGTTTTGAACAATTGTCAACATAAAGTAGAGTATTTGCATCTTGTCAATATTTTAATTGGCTTTTGAGATTGTTTTCTGAATCATGGGTCCCCAACAGAAAGATAATGCACCATCCCCCGTCCCCATCTACTCTTGTTCCATCCCCAGTCCCTGTTACCCTAGAGAATATACAGCAAACACTCACTTTCCTTGTTAATCAGTTTGGTTTAATGAAAGTGACATAGAGGATAACAAACAGAGGATAAGCAAAGTAGAAAAGCCAACCTCAGATCAAAAGGAACCTAGTATACCTTTTCAAGAAGGCACCTCTTATGGTAATGAGTCTCATGTTGAACGTAGAAAAGTCACATCACATAGAGGTAGAGGTAGAGGTCAAGGTAGTAATGGTGGTCGTAGGAACATTTCTTTTGAGGAGAGATTTGATTATCTCCCTGAGTACAATGAAGAACACTATCCGGAAGAACGGTATGATGAACGTCAGCCTGATAGAGATGAACATCTTGAAGAAGGAGTTCATTACTACTAAACTGACAATACCCCCCTTCCTAAGGGAAAAGTGATCCTTGAAGCTTATCTGCAATGGGAAACAAAAGTAGATCATATGTATTCTTGCACTAACTATTCTGAATTGGCCAAAGTGCGGTATGCAACTTTTGAATTTGTAGATTATGCTTTACTCTGGTGGGAACAATTGAAGAACACCAGGAGAAGAACAAGACAGCCCCCTGTTGTTACTTGGTCCTGAGCTGAAACAAGAGATGAGGAAGAGATTCATATCTCCTTCCTATGAAAGAAGCATTTTCCAGAAATTGCAACAACTTTCTCAAGGTAATAGATCTGTTGATGAATTTTATAAAGAATTAGAACATCTGCTTACCAGGGCTAACATAGAAGAAGCTAGAGGAAGCCACAATGGCTAGATTTCTAGCTGGTTTGAACAAAGAGATTGCATTTAAGGTGGAACTTACACCTTACTCTGATCTGGCTTCTATGGTTCACATTGCTGAGAAAGTGGAAAGACAACTGAAGGTTAAAACTTCTAACCCTTCTTTTCAGACTAATCCTTTGAGTTTTCCTAGAACACAGCCCAGGACGCCTTTCCGTCCACAACAAGGTCAAGGCCGTGGATTCCAAGGAAAATCAACCCAGAACATCCAAAATCGTCCAAAGCTTCCAATCACTGATAAAGGCAAAGCCAAGGTGGAAGGTACGCCTAATGTTAAGACTCGTGATATTCAATGTTTTAAATGCTTAGGAAAAGGTCATTTTGCTAATCAATGTCCCAACCCTAAACGCATCTTGTTTATTGAAGAGTCTAATGAGTATTATTCTGAGGAAGAATTGGAAGAGAGTGAAGAAAACAATGAAATTGAACAAACATGTGAGGAAGAAGAAGAGCTTAGTGAAGAGATTATGAGTGTGAAACAAAAGAGTTCTTAGTTGTCCGTCGAGCTCTAAGTGCCCAAATTAAAACTGAAGAACCTGAAATACAAAGAGAGAACATATTCCACATTCACTGTATGGTTAAAAAGAAAGTCTGCACTTTAATCATTGACTCCGGTTCATTGTACCAATGTTGCAAGTTTTGAACTTGTTAGGAAACTTGAGTTACCTTTAATTAATCACCCCCGTCCTTATAGACTTACATGGCTTAATGAGTGTGGTGAAGTTAAAGTAACAAAGCAAGTCCTAGTTCCTTTATCAATTGGTGGGTATTCTGCTGAGGTGTTATGTGATGTAGCCCCTATGCAATCAAGTCATATCTTATTAGGTAGACCGTGGCAATTTGACAACAAGGTTACATATGATGGTTACCTGAATAGATATTCCTTTAGGCATAACAACAAACTGTTCAAATTAAATGCCTTGCCCCCGCACAAAGTCTTTGAGGATCAACAACGAATGTTAAAAAGCCATAATGATCCAAAAGAAAAGGAACTGGAAAGGATTTTCATCAAAGAAAACCAACTGAAAACTTCTCATCTTAAAATTGAACCGAAAGAAATCAAAGTTTCTGCTGAACCATCTCTAAAGAAAAGTGCATTCTTTGCATCTCAAAGCGAGGTATTCCATGCTATCAATTCAAACAAAACTGTTTATATCTTGCTTTACAAAGAAACTCTGTTCTCTTCATCTGAAATACCATCTACTTTACCAAGTGAAGTTGCATCTTTACTTCAAGAATTTTCTAGCTTGTTTCCTGAAGGAGATCCCCCAGGTTTACCACCTCTAAGAGGCATTGAGCATCAAATAGATTTCATTCCAGGAGCTGTTCTACCAAACAGACCTGCCTATAGAGCCAATCCAGAGGAAACTAAGGAAATCCAAAAACAAGTTGAGGAATTATTGACCCAAGGTAAAGTAAGAGAGAGTATGAGTCCTTGTGCTGTTCCTGTTATCATTGTCCCTAAGAAAGATGGAACTTGGAGAATGTGTACTGATTGTAGAGCCATCAATAAGATCACTGTGAAGTATAGATACCCTATTCCTAGGTTGGATGACATGTTGGATATGTTGCATGGGTCTAGATGCTTTAGCAAAGTAGATCTTAAACAAGGTTATTTCCAAGTGAGAATTAGGGAAGGTGATGAATGGAAAACTGCCTTTAAGACTAAATTTGGATTGTACGAATGGTTAGTTATGCCCTTTGGTTTAACCAACGCCCCTAGTACTTTCATGAGGTTAATGAATGAGGTCTTAAGGAAATTCATAGGGAAATTTGTAGTAGTTTACTTTGATGACATTCTTATCTACTCCAAAACCCTAAGTGAACATCTGATCCATCTTAGAGCTGTTTTTGTCACCCTACAGAAAGAAAAGTTGTATGCTAATTTCAAGAAGTGTTCTTTCTGTCTGGAGAAGGTTACATTCTTAGGATTTGTGATTAGTGCTGAAGGAATTGAAATGGACCAAGAGAAAGTTAAATCCATAACTGAGTGGCCAACCCCTAAGTCTGCTGGAGATGTTAGGAGTTTTCATGGATTAGCTAGCTTCTATAGACGTTTTGTGAAGGATTTCTCTACCATAGCTGCACCCTTGAATGAGTTAGTCAAGAAAGATGTAAGTTTTGAATGGGGAGAATCACAACAACAAGCCTTTGAGGAACTTAAGAAACGTCTAACTTCTGCACCTATCCTGAGATTGCCCAACTTTGATGAAATGTTTGAAGTTGAATGTGATGCCAGTGGAGTTGGCATTGGAGCTGTATTGCATCAAGGTAACAAACCTGTTGCCTACTTTAGTGAGAAATTGAAAGGAGCTTCCATAAATTATTCAACCTATGATAAAGAATTGTATGCCCTTGTCCGTTCTTTACAAACTTGGCAACATTATCTGCAACCTAAGGAATTTGTGATTCATACTGATCATGAAAGCCTTAAGTATCTAAAAGGTCAAGGAAAATTGAACAAAAGACATGCCAAATGGGTTGAATTCATTGAACAATTCCCTTATGTGATCAAGTATAAGCAAGGAAAAGAAAATGTTGTTGCTGATGCATTATCTCGTCGCTATACTTTGATTACTACTCTTTCATGTAACATGTTTGGTTTTGAGTCTATCAAAGAGATGTATCATTCTGATCATGACTTTAGTTCTATCTATCAAGCATGCATTGATTCACCTTTTGCTAAATATTACTTGCATGATGGTTATTTGTTTAAAGAACATAAGTTATGTGTACCAATGTGTTCATTAAGAGAGTTGTTGATAAAAGAAGCTCATGGAGGAGGTTTAATGGGTCATTTTGGCTCGTTAAAAACTTTGGAAACACTTAAGGAGCATTTCTTCTGGCCGCATATGAAAGCACATGTTGATAAGGTATGTGACCAATGTATTACTTGCAAACAAGCAAAATCTAGAACACAACCACATGGATTGTACACTCCCTTATCTGTTCCAAGCTCACCTTGGACTGATCTTTCTATGGACTTTGTATTGGGATTGCCTCGATCCAAAACTGGTAAAGATAGCATCTTTGTTGTTGTTGATAGATTTTCCAAAATGGCACATTTCATTGCATGTAAGAAAGTTGATGATGCTATTCATATTGCTGATTTGTTCTTTAAGGAGATTGTTAGATTGCATGGCATGCCACGTACAATTGTTAGTGATAGAGATACCAAGTTTCTAAGTCATTTCTGGCGTGTTTTGTGGAGTAGACTTGGTACTAAATTGTTATTTTCTACAACTGCTCACCCACAAACCGATGGTCAAACTGAAGTTGTTAATAGAACTTTGTCTCAACTGTTACGTGTTGTCATTCAAAAGAACTTAAAGAATTGGGAAGACTGCTTAGCTTATATTGAGTTTGCATACAATAGAGTTGTTCATAGTGGAACATTGCATTCTCCTTTTGAAGTTGTTTATGGCTTTAACCCTTTGTCCTCGCTTGATCTTGTTCCCATACCTGTTCATGAACGTGTTAGTTTAGATGGTGAACGAAAAGCAAAACTTGTGAAAGAATTGCATGAAAAGGTTAAGTCACAACTTGAAGCTAAGAATAAGGTGTATGCCAATAGAGCCAACAGGAATCGTAAAGTTGTTATATTTGAGCCTGGTGATCTTGTTTGGTTACACTTGAGGAAAGAAAGATTCCCTAAGGAAAGGGACTCAAAGTTGAAGCCAAGAGGCGATGGACCGTTCAAAGTATTGAAACGGCTTGGTGATAATGCCTATGTTCTCGATCTTCCTGAAGAAAGGTATGGTCCTATCTCTAAAACTTTTAATGTTGCTGACCTTTCTCCATTTAGTATTGATTCAGATTCGAGGACGAATCCTTCTCAAGTGGGAGGGAATGATGAGCTACAGCCTAACCTTGTGGATACAAACACTGATGATGACACATCACTGCCCCGCACAGGTCCCATGACAAGGAGTATGGCTAAGAAGTTGTTGCATTGTGTTGAATCATTTCTTTATAGGCATGAAGAGGATGAACCAAGCAGAGATGATGTCCATTGGGTTTATATGATACAAGCTTTGATCTAGTTGTATCAAAAACATGTTGTACATATCTTTAGTTGTTCTTTTTAATATTGTTGGTTGGTTAACCTTGTTTTAGGATAGTTTTTGTTGTATTATTGCCTTGTTTTTCAGGTACACGTACTTAGCTTGAAAATGCAATTAGAATCTGAATTTTTGTTACAAGCAAGGAGGTGATATGCAAGTAGCTAACAAGCAAGGAGGTGACAAGCATCCATGTCAAAATCTGAATTGTTCTTCACGTTAAAGATGGATGGACAAGCTGCTCAAAGCATTAACCAATTGGGAGAAGTCTTGCAAATGTTCAAACCAATCAAAAACAAGTTGGAGACAAGCAAGCAAGCTGCACAAAGATTGATCCAATCAGCTCCTTGAAGATGACGGCTGATTAAGGCATAATTTGTTTGAAAATTCAAAGCCAAACTTGCAACCAATCAAAGGCAATTCAAACCAAGTTGCTCAAAGTATTATCCAATCAAAATTGATCAAGAAATGTGGCTGAAACAAGCAAGGAAGCACGGCAAGACAAACCAGCTTTCTTGGAACCAAAATTGTTCAAACAAGTTACCAAGCAAGCATGTTACTTTTAGACTTGTACTTTGTACTTTAAACCTTGTACCCTTGTAAATTTCGTTGGTTTTAAATAGCTTAGGAACCTGAATGTAAAGAAAACCACAATTCAAAGACATTTCAATCAAAATTTCCTTTAAGGAATTCTCAACTTCTCTAGTTGAAGTTTAAACCACTTAACGGTTTTCTTTCAAGTTCATAGCCTAGAACTTGTTAGTATTTACTTCATTTTTTACAGCATCTTAGGGTCTCCATGAGGTTTTAGATGTGTTAGAATGCCAAAGAGGAAGAGGTGTTGGCATGAATTGAGCCAAGGACAAACGGTTACAGTTCAAGGGGTGTCATTGTGATGTTCTTTGCCATAGCCGAGGTTCAAATCAGTTTGGAATAGAAGACAAAGTCTTGGAAACATTTTCTAGCCTTTATTTGGCTCATCATCACCACAATCATTCAACCATGCAAGTTTGTGAGGGTGAGGGTGATTAGTCATAGGCAAGTTCAATTTTCTAACCAATTCAATACTAGCCACATTTGCACAAGAACTGGAATCAATGATCATAGTGCACACTTTACCATTTATCATGCAATGAATATGGAAAAAGTTTTCTCTATGTTTTTCATGATCATCTAATTTCGGATACGCATTCAAAGCTATACGCACAAGGAATTCCTTAGTATCATAGTCAACTTATGCTATTAAGTTCTCTTAGGGTTCAGTTTCATTATCATGCTCGGACTCAGTCACATATTCATTAGTTGATGAGGGAACAAGAAAGAACCTTCCTTTAACTCCTAAACACAGCTTGGACAAGAAATGAGTGCAACACAACATTGCAAAGAAGACCTTGCAACAAACTGTTTCTGTTTGGCGTGTGAGATGAACAAAGCTAACAAATGGCTTCAACTAAGTTGGGCAAGCCTCAACCCTCTCAAATGATATTCACCCCAAGTGTATAAGCCCACAAACAAGGTTGTTCAAGCCTTTAAGGGATTCATAACCTTGAATCAAAGGGAAAACACAAGACAAAGTCATGGGGAGAAAAACAACTTTCTGTTGATTTGTATAAAAACTGAATTGTCTCTATGTTTACAACGAATTCTAAGTCTATTTAACAAGTATCCTAAGCTTCTAAGAGAAGATATCAGATGTAAAAGGTCCAATGAGAGCTGAGAAGAAAGGTAAGCTAATCTAAAGTTGAAAAGAAAAGAAAGATATAAAGCTGTCTTTCCCAGCAGTTTTGGCTGAAACTTTGTCCTTGTTTGCAACTTGTTTAGGATGTCTAAATTGTGAATGGCTAAGCTTTAGGCACAGATGAGATGTCTTGTAATGTTCCTGAGAGTTGCTTGGAAGCTTGGCTTGTGATTGGTTCGCAATTATGCTGAAAACAGCCTTGTATCCAAAACCGGACAAAGTTGACACCTGAATTATTTTGGATTATTTGATCATCTTCCACTCCAAATTAGGTTTTGCAATACAAACAAGAGTTGTAGAGCTTTTCCTGAAGTTGAGTTTTGGCACCGGAATGACGTATTTGAAGCTTGGAAGAGTCAGTTATGGCTGTTGGAAGTTTGATCTGCTTCGGATGTGGACCTTTGGAAGTAGGTGACTAAGCAGCCTGCTTCGTGAGGAAGTTCATTGAGCTGTGTACAAGCCGGGTGTCAAACTGCCTACTTCACTGTTCAGTTTTAGCCTTGTTTTTGAACTTTGGATCCGTTTGATTATTGCTTCCTTGAGCCTAAATCAGTCCAAACACACAAAACAACATATGCAACATATACAACATGTCCTAAGGTTTGTTAGACTATAAGAGACATGAACTTGCAGTTAGGAATGGTCAGATGACCCTTAAACATTCATACAAGTGCTACATGTCTTAGAGGACTAACAAGTGCAATGTTTGACATGCTTGACATGTTGTTGATGCCTCATAGGAGTGCATCATTAGTTTCCTCAATTAACATGACTTTTTTAGCGTTAGGACACTCTCTTCCTATGTGACCACAACCTTGACACTTAAAGCATTTAATGTCTCTAAACCTGCTGGAGGGGTCAGATGAATTCTTTGAAGAGTTTTTGTGTGTGCCTTGGTCTTCTTGCTTTTGTGTGCCTGTCACACAGCTTTCAAACTTTTCTGACCCAGTTTGGTAACATGTGGGGTCTCCTGTACGCCGTGAGCTCTGGGTACCTGAAGACCTGTTTTGAAACCTTGAAGAAGATTGATTAGTACGATAAAATGAATTGAAATTAGAGGATCTATGTACCTTTAGCTATTGTTCAATCTTCTCAGCCATGTGGACCATGGACGTACCTCAAGATAAGGTTGAAGTTCAACCTTCTGGGCAATCTCCATATTTAGTCCATGCAGGAAGAAGACTTTGGTGGCTTCTTCAGGTTCCTGCAAATTGGATCTTTCATACCAGATTTTTAATTCTTTGTAAAAATTTATCCACAGTTTTGGAACCTTGTTTCGAGTTTTGCAAACTTGTGAAAATAGAACTTTCAAAATTTTTTGGAAAAAATCGATGTCTCATTTCATATTTCATTTCTTCCCAAGTGACAAGGGGTTTTCGTGTTTTTGTCCTATTTCGACACAAATTTGTCCACCAATTTAACGCGTATCCGAAAAACTAGGTACAAGTGTACCTCACCTTTTCTAACTCAGTATAGTTGGCACAAGAAAAGATTAAATCCACTTTTGTTTCCCACTCTAAGTATTCCTCATTGTTACTTTTACCATAAAACGTTGGAATGCTTATTTTTGTTTTTAGAAAATCGTCATCTTGTGGGTAAAGGAGATTATGTCGTCTTTGGTAACCACCGGGAGGGTGGTCATCCAAGTCATTCTCATCTAATTCAAATTGATTATACATGTCATTATACCTTCTCGGAGCATGTCTTCTTGGCAGTGGTGAAGGTACAAACCTTCTTGGTTCAATGTGAGGTGGTGTATGGCTCTCCTCCTCAGCTTCTACTTGTGGAGGCGGTCTTGTTTGTGGTGAAGGGACGACATTACTAGTTCCTTGTCCATCACTTGACTTTTAGCTCTTTTCAACATATTCCAACCTATTTTTGATTATTTCGTTATCGTGCGTAAGTTTCTTTAGCATCTCTAGCATTTGTTGTTGAGTGTTGTCATAAGGCTCAACCTCCTTTGACTTGGTAGGTGAGGATTGACTACTATGCTCCATGTCACACCTAAATCGAACAAAGAACAAGAACGAAAAGAAAGAAAACAAACTAACACAAAAACAAACAAACGTGAATTGGTTAGTGAAAACAAAATACGATCACTCCTCTTTCTTTTATTTCAACTCTCTTACCACTTTTTTCCTTGATCAACCTGAGGTCAATAAAATTCAAAGTGATCAATTAAGAAATGTGTTTGCCAAGCCTTCTTCCAAGCACACTAGTTTCCACTTTTCTCACTCTTTCGGCTTCAAATTTGCTCCAACTTGTTTCAACACCTTGCTGCACCTATCCAGGTCACTTTACCACCAAAATATATTCCAAATGACGGCAAAATGTAATCCAAAATAGTGTCAACCTGTGAGGTATCAATTAAGAGAGTTTGGGCACAATTAACACCAAAAAAGTATCAAAACGGAACCAAAGAGAGAGAAACACCAACTTGAACTTTTCCACTAAGATTCAAAGCATATAAGAAACAAAAATTATGTCTAAGGCTGAACCAAAGATGAACTAAGTGTTGCCGTGGGCAATCTTTAGCCAATTTTGATTCTATGCATTTATTATCCACAATATGGTTCAAAGCATGCAACAACCAAGCATCCAAGTGTTTCATTAGTTCAATGGGCTCAGTATATGGTAAAATAAAGATAGGGTACGGTCATACCTAGCAAGGTTAATCGAGGGTACCCGAAATCGCCAAATTGCACCAAAACAATTGTTGAATAATGCACAAATGTCCTACCCTTTTTCCTTTCTCTTTTTCTTTTTTTTCTCTTGTTTTTCTTACTGAGAATTATGGGAGGAAGTCTCAATTTTCTGAAAATATTTTTTCTGATAGGGGCAAAACGTAATTTCACTCTTTTGCCAAAAATTTTATTTTTGGACAATTCCGTGCAATTAGCTATCAATTTCATCAAAGTACCTTCAAATATGTGAAATTTGTAGGACCTCAGGCGCTACCATCTCTCCCAAAACCAATTGGTGACAGGAGATGCGCATACCCCAGCCTTATAGTGCATTCAGCACACACAAGCGCCCACGGCATTCGACTGTGACTTGGCCCACCAGCCTACGCGCCACGGGACAATTGCTGCACCTAACAATCTCCCCCTCAGCATATGCTCCCGCTGGGAATCGAACCTGTGACCTTGGCTCTGATACCACTTGTAGGACCTCAGGCGCTACCATCTCTCCCAAAACCAATTGGTGACAGGAGATGCGCATACCCTAGCCTTATAGTGCATTCAGCACACACAAGCGCCCACGGCATTCGACTGTGACTTGGCCCACCAGCCTACGCGCCACGGGACAATTGCTGCACCTAACAAAATTAACCTCGTAAATGTCTTAGTTTTATGCAAAAGACAAGAGATTTGGTAAATTTAGGGTTTTTAAGGGTGTTTCGGCCTGATTGGGGTTTTTAGTGAATGAAGGTTGTAGAACGTGATTTGTTCAGTGGAATGGGTTACGTTTGATGGGGAATAACAATTTTTAAGGTTAATTTGGTTATGGGATGAGTTTCAGGCTGTGTTAAGGTAAACGTTCAAAATTAGGGTTTTGAAATTAGGGTTCATTCGGATGTTTTGGTCCTTTTGGTTCTGGACGGGTTTTTGGTAGAATTGGTTGAGGATTGTGGTGTGAAGGTTCATATGATGCTGATTGGGATGTGTCTTGGTGTTTTGGGTTCGCTTGTGGGGTGGTTTTGTGCCGTAGGGGCTGGAATCGCTTAACTAGGATTTCTGTGGGGGTTGAATTCGATTTTGGGATAGCTTCGGTAGCAACTAGATGAATTGAGACCTAGGTGGCTTTGTAGGCGATTAGCGCAATTTTATGCGGCTGAAAGTAACCTAGATGCAAAGAACCCTAACTTGTTCAAGCTTGATAAACAAAATTCAGCAATTTAGCACCAAAGATATGAAGCAAGTGACGCTTAAATGATTAACAAAATGGATGAATCAAAATGCAAAATTCAAAGTAGGACCTAAACACAAAGAAAAGGCTCTCGTTTTTTTAAAATATGAAAAACACCAAATAACATGATGAATATGGTAGTATGAAGGACACGAGACTGGACTTGAAGTGAATGGGAAACGGACACACACGAAAAGGAATAGTGGAATAGAGTAACCTACGCTCTGATACCAATTGATGCGTGCTAAACGTGGGTTTTTTTACTTTCCACCTTCAAACGCCCTTCACTAGGGTTTAGGCACAAGGAAAAGAACTTAATTTTGCTTCCGTATTGATGAAACGTTTGGTTCAATCGAGAAAGAACCAAGACTTCAAGATGGTCGTTGATCAGGCAAACCGGATGGTCCTCCTGGACAGCACCTTTTAGCAATGACAATACCTTCAAAACGCTCAACCTTGAAGGATAATAGCCTACATTTTAGTGCAAAACCAAGAAAACAATGTCTCACAATTTAGAGAGTAAACAAATGTTTAATTTTCATTCAATTCTAAGCCACCAGCCTTCGGACATTTTGACCTTTATTTATGCTATCCAAACTGTTCTAAATGAGGCTGAGATGGAGTAAATTCCATCTCAAAAAAGCTAGCTGAATTTTGGTTCAAAAGCTATTTGAAAGTTGAAATAAAATTGAAATTTGAAACTAGATAGGAAAACTAATTTCTCTTGATATCTTCTTGGGCCCTTAGCCGTGTGTTTGAAGGCTAATTAGGGCTTGATTGGCTGATCTTTTGCTCTTGGATGAGGTCTTAGCTTGAAGTCCAAATAGGGTTTGAATTTGAGTTCAAACAGATTATCCTTTTCAATTCAACTTGTAATCTTGTTTAGGCTTGAAATCTGATCATCTCCTTTGTCTTCGAAATGCCGTGTATTATCGATGACAATTTGATGGATGACTTGTCTTGTATCTTGAAATTCAAGTGTCAAATTGGTTTGAGTTGGAAATTCAAGTTATGTTTGCATTTTTGGATTCAAAGTGAACCCAACTTTTGAATCCCCTTGGTCGGCCCTTATCTTGTCTTGTAGATGACCTTAAGTTGATTATTTGAGAGGAAATTCCAGCTTGGACTTGTCTTGGAAATTGATGCGTGCAACTCGTGGGCTCCAACAATTCCACCTTCCAAACGTCCTTCACAAAGGGTTAGGCACAAGGAAGAAGACTTCCCCTTGCTTCCTTAGTGATTAAAAACGTGTGGATTAAACGAATGAGCAAGACCAACACTTCAAGATGGTCGTTGATCAGGCAAACCAAAACGACCCTCCTGGACGGCACCTTTAAGCAATGGCAATACCTTCAATATGCTCAACTTTGAAGGATCTTAACCTCGGTTTTTAATGCAAAACCAAGAAAACAAAGTCTCACACAAAGTGAAAGAAATATCAAGGATTCTTATTCATCAAAAGGTGTGTTTACAATCAGCCAAAGGGGTCTATTTATAGGCCTAAAATCGTCCCTCTTCAGCCTTGAAATGGCTAGAAATAATTCAAATAAAGCTATCTAACAAATGTTTAAATTTTAACTTTGCTTGAATTTTAAAACTAAGATAATTCTAGCTAAAACTTGAAATGCTTGCAAGATGTTATCTCCTCTATGTCCAGCCGTGTTTGAGGAGCCAATGATGTCTTGGAGAAGCTGATTTGATGAGTGGGATGAGGCCTGAAGTTGATTAGGCTGATTTCATCTTGAATTTGAAGCCTCTATTTGGTTGAAACTTGAATTCAAACCAAGGTTGAATTTAAATTCAAGTTTGGCTTTGAATTCAAATTCAAATTCATCATCATCCTTTGCTTGAATGTGGCCGGCCCTTTGGAAGATGATTGTTGATTTCAATTTGAACAAGAGACTCCATCTTGGACATATTTGAATTTGTCTTAGTGTAGACAAACATTCTCTTCAAACATCAAACATTCTCTTCAAACATTCTCTTTCTTTTTGGTAGCACACGCCTACAAGAACATCTTGGAGTTCCATTTGGCTTAGAAATTTCATGTACCTAATTTACCTACAAATCAAATACATAAAACCAAGATCACAAGACACAAGATAAATTCAAAGACAAAGAATGTAGACGTGCATGCTGATACACGCTCAAGTTGAAGGTTTAATGAAATGAACCCAAGGAGTCTTAGGTTCATCTTGAACATGCTTGTACAAGAAGGTGGCAACTTGATGACAAAGTTCTCTTGCCCTCCTTCTTGTCATAGGACCTTTGACCTCTTGATGGGGCCCTTGATCCTCATCGGACCCTTGATCCTCATCAATCCCCCCTCCTCAAAAGGATTCGTCCTCGAATCAAAAAGGTCATCGTTGAAAGGGGTGAGGTCAGCAACATTAAAAGTAGGTGAAATTGAACCATACCTGTCGGGAAGATCAAGGATGTATGCATTGTCACCTATGCGTTTCAATACTTTAAAAGGTCCATCTCCTCGAGGCAACAATTTTGACTTTCTTTCATTGGGAAATCTTTCTTTGCGCAAATGTAACCACACCAAATCTCCAGGTTTAAACACAACTCGTTTCCGATGTTTGTTAGCTCGTCTTTCATAAGCTTTGTTTTTCTTTTCAAGTTGTGTTTTAACTTGTTCATGTAGTTTCTTTATCTTTTCCGCTTTTTGTTTACCATCAAGACTAGAACGTTCATGCACAGGAATAGGAATCAAATCGAGGGGAGACAAGGGATTAAAGCCATACATGATTTCAAATGGACTATGCAAAGTACCGTGATGGACACTCCTATTATATGCAAATTCGATATAAGGTAAACAATCTTCCCAATGTTTAATGTGTTTTTGCAAAATGGCACGCAAAAGTTGAGAAAGAGTACGATTAACGACTTCACTTTGTCCATCCGTTTGTGGGTGTGCGGTGGTTGAAAACAACAATTGTGTACCAAGTTTAGCCCACAAAACACGCCAAAAATGACTCAAAAATTTCGTATCTCTATCACTTACAATTGTACGTGGCATGCCATGCAATCTAACAATTTCTTTGAAGAACAAATCAGCAACATGCGTGGCATCATCAACTTTCCTACATGCAATGAAATGTGCCATTTTCGAAAATCGATCAACCACAACATAAATGCTATCGCGTCCTCCCCGAGACCTAGGAAATCCTAAAACAAAGTCCATGGAGATGTCACTCCAAGGGGCATCAGGGACGGGTAAAGGTGTGTAAAGGCCATGTGATTGGGTCTTGGATTTGGCTTGTTTGCAAGTGATGCAACTACCACACAACCTCTCGACGTCTACTCTCATGTGGGGCCAATAGAAATGTTCCTTAAGAGTCTCAAGGGTTTTGAACACTCCGAAATGACCCATTAAACCTCCTCCATGGGCTTATCTAGTCAATGCTTCTCGTAGGGATGATTGGGGAACGCACAATTTTTGTTCTTTGAAAAGATATCCCTCATGTATGTAAAATTTCCCGAATGGTGCTTCTTTACATGCCTCAAAAATGGTGCCAAAGTCATGGTCATTGGGGTATAATTCCTTAAGTGATTCGAATCCTAAGAAGCGTGAAGATAATATAGTCACTAATGTGTATCTCCTAGAGAGGGCATCGGCAACTATATTATCCTTTCCTTGTTTGTACTTAATCACGTAAGGGAATCGTTCTATGAACTCTACCCATTTGGCATGTCTTTTGTTCAACTTTCCCTGCCCTTTAAGATACTTAAGGCTTTCGTGGTCAGTGTGGATCACAAACTCATTAGGTTGAAGATAGTGTTGCCAAGTTTGTAGGGATCTCACAAGGGCATAAAGTTCCTTATCATAGGTAGAGTAATTCAATGCTGCTCCTTTCAACTTTTCACTAAAGTAGGCTATGTGTTTCTTATTTTAGGTCAAAACTGTGCCTATACCCACTCCACTTGCATCACACTCGATCTTAAAGGTCTCGTCAAAATTTGGTAGCCTAAGTATGGGTGCAGTGGTCAGCCTACGCTTGAGCTCATCAAATGCCTGTTGTTGTGGCTCTTCCCACCTAAAAGGCACATCTTTTTTTACAATTTCGTTTAGGGGTGCAGCTATGGGAGAAAAATCTTTGACAAAGTGTCTATAAAAGCTTGCTAGTCCGTGAAAACTGCGAACTTCCCCTACATTCTTAGGTATAGGCCACTCCACAATTGACCTAACCTTTTCCTCATCCATCTCTACTCCCTTAGCCGAAATGACAAAGCCTAGAAAAACTACGCGTTCTAAACAAAAGGAGCACTTCTTAAAGTTGGCGTAAAGTTGTTCTTGCTTAAGCTTTTCAAAAACAGCTCTAATGTGGTCAAGATGATCTTCTATGGCTTGGGAATAGATTAGGATATCATCGAAATAGACAACGACAAATCGTCCTATGAACGCACGTAAGACTTCATTCATTAGCCTCATAAAGGTACTAGGGGCGTTGGTGAGCCCGAAGTGCATCACTAACCACTCATAGAGCCCAAACTTGGTTTTGAATGCAGTCTTCCATTCGTCCCCTTCTCTAATGCGTACCTGGAAGTACCCTTGCTTAAGGTCAATTTTGGTGAAGAATTTAGATCCGTGCAGCATGTCTAACATATCGTCTAGCCTAGGTATGGGGTACCTATACTTGATGGTAATCTTGTTTATGGCTCGGCAATCGGTACACATTCTCCACGTTCCATCCTTTTTGGGTACTAAAATTACTGGGACGGCAGATGGGCTTAGGCTCTCTCGGACTTGTCCACTTGCTAGGAGCTCCTCTACTTGCCTTTGGATTTCTTCGGGGTTGGCTCGATAGGCTGGGCGATTTGGTAACACGACTCCTGGGACAAAGTCGATTTGGTGTTCTATTCCTCTAATGGGTGGTAACCCGGATGGTGGTTCGGAGGGAAATAGAACTTCATATTCTTGGATAAGGGACGCAACTGAGGTAGGTAAGTTTGGTGGGAGTTCTTCTAGGGCAAGGTGACACGACTTTGGGATGATGATGAGGAGGACAGTTTGGTTGTTATAAAGTGCGCGTGTGACCTCTCTTTTCTTTGCGAAATACCCACACTTCTTTTTGGACTCGTTGACACTTAGGGGCACTACCTCTTTTCCCTTGCTCTCGTGTTTTTTGTTCCCACTTTTCATACACTCCACGAATTTTCTCTCGGCTTCTTTTTCCTTAGGATCGGCTCTAGACTTGGACATGCGTTGGTGATCCTCGTGGACTTTGTGTGGTGGTAGTGCATGCAATTTGTACAATTTGCCATTCAATTTGAAAGAATAACGATTCAAATAACCATCATATGTGACATGTCGATCAAATTGCCATGGCCTACCAAGTAAGATATGACTAGCATGCATTGGAACGACATCACATAAAACATCATCTTTGTAACTACCAATGCTAAGAGAAATCAAAACTTGTTTACTTACGCTAACTTCACCGCAGTCATTTAGCCATGAAAGTTTGTAAGGATGCGGATGATTAGTCATAGGCAAATTCAGTTTTCTTACTAATTCGATGCTAGCCGCATTCGCACAAGAACCAGAATCAATGATCATGGTGCACACTTTACCATTTATCATGCAATGAATATGGAAAATGTTTTCTCTATGTTGTTCGTGATCATCTAATTTCGGATATGCATTTAAAGCTCGACGCACAACAAGAAACTCCTTAGTGTCAAAATCATCTAATGCGCCTAGATCCTCTTCAGGTTCAATTTCATTATCATGCTCAGACTCGTTTTCATGCTCGGACTCGGACACATATTCGTTTGTCTCTTCAATTAACATGATTCGTTTTGCATTAGGACATTCTTTTCCTATGTGACCACGTCCTTGACATTTATAACATTTAATGTCTCTAAACCTGTTTGAGGGATCCGAAGAATTTCCGGTAGGAGCCTTTTGTTGGGTGCATTCATCTCTCCTTTGTGTGGATTGCACACGATTGTCCATTCTTTGTGACGCACCTTGGTCACGTGCTTGGCCTCCTGTAGGCCGTGAACTTCCCGTTCCTGAAGGCTTGTTGGAAAACCTTGACGAAGACTGATTAGTACGATAATTGGAATTGAAATTGGTAGAATTACGTACCTTTAATTGTGTTTCAATCTTTTCAGCCATATGTACCATGGTGGTGAGGTCGAGATAAGGTTGAAGATCAACCCTTTGCGCAATCTCTCTGTTTAAACCATGTAAGAAACGAGCTTTGGTGGCCTCTTCAGGTTCCTGCAAGTTAGACCTTTCCAACAAAATTTCTAACTCTTTATAGTACTCGTCTACACTTTTGGAACCTTGACGTAAGTTGTGCAAATTCGTGAAAATAGAACTCTCATAATTGTTTGGAATAAAACGTTGTCTCATTTCAAACTTCATTTCTTCCCAAGTAGCAATTGGAGGTTGTCTCGTCTTAGTTCTATTTCGACACAAATTCGTCCACCAATTAAGTGCATAACCAGAAAATTCAATGGAAGCATACCTCACTTTTTGCAATTCACTATAATTGGTACAAGAAAAGATCAAATCCACTTTCGTTTCCCATTCTAAATATTCCTCCGCATTACTTTTACCATAATACGTGGGAATATTTATTTTGGTTTTAAGAAAATCATCATCTTGCGGGAAAAGGGGATTTTGACGTCTTTGGTAACCACGGGGAGGGTGGTCATGATGAGCCAAACGAAGGCTAGATAAACGTTCCAAGGACTTTGTCTCCTATTCCAAATTGATTTGAACCTCAGCTATGGCAAAGAACATCACAATGACACCCCTTGAACTGTAACCGTTTGTTCTTGGCTCAATTTATACCAACACCTCTTCCTCTTTGGTATTCCAACACATCTAAAACCTCATTGAGACCCTAAGATGCTGTAAACCAAAAATTAAGTAAATACTTAACAAGTTCTAGGCTTTGAACTTGAAAGAAACCGTTAAGTGGTTTTAACTTCAACTAGAAAGTTGAGAACTCCTTAAAGGAAAATCTGATTGAAATGTATTTGAATTTTGTGGTTTTTTGTATATTCAGGTTCCTACCTTACTTATAACAAACGAAAATGACATAGGTACAAGGTTTAAAGTACAAAGTACAAGACTAAAAATGACATGCTTGCTTGGAACTTGTTTGAGCAACTTTTGGTCCCAAGAAGGCTGGTTGCTTGCGTTTCTTCCTTTCTTGATTTCAACCATAATTTTGATTGCTTAATACAATGAGCAGCTTGGTTTGAACTAGGCTTTGATTGGTTGCAAGATGGTCTTTGAATTTTCAACCCTTTCTTGCGTGAGCTAGGCTTTAAACAATCTCAATTTGATTGGATCATTTGTTGTGCAGCTTGCTTGCTTGTCTCTTTGCTTGTTTTTGATTGGTTTGAAGATTTTCAAGACTTCTTCCAATTGGTTCATGAAATGAGCAACTTGTCCATCCATTCCAACGCGAAGAAGAATTCAGATTTGACATGGGTGCTTGTCACCACCTTGCTTGTAAGCTACTTGGTTATCACCTCCTTGCTTGAACAAAAATTCAGGTTCTAATTTCATTTTCAAGCTAAGTACGTGTACCTGAAAGACAAGGCAATAATACAACACAAACTATCCTAAAACAAGGTTAATCAACCAACAATATTAAAAAGAACAACTAAAGATATGTACAACATGGTTTTGATACAACTAGATCAAAGCTTGTATCATATAAACCCAATGGACATCATCTCTGCTTGGTTCATCCTCTTCATGCCTGCAAAGAAATGATTCAACACAGTGTAACAATTTCTTAGCCATACTCCTTGTTATGGGACCTGTGCGGGGCAGTGAGGTGTCATCATCAGTGTTTGTATCCACAAGGTTAGGCTGTAGCTCATCATTTTCAATGTAAAACTCTCTTTGACCTATCTTCAAAGACACCAAGCAACAAACACAAGATACACAACATATATGACATGTCCTAAGGGTTAGTTAAGACTATAAGACATAAGAAGTAGCAATAGTGTGTGCGGAGTTAACAGTGATATGCCATGTCTTACAGAACTAACATGTGACAATAGATGATACATGAAAATATGTTGCGTTGACCCCATTGTGGGCTCATCATTCCCTCCCTCTTGAAAATGATTTGTCCTCGAATCTCAACATGGATAGAATAAGGGATAAGGGTTTAGGATGTACACGTATGCTCAACTACACCATAACCAAATAGGAACATGATAATACAAATGGTGAAGGTGAAATACCTTGGTGCATCCTTATCTTTGAAGAAAGAATAAGGTGTGTACACGCTTTCTAAAATGTTTAGGATGTATTAACAATATGATAACAAAAATTTTAGAACACATACATCCTAACAGATAAAACAACATCCAAAAAGCATATTGCAACATGTTAACACTAAATGTACAAATCTTACAGACATGTGCAATATTTAGACAAGATGCATCAATTGAGATGACAACAGGCAGACATTCAACAAGATGAGATGAAATAGATATTTTGGAAATAGAATCTTCATCTATACTAATTATGTCATTCAATTCATTAACTAGTTCATCCAAGGATTTATGTTCATTTGTAGCTGAATCTATTTCAATAATGACATCATGATCAAGCTCTACATCAAGTAGACAATCTAGTTCAGCTAACATCAAATCATAAGAATCTAGTTTATCAATGTCATTCTCAACAGAATTACTTACATCAATGTCATCAATGAAATGTACAGGATGTAATTCAGATTGTAACCCAGAAACAAGCATCTCAGCAGAATGCAGATCATGCACAGGGATTTCATTTATATGCATGTCACAATGTAAATCATTTTCAGACAAAGTGTTATCACAATTAACATCATCTATAAGCAAACGACTAACACTTTGGAAATCACCAACAGATTCAAGTGAAGGGTCTTCTTCAGACAGTACACAAGGTTGAACATGCAATTCAGATAAAGGAGTTCCAGTTTCAGGCATCTTGGGGCTAATTTCATACAAACTATCATCATTCACAGAAATTTCGGATTGTAAGTCTTTGTTCTTTTCGGATTCTATCAATACTTGCACCATGTCTCTAAGTTGAAGCAATGCATTTTCAATATTATCCATAGGCTGACTCAAATTGCTTAACTTAACTGGATTTGGTTGTCATTTTCAGAATCACAAGAGTTCAGTTCATACCCATAGTTTTGATTAACTTGCCATGGGATTAGGTTTGATTGAACAATCTTTGCCTTTTTATACATGTCATAAAGTGATGAGAATTTTTCAGAAAACATGCAATCAGCGATCTCCTTATCTAATCCAGCAAAGAACCTAATCATGCTTAATTCCTCATGTTCTTCAACATAAGCATAGTACAAATCATCAAGCATTTCATTGTAATATGCACTAACGTCTTTATTGCACTGAGAAAGAGTTTGATATCTAGGAGTTTTACATTCCCAATATCCAACCCATAAACCATTCTTACGACCAAAGGAGTTCATACGTTTTTCCAGTTCATCATAGTCTCTCCTATGGCATTCAACTCCCCAAATGGTTTCTAGAATCATGTTTAATCAAAACAATCAACCAAGATGGCAAAACAATGAGATAAATAAGTCAGAATACAAGCAAGTAAGATCAAACTATAACTTTAACAAAACGAAAATTTCTACTTCAAATTGACAATTGAATAAACAACAATCTTGGACTATCTAAGATTCAAAGAAAAATAGAAGTCAAGTGATGTTTTTGGCTGAATCAAAGAAAGCTAAGGGTTTGTACAGAACAATCCTTTAACTTACTTTAAACTTTAATGCACATTCAATTGTAAATAAAGTGAAAGACAGTACATACACACAAGTGTTCAACAAGGGTTTGTTCAAGGAACCTTTTACAACAGTCAACACTTTTGGTGTAGGTATTTGCTTTTGGTTTTGCACAATTCACCTTTTGTGAACTTTGGATGGCTATATCTCACTTCTTGTGCAAATCACTCATACGTCTTGTCTCTTGCTTTTTGACGTTAAAAATGACTTTTCTCTCAGTTTCTTTCACAAACAAGCCTAATTATTTTCCTTTGGATTGGCTTTGTCTGTTTTGTGAGTCTACTGCTCACTTGCCTTTATGAGACATTGCTCACGGCTTCTTTTTCTTTGGTTTTACTTGCACAAGTTTTGGTGTGGCTTTTGTGAAACGTTCTTTGAACAACACGGAAGAACACTAATGATATGAAAACTGTTTCACAAATTTAACAACCAAATATAGATGAAAGTTCAATGCAAGTTGAAGAAGTGTAAAGACAACAAGATGATAACAGGGTCGGCAATTTAACAGTGTAGGGATAAATATAGACAAGTGATCCTAAGTAAGAACTTAAGTCCAATAAAGTCTTTAAACAATTGAATCAATCCCAAGTAAAGATAAACGTAAAGCCAACGTTAAAATTTGAAATCAAATCTTGTTTCTTACAAATTTACTTCACTTTTAACAAATCTCAAGTCAATAATGTTTCAATTAAAAGATTCAATCAAGTTTGTACCAAAGAATGACTTAAGGTGTAACGGGGGTGGTGAAATCAAATTCAACAAGTTTAAACAAATAGCATTCAAAAATTAATCAAGTTTAAACTAAATTGTTTCGGTTTTTTTTTCTTTTTTTTAACGAAACACTTACAACTTAAATACTAACATATCACACTTAAACACATTTTAATCAAACACGCACAACTACAGCAACATGAACTGATTTTGCATTTGTTTTATTTTAATTTTTTTTTGTTTTTTTATTATCTATTCTACTTGTCTTTATTTTGGTTTTCGTTTGTATGATGAAATCAGTTTCTAAGTTAGATGATACTAGATGCAAGTGTTTATGTATTCAACACAACAAACGTGTATCAACTAGAGACTAGGCAGCATACTTAGTTAGCTAAAACTACATGTTTTGATCTTTAGTTTTCGGATTTCTTGTGCTAAACTAAACAACCAACTAAACACTTAAACTATGTTGTAAACTGCCTAACCAAGCTAAATAAGGCAGCAAGTACAACGTCTAAACAGATTGCACACAACTACTAAAAACAGAATTTAACAACTTGATTACAACTAATCTATCAACTATTCTAATTTTGTGTTCAAGTTTTCTGTTTTAAGGACTTATCTAAACTTCCATTTAAACTTCTAGATTAGGATCTAATGAAAACTATCTAAGCTAGATTGAACAAGAACAATCAGGTTACACACGGTTTTAACTAGACTACACAAACAGTTTCTAACACACTTAAGTCTAGTCTAAGTTCTTTTTGTGGTGGTTTTCGGTTTTGCTACTTAAACTAATTTAACAAACTATTGTAAACCAACTAATAAACACTTTAAAACATGAACTAACTATCTAAATAGACAGATTCTAAATGAACAACAAAACAGTCTACTACACGATTTGGGCAGCATCATTCATATGCAAGTTTAAACAATGTAAACATGAATAGAAGACTAACCAATGCTCTGATACAAATTGATGAGCCAAACGAAGGCTAGGTAAACGCTTCCAGGCACTTTGTCTCCTATTCCAAATTGATTTGAACCTCAGCTATGGCAAAGAACATCACAATGACACCCCTTGAACTGTAACCGTTTGTTCTTGGCTCAATTTATACCAACACCTCTTCCTCTTTGGTATTCAACACATCTAAAACCTCATTGAGACCCTAAGATGCTGTAAACCAAAAATGAAGTAAATACTTAACAAGTTCTAGGCTTTGAACTTGAAAGAAACTGTTAAGTGGTTTTAACTTCAACTAGAAAGTTGAGAACTCCTTAAAGCAAAATCTGATTGAAATGTATTTGAATTTGTGGTTTTTTGTATATTCAGGTTCCTACCTTACTTATAACAAACGAAAATGACATAGGTACAAGAATTAAAGTACAAAGTACAAGACTAAAAATGACATGCTTGCTTGGAACTTGTTTGAGCAACTTTCGGTTCCAAGAAGGCTGGTTGCTTGCGTTTCTTCCTTGCTTGATTTCAACCATAATTTTGATTGCTTAATACAATGAGCAGCTTGGTTTGAACTAGGCTTTGATTGGTTGCAAGTTGGTCTTTGAATTTTCAACCCTTTCTTGCGTGAGCTAGGCTTTAAACAATCTCAATTTGATTGGATCATTTGTTGTGCAGCTTGCTTGCTTGTCTCTTTGCTTGTTTTTGATTGGTTTGAAGATTTGCAAGACTTCTTCCAATTGGTTCATGAAATGAGCAACTTGTCCATCCATTCCAACGTGAAGAAGAATTCAGATTTGACATGGGTGCTTGTCACCACCTTGCTTGTAAGCTACTTGGTTATCACCTCCTTGCTTGAAACAAAATTCAGGTTCTAATTGCATTTTCAAGCTAAGTACGTGTACCTGAAAGACAAGGCAATAATACAACACAAACTATCCTAAAACAAGGTTAACCAACCAACAATATTAAAAGAACAACTAAAGATATGTACAACATGGTTTTGATACAACTAGATCAAAGCTTGTATCATATAAACCCAATGGACATCATCTCTGCTTGGTTCATCCCCTTCATGCCTGTAAAGAAATGATTCAACACAGTGTAACAATTGCTTAGCCATACTCCTTGTTATGGGACCTGTGCGGGGCAGTGAGGTGTCATCATCAGTGTTTGTATCCACAAGGTTAGGCTGTAGCTCATCATTTTCAATGTAAAGCTCTCTTTGACCTATCTTCAAAGACACCAAGCAACAAACACAAGATATACAACATATATGACATGTCCTAAGGGTTAGTTAAGACTATAAGACATAAGAAGTAGCACTAGTGTGTGCGGAGTTAACAGTGATATGCCATGTCTTACAGAACTAACATGTGACAATAGATGATACATGAAAATATGTTGCGTTGACCCCATTGTGGGCTCATCATGGTCATCAAAGTCATAATCATCATGCTCAAAGGGAATGTAATCATCATTGTACCTTCTTGGAGCGTACCTTCTTGCTTGTGTAGGAGGAACAAACCTTCTTGCTTCTGTGTGCGGTGGTCTAAGGTTGTCATCCTCAACTTCTTCTGGGGGATGGCGCCTTGGTTGTGGTAGGGGAACGGCCCTGCTTGTACCTTGGCCATCACTCGTTTTGTAGCTTCGCTCCACGTCTTCCAAGCGATGCTTAATTATCTCATTGTCATGCATGAGTTTCTTAAGCATCTCCAGCATTTTTTGTTGCGTGTTGTCAACAGTTTCGGCCTCTTTTGACTTGCTAGATGCGGAATGATTGCTGCTCTCCATTGTACCTAAGGAATTGAACGAAGACAAAAAGGAAAAAGAAAGAAGCAAACTAACACAAAGACGAACAAACGTTAAGGGATTAGTAAAAAAAATAAGCTATGAACACTCCGCTTTCGATTCTTTCCACTCTCTTACCACTTTGGTTCTTGGATAACCTGAAGTTAAGAAGGCTCAAAGTGATCAATAAGGAAGTGTATTGCCAAGGCTTCTTTGAATCACAATGTTCTCTGCTTGTTTCTTCCTTTTTGCTTTCAAGTTGCACCAATTAGTATCAAGGTAGGATCAATTGAGATGAACACAAACTTGAACTTTCTACTAAGATTCAAAGAAAATAAGCAACCAAAGTTGATGTATAAGGCTGAACCAAAGATAAACTAAGGGTTGCCGTGGGCAATCTTTAGTTAATTTTGATTCTATGCACTTACTATCCACAAAATGGTTCAAGTCATGCAACAATCGAGCAACCAAGTGTGTGATTGGTTTAAGAAGATGAAGAAATGGATAATTGGGTATAGGGGACGGCAATGTGGGGTGATATGGTATCCAAGGTTTGCAAATCGTACCAAAAATTTTCTACGCAATGCACAAACGTTTTGCCCTTTTTCTTTGCTCTTGTTCTTTTGTTTTTTTTCTCCTTGCTATTTCAATTGAGCAAGGTTCAGATTCTCCTTTTTTTTGACTAAGGGCAGAATTGGAATTTCACTTGTTTTGCACTTAGCACTTGCGTTTTTTGACAGAATAGTGCAATGTATTTAAAATGCAATTTGTACCTTGCACTTGCAACAAAAATAAACTTGGAAAGTGAAAGAATTTGGGGTATGGCCGAATGGGGGTTAGGGTTAGGGTTTTTGATTTAGTTTTTTGAACGTTTTGGGACTTTGCGGAATGGGGTTGTAAGAACGGAATGGGTGTTGTAAATGGACTATTTGGGTTGGCAATTGATGATTGGTGTGGTCAATTTGGATATGGGTTGGTTTAGGACAGAATTTGAACAAAATTCAAATTCTAGGGTTAGGGTTTATTTGAATGAATTGGGATCTTTAGAATCTGATTGTATTTGGTAAATTTGGTTTGGGGCTTTTTGTTTGGAGTGTAAATAGGGTTATTTGGAATCAGGTTGGTGAGTTTTTTTAGGGTCGGGTTGGGGTGTTGTTGGTTGGGCCGTGGGGTGGGGGTGGTAGAATTAGGGTTTTGTTGTTGAAGAGGGTTCGGGAAGGTAAACACACTTATGACTACTTGTCTTAAAGTATGAAATCAATCACAATGCGAATCATAAGATGCATACAATCATCACCAACTAAAAGCTTCGGTAGCAACAAGATGATTTGAAACCGAGGTAGCTTTATAGGATGATGGTTGGAATATTTTGAAGAAGGTTGAATGTAACCTAAAAATGCAACGAACCCTAATTTGTTCAAGTTTTGAACGACTCAAATCAGATTGTGATGCGAAAAGGAAATGAAGGAAATGACACTTGAATGATGAAAAGCAAAATGCAGCAACGTGTAAGGACTCAAAGCAATGTTTTTGTTTGGACGTTTTTTTTGAATGAATGAGATGCAAGACAAATGGCGTGTAGAGGGATGAGTAGAAGAAGGACACAACTGAACTTGAAATGACTAGACTCAAACGAAAAGGAAATGATAGATGGTGGAATAGAGTAACCTGTCTCTGATACCAATTTGATGTGTGCAACTCGTGGGCTCCAACAATTCCACCTTCCAAACGTCCTTCACAAAGGGTTAGGGCACAAGGAAGAAGACTTCCCCTTGCTTCCTTAGTGATTAAAAACGTGTGGATTAAACGAATGAGCAAGACCAACACTTCAAGATGGTCGTTGATCAGGCAAACCAAAACGACCCTCCTGGACGGCACCTTTAAGCAATGGCAATACCTTCAATATGCTCAACTTTGAAGGATCTTAACCTCGGTTTTTAATGCAAAACCAAGAAAACAAAGTCTCACACAAAGTGAAAGAAATATCAAGGATTCTTATTCATCAAAAGGTGTGTTTACAATCAGCCAAAGGGGTCTATTTATAGGCCTAAAATCGTCCCCCTTCAGCCTTGAAATGGCTAGAAATAATTCAAATAAAGCTATCTAACAAATGTTTAAATTTGAACTTTGCTTGATTTTTAAAACTAAGATAATTCTAGCTAAAACTTGAAATGCTTGCAAGATGTTATCTCCTCTATGTCCAGCCGTGTTTGAGGAGCCAATGGTGTCTTGGAGAAGCTGATTTGATGAGTGGGATGAGGCCTGAAGTTGATTAGTCTGATTTCATCTTGAATTTGAAGCCTCTATTTGGTTGAAACTTGAATTCAAACCAAGGTTGAATTTAAATTCAAGTTTGGCTTTGAATTCATATTCAAATTGATCATCATCCTTTTGCTTGAATGTGGCCGGCCCTTTGGAAGATGATTGTTGATTTCAATTTGAACAAGAGACTCCATCTTGGACATGTTTGAATTTGTCTTAGTGTAGACAAACATTCTCTTCAAATATTCTCTTCAAACATTCTCTTCAAACATTCTCTTCAAACATTCTCTTATTTTTGGTAGCACACGCCTACAAGAACATCTTGGAGTTCCATTTGGCTTAGAAATTTCATGTACCTAATTTACCTACAAAGCAAATACATAAAACCAAGATCACAAGACACAAGATAAATTCAAAGACAAAGAATGTAGACGTGCATGCTGATACACGCTCAAGTTGAAGGTTTAATGAAATGAACCCAAGGAGTCTTAGGTTCATCTTGAACATGCTTGTACAAGAAGGTGGCAACTTGATGACAAAGTTCTTGATGAGCCGAATGAAGGCTAGAAAAACGTTCCAAGGACTTTGTCTCCTATTCCAAATTGATTTGACCTCAGCTATGGCAAAGAACATCACAATGACACCCCTTGAACTGTAACCGTTTGTTCTTGGCTCAATTTATACCAACACCTCTTCCTCTTTGGTATTCCAACACATCTAAAACCTCATTGAGACCCTAAGATGCTGTAGACCAAAAATGAAGTGAATACTAACAAGTTCTAGGCTATGAACTTGGAAGAAAACCGTTAGTGGTCTTAAACTTCAACTAGAATAAGTTGAGAACTCCTTAAAGGAAAATCTGATTGAAATGTGTTTGAAATTGTGGTTTTTCTACATTCTGATTCCTATGCTACTTATAACCTACGAAAATTACAAGAGTGCAAAGTTTTAAAGTACAAAGTACAAGACTAAAAATGACTTGCTTGCTTGGAACTTGGTTGAGCAACTTTCGGTTCCAAGAAGTGCTGAATGGTTTTGCCGTGTATTCCTTGCTATTTTCAGCCTTCTTTTCTTGATCAATTTGATTGGATAATTCATTGAGCAGCTTGCTTAGATTTTGGCCTTGATTGGTTGAGAGTGTGGCTTTGAATTTTCAAAGGACTTAAGCTACAAACCAGCCGATTTCTTCATGGTTGTGATTGGATCAAATTTTGTGCAGCTTGTATTCTTGTCTTCAACTTGAATGTGATTGGTTTGAACATTTGCAAGACTCCCTCCTATTGGTTATAGCTTTGAGCAGCTTGTCTCTCCATTCTTAACGTGAAGAACAATCTTTGAATTTGACATGAGTGCTTGTCACCACTTTGCTTGTAAGCTACTTGGTTATCACCCTACTTGCTTGGACAAAAATTCAGATTCTAATTGCATCTTCAAGCTTTGTTTGAACAATGATATCATCCGATCAGATGGGACATGGATCGATCGGTGTTCATGCTTCTTCAATGTAAAGCTCTCTTGACCTATTGATGAGCCAAATGAAGGCAAGATAAACGTTCCAAGGACTTTGTCCTCCTACTCCAAACTGATTTGAACCATAGCTATGGCAAAGAACACACAATGACACCCCTTGAACTGTAACCGTTTGTTCTTAGCTCAATTTATACCAACACCTCTTCCTCTTTGGTATTTCCAACACATCTAAAAACCTCATTGAGACCCTAAGATGCTGTAAACCAAAAATGAAGTGAATACTAACAAGTTCTAGGCTATGAACTTGAAAGAAAACCGGTTAAGTGGTCTTAAACTTCAACTAGCATAAGTTGAGAACTCCTTAAAGGAAATGTGATTGAAATGTGTTTGAAAATAGTTTGTGTTTTACATTCAGGTTCCTATCTTACTTATACCAAACGAAGATGATAAAAAGTACAAGTTTTAATGTACAAAGTACAAGACTAAAATAAGGTGCTTGCTTTTGAACAACTTTGAGCAACTTTCGGTTCCAAGAAAAGCTGAATGGTTCTGCCGTGTATTCCTTGCTATTTTCAGCCTTCTTTTCTTGATCAATTTGATTGGATGATACATTGAGCAGCTTGCTTTGATTTTGGCCTTGATTGGTTGAAAGTGTGGCTTTGAATTTTCAAAGGATTAAGCTTTGATTCAGCCGTTTTCCATGCTTGATTTCAGCCAGGTTTTTTGATTGGATATTGCATTGAGCAGCTTTCTTAGAAATGCCTTTGATTGGTTGTATTTGAGGCTTTGAATATTCAACCCAATTATGCCTTCAACCAGCCGAATTCCTCATGGTTTGTGATTGGATCTTTTGTTGGCAGCTTGCTGAATTTCTTCACTTGTTGTGATTGGTTTAAGCATTTACAAGACTCCTTCCTATTGGCTAATGATGTGAGCAGCTTGTTTCATCTTGTTTTAACGTGAAGAACAAATTCAGTTTTGACATGGTTGCTTGTCACCACCTTGCTTGTAAGCTACTTGCATTTCACCTCTTTGCTTGGACAAAAATTCAGATTCTAATTGCATTTCCAAGCTATGTACGTGTACCTGAAAGACAGGCAATAATACAACACAAACTATCCTAAAACAAGGTTAACCAACCAACAATAATAAAAAGAACAACTAACGATATGTACAACACGTTTTTGATACAATTAGATCAAAGCTTGTATCAATAAACCCAATGGACATCATCTCTGCTTGGTTCATCCTCTTCATGCTGTAAGAAATGATTCAACACAATGTAACAATTTCTTAGCCATACTCCTTGTTATGGGACCTGTGTGGGGCATTGAGGTGTCATCGTCATGTTGTTATCCACAAGGTAGGCTGTAGCTCATCACCTATCTTCAAAGACACCAAGCAACAAACAAGATGCACAACATATATGACATGTCCTAAGGGTTAGTTAAGACTATAAGACATAAGAAATAGCACTAGTGTGTGCGGAGTTAACAGTGATATGCCATGTCTTACAGAAAACATGTGACAGTAAATGATACATGAAAATATGTTGCGTTGACCCCATCGTGGGCTCATCATTCCCTCCCTCTTGAAAATGATTCGTCGTCGAATCTCAACATGGATAGAATAAGGGATAGGGGTTTAGGATGTACATGTATGCTCAACTACACATAACCAATAGGAACATGATAATACAAATGGTGAAGGTGAAATACCTTGGTGCATCCTTATCTTTGAAGAAAGAATAAGGTGTGTACTCGCTTTCTAAAATGTTTGGGATGTATTAACAATATGAACAAAAAATTTTAGAACACATACATCCTAACAGATAAAACAACATCCAAAAAGCATATTGCAACATGTTAACACTAAATGTACAAATCTTACAGACATGTGCAATATTTAGACAAGATGTATTAATTGAGATGACAACAGGCATACATTCAACAAGATGAGATGAAATAGATATTTCAGAAATAGAATCTTCATCTATACTAAATATGTCATTCAATTCATTAACTAGTTCATCCAAGGATTTATGTTCATTTGTAGCTGAATCTATTTCAATAATGACATCACGATCAAGCTCTACATCAAGTAGACAATCTAGTTCAGCTAACATCAAATCATAAGAATCTAGTTTATCAATGTCATTCTCAACAGAATTACTTACATCAATGTCATCAATGAAATGTACAGGATGTAATTCAGATTGCAACCCAGAAACAAGCATCTCAGCAGAATGCAGATCATGCACAGGGATTTCATTTATTTGCATGTCACAATGTAAATCATTTTCAGACAAAGTGTTATCACAATTAACATCATCTATAAGCAAACGACTAACACTTTGGAAATCACCAACAGATTCAAGTGAAGGGTCTTCTTCAGACAGTAACAAGGTTGAACATGCAATTCAGATAAAGGAGTTCCAGTTTCAGGCATGTTGGGCCTAATTTCATACAAACCATCATTCACAGAAATGTCAGATTGCAAGTCTTTGTTCTTTCAGATTCTATCAATACTTGCACCATGTCTCTAAGTTGAAGCAATGCATTTTCAATATTATCCATAGGCTGACTCAAATTGCTTAACTTAACTGGATTTGGTTTGTCATTTTCAGAATCACAAGAGTTCAGTTCATACCCATAGTTTTTTAACTTGCCATGGGATTAGGTTTGATTGAACAATCTTTGCCTTTTTATACATGTCATAAAGTGATGAGAATTTTTCAGACAACATGCAATCAGCGATCTCCTTATCTAATCCAGCAAAGAACCTAATCATGCTTAATTCCTCATGTTCTTCAACATAAGCATAGTACAAATCATCAAGCATTTCATTGTAATATGCACTAACGTCTTTATTGCACTGAGAAAGAGTTTGATATCTAGGAGTTTTATAATTCCCAATATCCAACCCATAAACCATTCGTACGACCAAAGGAGTTCATACGTCTTTCCAGTTCATCATAGTCACTCCTATGACATTCAACTCCCCAAATGGTTTTCAGAATCATGTTTAATCAAAACAATCAACCAAGATGGTAAAACAATGAGATAAATAAGTCAGAATACAAGCAAGTAAGATCAAACTATAACTTTAACAAAACGTAAATTTCTACTTCAAATTGACAATTGAATAAACAACAATCTTGGACTATCTAAGATTCAAAGAAAAATAGAAGTCAAGTGATGCTTTGGCTGAATCAAAGAAAGCTAAGGGTTTGTACAGAAAATCCTTTAACTTACTTTAAACTTATGTAATGATTTTGTAAATAAAGTGAAGAAAGTACTACACAAGTGTTCAACAAGGTTTGGTCGAGGTTGTTCGAGGAAACTTTTACAACAGTCAACACTTTTGGTGTAGGTATTTGCTTTTGGTTTTGCACAATTCACCTTTTGTGAACCCAAATCACTCATACGTTTGTCTCTTGCTTTTTGACGTTAAAAATGACTTTTCTCTCAGTTTCTTTCACAAACAAGCCTAATTATTTTCCTTTGGATTGGCTTTGTCTGTTTTGTGAGTCTACTGCTCACTTGCCTTTATGAGACATTGCTCACGGCTTCTTTTCTTTGGTTTTACTTGCACAAGTTTTGGTGTGGCTTTTGTGAAACGTTTTTGAACAACACGGAAGAACACTAATGATATGAAAACTGTTTCACAAATTAACAACCAAATATAGATGAAAGTTCAATGCAAGTTGAAGAAGTGTAAAGACAACAAGATGATAACAGATTCGGCAATTTAACAGTGTAGGGATAAATATAGACAAAGTGATCCTAAGTAAGAACTTAAGTCCAATAAAGTCTTTAAACAATTGAATCAATCCCAAGTAAAGATAAACGTAAAGCCAACGTTAAAATTTGAAATCAAATTGTTTCTTACAAATTTACTTCACTTTTAACAAATCTCAAGTCAATAATGTTTCAATTAAAAGATTCAATCAAGTTTGTACCAAACAATGACTTAATTAAGGTGTAACGGGGGTGGTGAAATCAAATTCAACAAGTTTAAACAAATAGCATTCAAAGATTTAATCAAGTTTAAACTAAATTGTTTCGGTTTTTTTTCTGTTTTTGATGCAAATGATCTAACTAATCTTAAGATAGCTAAATGCAACTTAGTTGTTTCTAAATGCAATTTATAAAGGCTGATTACTAACAACTAATGGAAATCAGTTTTGATGCAACTAGCTAACTTGTTTTGTTTTGTTTTAAAGTTATCTATTCTACTTGTTTTTGTCTTGGTTTTGTTTGTATGATGCATTCAGTTTCTAAGCTAGATGATACTAGATGCAAGTGTTTATATCCTACTTATCAAACGTATATCACTAGAAACTAGGCAGCACACTTAGTTAGCTAAAACTACTTGTTTTGATCTTTAGTTTTCGGATTTCTTGTGCTAAACTAAACAACCAACTAAACACTTAAACTATGTTGTAAACTAGTCTAACTAAGCTAAATAAGGCAGCACTAAAAACGTCTAAACAGTTTGCACACAACTACTAAAAACAGAATTTATCAATTTGATTACAAACTAAACTATCAACTATTCTAATTTTGTGTTCAAGTTTTCTGTTTTAAGGGCTTATCTAAACTACCATTTAAACTTCTAGATTAGGACCTAATGAACATTGTCTAAGCTAGATTGAACTAGAACAACAAGTTTCACACACAGTTTTAATCTAAACTACACAAAGGGATTCTAACAACACTTAGGTCTAGTCTAAGTTCTTTTTGTGGTGTTTTCGGTTTTGCTACTTAAACTAACTTACCAAACTATTGTAAACTATCTAATAAACACTTTAAAACATAAACTAACTATCTAAACAAACAGAATCTAATTGAACAACAAAACAGTTTACTAAACGGTTTTGGGCAGCATCATGCATATGCAAGTTTAAGCAATGTAAACATGAATAGAAGACTAACCAAAGCTTTGATACCAATTGATGAGCCAAATGAAGGCTAGAAAAACGTTCCAAGGACTTTGTCTCCTATTCCAAATTGATTTGAACCTCAGCTATGGCAAAGAACATCACAATGACACCCCTTGAACTGTAACCGTTTGTTCTTGGCTCAATTTATACCAACACCTCTTCCTCTTTGGTATTCCAACACATCTAAAACCTTAGTGAGACCCTAAGATGCTGTAGACCAAAATGAAGTGAATACTAACAAGTTCTAGGCTATGAACTTGGAAGAAAACCGTTAGTGGTCTTAAACTTCAACTAGAATAAGTTGAGAACTCCTTAAAGGAAAATCTGATTGAAATGTGTTTGAAATTGTGGTTTTTCTACATTCTGATTCCTATGCTACTTATAACCTACGAAAATTACAAGAGTACAAAGTTTAAAGTACAAAGTACAAGACTAAAAATGACTTGCTTGCTTGGAACTTGTTTGAGCAACTTTCGGTTCCAAGAAGTGCTGAATGGTTTTGCCGTGTATTCCTTGCTATTTTCAGCCTTCTTTTCTTGGTCAATTTGATTGGATAATTCATTGAGCAGCTTGCTTAGATTTTGGCCTTGATTGGTTGAGAGTGTGGCTTTGAATTTTCAAAGGACTTAAGCTACAAACCAGTCGATTTCTTCATGGTTGTGATTGGATCAAATTTTGTGCAGCTTGTATTCTTGTCTTCAACTTGAATGTGATTGGTTTGAACATTTGCAAGACTCCCTCCTATTGGTTATAGCTTTGAGCAGCTTGTCTCTCAATTCTTAACGTGAAGAACAGTCTTTGAATTTGACATGAGTGCTTGTCACCACTTTGCTTGTAAGCTACTTGGTTATCACCTACTTGCTTGGAAAAATTCAGATTCTAATTGCATCTTCAAGCTTTGTTTGAACAATGATATCATCGATCAGATGGGACATGGATCGATCGATGTTCATGCTTCTTCAATGAAAGCTCTCTTTGACCTATCTTCAAAGACACCAAGCAACAAACAAGATACACAACATATATGACATGTCCTAAGGGTTAGTTAAGACTATAAGACATAAGAAGTAGCACTAGTGTGTGCGGAGTTAACAGTGATATGCCATGTCTTACAGAACTAACATGTGACAGTAAATGATACATGAACATATGTTGCGTTGACCCCATCGTGGGCTCATCAGTTCTCTTGCCCTCCTTCTTGTCATAGGACCTTTGACCTCTTGATGGGGCCCTTGATCCTCATCGGACCCTTGATCCTCATCAGAAATGCCGTGTCTAACCATGTTTCTTTTGGAAGACATTGAGAAAACATTTTTCTTAGACAAACATTCCTTGCGACAATCATTCTTCTTAGGACAAACATTTCTTGGGGGGAAAATATTCTCTGGACAAAAGTTGCTCTAAACATTCTCTACATCATGCCTTTGAAGCCTCATCTTCAAAAACATTCTCTTCGATGATGCGTGCACAACGTGGGCTCCAACAATTCCACCTTCCAAACTTCCTTCTCAAAGGGTTAGGCACAAGGAAGAAGACTTCCCCTTCCTTAGTGATAAAAAACATGTGGAACAATGAGCAAGACCAACACTTCAAGATGGTCGTTGATCAGACAAACCAATACGGCCCTCCTGGATGGCGCCTTTAAAAAATGGCAACACCTCCAAAATGCTCAAATTTGAAGGATCTTAACTTAGGTTTTTAATGCAAAACCAAGAAAACAAAGTCTCACAATAAGTGACGAAAATATCAAGAATTTATTTGATCAAAAGTTGTTCTACAATCGGCCAAAGGCCTATTTATAGATGCCTAAAGACACTTAAAATAACCAGATTATCTAAAAGAAATAGCTAGAAAAACATTTGAATTGAACTTGAATTTGCTGATTGTTTGAATTCAAAAATAACTAGAAAATCCTAGCCAAAATCGGTTGAATTCCTCCTTTGTTCAGCCGTGTATTTGGTCATCAAATGAGGCCTTGGAGAGCTGATTTGATGAGTAAGATGGGGTTGAACTTGAATTCAAAAGTTGGGTGAAGTTTGAATTCAAGTTTAGTTTGAATTTGAGTGCACCTTGAATTTGTTTGTTGTTTATCCTCCTCCCATCATTCCATCCGTGTCTTGTTGACGAATGAAGATTAGAAAATCTGATTTGATGATGATAAGATGGCTGGAATTGAATTCAAATGATGGTTGAAGTTTGAATTCAAATTGAGTTTGAATTTGAATTCAAACTTGGATTTAATTTGAATTAGAATCTGATGCGTGCAAGACATGGGCTCCAATAATTCCACCTTCCAAACGTCCTTCACAAATGGTTAGGCACAAGGAAGAAGACTTCCCCTTGCTTCCTTAGTGATAAAAACGTGTGGATCAAACGAGCAAGACCAACACTTCAAGATGGTCGTTAATCAGGCAAATCAATATGACCCTCCTGGACGGCACCTTTTAGCAATGGCAACACCTTCACTTTGAATTTAAATTCAATTTGATCATAATCCTTTTTGCTTCAAAATGGCTGGCCACCTTGTTGTATTTGGAGATGATTTTGATTTCAATTTGAACAAGAGATTCCATCTTGGACATATTTGAATTTGTCTTTGTAGAGAGAAACATTCTCTTCAAGACAATCATTCCTTTTGTCTCCCTTTTGGTAGCACACGCCTATAGGCCATTTTGGGCTTCCATTTGGCTTGGAAATTTCATGTACCTAATTTACCTACAAAGCAAATACATAAAACAAAGATCACAAGAAAAAAAAGACAAAAATTCAAAAACAAAGAACGTACACACACATGCTTATACACGCTCAAGGTGAGAGTTCAATGAAATGAACCCAAGGAATCTTAGGTTCATCTTGAACATGCTTGTACAAGGTGGCAACTTGATGACAAAGTTCTCTTCCCCTCCTTCTTGTCATAGGACTTTTGACCTCTTGATGGGATCCTTGATCCTCATCGGACCCTTGATCCTCATCAATCCCCTCTCCTCACAAGGATTCGTCCTCGAATCAAAAAGGTCATCAGTGAAAGGGGTGAGGTCAGCAACATTGAAAGTAGGCGAATAGAACCATACCTTTCAGGAAGATCAAGGATGTATGCATTGTCACCTATGCGTTTCAAAACTTTGAAAGGTCCATATCCTCGTGGGTAACAGTTTTGACTTTCTCTCATTGGGAAATCTTTCTTTGGCAAATGTAACCACACTAAATCTCCAGGTTTAAACACAACTCGTTTTTCGATGTTTGTTAGCTCGTCTTTCATAAGCTTTGTTTTTCTTTTCAGTTGTGTTTTAACTTGTTCATGCAGTTTCTTTATCTTTTCCGTTTTTGTTTACATCAAGACTTGAACGTTCATGCACGGAAATAGGGATCAAATCAAGGGGAGACAAGGGGTTTAAAGCCATACACGATTTCAAATGGACTATGCAAGGCACCGTGATGGACACTCCTAATGTATGCAAATTTGATATATGGTAAACAATCTTCCCAGTGTTTAATATGTTTTTGCAAAATGGCACACAAAAGTTGAGAAAGAGTACGATTAACGACTTCAGTTTGTCCATCAGTTTGTGGGTGTGCAGTGGTTGACCAAATACACGCCAAAAATGAATCAAAAATTTCATATCTCTATCACTTACAATTGTACGTGGCATGCCATGCAATCTCACAATTTCTTTGAAGAACAAATCAGCAACATGTGTGGCGTCATCAAATTTCCTACATGCAATGAAATGTGCCATTTTGAAAATCGATCAAACACAACATAAATACTATCGCGCCCTCCTCGAGACCTAGGAAGTCGCAAGAAAAGTCCATGGAAATGTGTATCCAAGGGGAATCAGGGACAGTTAAAGGCGTGTAAAGGTCATGTGGTTGGGACTTAGATTTGGCTTGTTTGCAAGTGATGCAACTACCACACAACCTCTCGACGTCTACTCTCATGTGGGGCCAATAGAAATGTTCCTTAAGTGTTTCAAGGATTTTGAACACTCCGAAATGACCCATTAAACCTCCCCCATGTGCTTCTCTAGTCAATGCTTCTCGTAGGGATGATTGGGGAACACACAACTTATGTTCTTTGAAAAGATAACCCTCATGTATGTAGAATTTCCCAAATGGGGCCTCTTTACAAGCCTCGAAAATGGTGCCAAAGTCATGGTCATTGGGGTACAATTCCTTAAGTGCTTCGAACCCTAAGAAGCGTGAGGATAATGTAGTCACTAATGTGTATCCCCTAGAGAGGGCATCGGCAACTATATTGTCCTTTCCTTGTTTATACTTAATCACGTAAGGGAATTGTTCTATGTACTCTACCCATTTGGTATGTCTCTTGTTCAACTTTCCCTGCCATTTAAGATACTTAAGGCTTTCGTGGTCAGTGTGGATCACAAACTCTTTAGGTTGAAGATAGTGTTGCCAAGTTTGTAGGGATCTCACGAGGGCATAAAGTTCCTTATCATAGGTAGAATAATTCAATGCGGCTCCTTTCAAATTTTCACCAAAATAGGCTATGGGTTTCTTACCTTGGGTCAAAACTGCGCCTATACCCACTCCACTTGCATCACACTCGATCTCAAAGGTCTCGTCAAAATTTGGTAGCCTAAGTATGGGTGCAGTGGTTTAGCCTATGTTTAAGCTCATCAAATGCCTGTTGTTGTGGCTCTTCCCACCTAAAAGGCACATTTTTTTTCACAATTTTATTAGGGGTGCAGCTATGGAAGAAAAAATCTTTGACCAAAGCGTCTATAAAACTTGCAAGTCCATGGAAACTGCGAACTTCCCCTACAGTTTTAGGTATACGCCACTCCAAAATTGACCTAACCTTTTCCTCATCCATTTCTACTCCCTCAGCCGAAATGACAAAGCCTAGGAAAACTACGCGTTCTAAACAAAAAGAGCACTTCTTAAAGTTGGCGTAAAGTTGTTCTTGCTTAAGCTTCTCAAAAACGGCCCTAATGTGGTCAAGATGATCTTCTATGGTTTGGGAATAGATTAGGATATCATCGAAATAAACGACAACAAATCGGCCCATGAACGCTCGCAAGACTTCATTCATTAGCCGCATAAAGGTGCTAGGGGCGTTGGTGAGCCCGAAGGACATCACTAACCACTCATAGAGCCCAAACTTGGTTTTGAATGCAGTCTTCCATTCGTCCCCTTCTCTAATGCGTACCTGGAAGTACCCTTGCTTAAGGTCGATTTTGGTGAAGAATTTAGATCTGTGTAACATATCCAACATATCATCCAGCCTAGGTATGGGGGTACCTATACTTGACGGTAATTTTGTTTATGGCTCGGCAATCGGTACACATTCTCCAAGTTCCATCTTTTTTGGGTACTAAAATGACTGGAGCGGCGGATGGGCTTAGGCTCTCTCGGACTTGCCCACTTGCTAGGAGCTCCTCTACTTGCCTTTGGATTTCCTTTGTTTCTTCGGGGTTGGCTCGATAAGCTAGGCGATTTGGTAACACGGCTCCTGGGACAAAATCGATTTGGTGTTTTATTCTTCTAATGGTTGGTAATCCGGATGTTGGCTCGAAGGGAAATAGAACTTCGTACTCTTGGGTAAGGGAAGCAACAGAGGTAGGTAGGTTTGGTGGGAGTTCTTCTAGGGAAAAGTGACACGTCTTAGGAATGATGATGAGAACGGTTTGGTTGCTATAAAGTGCTCGTGTGACCTCTCCTTTCTTTGCGAAATACCCACACTTCTTTTTAGAATCGTTGACACTTATGGGTACTATCTCTTTTCCCTTGCTCTCTTGTTTTTTGTTCTCACTTTTCATGCATTCCACAAATTTTGTCTCGTCTTCTTTTTCCTTAGGATCGGCCCTAGACTTAGACATGCGTTGATGATCCTCGTGGACTTTGTGTGGTAGAAGTGCATGCAATTTGTACAATTTGCCATTCAATTTGAAAGAATAATGATTCAAATAACCATCATATGTCACATGTCGATCAAATTGCCATGGCCTACCAAGTAAGATATGACTAGCATGTATTGGTGCAACATCGCATAAAACATCATCTTTTTAAACTACCAATGCTAAGAGAAATCAAAACTTGTTTACTTTCGCTAACTTCACCGCAATCATTTAACCATGCAAGTTTATAAGGATGCGGATGATTAGTCATAGGCAAATTCAGTTTTCTTACCAATTCGATACTAGCCACATTCGCACAAGAACCGGAACCAATGATCATGGTGCACACTTTACCATTTATCATGCAATGAATATGGAAAATGTTTTCTCTATGTTTTTCGTGATCATCTAATTTCGGATATGCATTTAAAGCTCTACGCACAACAAGAAACTCCTTAGTGTCAAAATCATCTAATGCCCCTAGATCCTCTTCAGGTTCAATATCATTATCAGGCTCAGACTCGTTTTCATGCTCGTACTCAGACACATATTCGTTTGTCTCCTCAATTAACATGATTCGTTTTGCATTAGGACACTCTTTTCCTATGTGACCACGTCCTTGACATTTATAGCATTTAATGTCCCTAAACCTGTTTGAGAGATCAGAAGAATTTCCGGTAGGAGTCTTGTGTTAGGTGCGGTCATCACGCCGTTGTGTGGGCTGCACACGATTGTCCATCCTTTGCGACGCACCTTGGTCACGTGTTTGGCCTCCTGTAGCCCGTGAACTTCCCGTTCCTGAAGGCTTGCTGGAAAACCTTGATAAAGACTGATTAGTACGATAAGTGGAATTGAAATTGGAGGAACTACGTACCTTTAATTGGTGTTCAATCTTTCCAGCCATATGGACCATGGTTGTGAGGTCGAGATAAAGTTGAAGGTCAACCCTCTGCGTAATCTCTCTATTTAAACCATGTAAGAAACGAGCCTTGGTGGCTTCTTCGGGTTACTACAAGTTAGACCTTTCCAACAAAATTTCTAATTCTTTGTAATACTCGTATACACTTTTGGACCCTTGTCATAAATTTTTCAAACTTGTGAAAATAGAACTCTCATAATTGTTTGGGATAAAACGTTGTCTCATTTCAAACTTCATTTCTTCCCAAGTGGCAATTGGCGGTTGTCTTGTCTTAGTTCTATTTCAACACAAATTTGTCCACTAATTTAGTGCATAACCAGAATACTCAATAGAAGCGTACCTCACTTTTTGTAATTCACTGTAGTTGGTACAAGAAAAGATTAAATCCACTTTTGTTTCCCATTCCAAATATTCCTCCGCATTACTTTTACCATAAAACGTGGGAATATTTATTTTGTCTTTGAGAAAATCGTCATCGTGTGGGAAAAGGGGATTTTGGCGTCTTTAATAACCACGGGGAGGGTGGTCATCAAAGTCATAATCATCATGCTCATATGGAATGTAATCATCATTGTACCTTCTTGGAGCGTACCTTCTTGGTTGTGTTGGAGGAACAAACCTTGTGGTGGTCTAAGGTTGTCATCCTCAGCTTCTTCTAGGGGGTGACGCCTTGGTTGTGGTAATGGAACGGCCCTGCTTGTGCTTTGGCCATCGCTCGTCTTGTAGCTCCGTTCAACATCCTCCAATCGATGCTTGATTACCTCATTGTCATGCATGAGTTTCTTAAGCATCTTCAGCATTTGTTGTTGCGTGTTGTCCAAGGTTTCGGCTTCCTTTAATTTGCTAGAAGCGGAATGAGTGCTGCTCTCCATATTACCCAAGGAACGTAATGCACCACGTTTTGCCCTTTTTCTTTTCTCTTGTTCTTTTGTTTTTCTTCCCTTGCTATTTCAACGTAAGCAAGGTTCATATCCTTTTTTTGACTAGGGATAGAATTGAAATTTCACGCGTTTTGCACTTAGCACTTTTGTTTTCGGACAGAATAGTGCAATGTCTTTAAATTGCAGTTCGTAACCATGAATTGCAACAAAATAACCTTGGAAAGTGATGGAAATTGGGGTAGGGCGGAGTTGGGATTATGGTTAGGTTTTTCGATTTAGGGTTTTTTTTGAACGTTTTGGGAATTTGCGGAATGAGGTTTTGGGAACTGAATGATTTGTGTGGTTAATTTTGATAGTGGATGGTTGTAGGACAGAATTGAACAAAATTCAAATTCTAGGGTTAGGGTTTTTTTGAATGAGTTGAGTTCTTTTGATTCTGATTGTGTTTGGTAAAATTGGTTTGGGGCTTTTTCTGGAGAGTGTAAATAAGATAGTTTGGAACCTGGTTGGTGGGTTTTATGGTTGGGTTGTGGTGGGTGCTGGTTGGGCCGTGGGGTTTAGGCTAGAATTAGGGTTTTTTGTTGGTGTTGAAAATGGTTCGTGAAGACAAACACATGTAGGACTAACTTGATTTAAAGAATGAAATCAATCACAATGCGAATCACAAGATGCATACAGTCATCACCAACTAAAAGCTTCGGTAGCAACAAGATGATTTGAAACCGAGGTAGCTTTATAGGCTGATGGTTGTATTAATTAAAAAGAGCTGAATGTACTCTAAATGCTCAAACCCTAATTGTTCAAGTTTGAATGATAAAATTTCAGATGTTTGATGCACAAGTTGGATAAACGTGACACTAGAACAAGAATCAACAAAGATGCTAGACAAAATGCAAATGACTCAAACAAGACTCAACAAAATGCAAATGGCTCAAACAGCTGGACGTTTTTTTGTATGAAATGCAAGACAAATGGCGTGTAGAGTAAGGGGTAGAAGAAGGACTCAACCGAACTTGAAAAGACTAGACTCAAACGAAAAGGAAATGATAGATGGTGGAATAGAGTAACCTGGCTCTGATACCAATTTGATGCGTGCAAGACGTGGGCTCCAATAATTCCACCTTCCAAACGTCCTTCACAAATGGTTAGGCACAAGGAAGAAGACTTCCCCTTGCTTCCTTAGTGATAAAAACGTGTGGATCAAACGAGTAAGACCAACACTTCAAGATGGTCGTTGATCAGGCAAACCAATATGGCCCTCCTGGACGGCACCTTTTAGTAATGGAAACACCTTCAAAATGCTCAACTTTGAAGGTTCTTAACTTGGGTTTTTAATGCAAAAACAAGAAAATAAAGTCTACACAAAGTGAAGGAAATATCAAGGATTTCATTTCATCATAGTTGTGCTTTACAAATCGGCCAAAGGGCCTACTTATAGATGCCTAAGACACTTAAAATAATCAGATAATATCTGAAAGAAATAGCTAGAAAAACATTTGAATTGAACTTGAATTTGCTAATTGTTTGAATTCAAAAATAACTAGAAAAATCCTAGCTAAAACCAGTTGAGAGTAGGATGGAGCTGAACTTGAATTCAAAAGTTGGGTGCAATTTGAATTCAAGTTGAATTTGAATTTGAGTGCACTTTGAATTTGATTGTTGGATATCTTCCCTCCTCCTTCCAGCTGTGTTTAATAGGTCCAAGAGATGCCTTGAAATCTGAATTGATGACGATAATATGGCTGGAGTTGAATTCAAAAGATGGTTGAGGTTTGAATTCAAAATTGAGTTTGAATTTGAATTCAAACTTGGATTCAATTTGAATTGGCAATTATCCTTCTTTTTCTTCCAAGATGGCGTGTGAATTGCTTGAGATAATGGCAGAATTCTTCTTGAAATGCAAGCTTCAATTTGTTTGAAACCTGAATTCAAATCAAGGTTGAATTTAAATTCAAGTTTCACTTTGAATTTAAATTCAATTTGATCATAATCCTTTTTGCTTCAAAATGGCTGGCCCCCTTGTTGTATTTGGAGATGACTTTGATTTCAATTTGAACAAGAGATTCCATTTTGGACATATTTGAATTTGTCTTTGTGGAGACAAACATTCTCTTGAAGACAATCATTCCTTTTGTCTCCCTTTTGGTAGCACACGCCTATAAGGCCATTTTGGGCTTCCATTTGGCTTGGAAATTTCATGTACCTAATTTACCTACAAAGCAAATACATAAAACGAAGATCACAAGAAAACAAGACAAAAATTCAAAAACAAAGAACGTACACACGCATGCTTATACACGCTCAAGGTGAAGGTTTAATGAAATGAACCCAAGGAATCTTAGGTTCATCTTGAACATGCTTGTACAAGAAGGTTCCAACTTGATGACAAAGTTCTCTTACCCTCCTTCTTGTCATAGGGCCCTTGACCTCTTGATGGGATCCTTGATCCTCATCAATCGACCCCCAAATTGCCAACATTCCTTTTGTCTCCTCTTGGGTAACATCCCTTTAAAACTCATTCTAGAACTCCGTTTGACTTGAAATTTAGCATGTACCTGTTTTACTATAAGATAGACACATAGAAACAAGGATCACAAGAAAACAAGATAAAAGTCAAAATAAAAACACACTCACACACGCAAGGTACCTAACGTTCATATTGTAGGATCAATAAGGTGAACCCAATGAACCTCAGGTTCATCTTGCACATGCCTATACAAGAAGGTTCCAACTTGATGTCCAAGTTCTCTAGCCCTCTTTCTTGTTATAGGATCCATGACCTCCTGATGGGATCCCTGGTCCTCATCAGCACATTTCCATGATCTGTCGTCGTGATATCCAAAAATAGTGTTGAAGTTCAAGTACTGTTTCTGCCAAATTCTGTGACACACTTTTTAGGAATTTGGACTTATCTCTTCAATGGGTGGGCCACATTCAGAGAAATGCATATGTTTATTTTTCTACACTCAATAGGCTACAATTCTCTAAGAGGATTCAAGGCCTAATTCAAGCTGCAAGTGATCCCAAAACAGGCCAAAATTTAGACAAGTTTTCAGGAGCACATACTGATTACATGAAAATCCTTTGTATTATCCAACTTATAATAATGTCAAATATGTGCCCAAAAGGTACATCCAAGTTTGGATACCCAAAGGGTATATAAACAAGGATGGTGCCCCTAACATTCAAGGACCCATGAAAAGGGTACCTTGTCTCCGTTGTAGGTAAATTACAAAGAAGGCTAACAGGAGACAAACCCAAAGAATCTAAAAACCAAATGGTTTTTAGATGGCGGATGTTCGAGACATATGACATGCAACCCAAACTAGTTCAAATTGAATGTAGTGCAAGGTAAGTTCAGAAGTTGATCTAAAACAACAATTGGATAGCTCTTTTAATAGTGTGGGGCTTAAACAATTCCTAACTTTCGGATTTATCTAAGTCCAATAAGTTGTTTGAAGCAATTGAAATCAACAAAAAGATATAGCTATTAGCATTCACCAAGATTTCAAATGAGCTTTAAAGAGTTGTTTAATCACACGGTTTTGGCCTTGTTTTTCTGTTTTTGATGCAAATGATCTAACTAATCTTAAGATAGCTAAATGCAACTTAGTTGTATCTAAATGCAATTTATAAGGGCTGATTACTATAACACTAATGGAAATCAGTTTTGATGCAAACTAACTAACTTGTTTTGTTTTGTTTTTCGTTGGTATGATGCAATCAGTTTCTAAGCTAGATGATACTAGATGCAAGTGTTTATGTATTCGACACAACAAACGTGTATCAACTAGAGACTAGGCAGCATACATAGCTAACTAAAACTACCCTTTTTTGTTCTTAGTTTTCGGATTTTGCTTGTGCTAAACAAAACAACCAACTAAACCTTTTAACTATGTTGTAAACTAGTAGTCTAACCAAGCTAAATAAGGCAGCAACCACAACGCCTAAACAGTTTGCACACAACTACTAGAAACAGAATTTTAACAACTTGATTACGAACTAAACTATCAACTAGTCTACTTTTGTGTTCAAGTTTTCTGTTTTAAGGAATCACTAAACTACCGTTTAAACTTCTAGATTATGACCAAATGAACTTTGTCTAAGCTAGATTGAACAAGAACAACAAGTTTCACACACGGTTTTAATCTAAACTACACAAAGGGATTCTAACAACACTTGAGTCTAGCCTAAGTTCTTCTTGTGATGGTTTTCGGTTTTGTTACTTAAAACTAATTTACCAAACGATTGTATACCAACTAATAAACACTTTAAAACATGAACTAACTATCTAAATAAACAGATTCTAAATGAACATAAAAACAATCTACTACACGTTTTGGGCAGCATCATATATATGCAAGTCTAAACAATGTAAACATGAATAGAAGACTAACCAAAGCTCTGATACCAATTGATGAGCCAAACGAAGGCTAGATAAACGTTCCAAGGACTTTGTCTCCTATTCCAAATTGATTTGAACCTCAGCTATGGCAAAGAACATCACAATGACACCCCTTGAACTGTAACCGTTTGTTCTTGGCTCAATTTATACCAACACCTCTTCCTCTTTGGTATTCCAACACATCTAAAACCTCATTGAGACCCTAAGATGCTGTAAACCAAAAATGAAGTGAATACTAACAAGTTCTAGGCTATGAACTTGGAAGAAAACCGTTAGTGGTCTTAAACTTCAACTAGAATAAGTTGAGAACTCCTTAAAGGAAAATCTGATTGAAATGTGTTTGAAAAATTGTGTGTTTACATTCAGGTTCCTATGCTATTTAAAACAAACGAAAATTACATGTGTACAAGGTTTAAAGTACTAAGTACAAGTCTAGAAATAACATGCTTGCTCGGTAACTTGTTTGAACAACTTTAGTTCCTAGAAAGCTGGTTCCCTTTCCCGTGCTTCTTTGCTTTGTTTCAGCCAAAGTTTTGGTTGGATAATGCATTGAGCAGCTTGGTTAGAACTCCCTTTGATTGGTTGCAAGTTTGACTTTGAATCTTCAAACCATTTGAGCTTTAAACCAACCTCCCTCTTTAAAGGAATTGATTGGATGAATCTTTGTGCAGCTTGTTTACTTGTCTCCAATTTGAGTGTGATTGGTTTGAACATTTGCAAGACTTCTTTTCATTGGTTAAAGCTTTGAGCAACTTGTCTTGCTCACTATTTGCGTGGAGGACAAAGCCTTGTGTTTGACATGAGTGCTTGTCACCTCCTTGCTTGTAAGCTACTTGCTTATCACCTCCTTGTTTGTAACCTACTTGCTTATCACCTCCTTGCTTGTAAGCTACTTGTTTGTCACCTCCTTGCTTGAACAAAAATTTGGATTCTACTTGCATTTTCAAGCTAAGTATGTGTACCTGAAAACAAGGCAATGATACTACACAAACTATCCTAAAACAAGTTAACCGATCAACAAATATCAAAAGAACAATTTAAAGATATGTACAACATGCTTTTGATACAACTAGATCAAAGCTTGTATCATATAAACCCAACGGACATCATCTCTGCTTGGTTCATCCCCTTCATGCCTGTAAAGAAATGATTCAACACAAAGTAACAACTTCTTAGCCATACTCCTTGTTATGGGACCTATGCGGGGCACTCAGGTGTAATCATCAGTGTTTGTATCCACAAGGTTAGGCTGTAGCTCATCATTCCCTCCCACTTGAGAAGGATTCGTCCTCGAATCTGAAACAATACTAAATGGAGAAAGGTCAGCAACATTAAAAGTTTTAGAGATAGGACCATACCTTTCTTCAGGAAGATCGAGAACATAGGCATTATCACCAAGCCGTTTCAACACTTTCAACGGTCCATCGCCTCTGGGCTTTAACTTTGAGTCCCTTTCCTTAGGGAATCTTTCCTTCCTCAAGTGTAACCAAACAAGATCACCAGGCTCAAATATAACAACTTTACGATTCCTGTTGGCTCTATTGGTATACACTTTATTCTTAGCTTCAAGTTGTGACTTAACCTTTTCATGCAATTCTTTCACAAGTTTTGCTTTTCGTTCACCATCTAAACTAACACGTTCATGAACAGGTATGGGAACAAGATCAAGTGGGGACAAAGGGTTAAAGCCATAAACAACTTCAAAAGAAGAATGCAAGGTTCCACTATGAACAACTCTATTGTATGCAAACTCAATATAAGCTAAGCAGTCTTCCCAATTCTTTAAATTCTTTTGAATGACAACACGTAACAGTTGAGACAAAGTTCTATTAACAACTTCAGTTTGACCATCGGTTTGTGGGTGAGCAGTTGCAGAAAATAACAATTTAGTACCAAGTCTACTCCACAAAACACGCCAAAAATGACTTAGAAACTTTGTATCTCTATCACTAACAATTGTACGTGGCATGCCATGCAATCTAACAATCTCCTTACAGAACAAATCAGCAATATGAATAGCATCATCAACTTTCTTACATGCAATGAAATGTGCCATTTTGGAAAATCTATCAACAACAACAAAGATGCTATCTTTACCAGTTTTGGATCGAGGCAATCCCAAGACAAAGTCCATAGAAAGATCAGTCCAAGGTGAGCTTGGAACAGATAAGGGAGTGTACAATCCATGTGGTTGTGTTCTAGATTTTGCTTGTTTGCAAGTAATACATTGGTCACATACCTTATCAACATGTGCTTTCATATGCGGCCAGAAGAAATGCTCCTTAAGTGTTTCCAAAGTTTTTAACGAGCCAAAATGACCCATTAAACCTCCTCCATGAGCTTCTTTTATCAACAACTCTCTTAATGAACACATTGGTACACATAACTTATGTTCTTTAAACAAATAACCATCATGCAAGTAATATTTAGCAAAAGGTGAATCAATGCATGCTTGATAGATAGAACTAAAGTCATGATCAGAATGATACGTCTCTTTGATAGACTCAAAACCAAACATGTTACATGAAAGAGTAGTAATCAAAGTATAGTGACGAGATAATGCATCAGCAACAACATTTTCTTTTCCTTGCTTATACTTGATCACATAAGGGAATTGTTCAATGAATTCAACCCATTTGGCATGTCTTTTGTTCAATTTTCCTTGACCTTTTAGATACTTAAGGCTTTCATGATCAGTGTGAATCACAAATTCCTTAGGTTGCAGATAATGTTGCCAAGTTTGTAATGAACGGGCAAGGGCATACAATTCTTTATCATAGGTTGAATAATTTATGGAAGCTCCTTTCAATTTCTCACTAAAGTAGGCAACAGGTTTGTTACCTTGATGCAACACGGCTCCAATGCCAACTCCACTGGCATCACATTCAACTTCAAACATTTCGTCAAAGTTGGGCAATCTCAGGATAGGTGCAGAAGTTAGACGTTTCTTAAGTTCCTCAAAGGCTTGTTGTTGTGATTCTCCCCATTCAAATCTTACATCTTTCTTGACTAACTCATTCAAGGGTGCAGCTATGGTAGAGAAATCCTTCACAAAACGTCTATAGAAGCTAGCTAACCCATGAAAACTCCTAATATCTCCAGCAGACTTAGGGGTTGGCCACTTAGCTATGGATTTAACTTTCTCTTGGTCCATTTCAATTCCTTCAGCACTAATCACAAATCCTAAGAATGTAACCTTCTCCAGACAGAAAGAACACTTCTTGAAATTTGCATACAACTCTTCTTTCTGTAGGGTGACAAAAACAGCTCTAAGATGGATCAGATGTTCACTTAGGGTTTTGGAGTAGATAAGAATATCATCAAAGTAAACTACTACAAATTTCCCTATGAATTTCCTTAAGACCTCATTCATTAATCTCATGAAAGTACTAGGGGCATTGGTTAAACCAAAGGGCATAACTAACCATTCGTACAATCCAAATTTACTCTTAAAGGCAGTTTTCCATTCATCACCTTCCCTAATTCTCACTTGGAAATAACCTTGTTTAAGATCTACTTTGCTAAAGCATCTAGACCCGTGCAACATATCTAACATGTCATCCAACCTAGGAATATGGTATCTATACTTCACAGTGATCTTATTGATGGCTCTACCGTCAGTGCACATTCTCCAAGTTCCATCTTTCTTAGGGACAATGATAACAGGAACAGCACAAGGACTCATACTCTCTTTTACTTTACCTTGGGTCAATAGTTCCTCAACTTGCTTTTGGATTTCCTTAGTTTCCTCTGGATTGGCTCTATAGGCAGGTCTGTTTGGTAGAACAGCTCCTGGAACGAAATCTATTTGATGCTCAATGCCTCTTAGAGGTGGTAAACCTGGGGGATCTCCTTCAGGAAACAAGCTAGAAAATTCTTGAAGTAAAGACGCAACTTCACTTGGTAAAGTAGATGGTATTTCAGATGAAGAGAACAGAGTTTCTTTGTAAAGCAAGATATAAACAGTTTTGTTTGAATTGATAGCATGGAATACCTCGCTTTGAGATGCAAAGAATGCATTTTTCTTTAGAGATGGTTCAGCAGACAATCATGCTAAATCATGACCATCAACATGCATAAACACTAAAAAGCATGGAGAATTACATATGTGATGATCATCAAGATAACATACAAGAAAATGATGCAATGTGAGGTTCTTAGTACACTTTTTGAAGAAAGTGTAACATGCAACCATCACTTTTTCATGAAATGAACATGCATGCCTAATCTTCCTTCACATATGCCATGCATACACATATGAGGCCTAGACATATCATGAAGTTATCATGTATGACACTTTTACATATCAACTTAGTCATAAGCATGCCTACATCGTATCACACACAAGACTTCATAGAATTGGCATGCAAGCAAACTTTCTTCATGTTTATAGTGAAAAAATTATTTGAACATATGCATGCATGATCCAAGTTTGTAGATGAACATAGATGATGTACTTTTGACCATGCATGAAGAAGCCAAGAAGAGTACTTGCCTTTTCTTTGGACTTAAACTAGAAATAGAAAAAGATTTCTTCTTTTACCTTTGGCTTGGTACCTCTCGGCCTAAGGCCAAGGAATGAGGAAGAATTAGTCATTTTGAGAGATGTTTACCAAGAAAACTCTAAAAACAAATCTTAAGGAAAGTTTTACCTTTGGAGTCCTCGAAATTCTCCAACACTTCAACCTAAAAAGCTCTTCCTTCCTCCTTGAGGTTGTTCTCGGTCTAGATGCCTAAAGAGGGTGAAGGTTGAGTCTTTTGGAAACATGGATGAAGAGAAAGGTGCGTAGAAAGAATGGTAGGGTACTCTCCTTGATGATTCTTATGTTTGGAAGCTTGCTTCTTCACTTGGAAGATGAAGAAATTTGCTTCCCCTTACTTGGTGTGCTCTCGGTTGAAGAAGGGAAGAGTGAGGATGAGAGAATTTGGTCTGAGAGAGAAATGGAATGGATAAAAGTTTTGAGTGAGAGATAGAATTGCAACTTGATTAGAATGAAGAAATGAAATGAAAATGGGTTGAAAGGAGGATTTTGTTTCTTGTTTTCTTGGCTTGGCCAAGATTTTAGGGGGTTAGTGGGGGAATTTTAATCATTGTGTTTTATGAGATAAAAGAAAAGGAGAAAAAAGAAAAGATGGGGAAGTGATGCGGGTCCAAGGTGTGCAAAATGCAAGATGAAGTTTGTCTTAGTCTTAGGTTGCATTCCATGCATCACTTTTCGTGCATATAGGCGTCTTTCAATAAAATAAGCAAATGCATGTCTTGTTGTCATAACCTTTGACTTGTAGGAGACCTGATGGTGTGAAAAGGATGATGATATCTTCAAGAGAATGATCAAGAGAATGTTAAAAGAATGTTCAATTGAAGGTTTGAGAGAATGTTCAAGGGAATGTTTGTCTTAAGAAAATGTTTATCCCTAGAGAATGTTGTCCTAAAGAATGTTTGTCTTGAAGAATGTGTATCCCAAGGAATGTTTGTACTAGGGAATGTTTGTCTTGAGGAATATATGTCCTAATCCCTTCCCCAACATGATGCATGCCTATGAGGCACCAACAACATGGCATGTCAAACATTGCACTTGTTAGGTCTCTAGGACATATAACACTTGTAAAAACATTTAAGAGTCATTTGATCATTCATAACTACAGGTTTATGTCTCTTATAGTCTAACAAACCCTAGGACATGTATATATTACATATGTTGTTTGAACTCATTCAGGCTCAAGGAACCAAGATTCAATCAAATCCTAAAGTTCAAACACCAAGCTGATTTCAAACAGTGAAGTAGGGAGCTTGACACCCTGTTGGTATTTTTGACCATATCATTCAAACCACAAGTCCAATTGATCTGATTCTAGTTGGGTGAAAGCTAAGAGGATTATCTATAACTTTGATGTGTATCACTTTTCCAGTAGATGATGTGTGGTTGTCACACCTGGTACGTATGGTATCCTTTAACACTTGGTTCCTTAACGGTTGTAGGCAAGAGTTCAACTCCCTCTTAGCCGTTGATCACCAAGGTTTTTGTTTGAGCCTTCCTCCTTCAAAAGTTACCCGTTTCCCAAGAAAGTTTACACCCTCTTGGACGGCCACACCTTTAAAACCAAAGGTAAAAGAAGAAATCTTTTTCTATTTCTAGTTTAAGTCCAAAGAAAAGGCAAGTACTCTTCTTGGCTTCTTCATGTATGGTCAAAAGTACATCATCTATGTTCATCTACAAACTTGGATCATGCATGCATATGTTCAAATAATTTTTTCACTATAAACATGAAGAAAGTTTGCTTGCATGCCAATTCTATGAAGTCTTGTGTGTGATACGATGTAGGCATGCTTATGACTAAGTTGATATGTAAAAGTGTCATACATGATAACTTCATGATATGTCTAGGCCTCATATGTGTATGCATGGCATATGTGAAGGAAGATTAGGCATGCATGTTCATTTCATGAAAAAGTGATGGTTGCATGTTACACTTTCTTCAAAAAGTGTACTAAGAACCTCACATTGCATCATTTTCTTGTATGTTATCTTGATGATCATCACATATGTAATTCTCCATGCTTTTTAGTGTTTATGCATGTTGATGGTCATGATTTAGCATGATTGTGGCGCATCATAATTTATGCTATATTGCATTAAGGTAACAAACCTGTTGCCTACTTTAGTGAGAAATTGAAAGGAGCTTCCATAAATTATTCAACCTATGATAAAGAATTGTATGCCCTTGTCCGTTCTTTACAAACTTGGCAACATTATCTGCAACCTAAGGAATTTGTGATTCACACTGATCATGAAAGCCTTAAGTATCTAAAAGGTCAAGGAAAATTGAACAAAAGACATGCCAAATGGGTTGAATTCATTGAACAATTCCCTTATGTGATCAAGTATAAGCAAGGAAAAGAAAATGTTATTGCTGATGCATTATCTCGTCGCTATACTTTGATTACTACTCTTTCATGTAACATGTTTGGTTTTGAGTCTATCAAAGAGATGTATCATTCTGATCATGACTTTAGTTCTATCTATCAAGCATGCATTGATTCACCTTTTGCTAAATATTACTTGCATGATGGTTATTTGTTTAAAGAACATAAGTTATGTGTACCAATGTGTTCATTAAGAGAGTTGTTGATAAAAGAAGCTCATGGAGGAGGTTTAATGGGTCATTTTGGCTCGTTAAAAACTTTGGAAACACTTAAGGAGCATTTCTTCTAGCCACATATGAAAGCACATGTTGATAAGGTATGTGACCAATGTATTACTTGCAAACAAGCAAAATCTAGAACACAACCACATGGATTGTACACTCCCTTATCTGTTCCAAGCTCACCTTGGACTGATCTTTCTATGGACTTTGTCTTGGGATTGCCTCGATCCAAACCTGGTAAAGATAGCATCTTTGTTGTTGTTGATAGATTTTCCAAAATGGCACATTTCATTGCATGTAAGAAAGTTGATGATGCTATTCATATTGCTGATTTGTTCTGTAAGGAGATTGTTAGATTGCATGGCATGCCACGTACAATTGTTAGTGATAGAGATACAAAGTTTCTAAGTCATTTTTGGCGTGTTTTGTGGAGTAGACTTGGTACTAAATTGTTATTTTCTGCAACTGCTCACCCACAAACCGATGGTCAAACTGAAGTTGTTAATAGAACTTTGTCTCAACTGTTACGTGTTGTCATTCAAAAGAATTTAAAGAATTGGGAAGACTGCTTAGCTTATATTGAGTTTGCATACAATAGAGTTGTTCATAGTGGAACCTTGCATTCTCCTTTTGAAGTTGTTTATGGCTTTAACCCTTTGTCCCCCCTTGATCTTGTTCCCATACCTGTTCATGAACGTGTTAGTTTAGATGGTGAACGAAAAGCAAAACTTGTGACAGAATTGCATGAAAAGGTTAAGTCACAACTTGAAGCTAAGAATAAAGTGTATGCCAATAGAGCCAACATGAATCGTAAAGTTGTTATATTTGAGCCTGGTGATCTTGTTTGGTTACACTTGAGGAAGGAAAGATTCCCTAAGGAAAGGGACTCAAAGTTGAAGCCCAGAGGCGATGGACCATTCAAAGTGTTGAAACGGCTTGGTGATAATGCCTATCCTATGTTCTCGATCTTCCTGAAGAAAGGTATGGTCCTATCTCTAAAACTTTTAATGTTGCTGACCTTTCTCCATTTAGTATTATTTCAGATTCGAGGACGAATCCTTCTCAAGTGGGAGGGAATGATGAGCTACAGCCTAACCTTGTGGATACAAACACTGATGATTACACCTCACTGCCCCGCATAGGTCCCATAACAAGGAGTATGGCTAAGAAGTTGTTACTTTGTGTTGAATCATTTCTTTACAGGCATGAAGAGGATGAACCAAGCAGAGATGATGTCCGTTGGGTTTATATGATACAAGCTTTGATCTAGTTGTATCAAAAGCATGTTGTACATATCTTTAAATTGTTATTTTGATATTTGTTGATCGGTTAACTTGTTTTAGGATAGTTTGTGTAGTATCATTGCCTTGTTTTCAGGTACACATACTTAGCTTGAAAATGCAAGTAGAATCCGAATTTTTGTTCAAGCAAGGAGGTGACAAACAAGTAGCTTACAAGCAAGGAGGTGATAAGCAAGTAGGTTACAAACAAGGAGGTGATAAGCAAGTAGCTTACAAGCAAGGAGGTGACAAGCACTCATGTCAAACACAAGGATTTGTCCTCCACGCAAATAGTGAGCAAGACAAGTTGCTCAAAGCTTTAACCAATGAAAAGAAGTCTTGCAAATGTTCAAACCAATCACACTCAAGTTGGAGACAAGTAAACAAGCTGCACAAAGATTCATCCAATCAATTCCTTTAAAGAGGGCGGTTGGTTTAAAGCTCAAATGGTTTGAAGATTCAAAGTCAAACTTGCAACCAATCAAAGGGAGTTCAAACCAAGCTGCTCAATGCATTATCCAATCAAAACTTTGGCTGAAACAAAGCAAAGAAGCACGGCAAAGGGAACCAGCTTTCTAGGAACTAAAGTTGTTCAAACAAGTTACCAAGCAAGCATGTTATTTCTAGACTTGTACTTAGTACTTTAAACCTTGTACACATGTAATTTTCGTTTGTTTTAAATAGCATAGGAACCTGAATGTAAACACACAATTTTTCAAACACATTTCAATCAGATTTTCCTTTAAGGAGTTCTCAACTTATTCTAGTTGAATTTTAAGACCACTAACGGTTTTCTTCCAAGTTCATAGCCTAGAACTTGTTAGTATTCACTTCATTTTTGGTTTACAGCATCTTAGGGTCTCAATGAGGTTTTAGATGTGTTGGAATACCAAAGAGGAAGAGGTGTTGGTATAAATTGAGCCAAGAACAAATGGTTACAGTTCAAGGGGTGTCATTGTGATGTTCTTTGCCATAGCTGAGGTTCAAATCAATTTGGAATAGGAGACAAAGTCCTTGGAACGTTTATCTAGCCTTCGTTTGGCTCATCACATCTTCTCGGCTGAATTCTGGATGATTGAGTTGCTTGGTGTTCTTGGAATATTCTGCATCTTCTTCCATGGTTCCAGCTGAGTTTATTGAGTTGAAGAAAGGTCCTAAATAGCTGAGTGATTGTGCATCAAGTGGTATCAGAGCTATAAGGTGTTCTTCAACTCAAATATCTTGTGTTTCAATTTACTGTTTTTGGTTTTAGTTGTTCATTTGCAATCTGCTTGTGTTGTGTTGTTGCTGCACGTTTGTTTTGATATTCCAGCACCTAAACTTGGTTCAAACATACCTTTAAGGTGTTAGAAATGTTGTGTTAATGTTAGTTTGAACATTTGTTAATTGCATACAAATCAGAAAACAAAAACAGTAGCTAGTTCAAGTGTCATATTTCAGTTTTCAATTCTGTTTGTGTTTGTATGTTTCACGTTTTTCCTTGTACTTCCAGCACCTAAATTTCATCCAAAATAGTGGTTTAAGATGTTAGATTAAGATGTGTAACACTTGTTTAGATGTTTGTTAAGTCATTAAATCCAGAAAACCCAAAAACACCTAGTTTTCCATCAATTCTGTTTTTCCAGCTTTTGTGTAGTAGTTTGAGTCTTTCTCTTGCGAATTTTCTCCTGACAACCTGGGCATGAAACTTGATAAATCACCTACTAAACCTTTGATCATGATGTGCGAAAGTTGGTTTGGTGATTTGGTATTGTTTGGTCTAAGAAAAAGCAAGAAATCTGCCCAAGTGTCCTGTTTGGCCCGCCAGCGAGCAATCTGAATTAGGAGCTGTTTTCATTGAGTTTTTCTTATCAAACTTTGCTCAAACTTTGCATGAACATCCATAACATACTAAAATATAATGTGTTAGAGTTTTTTTGATGTTGGATGTGATTTGGCATAAGAAACAAGCAAGTGAAAAACAACCGGGTAGAACCTGTTTTCAACCGTGTGCTATTAAGACTTGTCATAGTTTAAAAACTTTTTTTAGTTAATGTTTTGCATGAGGTTTCAGGTCATAAACGTGTTTAGGCAAGTGTTTAAATATATTATGTTGTAGTTTGTTTAGTTTTGTTAGTTAATTAAAACTAGAAAATCGAAGAAGTGTATGCGTGTATCTTTGTTGCAAGCCGTGTCCTAGTTAACTTAGTTCTTTTTTTTTCCTTGATTGAAATCATCACCCATTAGTCTAAGATATGTTTGTATGTCTTGCATTCATGTTGTTTTAAAGTGGTAAAACCGAAAATCACAAAGGAACTTAACGTTAGTAGGCTGTTTAATCAAAGCATAGGAATAGCTAGTTACACAAATAGTTGTTGCTTATCCTTTGTTTAAGACATATCAAACTAGTGTAGTACCTTTTGTATGATACGTTTTACATTATTTTTAGGCATATGAACTGAAAAAAAAGACTTGCATGCGAACCGTGGCTTAGGAGTATACATTGATTGATTACAAGCATATTGGTTCATGCTTAAACGTTGGTTGAATATTCACCTTTACTTTGTGTTGGTTTAAATTGATTAAAGACTTTGTTGGACTTAGGTTCTCATTTAAAATCAGTCTTTCCATATTTTAGCCCACATTGTTATATTGCCAACCCGAACGAATCATCTTGTTGTCATTACACTTTCTGAACTTGCATTGAACTTTATACATTCTTGGTTGTTATATTTGTGAAATACTTGTCACTTCACTAGCGTTCAGTCGTGTTGTAAAGGGAACTTTTTCACAAAAGAACAACCAAAACTTGTGCAAGAAACCCAAAGCCGTGAGCAATGTCTCATAAAGGCTGTGAGCAATAGTCTCACCAAACAAGCCAAAAAGCACAAAGAAAGAAAATAGAGCTTGTTTGAGAAAGAAACTGAGAGAAAAGCCAACCTACGTCACAAAAGTAAGAGGTAAGACGCATGAGAGATTGCACAAGAGGAGAGGAATAGCCTTACATTAGAAAAGTTCCAAATTCACAAAAAGAGGAACTTAGAAACGAAATTTGTGCAAAAGTACCATCACCCAAAATGTTGATCTTTGTTGAAAAAGTTTCAAGAACAAACCCTTACTGAGCACTTGTGTATGTGTACTTGGCTTTCGTTTTATTACCATTGAGATTGCATAAAGATTGAAGTAAGTTAAGGGACTGTTTTGTAAAAACCCTCAGTTTTCTTGATCCATCCTAAACATCACTTGACTTCTATGCTTCTTTGATTCTTAGATAGTCCAAGATTGTTGTTTAATCAATTGTCAACTTAAAGTAGAAGTAAATATCTTGTCAACTTTTTTTTGGTTGGACTTCTTTACTTGCTTTCAATCATGGTTACTTCACAAGAAAGAGAAAATTCACCCCCTTCTACCCCCAGCATACCCCAAGGTCCTGTCACACTTGAAACATTGCCACAAACTATTGCTAGCATGATTCAAGCTTTTGGCCAAATGAAAAGTGAAATTGAAGATCTTAAAAATAATTCTCGAGCTCCCAAGGGAGAAAGTGCTAGTCAAGGTCGAAGAGAACCTCCAAGTGTACCTTTTAACGAAGGAACATCTTTTGGTGGTGAATCTTGGACTGAACAACGTGGAAACATGTCTCACAGAGGACGTGGTAGGAGTCGTTGATGAGCCAAATAAAGGCTAGAAAACGTTTCCAAGACTGTCTTCTATTCCAAATTGATTTGAACCTCAGCTATGGCAAAGAACATCACAATGACACCCCTTGAACTGTAACCGTTTGTCCTTGGCTCAATTTCATGCCAACACCTCTTCCTCTTTGGCATTCCAACACATCTAAAACCTCATTGAGACCCTAAGATGCTGTAAACCAAAAATGAAGTAAATACTAACAAATTCTAGGCTATGAACTTGAAAGAAAACCGTTAAGTGGTTTAAACTTCAACTAGAGAAGTTGAGAATTCCTTAAAGGAAATTTTGATTGAAATGTGATGCGTGCAACTCGTGGGCTCCAACAATTCCACCTTCCAAACGTCCTTCACAAAGGGTTAGGCACAAAGAAGTAAACTTCCCCTTGCTTCCTTAGTGATCAAACGTGTGGACAACGAGTAAGACCAACACTACAAGATGGTCGTTGATCAGGCAAACCAAAATGGCCCTCCTGGACGGCACCTTTTAGCAATGGCAATACCTTCAAATCGCTCAACTTTGAAGGATCTTAACTTAGGTTTTTAATGCAAAACCAAGAAAACAAAGTATCACTCAAAGTGAAGAAAATATCAAGAATTGTTATTCATCAAAAGGTTGAGTTACAATTCGGCCAAAGGGCCTATTTATAGATGTCTAAGACCTTCCAAATAATCAGATATTATCTAAAAGAAATAGCCAAAAAAAACATTTGAATTGAACTTGAAATGGCTAACTATTTGAATTCAAAAAACAACTTGAAAAATCCTAGCTAAAATCTGGTTGTGATCCTCCTTGTCCAGCCGTGTATATGTTCAGCAAATAAGGCATTATTGAGCTGATTTGATGAGTAGGATAAGGCTGAACTTGAATTCAAAAAGTTGGGTGAGTTTGAATTCAAGATGAGTTTGAATTTGATCTTACTTTGAATTTGTTTCTTGCACATCCATTCCTTTGTTCCAGCCGTGTATAACCAGTCCAAGAGGGTCTTAAAATCTGAATTTGATGATGATAACATGGCTGGAGTTGAATTTAAAAGATGGTTGATGTTTGAATTCAAATTGAGTTTGAATTTGAATTCAAACTTGGATTCAATTTGAATTGGATCCTATCTCCTATCTTCACTTCAAATATGGCGTGTGTAGGCTGCTGGTTTAGGCTGATTTTATCTTGAATTTGAAGCCTCTATTTGGTTGAAACTTGAATTCAAACCAAGGTTGAATTTAAATTCAAGTTTGGCTTTGAATTCAAATTTAATTTAATCATCATCCTTTGTTTGAATCTGGCCGCCCCCCTTATTGTGTTTGGAAGATGATTGTTGATTTCAATTTGAATAAGAGACTCTATCTTGGACACTTTTGAATTTGTCTTAGCATAGATAAACATTCTCTTCAAACATTCTCTTGAAACATTCTCTTGAAACATTCTCTTCAACATTCTCTTCAAACATTCTCTTCAACATTCTCTTCAAACATTCTCTTGTACCTAATGTACCTACAAAGGAAACATATAAAACTAATATAAGACGACATAAAATAAAATCCGAAAACAAAGAATGTAGACGTGCATGTGATACATGCTCAAATTGAAGGTTCAATGAAATGAACCCAAGGAGTCTTAGGTTCATCTTGAACATGCTTGTACAAGAAGGTGGCAACTTGATGACAAAGTTCCCTCGCCCTCCTTCTTGTCATAGGACCTTTGACCTCTTGGGGCCCTTGATCATCATCGGACCCTTGATCCTCATCAATCCCCCCCTCCTCAAAAGGATTCGTCCTCGAATCAAAAAGGTCATCGTTGAAAGGGGTGAGATCAGCAACATTAAAAGTAGGTGAAACTGAGTCATACCTGTCGGGAAGATCAAGGATGTAGGCATTGTCACCTATGCGTTTCAATACTTTAAAGGGTCCATCTCCTCGAGGCAACAATTTTGATTTTCGTTCATTCGGAAATCTTTCCTTGCGCAAATGTAACCAAACTAAATCTTCAGGTTTAAACACAACTCTTTTCCGATGTTTGTTAGCTCGTCTTTCATAAGCTTTGTTTTTCTTTTCAAGTTGCGTTTTAACTTGTTCATGCAGTTTCTTTATGTTGTCCGCTTTTTGTTTACCATCAAGACTAGAACGTTCATGCACGGGAATAGGAATCAAATCGATGGGAGACAGGGGATTAAAGCCATACACGATTTCAAATGGACTATGCAAAGTACCGTGATGGACACTCCTATTATATGCAAATTCGATATATGGTAAACAATCTTCCCAATGTTTAATGTGTTTTTGCAAAATGGCACGCAAAAGTTGAGAAAGAGTACGATTAACGACTTCAGTTTGTCCATCAGTTTGTGGGTGTGCGGTGGTGGAAAACAACAATTGTGTACCAAGTTTAGACCACAAAACACGCCAAAAATGACTCAAGAATTTCGTATCTCTATCACTTACAATTGTACGTGGCATGCCATGCAATCTAACAATTTCTTTGAAGAACAAATCAGCAACATGTGTGGCATCATCAACCTTTCTACATGCTATGAAATGTGCCATTTTTGAAAATCGATCAACCACAACATAAATGCTATCGCGTCCTCCCCAAGATCTAGGAAGTCCTAAAACAAAGTCCATAGAAATGTCAATCCAAGGGGAATCAGGGACGGGTAAAGGCGTGTAAAGGCCATGTGGTTGGGACTTGGATTTGGCTTGTTTGCAAGTGATGCAATTACCACACAACCTCTCGACGTCTACTCTCATGTGGGGCCAATAGAAATGTTCTTTAAGAGTCTCAAGGGTTTTGAACACTCCGAAATGACCCATTAAACCTCCCCCATGGGCTTCTCTGGTCAATGCTTCTCGTAGGGATGATTGGGGAACGCACAATTTTTGTTCTTTGAAAAGATAACCCTCATGTATGTAAAATTTTCCAAATGGTGCTACTTTACATGCCTCGAATATGGTGCCAAAGTCATGGTCATTGGGGTACAAGTCCTTAAGTGATTCAAATCCTAGGAAGTGGGAAGATAATGTAGTCACTAACGTGTATCTCCTAGAGAGGGCATTAGCAACTATATTATCCTTTCCTTGTTTGTACTTAATCACGTAAGGGAATTGTTCTATGAACTCTACCAATTTGGCATGTCTTTTGTTCAACTTTCCTTGCCCTTTAAGATACTTAAGGCTTTCGTGGTCAGTGTGGATCACAAACTCTTTAGGTTGAAGATAGTGTTGCCAAGTTTGTAGGGATCTCACAAGGGCATAAAGTTCCTTATCATAGGTAGAGTAATTCAATGATGCTCCTTTCAACTTTTCACTAAAGTAGGCTATGGGTTTCTTACTTTGGGTCAAAACTGCGCCTATACCCACTCCACTTGCATCACACTCGATCTCAAAGGTCTCGTCAAAATTTGGTAGTCTAAGTATGGGTGCAGTGGTCAGCCTACGTTTGAGTTCATCAAATGCCTGTTGTTGTAGCTCTTCCCACCTAAAAGGCACATCTTTTTTTACAATTTCGTTTAGGGGTGCAGCTATGGAAGAAAAATCTTTGACAAAACGTCTATAAAAGCTTGCTAGTCCATGAAAACTGCGAACTTCCCCTACATTCTTAGGTATAGGCCACTCCACAATTTACCTAACCTTTTCCTCATCCATCTCTACTCCCTCAGCCGAAATGACAAAGCCTAGAAAAACTACGCGTTCTAAACAGAAAGAGCACTTCTTAAAGTTGGCGTAAAGTTGTTCTTGCTTAAGCTTTTCAAAAACGGCTCTAATGTGGTCAAGATGATCTTCTATGGTGTGGGAATAGATTAGGATATCATCGAAATAGACAACGACAAAGCGTCCTATGAACGCACGTAAGACTTCATTCATTAGCCTCATAAAGGTACTAGGGGCGTTGGTGAGCCCGAAGGGCATCACTAACCACTCATAGAGCCCAAACTTGGTTTTGAATGCAGTCTTCCATTCGTCCCCTTCTCGAATGCGTACCTGGAAGTACCCTTTCTTAAGGTCGATTTTGGTGAAGAATTTGGATCCGTGCAACATGTCTAACATATCGTCTAGCCTAGGTATGGGGGTACCTATACTTGACGGTAATCTTGTTTATGGCTCGGCAATCGGTACACATTCTCCACGTTCCATCCTTTTTGGGTACTAAAATGACGGGGACGGCAGATGGGCTCAGACTCTCTCGGATTTGTCCACTAGCTAGGAGCTCTTCTACTTGCCTTTGTATTTCTTTGGTTTCTTTGGGGTTTGCTCGATAGGCTGGGCGATTGGGTAACACGGCTCCTGGGACAAAGTCGATTTGGTGTTCTATCCCTCTAATGGGTGGTAATCCGGATGGTGGTTCGGAAGGAAATAGAACTTCATATTCTTGGATAAGGGACGCAACTGAGGTAGGTAAGTTTGGTGGGAGTTCTTCAAGGGCAAGTTGACACGACTTTGGGATGATGATGAAGACAGTTTGGTTGTTATAAAGTGCACGTGTAACCTCTCTTTTCTTTGCGAAATACCCACACTTCTTTTTGGACTCGTTGACACTTAGGGGCACTACCTCTTTTCCCTTGCTCTCTTGTTTTTTGTTCTCACTTTTCATACACTCCACGAATTTTCTCTCGGCTTCTTTTTCCTTAGGATCAGCTCTAGACTTGGACATGCGTTGGTGATCCTCGTGGACTTTGTGTGGTGGAAGTGCATGCAGTTTATACAATTTGCCATTCAATTTGAAAGAATAACGATTCAAATAACCATCATATGTCACATGTCTATCAAATTGCCATGGCCTACCAAGTAAGATATGACTAGCATGCATTGGGGCGACATCACATAAAACATCATCTTTGTAACTACCAATGCTAAGAGAAATCAAAACTTGTTTACTTACGCTAACTTCACCGCAGTCATTTAGCCATGCAAGTTTGTAAGGGTGCGGATGATTAGTCATAGGCAAATTCAGTTTTCTTACTAATTCGATGCTAGCCACATTAGCACAAGAACCGGAATCAATGATCATGGTGCACACTTTACCATTTATCATGCAATGAATATGGAAAATGTTTTCTCTATGTTGTTCGTGATCATCTAATTTCGGATATGCATTTAAAGCTCTACGCACAACAAGAAACTCTTTAGTGTCAAAATCATCTAATGCGCCTAGATCTTCTTCAGGTTCAATTTCATGATCATGTTCAGACTCGTTTTCATGCTCGGACTCAGACACATATTCGTTTGTCTCTTCAATTAACATGATTCTTTTTGCATTAGGACATTCTTTTCCTATGTGACCACGTCCTTGACATTTATAGCATTTAATGTCTCTAAACCTGTTTGAAGAATCTGAAGGATTTCCGGTAGGAGCCTTTTGTTGGGTGCGTTCATCTCTCCTTTGTGTGGATTGCACACGATTGTCCATTCTTTGTGACGCACCATGGTCACGTGCTTGGCCTCCTGTAGGCCGTGAACTTCCTGTTCCTGAAGACTTGCTGTGAAATCTTGATGAAGATTGATTAGTACGATAATTGGAATTGAAATTGGAGGAGTTACGTACCTTTAATTGTGATTCAATCTTTTCAGCCATATGGACCATGGTTGTGAGGTCGAGGTAAGGTTGAAGGTCAACCATTTGCGCAATCTCCCTGTTTAAACCATGTAAGAATCGAGCCTTGGTGGCTTCTTCAGGTTCCTGCAAGTTAGACCTTTCCAACAAAATTTCTAACTCTTTATAATACTCGTCTACACTTTTGGAACCTTGTCGTAAGTTATGCAAACTCGTGAAAATAGAACTCTCATAATTGTTTGGAATAAAACGTTGACGCATTTCAAACTTCATTTCTTCCCAAGTGGCGATTGGGGGTTGTCTCGTCTTAGTTCTATTTCGACACAAATTCGTCCACCAATTAAGTGCATAACCAGAAAATTCAATGGAAGCATACCTCACTTTTTGCAATTCACTATAATTGGTACAAGAAAAGATCAAATCCACTTTCGTTTCCCATTCTAAATATTCCTCCGCATTACTTTTACCATAAAACATGGGAATACTTATTTTGGTTTTGAGAAAATCGTCATTTTGTGGGAAAAGGGGATTTTGGCGTCTTTGGTAACCACGAGGATGGTGGTCATCAAAGTCATAATCATCATGCTCAAAGGGAATGTAATCATCATTGTACCTTCTTGGAGCGTACCTTCTTGCTTGTGTAGGAGGAGCAAACCGTCTCGCTTCGGTGTGTGGGGGTCGAATGTTATCGTCCTCAACTTCTTCCGGAGGATGGCGCCTTGGTTGTGGTGGTGGAACGGCCCTGCTTGTTCCTTGGCCATCACTCGTTTTGTAGCTTCGCTCCACGTCTTCCAAGCGATGCTTAATTATCTCATTGTCGTGCATGAGTTTCTTAAGCATTTCCAGCATTTGTTGTTGAGTATTGTCAATAGTTTCGGCTCCTTTAGACTTGCTAGATGCGGAATTGCTGCTGGCCATTGTACCTAAGGAATTGAACGAAAACAAAGGAAAAAAAAGAAAGAAGCAAACTAACACAAAGACAAACAAACGTTAAGGGATTAGTAAAAAAAATAAGCTATGGACACTCCGATTTCGATTCTTTCCACTCTCTTACCACTTTGGTTCTTGGATAACCTGAAGTTAAGAAGTCTCAAAGTGATCAATAAAGAAGTGTATTGCCAAGGCTTCTTCAAGCCACAATGTTCTCCGCTTGTTTCTTCCCTTTTGCTTTCAAGTTGCACCAATTAGTATCAAAGTAGAATCAATTGAAATGAACTCAAACTTGAACTTTCTACTAAGATTCAAAGAAAATAAGCAACCAAAGTTGATGTATAAGGCTGAACCAAAGATGAACTAAGGGTTGCCGTGGGCAATCTTTAGTTAATTTTGATTCTATGCACTTACTATCCACAAAATGGTTCAAGTCATGCAACAATCGAGCAACCAAATGTGTGATTGGTTCAAGAAGATCAAGAGTTGGAGAATTGGGTATAGGGATGGCAATGTGGATATTATGGTATCCAAGGTTTGCAAGTCGTACCAAAAAAAAAATTTCCACGCAATGCACAAACGTTTTTTGCCCGTTTTCTTTGCTCTTGTTCTTTTGTTTTTTTTTTCTTTTTTTTCTTTCTTGCTATTTCAATTGAGCAAGATTCAGATTCTCCTCTTTTTTTTTTGACTAAGGGCAGAATTGGGATTTCACTTGTTTTGCACTTAGCACTTGCGTTTTTGGACAGAATAGTGCAATGTATTTAAAATGCAATTTGTATCTTGGACTTGCAACAAAATTGACCTTGGAAGGTGATGGAAATTGGGTAAGGCCGAATAGGGTTAGGGTTAGGGTTTTTTTTTGATTTAGGGTGGTTTTTGAACGTTTTGGGGTTTTGCGGAATGTGGTTGTAGGAACGGAATGGGTGTTGTAAATTGACTATTTGGGTTGGTAATTGATGATTGGTGTGGTCAATTTGGATATTGGCTATTTTAGGACAGAATTTGAACAAAATTCAAATTCTAGGGTTAGGGTTTATTCGAATGAATTGGGATCTTTAGAATCTGATTGGATTTGGTAAAATTGGTTTGGGGCTTTTTGTGTGGGGTGTAAATATGGCTATTTGGGATCAGGTTGGTGAGTTTTAGAGTTGGTTTGGGGTGGGGCTGGTTGGGCCGTGGGGGGTGAGGGTGGTTTTTAGGGTTTGGTAAGTGGGTTGTGAAGACAAGCACACGTAGGACTACTAGATTTATAGCATGAAATCAATCACAATGCGAATCATAAGATGCATACAATCATCACCAACTAAAAGCTTCGGTAGCAACAAGATGACTTGAAACCGAGGTAGCTTTATAGGATGATGGTTGTAATATTTTGAAGAAGGCTGAATGTAACCTGAAATGCAACGAACCCTAATGTGTTCAAGTTTAAATGACTCAAAATCAGATTGTGATGTGAAAGGGAATAAAGGAAATGACACTTGAGGGATGAAAAGCAAAATGCAGCAACATGCAAGGACTCAAAGGAATTTTTTTTTTGGACGTTTTTTTTTGTGTGAAAATGCAAGACAATGGTGTGTGGAGGGAGGAGTAGAAGAAAGACGCAACTGAAATTGAAATGACTCGACTCAAACGAAAAGGAAATGATAGATGGTGGAATAGAGTAACCTGGTCTCTGATACCAACTTGATGCGTGCAACTCGTGGGCTCCAACAATTCCACCTTCCAAACGTCCTTCACAAAGGGTTAGGCACAAAGAAGTAAACTTCCCCTTGCTTCCTTAGTGATCAAACGTGTGGACAACGAGTAAGACCAACACTACAAGATGGTCGTTGATCAGGAAAACCAAAATGGCCCTCCTGGACGGCATCTCTTAGCAATGGCAATACCTTCAAATCGCTCAACTTTGAAGGATCTTAACTTAGGTTTTTAATGCAAAACCAAGAAAACAAAGTATCACTCAAAGTGAAGAAAATATCAAGAATTGTTATTCATCGAAAGGTTGAGTTACAATTCGGCCAAAGGGCCTATTTATAGATGTCTAAGACCTTCCAAATAATCAGATATTATCTAAAAGAAATAGCCAAAAAAAACATTTGAATTGAACTTGAAATGGCTAACTATTTGAATTCAAAAAACAACTTGAAAAATCCTAGCTAAAATCTGGTTGTGATCCTCCTTGTCCAGCCGTGTATATGTTCAGCAAATAAGGCATTATTGAGCTGGTTTGATGAGTAGGATAAGGCTGAACTTGAATTCAAAAAGTTGGGTGAGTTTGAATTCAAGATGAGTTTGAATTTGATCTTACTTTGAATTTGTTTCTTGCACATCCATTCCTTTGTTCCAGCCGTGTATAACCAGTCCAAGAGGGTCTTAAAATCTGAATTTGATGATGATAACATGGCTGGAGTTGAATTTAAAAGATGGTTGATGTTTGAATTCAAATTGAGTTTGAATTTGAATTCAAACTTGGATTCAATTTGAATTAGATCCTATCTCCTATCTTCACTTCAAATATGGCGTGTGTAGGCTGCTGGTTTAGGCTGATTTTATCTTGAATTTGAAGCCTCTATTTGGTTGAAACTTGAATTCAAACCAAGGTTGAATTTAAATTCAAGTTTGGCTTTGAATTCAAATTTAATTTAATCATCATCCTTTGTTTGAATCTGGCCGCCCCCCTTATTGTGTTTGGAAGATGATTGTTGATTTCAATTTGAATAAGAGACTCTATCTTGGACACTTTTGAATTTGTCTTAGCATAGACAAACATTCTCTTCAAACATTCTCTTGAAACATTCTCTTGAAACATTCTCTTCAACATTCTCTTCAAACATTCTCTTCAACATTCTCTTCAAACATTCTCTTGTACCTAATGTACCTACAAAGGAAACATATAAAACTAAGATAAGACGACACAAAATAAAATCCGAAAACAAAGAATGTAGACGTGCATGTGATACATGCTCAAATTGAAGGTTCAATGAAATGAACCCAAGGAGTCTTAGGTTCATCTTGAACATGCTTGTACAAGAAGGTGGCAACTTGATGACAAAGTTCCCTCGCCCTCCTTCTTGTCATAGGACCTTTGACCTCTTGGGGCCCTTGATCATCATCGGACCCTTGATCCTCATCAAAATGTCTTTGAATTGTGGTTCTCTTTACATTCAGGTTCCTAAGCTATTTAAAACCAACGAAATTTACAAGGGTACAAGGTTTAAAGTACAAAGTACAAGTCTAAAAGGAACATGCTTGCTTGGTAACTTGTTTGAACAATTTTGGTTCCAAGAAAGCTGGTTTGTCTTGCCGTGCTTCCTTGCTTGTTTCAGCCACATTTCTTGATCAATTTTGATTGGATAATACTTTGAGCAGCTTGGTTTGAATTGCCTTTGATTGGTTGCAAGTTTGGCTTTGAATTTTCAAAGTGAATTAAGCCTTAATCAGCCGTCATCTTCAAGGAGTTTGATTGGATCAATTTTTGTGCTGCTTGCTTGCTTGTCTCCAACTTGTTTTTGATTGGTTTGAACATTTGCAAGACTTCTCCCAATTGGTTAATGCTTTGAGCAGCTTGTCCATCCATCTTTAACGTGAAGAACAATTCAGATTTTGACATGGATGCTTGTCACCTCCTTGCATGTTAGCTACTTGCATATCACCTCCTTGCTTGAACAAAAATTCAGATTCTAATTGCATTTTCAAGCTAAGTACGTGTACCTGAAAAACAAGGCAATAATACAACAAAAACTATCCTAAAACAAGGTTAACCAACCAACAATATTAAAGAACAACTAAAGATATGTACAACATGTTTTTGATACAACTACATCAAAGCTTGTATCATATAAACCCAATGGACATCATCTTTGCCTGGTTCATCCTCTTCATGCCTATAAAGAAATGATTCAACACAATGCAACAACTTCTTAGCCATAGGGACCTGTGCGGGGCAGTGAGGTGTCATCATCAGTGTTTGTATCCACAAGGTTAGGCTGTAGCTCATCATTCCCTCCCACTTGAGAAGGATTCGTCCTCGAATCTGAATCAATACTAAATGGAGAAAGGTCAGCAACATTAAAAGTTTTAGAGATAGGACCATACCTTTCTTCAGGAAGATCGAAAACATAGGCATTATCACCAAGCCGTTTCAATACTTTGAACGGTCCATCGCCTCTTGGCTTCAACTTTGAGTCCCTTTCCTTAGGGAATCTTTCTTTCCTCAAGTGTAACCAAACAAAATCACCAGGCTCAAATATAACAACTTTACGATTCCTGTTGGCTCTATTGGCATACACTTTATTCTTAGCTTCAAGTTGTGACTTAACCTTTTCATGCAATTCTCTCACAAGTTTTGCTTTTCGTTCACCATCTAAACTAACATGTTCATGAACAGGTATGGGAACAAGATCAAGCGGGGACAAAGGGTTAAAGCCATAAACAACTTCAAAAGGAGAATGCAATGTTCCACTATGAATAACTCTATTGTATGCAAACTCAATATAAGCTAAGCAGTCTTCCCAATTCTTTAAGTTCTTTTGAATGACAACACGTAACAGTTGAGGCAAAGTTCTATTAACAACTTCAGTTTGACCATCGGTTTGTGGGTGAGCAGTTGTAGAAAATAACAATTTAGTACCAAGTCTACTCCACAAAACACGCAAGAAATGACTTAGAAACTTTGTATCTCTATCACTAACAATTGTACGTGGCATGCCATGCAATCTAACAATCTCCTTAAAGAACAAATCAGCAATATGAATAGCATCATCAACTTTCTTACATGCAATGAAATGTGCCATTTTGGAAAATCTATCAACAACAACAAAGATGCTATCTTTACCAGTTTTGGATCGAGGCAATCCCAAGACAAAGTCCATAGAAAGATCAGTCCAAGGTGAGCTTGGAACAGATAAGGGAGTGTACAATCCATGTGGTTGTGTTCTAGATTTTGCTTGTTTGCAAGTAATACATTGGTCACATACCTTATCAACATGTGCTTTCATATGTTGCTAGAAGAAATGCTCCTTAAGTGTTTCCAAAGTTTTTAACGAGCCAAAATGACCCATTAAACCTCCTCCATGAGCTTCTTTTATCAACAACTCTCTTAATGAACACATTGGTACACATAACTTATGTTCTTTAAACAAATAACCATCATGCAAGTAATATTTAGCAAAAGGTGAATCAATGCATGCTTGATAGATAGAACTAAAGTCATGATCAGAATGATACCTCTCTTTGATAGACTCAAAACCAAACATGTTACATGAAAGAGTAGTAATCAAAGTATAGCGACGAGATAATGCATCAGCAACAACATTTTCTTTTCCTTGTTTATACTTGATCACATAAGGGAATTGTTCAATGAATTCAACCCATTTGGCATGTCTTTTGTTCAATTTTCCTTGACCTTTTAGATACTTAAGGCTTTCATGATCAGTATGAATCACAAATTCCTTAGGTTGCAGATAATGTTGCCAAGTTTGTAAAGAACGGACAAGGGCATACAATTCTTTATCATAGGTTGAATAATTTATGGAAGCTCCTTTCAATTTCTCACTAAAGTAGGCAACAGGTTTGTTACCTTGGTGCAATACAGCTCCAATGCCAACTCCACTGGCATCACATTCAACTTCAAACATTTCCTCAAAGTTGGGCAATCTCAGGATAGGTGCAGAAGTTAGACGTTTTTTAAGTTCCTCAAAGGCTTGTTGTTGTGATTCTCCCCATTCAAAACTTACTTCTTTCTTGACTAACTCATTCAAGGGTGCAGCTATGGTAGAGAAATCTTTCACAAAACGTCTATAGAATCTAGCTAATCCATGAAAACTCCTAACATCTCCAGCAGACTTAGGGGTTGGCCACTCAGTTATGGATTTAACCTTCTCTTGGTCCATTTCAATCCCTTCAGCACTAATCACAAATCCTAAGAATGTAACCTTCTCCAGACGAAAGAACACTTCTTGAAATTAGCATACAACTTTTCTTTCTGTAGGGTGACAAAAACAGCTCTAAGATGGATCAGATGTTCACTTAGGGTTTTAGAGTAGATAAGAATGTCATCAAAGTAAACTACTACAAATTTCCCTATGAATTTCCTTAAGACCTCATTCATTAACCTCATGAAAGTACTAGGGGCGTTGGTTAAACCAAAGGGCATAACTAACAATTCGTACAATCCAAATTTAGTCTTAAAGGCAGTTTTCCATTCATCACCTTCCCTAATTCTCACTTGGAAATAACCTTGTTTAAGATCTACTTTGCTAAAGCATCTAGACCCATGCAACATATTCAGCATGTCATCCAACCTAGGAATAGGGTATCTATACTTCACAGTGATCTTATTGATGGCTCTACAATCAGTACACATTCTCCAAGTTCCATCTTTCTTAGGGACAATGATAACAGGAACAGCACAAGGACGCATACTCTCTTTTACTTTACCTTGGGTCAGTAATTCCTCAACTTGTTTTTGGATTTCCTTAGTTTCCTCTGGATTGGCTCTATAGGTAGGTCTGTTTGGTAGAACAGCTCCTGGAATGAAATCTATTTGATGCTTAATGCCTCTTAGAGGTGGTAAACCTGGGGGATCTCCTTCAGGAATCAAGCTAGAAAATTCTTGAAGTAAAGATGCAACTTCACTTGGTAAAGTAGATGGTATTTCAGATGAAGAGAACAGAGTTTCTTTGTATAGCAAGACATAAACAGTTTTGTTTGAATTGATAGCATGGAATACCTCGCTTTGAGATGCAAAGAATGCACTTTTCTTTAGAGATGGTTCAGCAGAAACTTTGATTTCTTTCGGTTCAATTTTAAGATGAGAAGTTTTCAGTTGGTTTTCTTTGATGAAAATCCTTTCCAGTTCCTTTTCTTTTGGATCATTATGGCTTTTTAACATTCGTTGTTGATCCTCAAAGACTTTGTGCGGGGGCAAGGCATTTAATTTGTACAATTTGTTGTTATGCCTAAAGGAATATCTATTCAGGTAACCACCATATGTAACCTTGTTGTCAAATTGCCACGGTCTACCTAATAAGATATGACTTGATTGCATAGGGGCTACATCACATAACACCTCAGCTAAATACCCACCAATTGATAAAGAAACTAGGACTTGCTTTGTTACTTTAACTTCACCACACTCATTAAGCCATGTAAGTCTATAAGGACGGGGGTGATTAATTAAAGGTAACTCAAGTTTCCTAACAAGTTCAAAACTTGCAACATTGGTACATGAACCGGAGTCGATGATTAAAGTGCAGACTTTCTTTTTAACCATACAGTGAATGTGGAATATGTTCTCTCTTTGTATTTCAGGTTCTTCAGTTTTAATTTGGGCACTTAGAGCTCGACGAACAACTAAGAACTCGATTGTTTCACACTCATCAATCTCTCCACTAAGCTCTTCTTCTTCCTCACATGTTTGTTCAATTTCATTGTTTTCTTCACTCTCTTCCAATTCTTCTTCAGAATAATACTCATTAGACTCTTCAATAAACAAGATGCGTTTAGGGTTGGGACATTGATTAGCAAAATGACCTTTTCCTAAGCATTTAAAACATTGAATATCACGAGCCTTAACATTAGGCGTACCTTCCACCTTGGCTTTGCCTTTATCAGTGATTGGAATCTTTGGACGATTTTGGATATTCTGGGTTGATTTTCCTTGGAATCCACGGCCTTGACCTTGTTGTGGACGGAAAGGCGTCATGGGCTGTGTTCTAGGAAAACTCAAAGGATTAGTCCGAAAAGAAGGGTTAGAAGTTTTAACCTTCAATTGTCTTTCCACTTTCTCAGCAATGTGAACCATAGAAGCCAGATCAGAGTAAGGTGTAAGTTCCACCTTAAATGCAATCTCTTTGTTCAAACCAGCTAGAAATCTAGCCATTGTGGCTTCCTCAGCTTCTTCTATGTTAGCCCTGGTAAGCAGATGTTCTAATTCTTTATAAAATTCATCAACAGATCTATTACCTTGAGAAAGTTGTTGCAATTTCTGGAAAATGCTTCTTTCATAGGAAGGAGATATGAATCTCTTCCTCATCTCTTGTTTCAGCTCGGACCAAGTAACAACAGGGGGCTGTCTTGTTCTTCTCCTGGTGTTCTTCAATTGTTCCCACCAGAGTAAAGCAAAATCTACAAATTCAAAAGTTGCATACCGCACTTTGGCCAATTCAGAATAGTTAGTGCAAGAATACATATGATCTACTTTTGTTTCCCATTGCAGATATGTTTCAGGATCACTTTTCCCTTGGAAGGGGGGTATTGTCAGTTCAGTAGTAATGAACTCTTCTTCAAGATGTTCATCTCTATCAGGCTGACGTTCATCATACCGTTCTTCCGGATAGTGTTCTTCATTGTACTCAAGGAGATAATCAAATCTCTCCTCAAAAGAAATGTTCCTACGACCACCATTACTACCTCGACCTCGACCTCTACCTCTATGTGATGTGACTTTTCTACGTTCAACATGAGACTCATTACCATAAGAGGTTCCTTCTTGAAAAGGTATACTAGGTTCCTTTTGATATGAGGTTGGCTTTTCTACATTGTTTATCCTCTGTTTGTTATCCTCTATGTCACTTCTCATTAAACCAAACTGATTAACAAGGAAAGTGAGTGTTTGCTGTATATTCTCTAGGGTAACAGGGACTGAGGATGGGACAGGAGTAGATGGGGACGGGGATGGTGCATTATCTTTCTGTTGGGGACCCATGATTCAGAAAACAATCTCAAAAGCCAATTAAAATATTGATAAGATGCAAATACTCTACTTTATGTTGACAATTGTTCAAAAACAGCAATTTGGACTATTTCTCCTAAGGATTCAAGAAAATCACAGAAGTCAAATTGTTGTTCTGGCTGAATGAAATCTACGGGGTTGTTTAAGACAATCCCTCAATTTACTTTACAGCATATGCAATTATCAATTGAAGTAAAGTGAAAGTAAAAGCACACAAACAAAGTGTCAGCAGGTGCTTTAGAAACTTTCAATATTTCAAGACTACAACACTTTGGGTTTTTCTTTGGCACTTTCTTTCTTTTGAGCTTTGCACATGAATTTTCCTTTTGCAATGTTCAATTTTGGGCTTTTCCTCACTTTTCTTTCTTGTGCAATCCTCTCTTGTCTTGCCTCTTACTTGTTGACAAATACTTGGCTTTTCTCTCGTGTGTTTCTCAATCAAGCTTAATTTTCTTTCTTTGGGGTGTTTGCTTGATTGTTGTGAGACTAATGCTCACGGCCTTTAATTGCACAAGGTTTGTTGTATTTGGAATTTGAAAGTTTCTCGTACACAACACGGCTAAACACTATGTAGTGAGAAATCAATTCACAATTACAACAAGTTCAAATTGATTATAATGCCAGGTAAGTTCATAAATTGATCTAAAACAACAATTGGATAGCTTTTTAACAGTGTGGGGGCTTAAACAATTCCTAACTTCCAGGATGTATCTAAGTCCAACAAGTTGTTTAAAACAATTGAAATCAACAAAAAGATATAGCTATTAGCATTCACCAAGATTTCAAAAGAGTTTTAAAGACTTGTTCTAAACACACGGTTTTGGCAATTTTCTGTTTTTGATGCTAATGATCTAACTAATCTTAAGATAGCTAAATGCAACTTAGTTGTTTGTAAATGCAATTATAAGGGCTGATTACTATAACAACTAATGGAAAACAGTTTTGATGCAAACTAAACTAACTTGTTTTGTTTTGACTTTAAGTTATCTATTCTACTTTGTTTTTGTTTTGGTTTTCGTTTTTATGATGCAAACAGTTTCTAAACTAGATGGTACTAGATGCAAGTCTTTATATTCTACTCAACAAACGTTTATCAACTAAATACTAGGCAGCAAACATAGTTAACTAAAACTACTTTTTTTGTTCTTTAGTTTTCGGATTTTCTTGTACTAAACTAAGCAACCAACTAAACCTTTAGTATTTAGTTTTCGGATGTTGTAAACTAGTCTAACCAAGCTAAATAAGGCAGCAACTACAACGTCTAAAACAGTTTGCACACAACTACTAAAAACAGAATTTAACAAGTTGATTACAAACTAAACTATCAACTAATCTATTTTTGTGTTCAAAGTTTTCTGTTTTAAGGACTCAACTAAATACGTTTTATATGTTTATATATATCAAGAAAAGACGAACGCAAAGACGTTCAAGTTTAGATGGTAAACATAAAGGTGAAACCATTAAGAAGTTACATGAAAAGATTAAACACCAACTTAAAGAAAAGAATACGGCATATGCACGAAGAAGTAATAAGCGTCGTAAAGAAATTTCTTTTGAGCCGGGTGATTTAGGTTGGTTGCATTTTAGGGAAGAAAGATTTCCTAAGGAGAGGAGAAATAAATTGTTGCCTAAGGTATGTTGCTGTTTGCCCCTTCAAAGTGCTTCAACGTGTGGGTCCAAATGCTTACATTTTGGACCTTCCTCCAAGGTATGTTGCTGTTTTCTCCACTTTCAATGTTGCTGAGATAACCCCCTAGAATGATAATTCCTTTGATTCGAGGACGAATCCTTTTGAGGAGGGGGGATTGATGCGGATCAAAGATCCCATCATAATGTCACTGGCCCTATAACAAGAAGCAAAGCTAAACTACTTGATCTTGATGTTGCTAAACTTCTTGTTTAGGCATGTGTAAGATGAACCAAACGATCATTGGGTTCGTTTACTTGAAAACAAAGACATTTAGGCAATCTCGCATGTGTGTGTGCGTTTTCTAGTTCTTTTATCTCCATATTTTCATAACTTTGCATTACTAATGATTCTTATTTTCGTAACTTTGTCTTGTAGGAGACCTGACAACATGTAAAGGATGATGACATCTTGAAAGACAAAAAGAGAATGTTCAAGAAAATATTTGTCTCAAGAGAATGTTGTCCTAGAGAGAATGTTTATCCTATGGAATGTTTGTCCTAGGAAATGTTTGTCCCAAGGAATATTTGTCCAAGAGAATGATTGTCTTAAGGAATAATTGTCCTAATCCCTTCTCCAACAAATACACGGTTTGAAAGCACACTTCATGGTCAACTCTACAACAAGATAAGATTCACAAGAATTCAGAAGATCAACCCTGAAAAACCCGGCTAAATGGGATTTACAAGGATCAAGATTGAAGACAAGATAATTAGTTTAAACCTTAGTTCAAATTGTAGTTTGTTTTTATTCAAACTTTTGATAGACTTTGAAGATAGAGTTTTATGCATTTAGAACTCTTATTAGCTAGCAAAATTCAGAATAGGAAGGCCTCATTTGGCCAAGTGTAATCAGCTTCTATTCAATAAAAAAAATTAAACGTTTGTTTTCTCTCCAAATTGTGAGACTTTGTTTTCTTGATTTTGCATCAAAAATCAAGGTTAATGACTCTCAAAGGTGAGTGTTTTGAGGGTGTTTGACAAGGCTGAGAGTGCCGTCTAGGAGGGCCTATCGAAGGTTTGCCTATCAACGTACGCTTGAAGTTTTGGTGATTGCTCGAACCAGCAACTTTCTACACAACGGAAGCAAGGAGAAGATCGCTTCTTTGTGCCTACACCTTTGTGAGAGGGACATTGGAGGTGGTAGAGTGATCCATCCATCACGTGCTTGCGTCAGAAACCCCACACCCTCAAACCTGCCCAAATACAAAAGCTATCCTACCCCAAGGCATTTTACACCATTAAGTACAATTGTGAATTTGAGCGCATAAAGCCTAAGTTAACTAAAGATTGTACAGGGCAACCCTTAGTTCTTCTTTGGTTCAGCCTAATACATCACTTTTGGTGGTTGGAAGAAGTTTGGTGCATAATTGAGCTATTTGAAATTGTTTTGGTGCAAGCAAATATCAATTGTTTTGAGACTGATTTTGTATCATTTTTGGAGTTTTTTGACGTGTTAAGACATATATTGTACTGATATTGAGGAGTGAATGGATTTGTACCAACTGCTACAAAAACAGAGAGCTCAAGGAAGTTGTTCTTGGACTGTTTTGGAACATCTTGGCTATCTATCACATCTCAGTTGTTTCTCATTTTGATTGTTTTTCGTCTAAGATTGGTCAAGAAACAAAGAGTAAGTGAGTGAAAGGAAAAGGGAAGGAAGAGTGCCCTATTTTTTGTTTAACTAACCGAATCACTTTTTTTTATCTTTGTGTTAGTTTTCCTATTTTCTTTCACTTAGATTTCAGGTATTCAGCTATGGAAAGTGTCTCAAAAAGTGTGTCAAGTCACCCAACTAGAGGAACCAAGCCGGAGCCAACTATGGAGCAAATAACACAAATGTTGCAAAAGCTGATGATAAGCAAGATCAAACGGCATGTATTATGGAAGATTTTACACAAGGGCAGCACGACTTCTATAAGAGACTTATAAAGGTGGAAGAGCAAACAACTCCAAGGTATGAGGGTTCTAAGAGGCGTTTCTTAAATAAGCAAGAAGAAGAGCTAGACCATACTCTTCAAGGAACAAGTTGGCGGTCTCCCCCTGTAGCGCCCCGCCCGAGACTAAGGTCTCGGCACAGTGCACACACCATACTCTGCTACAAGAAGTACAAGACGTCGATAACATCTATGGGCATGTCGATGTATACATGTAATGGATAGCGGAAGCATCATAAAATAGATAGAATAAAAACATTAGCTACATGCATACATCATGTACTATCTCTAGGTATAATGTCATCAATACATCAAGATACAAATACATGTCTGAAATAACAAAATACAAAAGTTGAATCAGCTGGGCCCACTAGACTGATCACGGATAACATACTCTCTCGGCTCTGTGTCTATGTAGTCCAAGTCTTGATCCCGAGGCTCTGCAAGATAGTAAAATGTAGAGTGAGCGATAACGAATCGCCCAATAAGTATTCTCGCTCAGGTTCGTTATGTGGACCATATATGGGAGACGGGATAAGAAAATAAATACAGTAAAATAATAACATAATGCCTCTCCGTTTCACCATTACAGTGACAGATAAGGCAAGTACATCAATATCATGTAAGCATGTAAAGTGCACAAGGTAAAATCACAGAAGAATTATAGCATTTCATGTTACCTTATTCATTATTCGCTCAATAAGCTTTTAACATGTGTCTAATGTTATACCCCTTCGGGTAATGTTTATACCATATTCTATCCATTCCCTTAAGTCCACCGACGGTCTAAACCTGTATCTGGTAAGGTGACTCGAGTAATATGCATATGCTCGTATGAAGAAATGACATGAATCATTTTTCAGAAACTTTTCAAAACATAATCATTTTGTAATCATCGTATAAAATCTGTCTCAGAACATGACTGTAACACTTTTCATCATATACAAACGGTAACACACAGCACGCCGACTGAATTCCCCATATAATCCTATGTACCAAATATAAATCTGATACGACCTTGGATCGTATGGAATTGACGATCGCTCCTTTCAACTCCAACAGACACCTTTGAACAACCCTTGCGTGGGACAATGGCGCCAACACCACCTTCTTGGACAAGAGAAATCAACAACGTCTATGTTGAGCAATTCGAATCTCCCAATCCAACACGTCGTTCCGTATCCTTGGATTGTGATTCACCAACTAGGTTTGCTCAAACCTTGATTGGATCTAGCCTTGATTTTACTTTGTGAAAACCAAAGGATAAACACAAAACAAAGCAACACACGGTTGCAAGAAACTGAAATTTATTATTCTCCAAATTCTGAAAAACTGAAACTAGGCTGCCGTTTTTTTTGACTCTCATATAAGGCTATAATTTTTCTAATCTTAAAATCTAACTAATCAATCAAATTCCTAAGAATACTACCTATCAATCTAAATCAAATTTACATAAAAGATAAGTCAAAGCTAATCAAGGAAGATTACATAATTCAAATCCCTAAAATCTCGCACTGGAATTATACCCTGTCGGGTATTAGCTTCTACCCGCTTCTACGCGCCGAATTAGGGTTTGTACTCTTCAGAAAAGTTGTAGCTCATGCAATTCCCTTGAATTTGGGCTTTTGAATCACCTCATTTGGACTCTTCTTGACAGAGATACGGGCCTCCAAAGATTAGATATTCATCCAGTGATCTTCAGTACTTTCTATTCTGGACTCCCAACTTGCACCTGATTTCGGTCCACCTTTTAGCCCGAATTAGACAAAGTGTAAAACATGAAAATCGTCACAAATTGAGTTATCTGAAACTTCCAAGTGGTTTGAACCCGTTTGGATCAGTACTCCGACCTAGGCGTCCAAAATACCGACTGGTGTCTGGCTGCCTTCCTGAAAAATAGGGACTCTCCAAGCCACTTTCCTTGTTTAGCCTTGTCACCTTAGAAAACACTCAAAAACGATATTTAGTACTATAAACACATATGAAAAGACTCTATAAAATAGCCTAGACCTAAAATAAAGACAACGCAAACAACTAGACTCGATATTACAACGACAACGCATGAAATGACCATCCTGCCCTCCCACCAACATTTACATCCTATGATATGCATTAAACACGAGGACAATCAAATCATGACCTCAATAAACATAGAAAAATCATGTATCTATATTCCTTGGCTCATCTTGCATATGTTTGAACAAGAAGATCTTTAGTTTACATCTTCTATTTGCGCAAAAGTTTCTTGTTTGTGGAGTTAGTATGTTCAACGCCCTTGTTTGTGAAGTTTGTATGTTTAGGGATCCTTGAATCGCATCAAAATCCCAGTGGTCCAACCATGTTGTTATATCATATGTACATAGATCTAACGGTGACGCGTTATGGTGGAGATCTCGGGTCTCAGACATGATGTTACATTCGGTCAAATCAGGTAGGGAAACTATGTGCCCATGACACCAACCTCTCCTAGGTTCTAGTGTCATGACGGCCACCGGTAAACGTAACATACTGTATACCACTGATATCTTATCTCCTCTATTTGATGTCAGTCCAGCCTCCAATCATATTACATGAGTTTTAAGAACAGCGAATCATAACATCGTAAACATAAGCTGTGGAAACAGCGAATCATATCATTGTAAATCATTGTCGATGGAATCAGTCGGCGCATGGGTACAGATTGTTAACATCCTTTTAAAAATGTTTCACGTGATAAAATCATCTATGTCAAACATGTCGCATAAAACTCTTTTAAAACATTTCACGTGATAAACATTTCTGTAAACATGCACCGTATGATAAAACGTAGGGTTTTAAAACTTTGTTTCGTGTATGTATGCATGTATGCTCAATTGTGGGCCGGTTTCATACATGTAAACATTTCAGCAATTAAGGCCAATGTTTGGCTGATGAGGATCAGGGATCCCATCAAGAGGTCACGGGTCCTATGACAAGAAGGAAGGCTAGAGAACTTCGTCATCAAGTTGGAACCTTCTTGTACAAACATGTTCAAGATGAACCTAAGGTTCATTGGGTTCACTTCCTTGAACCTACACTATGAACGTGTATGTGTGTGCGTGTGTCTGAGTATTCCTTGTTTTGAATTTTGTCTTGTTTTCTTGTGATCTTTGTTTTATGTGTTTGCTTTGTAGGTAAATTAGGTACATGGAATTTCCAAGCCAAATGGAGACTCAAAAAGGACATTATAGGCGTGTGCTTCAAAAAGGGAGACAAAAGAAATGTTGTCTTGAGAAGAAACTTTGTCTCTACAATAACAAATTCAAATGTGTCCAAGATGGAATCCATTTTCAAAAATCCAGCTCAATTATCTCCATAGGGGGCGGCGGCCAACTTGAAGTTCAAAGATGGAGATTAAATTGCATTCAAACTTCAAGCCAAACTTGAATTTAAATTCAACCATTATTCGAATTCAAGTTTCAACCATTTGGAGCTTTAGATTTCAAGAAAGTCTCAGCCTTATCTTGAGCCATTCCACACGCCAACTTGAAGGATAATGAAGATGAGATCACAAATCAAAGTTGAATTCAAGTTTGAATTCAAATTCAAATTCAATTTGAATTCAATCTTCAACCAACCTTTGAATTCAATTCCAACCACTTCATCCACATCAAATCAAGTCTCCAACACCACCTTCATCATCATACACGGCTGGATACATTGAAGATAGCATCTTGCAAGATTTTCAAATGTTAGCTAGAATTTGTCTTAGATTTGAATTCAATCAATTTTTAAATATCAAGTTCATTTCAAATGCTTTATAGATACCTTCTTTAGAGATAACACCTGGTTATCTACATAGCCTTAGGCGTCTATAAATAGGGCCTTTTGGCCGAGTTTTAGAACAACTTTGGATGAATAAAATTTCTTGATATTTCCTTCACTTATTGTGAGACTTTGTTTTCTTGGTTTTGCATTAAAAACCTAAGTTAAGATCCTTCAAAGTTGAGCATTTTGAAGGTGTTGCCATTGCTTAAAGGTGCCGTCCAGGAGGGCCGTATTGGTTTGCCTGATCAACGACCATCTTGAAGTGTTGGTCTTGCTCATTGATCCACACGTTTTTATCACTAAGGAAGCAAGGGGAAGTCTTCTTGTTTGTGCCTAACCCTTTGTGAAGGATGTTTGGAAGGTGGAATTGTTGGAGCACACGTCTTGCACGCATCAAATTGGTATCAGAGACAAGGTCACTCTATTCCACCGTATTCTATCCTTTTCTTTTCGTTTGAGTCTATTCATTTCAAGTTCAGTTGTGTCCTTCTACCCCTAATTCTACACGTCATTTGCATTTTATACAAAAAAACGTCCAGATTTGTTTTGAGTTCTTTGCATTTTGTTGAGTCTTGTTATTCATCATTCTAGCATCTTTGTTGATTCTTGTTCTAGTGTCACGTTTTATCCATCTTGGGCATCAAACATCTGAATTGTATCATTCAAACTTGAACAATTAGGGTTTGAGCATTTAGAGTACATTCAGCTCTCTTTTTTACTACAACCATCAGCCTATAAAGCTACCTCGGTTTCAAATCATCTTGTTGCTATCGAAGCTTTTAGTTGGTGATGATTGTATGCATCTTGTGATTCACATTGTGAGTGATTTCATGCTTTAAACCAAGTTAGTCCTACGTGTGTTTGTCTTCACAAGCCATTTTCAACACCAACAAAACCCTAAATCCGCCCCAATACCCACGGCTCAACCAACCAAAACCCAAACCCGACCCTAAAACTCACCAACCAGATTCCAAACTATGTTATTTACACTCTTAACAAAAAGCCCCAACCCAATTTTACCAAACGAAATCAGCATCAAAAGTTCCCAACTCATTCAAAAAAACCCTAACCTTAGAATTTGAATTTTGGTTCAATTTTGTCCTACACTCATCCATTATCTAAATTGACCACACAAATCATCAATTACCAACCCAAATAGCCATATGATGCGTGCAACCCATGGGCTCCAACAATTCCACCTTCCAAACGTCCTTCACAAAAAGGGTTAGGCACAAGGAAGAAGCCTTCCCCCTTGCTTCCTTAGTGAATAAAAACGTATGGATTAAAACGAGCAAGACCAACACTTCAAGATGGTCGTTGATCAGGCAAACCAATAAGGCCCTCCTGGACAACACCTTTAAGCAATGGCAACACCTTCAAAATGCTCAACTTTGAAGGATCTTAACCTAGGTTTTTAATGCAAAACCAAGAAAACAAAGTCTCACACAAAGTGAAAGAAATATCAAGAATTCTTATTCATCAAAAGTTGGTATTTACAATCAGACAAAGGGGTCTATTTATAGGCCTTAACCCACGCATATCAGCCTTCAAATGACCAGAATTTATTTCAAAATAAGCTAGCTAATAATGTTTGAAACTTGAAAACTATTTGAATTCAAAAGTAAAACAAATCCTAGCTAAAATTTGAATTGCTTGCAAGATGTCTTCTCTTCTATGTTCAACCGTGTATGAGGACCAAAATGGAGTCTTGGAGAAGCTGATTTGATCAGTAGAATATGCTTGAACTTGAATTCAAAAGTTGGGTGAAGTTTGAATTCAAGTTGAGTTTGAATTTGAGTGTACTTTGAATTGGTTGTTGGTTTATCCTTCCCACCTTCTTCCAGCCGTGTTCCTTGAATAAATGAGGAGTAGAAAACCTGATTTGATAATGATAAGATGGTTGGGGTTGAATTCAAATGATGGTTAAAGTTTGAATTCAAATTGAGTTTGAATTTGAATTCAAACTTGGATTCAATTTGAATTGTGATCTATCTCCTTCTTTTCTCTCCAAAATGGCATATGGATGGATGCTTATTTTGGCTGAGTTCATCTTGAATTTTAAGGCTCAATCTGGTTGAAACTTGAATTCAAATCAAGATTGAATTTAAATTCAAGTTTGGTTTTGAATTTAAATTCAATTGATCATCATCCTTTTTCTTGCAAGAATGGCCGGCCCCCCTTGTGGATAAATGGAGATGTTTTGATTTTAATTTGATCAAGAGATTCTATCTTGGACACCTTTGAGTTTGTCTTGGTGGAGACAAACATTCTCTTCAAGATAACATTCCTTTGGTCTCCTTTTTTGTAACACACGGCTATCTTCCTTATTTTAGGGCCTTCATTTTATTTGGATCTTCCATGTACCTAATCTTCCTACAAAGCAAACACATAAAACAAAGATCATAAGAAAACAAGATGAACTTCAAGATAAAGAATGCACGCACACGTCAACACACACACGTTTACATTCAAGGTGAAGGTTGATGCGATTCAAGGAGCCCTAAACATACAAACTTCACAAACAAGGGCATTGAACATACTAACTCCACAAACAAGAAACTTTTGCGCAAATAGAAGATGTAAACTAAAGAGCTTCTTGTTCAAACATGTACAAGATGAGCCAAGGAATGTATATGCATGATTTTTCAATGTTTATTGAGGTCATGATCTGATTGTCTAAGTGTTTCAATGCACATTATATGATGTAAGGGTTGGTGAGAGGGCAAGATGGTCATTTCATGCGTTGTCGTTGTAATATCGAGTCTAGTTGTTTGCGTTGTCGTTGTTTTAGGTCTAGGATATTTTATAAAGTCTTGTAATATGTGTTTATAGTGCTAATTACCGTTTTTAAGTGTTTTCTAAGGTGACAAGGCTAAATAAGGAAAGTGTCTTGAAGAGTCCCTATTTTTCAGGAAGGCAGCCGGACACCAGTCGGTATTTTGAACGCCTAGGTCGGAGTACTGATCCAAATGGGTTCAAACCACTTGGAGGTTTCAGATAACTCAATTTGTGACGATTTTGATGTTTTACACTTTTGCTAATTCGGTTTACAAAATGGACCGAAATCAGGTGCAAATTGGGAGTCCAGAATAGAAAGTACTGAAGATCACTGGATGAATACCTAATCTTTGGAGGCCCGTATCTCTGTCAAGAAGAGTCCAAATGAGGTGATTCAAAAGCCCAAATTCAAGAGCATTTCATGAGCTACAACTTTTCTGAAGAGTGCAAACCCTAATTCGGCGTGTAGAAGCGGGAAGAAGCCAATAACCGACAGGGTGTAATTCCAGTGCGAGTTTTTAGGGATTTGAATTATGTAATCTTCCTTGATTAGCTTTGACTTATCTTTTATGTAAATTTGATTAAGATTGATAGATAGTAATCTTAGGAAATTGATTGATTAGTTAATTTTTAAGATTAGAAAAATTATAGCATTATATTATGTAAGAAAAATCGGCAGCCAGAGGAAAACTTTTTGGAGAATTAAAAATTCAGTTTTTGTTGCAACGTGTGTTGCCTTCTTTGTGTGTTTTTCCTTTGGTTTTCACAAAGTAAAATCAAGGCTAGATCCAATCAAGGTTTGAGCAAACCTCGTTGGTGAATCACAATCCAAGGATACGGAACGACGTATTGGATTGGGAGATTCGAATTGCTCGACGTAGACGTTGTTGACTTCTCTTGTCCAAGAAGGTGGTGTTTGCACCATTGTCCCACGCAAGGGTTGATCAAAGGTGTCTTTTGGAGTTGAAAGAAGCGATCGTCATTTCCATACGATCCAAGATCGTATCAAAGTGGTATCAGAGCCAGGTTTCTTCTTTACAACTCGCATATCCTTTATTCTCTTATTTTCTTATTGCTTTCTTCATCATCCTCAAACGCCCATTCCTCATCCCTGTTCACTATTCTTTTTTTTTCTCAATCTGCTTGTCATCTTATTCACAAAAAAAAAGAGCTGCGTTGTTATCTTGGTTTAGTCCTTTCAACAAACGGAAACCCATAAAAAAAATTCAAAGGTTCCTACCCTTTTTGCTTCAGGTCACGTTGTTGTCCATTCTATTGCAAGGGAACCTTTGTCCTTTGCTTGATTCACGGCATATTCAATCCATTCTATAAAAAAAAGTTATACACCAAAAGAAAAGTTTGAACTTTGCAGATATTTTTGCTATTAACCCTTCAAGATTGAATCTTTACATACACTTAAAAATAGGGTCATTGCATTAGGATTTAAATTCAGCCATAACATATAAATCAAGTCCATTGCTTAAAGTGCCACCTAGAGTCACTCATAAATCTTGTTGCTAACGAAGCTTTTAGCTGATTTTAGACTTGTGAGATTTGATTGCATTGTTTGCTTGATTTATATTGAATATATCTTGTATCCAAGGCTGACCTTTAAAAAAAAAAAACCACGCGACCCTTAGCTTGCGAAACCCGAATCTGGGCAGTTCTCCAAATTTGGTATCGTCCTTATTTGTGGTATCAAATTTGCACTTATTTCTTTTATCTGTTTGCCACCATTACCTGTGTACCTCCATATTGCCAAATTTGATTGTGCTTTGAGACATATTTATTTTATGGTGGCTTGAAATAGTGAGCATCGTCTTCAGATAACAGGTCTCCAATTATCAACTCTAGAAATTATTCAAGCAAACACCGAATCCAAAGAAATGTATATACTCAAAGAAAAGAAGAAAAGTGGTACAATTGTGTGACCAAAAGGCAAAAAAAAAGGCTGTTTATATATTATCGCAAGTCAAGTCCACCACCATATCACACAAACCCGAGACATTCATACCTCAGCCCTTGACATAATCTATTGATTAACTCTTGGATACTTGTGTATTCACAATTGATCAACAACTTTGTAATTAATTTGCATAAGGCTAAGGTTAACTAAAGATTGCCCAGGGCAACCCTTAGTTTTTTTTGGCTCAGCCTTTGACATAATTTTTGGTCTCTTTTTCTTTGATTCTTAGAAGGTTAAGTGTGTCGAATTGTCTTGTTCTTGGCTTGATACCTTTGCTTGATAGTTGCTGGAATTTGGGTGACACATCGGAGAGAAGGGCGCAATTGATCATCGGATTGTGTTAGCCACTTGAGGAGCTTGCTTTGGTTGTATCTAGCCCAAGATTGGCCGGGGAAAGCACAAACTTGAGTGACTATACAAGAGCGAAAAAAAAACATACACTTGGATTTTGATTTTTACTAACGTAACGAAATCTCTTTTGTAATTTCAGGTTACTCATGGATTCCACGGAGGATGACATTAGGGACCTATATCATGCAACGATAGAAGGGTTACGTCAAGCTCATTTTACTTATGGAATTGCATATGATTTGCGTGATATGAGTGACGATTCTATTGTTGATATTGAGCATGATTCTTATGATGATGATGCTGAAATTTCAATTGATACACATGTTGTTCATGATGATAAAGTTGATGTGTCGAATGAACATGATACGAATATGGTTCGTATATTGATGTTGTCCCGATCTTTCTTCACTCTTCAAACGTCCCTCAAGCCTTGAATGTGATGGACAATGGTGCCAAGCAACCACCTTCCCTTCAAGCCTCCAAATTCGTTTGGTTGTTATGTGTTTCAATCCGTCCAATCCAACCAGTCACTCCTAATCCTTGGATTATGGATCACCAACAAGGAACACACAATCCTTAATTGGGTCTAGCCTTGATTTAGATATGTGTAAACCAAAGGAAAAACACAAACTTTTATTCAAGAAACTCAAGAACAAAAGACAATACAAAACCGTATGGTTTTAGTCTCAAAGGTGCGAAAAAATAGTCTAACTTTCAAAAGAAATGCTAAGTGATCAATATATTTGATTACAAGTCTTGTTGGCCAAACCAAAAAAACGTCTAGGTGCATCTTGGAGCTTCAATGTTTGCGCCATTTCCTTCCTTGAGATGCAAATCTGATTTGTTATTTTAGGTAAGCTTCTCTCTCTTGGCAAATCCACACTTATTGTCTCAATAACCAATTATTGCATCATTAACCATCCTTCTAGAACTTGCCTTGTGTATCCATGTGCCTTCATTACACGCCATTCAGCCCTCCTTGTGACACAAGATCAGATTTCCTAATTTTGGTAACTTTCTCTCACTTGAATTATCTCCTTAAATGCTCCAAATCTTCAATTATGACTTCATAATTCATTCCAATCATCCCAATCTGATTTATGACATTCTAGAAGGTCTCTTAATTGCATTTGATGATAATATGCGGCTGCCACCCTCTCAAGAAGACCGAAAACCCTAATTTGCACAATTGGGCTTGTTTTGGACTTCTTCCTTGCAACTCTTGTAACTATTTTTGTGGAATGATTTTGACAAACCCAAAACATGAAAGATGCTCTAAATTAAGTCTACTTCAAGGTCCAGCTGGTTCCATGCACGCCCAATCTCACTTGAAAGCCCAAAACCACAAAACAGCCTCGTATGGACAAGCTTGGTCCAAATCTGAGAAGCCTTCCTTTCCAAAGCCCAAGGCGTTTGATCCAAGACCTATAACACCTACAAATCACACTCATACACCAAACATAAGTATTCTAAAACAAACTTTAAAAGAATCAAAAGAAAGGAGCAACTAAAAGCGACAGAAACGGCACCAACAAGCGGACTGACTATCCTGCCCTCCCACCAACCCATTAACTTATTTATTGACATTGAAAATCATTGGATAATCAGTTCCTAAGCTCAACAATGAGCACCCATTTAGGAGGAACGTTCATTGGTTCATCTTGCACATGTTTGGTTAGAAAGGAGCCAACATCAAAACCAACTTGAAGACAATTGATCCTCTTAGTTTGGCTCCTTGTCAAAGGCCCCTTTTGGTTAAGGGCACCTTGTGCAAGCTCCTCATTAGGGGGCTGCTCCTCAGCCTCATCAATCCCCCCCTCCTCAAAAGGATTCGCCCTCGAATCATCAAGATAAAAATGCTCAAAAGGGGAAAGATCACTTACATTGAAGGTGTTGGAAACTGATCCATACCTGTCTTGAGGAAGATCAAGCACATAAGCATTTGGACCAACCTTTTGAATGACCTTAAAAGGTCCATCTCCTCTAGGCATAATCTTGGACTTCCTCTCCTTAGGAAACCGTTCCTTCCTTAAATGCAACCAAACAAGATCTCCAGGATAAAACACAACATCTCGTCTATGCTTGTTAGCTTGTTTGGCATACTGTCTATTCTTTCTTTCAAGTTGGAGTTTAACCTTTTCATGCAACTTTTTGATCATTTCAGCTCGTTGTTTACCATCCATGCTAGTACGCTCATCAATTGGAATAGGCAACAAATCAAGTGGGGAGTGGGGTAGAAAACCATAGACAACTTCAAAAGGGGAATACAAAGACCCACTATGAACAGCCCTATTGTAAGCAAACTCAATGTGTGGTAAACATTCTTCCCAATTTTTCAGATTGCTTTGGATTAACGCACGCAACATTTGTGACAAGGTCCTATTTACCACTTCAGTTTGGCCATCTGTTTGTGGATGTGCAGTAGTAGAAAACAAAAGCTTAGTTCCCAACTTGCTCCAGAGCACACGCCAAAAATGACTCAAGAATTTACTGTTGTAGCGCCCCAGCCCGATACCGTTATCGGAACCAGTGCACCCGCCGTAGCCTACTATGAGAACTACGAAGCGTCAAGCAGATCAAGCATACATCCTTCATAATGTAAGTTAAAGCCAGCGGAAACGTCATAAAATCTAAACCTTCGTTGTCAATATTACAACCAGAAAACTGCAGCGGAAATAAAACTGTTTGTTCATCTAGCCGACATAAGTTTTAGAACAACATAATAACAAAGAGTTCCAAACTCAGTGAAGATTGCACCTAGGTTGGCCTTCTTCCTTCCTTTTTCCTTCCTCTCTTCTTCTTCTTCCTCTCCTTTCTCCTTCTCTTTGCTCCTGCGGTTTTTCCCCCTTCTTTTGATGGTATAACCGCCCCATAAGGCTGAGATGGGGAGTTATACTAACTTGCTATAACTCCCCTTAACTCCTAGTAGGGACCTCTTAAGTAATTTCCCATACTTTCTTTTAATTCTACTTCTAACCCCTTTCTTTTGTTCTTCTATGTTTTGTGTAACTAAGTTACATTACCTACATAATTAATTAGGTTGCATTCAAGGTTGACCCAAGTATCGAAAGTTGCGCTTAAAAATCACGGGGTGTAACATTCCACCCCCCTTACAAAAAGTTTCGTCCTCGAAACTTACGTACCTTAGTCAAAGAGCTGAGGATACTTCTCCCGCATTTGTTCTTCGAGCTCCCAAGTGGCTTCCCGTTCCGTGTGATTGCTCCATTGAACCTTTACATAAGGAATCACTCGCTTCCTCAACACTTGATCCTTTCGGTCCACAATTTTCACGGGTACTTCCTCATATGTAACATCGTCCTTGAGTTCCAAAGGTTGAGCTTCAAGTACATGACTTGGATCTGCCACGTACTTTCTTAATTGTGACACGTGGAATACATTGTGAACTTGCGCCAACACCGGAGGTAATGCCAACCTATATGCCAAGGCTCCTACCTTCTCAAGTATTTCATAAGGACCAATGAATCGAGGGCTTAGCTTGCCTTTTACTCCAAACCTCATGACGCCCTTCGTAGGTGATACCTTCAAATAAACTTTTTCCCCCACGTCAAAATCCAATGGTCGTCGTTTGGAATCTGCCCAACTCTTGCTACGGTCCTGAGCCGTCTTGAGTCTTTCCCGAATGACCTTCACCTTCTCTAACGTTTTCTCCAACAGCTCAGGTCCAGTAATGGTCCTCACGCCCACTTCGTCCCAATAAATCGGAGACCTACATTTCCTTCCATACAAAGCCTCAAAAGGAGCCATATCAATTGCGCTGTGGTAACTATTGTTATAAGAAAACTCCATCAGCTTTACCATTCCGTCCCAACTCCCTTTAAAATCCAGCACGCAAGCTCTTAGCATATCTTCCAAGGTTTGAATTGTCCGCTCGGACTGTCCATCAGTTTGGGGATGATACGCCGTACTCAACCTTAATTCCGTACCCATGGCTTCTTGGAATGCTGTCCAAAACTTAGATGTGAACCGTGAATCTCGGTCGGATACTATACTTACTGGGACTCCATGCAAGCTAACAATACTGTCCATATACACGTTCACTAATTTATCAAGAGGTGCTTCACTTGAAACGGGTAGGAAATGGGCAGACTTTGTTAAACGGTCCACGATAACCCAAATCATGTCACATCCACTTCTTGTCTTTGGTAAACCAGCTACAAAATCCATTGTGACATGTTCCCATTTCCATTCCGGAATTTCCAACGGCATCAACAATCCACCGGGTCTTTGATGTTCCGCCTTGACTTGTTGACACACCAAACACCTCTCTATGAATTCCGCAATATGTCTCTTCATCCCAGACCACCAATAGTAACGTTTGAGATCTCTATACATCTTGGTGCTACCGGGGTGTATCGATAACCTTGAATTATGAGCTTCTTGCAAAACTTCTTTCCTAAGTTCGTCAACATCCGGCACACATAATCTTTCCTTAAACCATAAGCTCCCATCATCCTTAGTCCGAAATCCTTCAACTGGACTATGTTTCACCCTTTCCATTATCTCACTTAAAGCCTTATCTCTCTTCTGTGCCTCCTTTATCCGATCGATCAAACTCGGGGTGATAGTTAATGCTGTCAAAACGTTCACCGTGGACTCAATCAAATCCAAACCAAACTCCTCCATCTCTCTTTCCAGTGGTGATTGTCGTGCATGGCTGGACTTCCTACTTAAGGCGTCGGCTACCTTGTTAGCCTTTCCCGGGTGATAATGAATAGTTAGGTCATAGTCTTTTAGCAATTCCAACCATCTCCGCTGCCTCATATTCAATTCCTTCTGCGAGAACAAATACTTTAGGCTCTTATGATCTGTGAATACCGCGCACTTCTCTCCATACAAATAATGCCGCCAGATCTTCAAGGCGAACACAACCGCAGCAAGTTCAAGATCATGTGTGGGATAGTTTTGTTCATAAGGCTTTAACTGTCTTGAGGCATACGCGATGACTCGTTCGTTTTGCATTAAAACACAACCTACAAACAAGGTGTTAGTCTAAACTTAATGGATATATATAAGATCATAACCTTATACTATAATTTACGTACCTAACCCGTTCTTTGACGCATCACTATAAATCACAAATCCATCCGTTCCAGAGGGTTGAGCTAATACTGGAGCTGTCGTTAATCTCTTTTTAAGCTCCGTGAAACTTTGCTCGCATTCCGCCGTCCACTCAAACTTGGACTTCTTTTGAGTAAGGCGACTAAGAGGTACTGCAATTCTCGAGAATCCCTCAACAAATTTTCTGTAATAACCTGCTAGACCCAAGAAACTTCGCACTTCGGTGACATTGGTAGGTCTAGGCCATTCAGTTATGGCTTCCACCTTCTTCGGGTCAACAGCAATCCCCTCTTCTGATATCACATGACCCAAGAAAGCCACACTTCTTAACCAAAACTCACACTTGCTAAACTTTGCATAAAGTTGTTTCTGCCTCAAAATGCCTAGTACGGTTCTCAAATGCTCAGTGTGAGTTTGCTCGTCAGGAGAGTACACAAGAATATCATCTATGAATACCACTACAAACTTATCCAACTGTTCTCGAAAGACGGTATTCATAAGATCCATAAAAGCCGCAGGGACATTTGTCAATCCAAATGGCATCACTAAAAATTCATAGTGGCCATACCTTGTGCGGAAAGCTGTCTTTGCAATGTCCTCGGCCTTCACTCGCAACTGATGATATCCTGATCGAAGATCAATTTTAGAGAAAATCTTGGCGCCCTTGAGTTGATCAAACAAATCCTCAATTCGTGGAAGGGGATACTTATTCTTGATGGTAACTTTATTCAACTCTCTATAATCGATACAAAGCCTCATGCTACCATCCTTCTTCTTTACAAACAAAACAGGTGCTCCCCAAGGCGATACACTAGGGCGGATGAACTTCTTGTCCAATAACTCCTGCAGTTGCTCCTTCAACTCTCTCAGTTCTGCCGGAGCCATTCTATAAGGAACTTTAGAAATAGGTTCTGTCCCTGGAATCAAGTTGATCTCGAACTCAACTTCCCTCGGGGGTGGTACTCCTGGTAAATCTTCCGGAAACACATCAAGGAAATCATTGACCACTGGAATTTGCTCAATAGACGGTACCTCCTGAGTAACATCCATAGCATACACTAGAAATCCCTCAGCACCTTTCTTTAATGCCTTGCGCGCTTGTGCAACCGACACGTACACCTTTTTGGGTATCTTCTTTCGTTCCGCATCTCCTTGAAATATTACCTCCTCCATCCTAGCATTCTTGATTGTCACTTGCTTCAACCGACAATCAATATTAGCGTGATTCTTGGCTAACCAGTCCATTCCTAATATGACGTCAAAGTCATACATCTGAATAGGGATCAGTGTGGCAGGGAATGTTTGTCCTTCAAACTCCAATTCACAATCCCGGTACCGATGATACGAAACCATAATTTGATCTCCGGCCGCTTGAACACGATACGGAGTTTCTAACCATTCAGGCAGACTACTCAGGTGTTTAGTGAATCTCTTTGCTACAAAGGAGTGGCTTGCGCCGCTATCAAAGAGCACGTTGGCAGGTACCTTATTTACTAATATCGCACCTAAAGCCATATCAAGTTATACACGGAAAATTAAGCACATAATGCTCAATTCATTAAATATTTAAACTTAGTTTAAACGGTACCTGCTACTACGTCGGTAGCCTCCTGCACATCCGTATCCGTCATGAGATGTACACGGGCATTTGCTCTAGGCTTCGCTCTCGGCTGCTGAGCCGCCTCTCCAGGATTATTTTTCTTCATCTCCGGGCAATCTCTAATTATATGGCCCACTTGACCACATCGAAAACATGCCCCAGCCACTTTCCTACACTCTCCAACATGGTTCCTGCCGCAATGTGGACAAACTCCTATAGCCTGCTGAGCTACTTGATTCTGGGGTGGCAGTCTCTGAAAATTCCCAACTGGCCCTCTCTTCGGAATCTTGACCCAACGTCCGGGTCTTCCACCAACTCTCACATCCTCCCTTGGTCTCTTGCCTCTATCAGACCCTCCTGCGCTAGCTGCTCTTGCCGCCACTCGGCGAAAATCACTCTCAACACGGTAACACGCATCTAGCATAACCTCATAAGTTTTCATCCCCGCATTCACTATCGCCGATTGTATCCTCGAGTCCAAGCCCCTCTCAAACTTCGTCATCTTAAGACGATTATCAGACATAATCGCAGGGGCAAACTTACCCAGGGCATGAAAATGATCTGCATACTCCGACACTGTCATCCTTCCTTGCTCCAGTCTGTCAAACGCCCTTATCTTGTCCAAGATCGCCGTCTCCGGTATGTAGTATTTCAGGAAAACATCACAAAACTGTGTCCATGAGATTGGTGGGGTCATTCTCAACACCATTCCTTCCCACCATTCACCAGCCTTGCCACTTAAAAGGGGTGTGGCCACCTCAACTTTTATCTCATTCGGGACTTGCACCAGCCGGAAACATTTCTCAACCTCAGCCAACCAATGCTGAGCCTCTTCAGGATCCGTACATCCACCGAACTCCGGCACCCTCATCTTCCTCATCTCTCCATAAAAGAACCTGATGTTATGCTGCGGCGGTGGTGGAGGCGGAGGCTGATGCTGCTGCACATACCCTTGTGCAATGACCGTCAGCGCATCAGTGAGTACTTGGGGTAAAACCGCTTGTGGTGGCTGGTTCTCCTGTCCATTGCCAGAGTTGCCTGTGTTATCTCTTCTTGGAGGCATATTTCGCTGAAAGGTTAACATTTCATTAGTATTCAGTAAATACAAAGATTACCGAAAGCTCGAACGCGTGCTACTAGGTAAGGTGTGTAGTACAACTATTAATACAAAGTTAGATAATAAGACGCGCTCGCACACACCCAACCCATATCATACTTAACCACTAAGAGATTAGTACTTATAACTAAGGATCAACCTTAAGGGAGAATCATAGCTTAAGAGTCTAAAAGATCATAAACTTAAGTTTCCGAAATAGATCTGAAGCCTAGGCTCTGATACCACCTATAGCGCCCCAGCCCGATACCGTTATCGGAACCAGTGCACCCGCCGTAGCCTACTATGAGAACTACGAAGCGTCAAGCAGATCAAGCATACATCCTTCATAATGTAAGTTAAAGCCAGCGGAAACGTCATAAAATCTAAACCTTCGTTGTCAATATTACAACCAGAAAACTGCAGCGGAAATAAAACTGTTTGTTCATCTAGCCGACATAAGTTTTAGAGCAACATAATAACAAAGAGTTCCAAACTCAAACAAAATAGTCCAGCATCTATCAATTCCCTTGTCCATCATCCCATTGAGCCCACTCGCCATCGTCTTCGATAAATATCAACTCATAATCAGGCTCACCTGAAAAGGAGACAGAATGATTGTTCTTAGCGAAAACTTCGCCAGCAAGTAACCCGTCTATACACCCTATGGAATCACACACGTCGAGTCACCAGTGTATAAAACATTGCCCAAAAATAAGGTGCTCGGGTTAACAAATAGCATCTTAATAAGATTTACTCAAAACAGATAAAGCACATATGTGAACACAGTTACGAGAACCAACATGTATTAAAACAACGAATCACATAAGCAAGTCATAGACTAACCACGTTTCTTGCATGTCAAGTCTTATGCTTCGTGTATCATGATGCATGTACTTCTTTAAAATCACACACAACACCCATGCATAAGCCTTCTTTCATAAACGTGTCATGCATGTCATTTCACAAACATTTCATCACTTTACATATCATATTCTTCGCGTAGCAGAACTTTATACCCTGTGGGTGATCAGTCCACAGCCATCATAACTTTATACCCCGTGCTGAAAGGTCCACGGCCCCATTACATATATCATATATCCGTGCTGAAAGGTCCACGGCCCCATTACATATATCATATATCCGTGCTGATAGGTCCACGGCCCCATAAAATACTTCATTTTCCGTGCTGATAGGTCCACGGCCCCATAACATACTTTATACCCTGCTGTTGATTCACAGATCACGCTCTTTATACCCTGCTTTCGCAGACGTGACTTTTATACCCTGTGATCAACCAGCAGCCATTTTGTCTTTCGCAAACTTTACCTTTCTTGTTCTTTTGCAAAACATATCTCAAATCAAATGCAAGTGCCCATGTCATGATGCAGGATGCACAGATAGCTTCATATCAACATGTAGCACACACACACATACATCTTGTCTATCAAGGATATGGTCTTGCACCTCAAACACTCCCTAAACGTGTTTTACCAAGTCCATTTGTCTCACTTATTCACTAGAATTCAATCTTATGCTTACTTAATCAAACTTACCATCTACACCTCAAATATACCTCAAATACCTTGCGTTTTATGTTCAAAAGAAGTGTATAAAGTTACTACACTTACATAGGGCGCTTAAAGGGTCAAAAATACTTCCAGAATACTTGGAACGCCACTTGGAGCGCCTAATGTGGACATGAAGCGCCTCTACTAGGCGTTCGAAGTGTTCGGGGATGATTCAGGACACATTGAACACCACATGAAGCGCCTAATGTGACATGAAGCGCCTCATGTAGGCGTTCGAAGTGTTCTGACGGTTCTAAATTGCAGTTTTTCTGTACGGGAAAGCTCCAGGACACATGGAACGCTACATGAAGCGCCTATAGTGACATGAAGCGCCTCATGTAGGCGTTCGAAGTGTTCGGACGGTGCCAAACTGCAGTTTTTCTGCAGTAACTTCTACCCAACTCCTTTCTTCTTCAACCCTTCCAGGTTCAACACTTAAAGATCCATCTTAGCAACTAGATTCATCATACTTAACATACATCTAATCATGAATTGATGCTTAGTGAATGTCTAACAAGATCCACTCTAAATCTTCAATCATTCACCACCTTCAAGAGTTATCATCAACAATACCCAACCAACAAGACTACAACAATGTCATCGCTCATCCCTCAATTTCCTGCACTTACTCTCAATATCTAAGTGTATACAATCGACACAAGAGTAGAGCAAGACAAGAAACACCTCAACATATATACTCTCATGGGCATGGTTGACCAACAACAATTACTGCACAACTATTTCAGAAATATGGCCCAAAGAACAAGACTTTACACAATTTGCAACAAGACTTACATATAACAAAGCATTTAAGATAGGCAAGACAAGAATACTAATGTGTGATTCATGTTTTCTCTTTGTAAGAACATAGGGCCTAAAGTATCAAAATTTACATAAAGCGTATAGAAAGATTACTTGCCTTGGTTGCTAGTTAATCTTACAGATTTACTGCAGAATTTCAGTGAAGATTGCACCTAGGTTGGCCTTCTTCCTTCCTTTTTCCTTCCTCTCTTCTTCTTCTTCCTCTCCTTTCTCCTTCTCTTTGCTCCTGCGGTTTTTCCCCCCTTCTTTTGATGGTATAACCGCCCCATAAGGCTGAGATGGGGAGTTATACTAACTTGCTATAACTCCCCTTAACTCCTAGTAGGGACCTCTTAAGTAATTTCCCATACTTTCTTTTAATTCTACTTCTAACCCCTTTCTTTTGTTCTTCTATGTTTTGTGTAACTAAGTTACATTACCTACATAATTAATTAGGTTGCATTCAAGGTTGACCCAAGTATCGAAAGTTGCGCTTAAAAATCACGGGGTGTAACAACTGTCCCTATCACTAACAATTGTTTTAGGCATGCCATGCAACCTAAAAACTTCTTTAAAGAATAGATTTGCAATGTAGGAAGCATCATCTACTTTGTGACAAGCAATAAAGTGTGCCATCTTAGAGAATCTGTCTACCACAACAAAGACACTATCTCTACCACCTTTTGATCTAGGTAAGCCAAGAACAAAGTCCATAGAAATGTCCTCCCAAGGTGCACTAGGTACGTCCAAGGGTGTGTACAAACCATGAGGTTGTGTTTTGGACTTAGCTTGCCTACAAGTGATGCAACTACTACAAGCCTTTGCAACATCTGATTTCATGTGAGGCCAAAAGAAATGTTCCTTTAAAGTTTCTGAAGTTTTAAAAACTCCAAAGTGTCCCATCAACCCGCCCCCATGTGCTTCCTTAACCAACAATTCACGCATTGATCCCTTAGGAATACATAATCGTTTCTCCTTAAACAAATAGCCATCATGCAAATAAAATTTACCAAAAGGAGAATCAACACATGCATCATAAATGGAAGCAAAATCAGAATCATCCTTATACAATTCCTTAACAAATTCAAAGCCAAGCAAGTGTGAAGACAACTTAGTAATCAAGTATACCTTCTAGACAAAGCATCAGCAACTATGTTATCTTTTCCTTGCTTATACTTAATGACATAAGGAAATTGCTCAATAAACTCAACCCACTTTGCATGCCTCTTATTCAGTTTTCCTTGACTCTTAAGGTACTTCAAACTTTCATGATCAGTATGAATGACAAACTCTTTGGGTTGCAAGTAGTGTTGCCAAGTTTGTAAGGACCTTACTAAAGCATACAACTCCTTATCATAAGTAGGATAGTTCAATGCAGCCCCTTTCAACTTCTCACTAAAATAAGCAATAGGATGCTTACCTTGGGTTAGAACAGCTGCAATTCCCACGCCACTTGCATCACACTCTACCTCAAATGTATCATCAAAGTTTGGCAACTTCAAGATAGGTGCTGTAGTGAGACGTCTTTTAAGCTCATCAAACGCCCTTTGTTGGGCTTCCCCCCAATGGAATCCAACCTCCTTCTTGACTATCTCATTCAATGGTGCGGCTACGGTTGAAAAGTCTTTGACAAACCGCCTATAAAAACCTGCCAAACCATGAAAGCTCCTCACTTCTCCCACACTCTTTGGTGTAGGCCATTCAAGGATGGATTTCACCTTGTCTTGATCCATTTCAATCCCTGCAGAACTGATTACAAAACCAAGAAAAACAACTTTGTCCAAACAAAAAGAACATTTCTTAAAGTTAGCATAAAGTTTTTCTTTTCTTAGCTTTTCAAAAACAGCCCTTATGTGATCTAAATGCTCTTCTAAGGACTTAGAATAGATCAAGATGTCATCAAAATAAACCACAACAAACTTCCCAATAAAAGCTCTCAAAACTTCATTCATTAGCCTCATGAATGTACTAGGTGCATTAGTTAACCCAAAAGGCATAACTAACCATTCATACAATCCAAATTTAGTTTTAAAAGCTGTTTTCCATTCATCACCCTCTCTTATTCTCACTTGAAAATAACCACTTTTCAAATCAATTTTCGTATACCATTGTGAACCATGCAACATATCAAGCATATCATCAAGTCTAGGAATGGGATACCTATACTTTACAGTGATTTTGTTGATGGCCCTACAATCTGTACACATCCTCCAAGTGCCATCCTTTTTCGGGACAAGGATGACTGGAACTGCACTTGGGCTCATACTTTCCCTTACCTTCTCTTTGGCTAAGAGATCCTCCACTTGCCTTTGTATTTCCTTTGTTTCCTCCGGATTGGCCCTATAAGCTGGCCTATTAGGTAGGACAGCCCCTGGAATAAAGTCAATGTGGTGCTCAATCCCTCTTAAAGGTGGCAACCCATGTGGTTCCTCCTCGGGAAACAAATCTGCAAATTCTTCCAACAAAGAAACAACACCACTAGGCAAGGTAGATGGTAAGTCATTCTTAGAAAACAAGCATTCAACACTATCTTTGTAAAGCATCACCAAAACAGTTTTATTATCATACAATGCATGTGTAACTTCACGAGATTTTGCAAAGAAAGCATGCTTCTTAGGTGGATGTGAAATTTGTGAGGTGGATGCTTGTGAAAGTGTTTGAGCCGTGGGTGAGGGTGGAATGATTTGGGCCGTGGGTTGTGTACCCTTGGCCGAGGAGTTTGTGGCCTCCAAAAGGTTTCTTCTCTCCTTTTTAAGAGCCTCTAAGAACCTTTTTTCAGCCTCCTTTTCCTTAGGATCTGAATGGTTCTTCTTCATCCTCTTAGCATCCTCATAAACTTTATGTGGAGACAATGCATGTAACTTAAACTTTTTGCCATTAAAAGTAAAAGCATACATGTTCATTCTACCATCATAAATAATATGCTTGTCAAATTGCCAAGGTCTACCTAACAAAATATGACTAGCATGCATAGGAGCTACATCACACAAAATTTCATCTTTGTAGCCGCCAATAGATAGAGAAATCAGAACTTGTTTAGACACATGAATCTCACCACAATCATTTAGCCAAGATAACCTATAGGGATGGGAATGATCAATCATAGGTAAATCTAACTTTCTAACAAGTTCAATACTTGCAACATTAGCACAAGAACCACTATCAATAATTAAAGTGCAAGTTTTGCCTTTTACCAAACAATGGATGTGGAAAATGTTCTCCCTTTGCAAATTTGCTTCTTCCTCCTTCATGTGTGCACTTAAGGCTTTTCTTACCACAAGAAAGTCCTTATATGCACCCTCTTCATCACTTTTTACCTCCTCAGCTGAGTCCTCTTGGTACTCTTCCTTTGTTGCTCCTTCTTCCTCCTCTTCTGAATAGAATTCATTAGTTTCCTCAAGGTACAACACTTTCTTGGCATTAGGGCAGTCCCTTGCATAATGCCCTCTCCCTCTACATTTAAAACACTCAATCTCCCTTGCCCTTGGAGGGTTTGCGGTTGCCTTGCCTTTGCCTTTGTCATTTTGACCTAGATTTGCACCATTGGTCCTTTGAGTGAAGTGTGGTTTATTTGGAGTTGTTAGAGCTGCTTTGGCCGAGTGTGTTTGAACTTGTCCGTGCCCCTCCATTGCCATTAGACCTAGGCTGCACTTTAGAAATAGAAGAAGCATTAGTTCTAAGACCAAATCCACTAGTAGAAGAACGTACCTTTAGTTGCCGCTCAATTTTCTCAGCTTTGTGAACCATGGAATTTAGATCAACATAGGTAGTGAGTTCAAGTTGAAACCCAATCTCCCTATTAAGACCTCCCAAAAACCGAGCCATGGTTGCCTCCTCAGTTTCTTCAGTATCAGTTTTTATCAACAAACTTTCTAACTCTTTAAAGTATTCATCCACACTTTTATTTCCTTGAGTTAGGCATTGCAACTTTTGGAACATGGACCTCTCGTAAGATTCTGGAATGAATTTCTTTCTCATCTCATATTTCATGTCATCCCAAGTTCCAATTGTTGGTTGTCTAGTCCTTCTTCTTCTACTTTGAGTTTGGTCCCACCAAATCAAGGCATAATCCAAGAACTCTATACTTGCATATCTCACTTTTTGCAACTCAGTATAGTTGGTATAGGAAAAGATCATGTCAACCTTTCTTTCCCACTCAATGTAGGCTTCAGGGTCACTTTTGCCATAAAAGGGTGGAATGTTTATTTTGGTTTTCAAATAATCATCCTCTTGAGGCACATGCCTCCTAGGTTGCATTCGGCCTTGAGGCCTTGGGTATACCTCCTCAACCTCTTCCTCTTCATAGTAATCATTCCATTCCTCCGTAACAGGTTGTTGTCTCATTCCTTGCCTCCTATCTCCTCTACCCCTTGCTCCTCCTCTACCTCCCATGCTTGTGGACCCCTTAGGTTCAGTTCCACGGGATGTTTGGCCTTGGTTTTGAGGTGGGGGCTGTTCTTGGGTAGGAGGTGTGTTGGATGTCATCCTTGCTTCCCACTCATCCATCCTAGATTGCATATTACTAAGCATCTGTGCAATCTTTTCCATTGAATATTCCAGTTTGTCTCCTCCTCCTTGGGTACCGTTTGAACCATCCATGGCAACCTGAAACGCTATCACAAACAAGAAAAGAAGAAAACTAACACAAGAAACAAAAGTGAGTTGTTAGTGAAAACAATAAGGAAAACGAAAATCTGTTTGGCCTTTTTTTGTCCTCCCTTGTTTTCTCTCAATTGCTCAAGTGTTTTCCTTGGCCAATCTTGAGCCAGAACCTCTTAAGGAAGGTCCCAAATTGGCTAACCACAATCTGCTTTGTTTTCTGTCCTTGCAAGCTTCTTTTGCCTTCAAAACACCAATTGATCAACAAGTGGTAAAACAGCTTCAAGAAGTTTAGAGCACAATTTAAACACACTTAATAACTATGATTCAAAGAAACAAGAAACCAAAAAGTGATGTAGTTGGCTGAACCAAAGAATTGCTAGGGGTTGTCCTGGGCAATCTTTAATTAAACCAACTTATGCAATATCAAATGCAAGCTCTTTGATTGATAGTATGAATGTGTATCCAAGGTTGAGAATTGAAGGTTTTATGTGTGTTGTTTTGGGGTCAAACACACGGTTTTTGTTTTGCTTCTTTTTTTTTTTTGCTTTTGTCAACTTGGATAGTAGATGCAAAAAGATGGAACTTTTGTACAAAAGGAACTTCTTTTCTCTTCCTTTCGCTTGTGCACTTTTCTTTTCCTTTTTTTTGTGCACGTTTTTCTTTTCCCTTCTTTTTTTTTAACGTCCAAATCAGGCTTGTTGCAACCTTTGTTTGTTTTTGCAAGAATCAGTTGTGTATGCTTGAATAGACTGCTTATGTGTAGGAAAGATGATTATTTTTTTGTTTGTATGGATGTTTAGTAGAAAACAGATTTTCCTTGGATACCAATACAACCAAAACAAACAAACTTGTATTCAATATCACACAAGCAAATTTAAATAAAAGCTTCGATAACAACAAGGTGTTTGACTCAAAGGTATCTTCTTTTAGGCCTTGGGCTGATTTTAGATGGAGTTAAATCCTATTCAATGCAAACAACAATGATCCTATGATTAAGTGTGTTGAAGATGAGATCTTTAATGATAGGTGATCAATATTGATGCAAAAGATGAAGTCTTTTTTTTCTTTTTGAAAAGAAACGTTTTTTTTGAATGATTGAGAATAACAAGAATGACACAAAAAATGGATGAATAGATGAAGATTTGAAGACGGGGATGAGAAGAACAAGAATGACGCAAATGACACAAGAAAAGATATTTGAGATGAAGATAAACGAGAGCTCTGATACCACTTGATACGAATATGGTTCGTATATTGATGTTGTCCCGATCTTTCTTCACTCTCCAAACGTCCCTCAAGCCTTGAATGTGATGGACAATGGTGCCAAGCAACCACCTTCCCTTCAAGCCTCCAAATTCGTTTGGTTGTTATGTGTTTCAATCCGTCCAATCCAACCAGTCACTCCTAATCCTTGGATTGTGGATCACCAACAAGGAACACACAATCCTTAATTGGGTCTAGCCTCGATTTAGATATGTGTAAACCAAAGGAAAAACACAAACTTTTATTCAAGAAACTCAAGAACAAAAGACAATACAAAACCGTATGGTTTTAGTCTCAAAGGTGCGAAAAAATAGTCTAACTTTCAAAAGAAATGCTAAGTGATCAATATATTTGATTACAAGTCTTGTTGGCCAAACCAAAAAAACGTCTAAGTGCATCTTGGAGCTTCAATGTTTGCGCCATTTCCTTCCTTGAGATGCAAATCTGATTTGTTATTTTAGGTAAGCTTCTCTCTCTTGGCAAATCCACACTTATTGTCTCAATCACCAATTATTGCATCATTAACCATCCTTCTAGAACTTGCCTTGTGTATCCATGTGCTTTCATTACACGCCATTCAGCCCTCCTTGTGACACAAGATCAGATTTCCTAATTTTGGTAACTTTCTCTCACTTGAATTATCTCCTTAAATGCTCCAAATCTTCAATTATGACTCCATAATTCATTCCAATCATCCCAATCTGATTTATGACATTCTAGAAGGTCTCTTAATTGCATTTGATGATAATATGCTGCTGCCACCCTCTCAAGAAGACCGAAAACCCTAATTTGCACAATTGGGCTTGTTTTGGACTTCTTCCTTGCAACTCTTGTAACTATTTTTGTGGACTGATTTTGACAAACCCAAAACATGAAAGATGCTCTAAATTAAGTCTACTTCAAGGTCCATCTGGTTCCATGCATGCCCAATCTCACTTGAAAGCCCAAAACCACAAAACAGCCTCGTATGGACAAGCTTGGTCCAAATCTGAGAAGCCTTCCTTTCCAAAGCCCAAGGCGTTTGATCCAAGACCTATAACACCTACAAATCACACTCATACACCAAACATAAGTATTCTAAAACAAACTTTAAAAGAATCAAAAGAAAGGAGCAACTAAAAGCCACAGAAACGGCACCAACAAGCGGACTGACTATCCTGCCCTCCCACCAACCCTTTAACTTATTTATTGACATTGAAAATCATTGGATAATCAGTTCCTAAGCTCAACAATGAGCACCCATTTAGGAGGAACGTTCATTGGTTCATCTTGCACATGTTTGGTTAGAAAGGAGCCAACATCAAAACCAACTTGAAGACAATTGATCCTCTTAGTTTGGCTCCTTGTCAAAGGCCCCTTATGGTTAAGGGCACCTTGTGCAAGCTCCTCATTAGGGGGCTGCTCCTCAGCCTCATCAGAACATGATTTACATGATAAGCTTCTTGACTTGCATGATCCTAAATTGTTTAAATCTGGTTTGTCTGAATCTGATGATGTTTGGCACTCTAAAGTGTGTGAACCTGATAAGAAATCGCATGTTGGCTTCCATGATCATATTGAAGTTGAACATGACTGTGTGAAGTTCTTAGAACGTAATTCTCACATTCGTAAGAAACTTCTAACACAAAAAGAATATAACTTTGAGATCCTTGCAGAAATAGAAGAACAAAGAGTACACCGATTAGACTTCCTTAATAAATTGCAAAGTCTTAGGAGACTTGTTGATGTTCATCATGTTCATATGCATGAGACTGACTTGCGTGATGAAAGTGATGAGCTTGAATCTAAAGTTGTTTGTGCTACACATCACTCACATGATTTGCTTGATTTGCATGCTGATTTACAAGATGATTTGAGTGACATTTCAAGTGAGAATAGTGATGTTCTAGGTCATAAATATGATAACATTGAGAAGCATGAATGGGATATCTATGATAATCCCTTGTTTGAGTGCCTTGATAGTGATATTCCATCCCAAGAAAATTCTAGTTTGCATGCGTATGAATCTGAAATTCCACTTGACGTTACGTTGCACACTGATCTTGAAGATGATAACCTAAATGTTAGTGATGATTTGTGCTTTGTTGAGCATGATAGTTCAGATACCTCTGGTTTGGAAGTTCTAAGGAGCGTACAAGGTATGTTGTTTATTCCTTATGTTTTACGTACTTTCTCTTTCATGCATGATAAATCTTTTGTGAGGAGTTTTATACCTATCTGGTTAGTGCATCCAAAACATATTAGGAAGAGGTGCTTGTTGCTAAGTGTTCGTGTAGATATGTGTTATAATGTGTTGTTGTCTACATGCTTCTTCCTTCAGTTAATTATTCATCCTAAACATGTTAAACTCAAATTATGCTTGTTCATTACACTTTATTCTCTTAGGTTTGTGTCTTGTACATATTACGAGTCATTTGTAGAGTATCTCTTGTATCCTTTTCTGTGTTTAGATTCGAGGTCGAATCCTTTTGAAGAGGGAGGGAATGATGCGATTCAAGGAGCCCTAAACATACAAACTTCACAAACAAGGGCGTTGAACATACTAACTCCACAAACAAGAAACTTTTGCGCAAATAGAAGATGTAAACTAAAGAGCTTCTTGTTCAAACATGTACAAGATGAGCCAAGGAATGTATATGCATGATTTTTCAATGTTTATTGAGGTCATGATCTGATTGTCTAAGTGTTTCAATGCACATTATATGATGTAAGGGTTGGTGCGAGGGCAAGATGGTCATTTCATGCGTTGTCGTTGTAATATCGAGTCTAGTTGTTTGCGTTGTCGTTGTTTTAGGTCTAGGATATTTTATAAAGTCTTGTAATATGTGTTTATAGTGCTAATTACCGTTTTTAAGTGTTTTCTAAGGTGACAAGGCTAAATAAGGAAAGTGTCTTGAAGAGTCCCTATTTTTCAGGAAGGCAGCCGGACACCAGTCGGTATTTTGAACGCCTAGGTCGGAGTACTGATCCAAATGGGTTCAAACCACTTGGAGGTTTCAGATAACTCAATTTGTGACGATTTTGATGTTTTACACTTTTGCTAATTCGGTTTACAAAATGGACCGAAATCAGGTGCAAATTGGGAGTCCAGAATAGAAAGTACTGAAGATCACTGGATGAATACCTAATCTTTGGAGGCCCGTATCTCGGTCAAGAAGAGTCCAAATGAGGTGATTCAAAAGCCCAAATTCAAGAGAATTTTATGAGCTACAACTTTTCTGAAGAGTGCAAACCCTAATTCGGCGTGTAGAAGCGGGCAGAAGCCAATAACCGACAGGGTGTAATTCCAGTGCGAGTTTTTAGGGATTTGAATTATGTAATCTTCCTTGATTAGCTTTGACTTATCTTTTATGTAAATTTGATTAAGATTGATAGATAGTAATCTTAGGAAATTGATTGATTAGTTAATTTTTAAGATTAGAAAAATTATAGCATTATATTATGTAAGAAAAATCGGCAGCCAGAGGAAAACTTTTTGGAGAATTAAAAATTCAGTTTTTGTTGCAACGTGTGTTGCCTTCTTTGTGTGTTTTTCCTTTGGTTTTCACAAAGTAAAATCAAGGCTAGATCCAATCAAGGTTTGAGCAAACCTAGTTGGTGAATCACAATCCAAGGATACGGAACGACGTGTTGGATTGGGAGATTCGAATTGCTCGACGTAGACGTTGTTGACTTCTCTTGTCCAAGAAGGTGGTGTTTGCACCATTGTCCCACGCAAGGGTTGATCAAAGGTGTCTTTTGGAGTTGAAAGAAGCGATCGTCATTTCCATACGATCCAAGATCGTATCAAAGGTTCAATGAAATGAACCCAAGGAATCTTAGGTTCATCTTGAACATGCTTGTACAAGAAGGTGGCAACTTGTTGACAAAGTTCTCTTGCCCTCCTTCTTGTCATAGGACCCTTGATGATGAGGATCAAGGGTCCGACGAGGATCAAGGGCCCCATCAAGAGGTCAAAGGTCCTATGACAAGAAGGAGGGCAAGGGAACTTTGTCATCAAGTTGCCACCTTCTTGTACAAGCATGTTCAAGATGAACCTAAGACTCCTTGGGTTCATTTCATTGAACCTTCAACTTGAGCATGTCTCAGCATGCACGTCTACATTCTTTGTTTTTGAATTTATTTTGTGCCGTGTGATCTTAGTTTTATGTATTTGCTTTGTAGGTAAATTAGGTGCAAGAGAATGTTTGAAGAGAATGTTTCAAGAGAAGAGAATGTTTCAAGAGAATGTTGAAGAGAATGTTTGAAGAGAATGTTGAAGAGAATGTTTGAAGAGAATGTTTGAAGAGAATGTTTCGAGAGAATGTTCGAAGAGAATGTTTGTCTACGCTAAGACAAATTCAAAGGTGTCCAAGATAGAATCTCTTGATCAAGTTGAAATCAAAATCATCTCCATTATCCACAAAGGGGGGCCGGCCATGTTTGAAACAAATGGATAATGATCAATCATGATTTGAATTCAAGTTTCAACCAATTTGAGATTTAAAGTTGAAGAAGATTTCAGCTCCTATCTTCTTGATATACATGCCATTTTGGAGGATAAGTCAACAACACAAAAATTGAATCAAGTTTGAATTCAAGTTCAAACTCCATTTGGATTAAATCTTCAACCATCCTTTGAATTCAACCCCAACCACCTTATCCTCATCAAATCAGATTTTTCAAAACCCTCATCACTCATCAAAAACGGCTGGAAGGATTATGGATATCCTAGGATCAAATTCAAAGTGCACTTAAAATTCAATCTCAACTTGAAGTCAAACCTCATCCAAACTTTTGAAAACAAGCTCAAGCATATCCTACTCATCAAATCAGCCCCTCCAAGGCTCCATTTTGGTCCACATACACGGCTGAAGATAGAAGAGAAGACACCTTGCAAGCAATTCAAATTTTTGCTAGGATTTGTTTTACTTTTTGAATTCAAATAGTTTTCAAGTTTCAAACATTATTAGCTAGCTTATTTTGAAATAAAATCTGGTCATTTAAAGGCTGATAGGCGTGGGTTAGAGGCCTATAAATAGACCCCTTTGGCTGATTGTAATCTCACCTTTTGATGAATAACAATTCTTGATATTTCATTCACTTTGTGTGATACTTTGTTTTCTTGGTTTTGCATTAAAAACCTAGGTTAAGATCCTTCAAAGTTGAGCATATTGAAGTTGTTGCCATTGCTTAAAGGTGCCGTCCAGGAGGGCCTTATTGGTTTGCCTGATCAACGACCATCTTGAAGTGTTGGTCTTGCTCGTTTTTAAATCCATACGTTTTGTTCATTAAGGAAGCAAGGGGAAGTCTTCTTCCTTGTGCCTAACCCTTGTAAAGGACGTTTGGAAGGTGGAATTGTTGGAGCCCACGAGTTGCATGCATCAAATTGGTATCAGAGACAGGTTACTCTATTCCACCATCTATCATTTCCTTTTCGTTTGAGTCTAGTCATTCCAATTTCAGTTGAGTCCTTCTTCTACTCTTCCCTCTACACACCATTTGTCTTGCATCTCATTCATTCAAAAAAAACGTCCCAAACAGAACATTGCGTTGAGTCCTTACACGTTGCTGCATTTTGCTTTTCATCATTCAAGTGTCATTTCCATTATTTCCTTTTCGCATCACAATCTGATTTTGAGTCGTTCAAACTTGAACAAATTAGGGTTCGTTGCATTTTTAGGTTACATTCAGCCTGCTTCAAAATATTCCAACCATCATCCTATAAAGCTACCTCGGTTTCAAATCATCTTGTTGCTACCGAAGCTTTTAGTTGGTGATGATTGTATGCATCTTATAATTCGCATTGTGATTGATTTCATGCTATAAATCTGGTAGTCCTACGTGTGCTTGTCTTCACAACCTACTTGCAACATCAACCAAACCCTAAAACCAGCCCCACACCCCACGGTCCAACCACCCCCACCCAACCCAACTCTAAAACTCGCCAAGCTGATCCCAAATAGCCCTATTTACACCCCAAACAAAAAGCACCAAACCAATTTTACCAAATATAATCAGATTCTAAAGATCCCAATTCATTCAAATCAAAGCCCTAACCCTAACCCCTATTCGGTCCCACCCCAATTCCTTCACTTTCCAAGGTCATTTTTGTTGCAAGTCCAAGATACAAATTGCATTTTAAATACATTGCACTATTCTGTCCAAAAACGCAAGTGCTAAGCGCAAAACAAGTGAAATTCCAATTCTGCCCTTAGTCAAAAAAAAGGAGAATCTGAACCTTGCTCAATTGAAATAGCAAGGAAGAAAAACAAAAACAAAAAAAACAAGAGCAAAGAAAAAGGGCAAAACGTTGTGCATTGCGTAGAAAAATTTTGGTCGACTTGCAAACCTTGGATACCATATTACCCACATTGCCGTCCCCTATACCCAATTATCCATTTCTTCATCTTCTTAAACCAATCTCACACTTGGTTGCTCGATTGTTGCATGACTTGAACCATTTTGTGGATAGTAAGTGCATAGAATCAAAATTAACTAAAGATTGCCCACGGCAACCCTTAGTTTATCTTTGGTTCAGCCTTATACATCAACTTTGGTTGCTTATTTTCTTTGAATCTTAGTATGAAGTTCAAGTTTGTGTTCATTTCAATTGATTCTACTTTGATACTAATTGGTGCAACTTGAAAGCAAAGAGGAAGAAACAAGTGGAGAACATTGTGATTTGAAGAAGCCTTGGCAATACACTTCCTTATTGATCACTTTGAGACTTCTTAACTTCAGGTTATCCAAGAACCAAAGTGGTAAGAGAGTGGAAAGAATAGAAAGCGGAGCGTTCATAGTTTATTTTTTTACTAATCCCTTAACGTTTGTTTGTCTTTGTGTTAGTTGCTTCTTTCTTTTTCCTTTGTTTCCGTTCAAATTCTTAGGAACAATGGCCAGCAGCAATCATTCCGCATCTAGCAAGTCTAAAGAAGCCGAAACTGTTGACCATACTCAACAACAAATGCTGGAGATGCTTAAGAAACTCATGCACGACAATGAGATAATCAAGCATCGCTCGGAAGACGTGGAGCGAAGCTACAAAACAAGTGATGGCCAAGGAACAAGCAGGGCCGTTCCATCACCACAACCAATGCGCCATCCTCCAGAAGAAGTTGAGGACGATAACATTCGGCCCCCACACACCGAAGCGAGACGGTTTGCTCCTCCTACACAAGCAAGAAGGTACGCTCCAAGAAGCTACAATGATGATTACATTCCCTTTGAGCATGATGATTATGACTTTGATGACCACCATCCCCGTGGTTACCAAAGACGCCAAAATCCCCTTTTCCCGCAAGATGACGATTTTCTCAAAACCAAAATAAGTATTCCCACGTTTTATGGTAAAAGTAATGCGGAGGAATATTTAGAATGGGAAACGAAAGTGGATTTGATCTTTTCTTGTACCAATTATAGTGAATTGCAAAAAGTGAGGTATGCTTCCATTGAATTTTCTGGTTATGCACTTAATTGGTGGACGAATTTGTGTCGAAATAGAACTAAGACGAGACAACCCCCAATCGCCACTTGGGAAGAAATGAAGTTTGAAATGCGACAACGTTTTATTCCAAACAATTATGAGAGTTCTATTTTCACGAGTTTGCATAACTTACGGCAAGGTTCCAAAAGTGTAGACAAGTATTATAAAGAGTTAGAAATTTTGTTGGAGAGGTCTAACTTGCAGGAACCTGAAGAAGCCACCAAGACTCGATTCTTACATGGTTTAAACAGGGAGATTGCGCAAAGGGTTGACCTTCAACCTTACCTCGACCTCACAACCATGATCCATATGGCTGAAAAGATTGAAGCACAACTAAAGGTACGTAACTCCTCCAATTTCAATTCCAATTATCGTACTAATCCATCTTCATCAAGATTTCACAGCAAGCTTTCAGGAACAGGAAGTTCACGGCCTACAGGAGGCCAAACACGTGACCAAGGAGCGTCGCAAAGGATGGACAATCTTGTGCAGTCCACACAACGGCGTGATGACCGCACCCAACACAAGACTCCTACCGGAAGTTCTTCTGATTCCTCAAACAGGTTTAGAGATATTAAATGTTATAAATGTCAAGGACGTGGTCACATAGGAAAAGAGTGTCCTAATGCAAAACGAATCATGTTAACTGAAGAAACAAATGAATATGTGTCCGAGTCCGAGCATGAAAACGAGTCTGAGCATGATAATGAAATTGAACCTGAAGAGGACCTAGGCGCACTAGATGATTTTGACACTAAGGAGTTTCTTGTTGTGCGTAGAGCTTTAAATGCATATCCGAAATTAGATGATCACGAACAACATCGATAAAACATTTTCCATATTCATTGCATGATAAATGGTAAAGTGTGCACCATGATCATTGATTCCAGTTCTTGTGCGAATGTGGCTAGCATCGAATTAGTAAGAAAACTGAATTTGCCTATGACTAATCACCCGCACCCTTACAAACTTGCATGGCTAAATGACTGCGGTGAAGTTAGCGTAAGTAAACAAGTTTTGATTTCTCTTAGCATTGGTAGCTACAAAGATGATGTTTTATGTGATGTCGCCCCAATGCATGCTAGTCATATTTTACTTGGTAGACCATGGAAATTTGATCGACATGTGACATATGATGGTTATTTGAATCGTTATTCTTTCAAATTGAATGGCAAATTGTACAAACTGCATGCACTTCCACCACACAAAGTCCACGAGGATCACCAACGCATGTCCAAGTCTAGAGCCGATCCTAAGGAAAAAGAAGCCGAGAGAAAATTCGTGGAGTGTATGAAAAGTGAGAACAAAAAACACGAGAGCAAGGGAAAAGAGGTAGTGCCCCTAAGTGTCAACGAGTCCAAAAAGAAGTGTGGGTATTTCGCAAAGAAAAGAGAGGTTACACGTGCCCTTTATAACAACCAAACTGTCCTCATCATCATCCCAAAGTCGTGTCAACTTGCCCTTGAAGAACTCCCACCAAACTTACCTACCTCAGTTGCGTCCCTTATCCAAGAATATGAAGTTCTATTTCTCTCCGAACCACCATCCGGATTACCACCCATTAGAGGAATAGAACACCAAATCGACTTTGTTCCAGGAGCCGTGTTACCCAGTCGCCCAGCCTACAGAGCCAACCCCGAAGAAACCAAAGAAATCCAAAGACAAGTAGAAGAGCTCCTAGCTAGTGGACAAATCCGAGAGAGTCTGAGCCCATCTGCCGTCCCCGTCATTTTAGTACCCAAAAAGGATGGAACGTGGAGAATGTGTACCGATTGCCGAGCCATAAACAAGATTACCGTCAAGTATAGGTACCCCATACCTAGGCTAGATGATATGTTAGACATGTTGCACGGATCCAAATTCTTCACCAAAATCGACCTTAAGCAAGGGTACTTCCAGGTACGCATTCGAGAAGGGGACGAATGGAAGAATGCATTCAAAACCAAGTTTGGGCTCTATGAGTGGTTAGTGATGCCCTTCGGGCTCACCAACGCCCCTAGTACCTTTATGAGGCTAATGAATGAAGTCTTACGTGCGTTTATAGGACGCTTTGTCGTTGTCTATTTCGATGATATCCTAATCTATTCCCACACCATAGAAGATCATCTTGACCACATTAGAGCCGTTTTTGAAAAGCTTAAGCAAGAACAACTTTACGCCAACTTTAAGAAGTGCTCCTTTTGTTTAGAACGCGTAGTTTTTCTAGGCTTTGTCATTTCGGATGAGGGAGTAGAGATGGATGAGGAAAAGGTTAGGTCAATAGTGGAGTGGCCTATACCTAAGAATGTAGGGGAAGTTCGCAGTTTTCATGGACTAGCAAGCTTTTATAGACGCTTTGTCAAAGATTTTTCTTCCATAGCTGCACCCCTAAACGAAATTGTGAAAAAAGATGTGCCTTTTAGGTGGGAAGAGCCACAACAACAGGCATTTGACGAACTTAAACGTAGGCTGACCACTGCACCCATACTTAGGCTACCAAATTTTGACGAGACCTTTGAGATCGAGTGTGATGCAAGTGGAGTGGGAATAGGCGCAGTTTTGACCCAAAGTAAGAAACCCATCGCCTACTTTAGTGAAAAATTGAAAGGAGCAGCACTGAATTACTCTACCTATGACAAGGAACTTTATGCCCTTGTGAGATCCTTACAAACTTGGCAACACTACCTTCAACCTAAAGAGTTTGTGATCCACACTGACCACGAAAGCCTTAAGTATCTTAAAGGGCAAGGAAAGTTGAACAAAAGACATGCCAAATGGGTAGAGTTCATAGAACAATTCCCTTACGTGATTAAGTACAAACAAGGAAAGGATAATATAGTTGCCGATGCCCTCTCTAGGAGATACACGTTAGTGACTACATTATCTTCACGCTTCTTAGGATTCGAATCACTTAAGGACTTGTACCCCAATGACCATGACTTTGGCACCATATTCGAGGCATGTAACGAAGCACCATTTGGGAAATTTTACATACATGAGGGATATCTTTTCAAAGAACAAAAATTGTGCGTTCCCCAATCATCCCTACGAGAAGCATTGACCAGAGAAGCCCATGGGGGAGGTTTAATGGGTCATTTCGGAGTGTTCAAAACCCTTGAGACTCTTAAAGAACATTTCTATTGGCCCCACATGAGAGTATACGTCGAGAGGTTGTGTGGTAATTGCATCACTTGCAAACAAGCCAAATCCAAGTCCCAACCACATGGCCTTTACACGCCTTTACCCGTCCCTGATTCCCCTTGGATTGACATTTCTATGGACTTTGTTTTAGGACTTCCTAGGTCTCGGGGAGGACGCGATAGCATTTATGTTGTGGTTGATCGATTTTCAAAAATGGCACATTTCATTGCATGTAGGAAAGTTGATGATGCCACGCATGTTGCTGATTTGTTCTTCAAAGAAATTGTTAGATTACATGGCATGCCACGTACAATTGTAAGTGATAGAGATACGAAATTTTTGAGTCATTTTTGGTGCGTTTTGTGGGCTAAACTTGGTACACAGTTGTTATTTTCCACCACCGCACACCCACAAACGGATGGACAAACTGAAGTCGTTAATCGTACTCTTTCTCAACTTTTGCGTGCCATTTTGCAAAAACACATTAAACATTGGGAAGATTGTTTACCATATATCGAATTTGCATATAATAGGAGTGTCCATCACGATACTTTGCATAGTCCATTTGAAATCGTGTATGGCTTTAATCCCTTGTCTCCCATTGATTTGATTCCTATTCCCATGCATGAACGTTCTAGTCTTGACGGTAAACAAAAAGCGAACACCATAAAGAAACTGCATGAACAAGTTAAAACACAGCTAGAAAAGAAAAACAAAGCTTATGAAAGACGAGCTAACAAACATCGGAAAAGAGTTGTGTTTAAACCTGGAGATTTAGTGTGGTTACATTTGCGCAAGGAAAGATTTCCCAATGAAAGAAAGTCAAAATTGTTGCCTCGAGGAGATGGACCCTTTAAAGTATTGAAACGCATAGGTGACAATGAATACATCCTTGATCTTCCCGACAGGTATGGTTCAATTTCACCTACTTTTAATGTTGCTGACCTCACCCCTTTCAATGATGACCTTTTTGGTTCGAGGACGAATCCTTTTGAGGAGGGGGGGATTGATGAGGATCAAGGGTCCAACGAGGATCAAGGGCCCCATCAAGAGGTCAAAGGTACTATGACAAGAAGGAGGGCAAGGGAACTTTGTCATCAAGTTGCCACCTTCTTGTACAAGCATGTTCAAGATGAACCTAAGACTCCTTGGGTTCATTTCATTGAACCTTCAACTTGAGCATGTCTCAGCATGCACGTCTACATTCTTTGTTTTTGAATTTATTTTGTGCCGTGTGATCTTAGTTTTATGTATTTGCTTTGTAGGTAAATTAGGTGCAAGAGAATGTTTCAAGAGAAGAGAATGTTTCAAGAGAATGTTGAAAAGAATGTTTGAAGAGAATGTTGAAGAGAATGTTTGAAGAGAATGTTTCGAGAGAATGTTCGAAGAGAATGTTTGTCTACGCTAAGACAAATTCAAAGGTGTCCAAGATAGAATCTCTTGATCAAGTTGAAATCAAAATCATCTCCATTATCCACAAAGGGGGGCCGGCCATGTTTGAAACAAATGGATAATGATCAATCATGATTTGAATTCAAGTTTCAACCAATTTGAGATTTAAAGTTGAAGAAGATTTCAGCTCCTATCTTCTTGATATACACGCCATTTTGGAGGATAAGTCAACAACACAAAAATTGAATCAAGTTTGAATTCAAGTTCAAACTCCATTTGGATTAAATCTTCAACCATCCTTTGAATTCAACCTCAACCACCTTATCCTCATCAAATCAGATTTTTCAAGACCCTCATCACTCATCAAAAACGGCTGGAAGGATTATGGATATCCTAGGATCAAATTCAAAGTGCACTCAAAATTCAATCTCAACTTGAAGTCAAACCTCATCCAAACTTTTGAAAACAAGCTCAAGCATATCCTACTCATCAAATCAGCCCCTCCAAGGCTCCATTTTGGTCCACATACACGGCTGAAGATAGAAGAGAAGACACCTTGCAAGCAATTCAAATTTTTGCTAGGATTTGTTTTACTTTTTGAATTCAAATAGTTTTCAAGTTTCAAACATTATTAGCTAGCTTATTTTGAAATAAAATCTGGTCATTTAAAGGCTGATAGGCGTGGGTTAGAGGCCTATAAATAGACCCCTTTGGCTGATTGTAATCTCACCTTTTGATGAATAACAATTCTTGATATTTCATTCACTTTGTGTGATACTTTGTTTTCTTGGTTTTGCATTAAAAACCTAGGTTAAGATCCTTCAAAGTTGAGCATATTGAAGGTGTTGCCATTGCTTAAAGGTGCCGTCCAGGAGGGCCTTATTGGTTTGCCTGATCAACGACCATCTTGAAGTGTTGGTCTTGCTCGTTTTTAAATCCATACGTTTTGTTCATTAAGGAAGCAAGGGGAAGTCTTCTTCCTTGTGCCTAACCCTTGTGAAGGACGTTTGGAAGGTGGAATTGTTGGAGCCCACGAGTTGCACGCATCACTTGACCTCTTGATGGGGCCCTTGATCCTCATCGGACCCTTGATCCTCATCAATCCCCCTCCTCAAGAGGATTCGTCCTCGAATAAAAAAGGTCATTGATGAAAGGGGTGAGGTCAGCAACATTAAAAGTAGACGAAATTGAACCATACCTTTCGGGAAGATCAAGGATGTATGCATTGTCACCTATGCGTTTCAAAACTTTGAAAGGTCCATCTCCTCGAGGTAACAGTTTTGACTTTCTCTCATTGGGAAATCTTTCTTTGCGCAAATGTAACCACACTAAATCTCCAGGTTTAAACACAACTCGTTTCTGATGTTTGTTAGCTCGTCTTTCATAAGTTTTGTATTTCTTTTCAAGTTGTGTTTTAACTTTTTCATGCAGTTTCTTTATCTTTTCCGCCTTTTGTTTACCATCAAGACTAGAACATTCATGCACGGAAATAGGAATCAAATCGAGGGGAGACAAGGGAGTAAAGCCATACACGATTTCAAATGGACTATGCAAAGTACCGTGATGGACACTCCTATTGTATGCAAATTCGATATATGGTAAATAATCTCCCCAATGTTTAATGTGTTTTTGCAAAATGGCACGCAAAAGTTGAGAAAGAGTACGATTAACGACTTCAGTTTGTCCATCAGTTTGTGGGCGTGCAGTGGTGGAAAACAACAATTGTGTACCAAGTTTAGCCCACAAAACACGCCAAAAATGACTCAAAAATTTTGTATCTCTATCACTTACAATTGTACGTGGCATGCCATGCAATCTAACAATTTCTTTGAAGAACAAATCAGCAACATGTGTGGCATCATCAACTTTCCTACATGCAATGAAATGTGCCATTTTTGAAAATCGATCAACCACAACATAAATGCTATCGCGTCCTCCCTGAGACCTAGGAAGTCCTAAAATAGGCTATGGGTTTCTTACCTTGGGTTAAAACTGCGCCTATACCCACTCCACTTGCATCACACTCGATCTCAAAGGTCTCGTCAAAATTTGGGAGCCTAAGTATGGGTGCAGTGGTCAGCCTACGTTTAAGTTCATCAAATGCCTATTGTCGTGGCTCTTCCCACCTAAAAGGCACATCTTTTTTCACAATTTCGTTTAGGGGTGTAGCTATGGAAGAAAAATCTTTGACAAAGCGTCTATAAAAGCTTGCTAGTCCATGAAAACTGCGAACTTCCCCTACATTCTTAGGTATAGGCCACTCCATAATTGACCTAACCTTTTCCTCATCCATTTCTACTCCCTCAGCCGAAATGACAAAGCCTAGAAAAACTACGCGTTCTAAACAAAAGGAGCACTTCTTAAAGTTGGCGTAAAGTTGTTCTTGCTTAAGCTTTTCAAAAACCGCTCTAATATGGTCAAGATGATCTTCTATGGTTTGGGAATAGATTAGGATATCATCGAAATAGACAACGACAAAGCGTCCTATAAACGCACGTAAGACTTCATTCATTAGCCTCATAAAGGTGCTAGGGGCGTTGTGAGCCCAAAGGGCATCACTAACCACTCATAGAGCCCAAATTTGGTTTTGAATGCAGTCTTCCATTCGTCCCCTTCTCTAATGTGTACCTGGAAGTACCCTTGCTTAAGGTCGATTTTGGCAAAGAATTTAGATCCGTGCAACATGTCCAACATATCGTCTAGCCTAGGTATGGGGTACCTATACTTGACGGTAATTTTGTTTATGGCTCGGCAATCTGTACACATTCTCCACGTTCCATCCTTTTTGGGTACTAAAATGACGGGGACGGCAGATGGGCTTTGGCTCTCTAGGACTTGTCCACTCCCTAGGAGCTCCTCTACTTGCCTTTGGATTTCTTTGGTTTCTTCGGGGTTGGCTCGATAGGCTGGGCGATTGGGTAACATGGCTCCTGGGACAAAGTCGATTTGGTGTTCTATTCCTCTAATGGGTGGTAATCCGAATGGTGGTTCGGAGGGAAATAGAACTTCATATTCTTGGATAAGGGACGCAACTGAGGTAGGTAAGTTTGGTGGGAGTTCTTCAAGGGCAAGGTGACACGACTTTGGGATGATGATAAGGACAGTTTGGTTGTTATAAAGAGCACGTGTGACCTCTCTTTTCTTTGCGAAATACCCACACTTCTTTTTGGACTCGTTGACACTTAGGGGCACTACCTCTTTTCCCTTGCTCTCGTGTTTTTTGTTCTCACTTTTCATACACTCCACGAATTTTCTCTCGGATTCTTTTTCCTTAGGATCGGCTCTAGACTTGGACATGCGTTGGTGATCCTCGTGGACTTTGTGTGGTGGAAGTGCATGCAGTTTGTACAACTTGCCATTCAATTTGAAAGAATAACGATTCAAATAACCATCATATGTAACATGTCGATCAAATTGCCATGGCCTACCAAGTAAGATATGACTAGCATGCCAACATCACATAAAACATCATCTTTGTAACTACCAATGCTAAGAGAGATCAAAACTTGTTTACTTACGCTAACTTCACCGCAATCATTTAGCCATGCAAGTTTGTGAGGATGCGGATGATTAGTCATAGGCAAATTCAGTTTTCTTACCAATTCGATACTAGCCACATTCGCACAAGAATCGGAATCAAAGATCATGGTGCATACTTTACCATTTATCATGCAATGAATATGGAAAATGTTTTCTCGATGTTGTTCGTGATCATCTAATTTCGGATATGCATTTAAAGCTCAACGCACAACAAGAAACTCTTTAGTGTCTAAATCATCTAATGCGCCTAGGTCCTCTTCAGGTTCATTTTCATTATCATGCTCAGACTCGTTTTCATGCTCGGACTCAGACACATACTCATTTGTCTCCTCAATTAACATGATTTGTTTTGCATTAGGACACTCCTTTCCTATGTGACCACGTCATTGACATTTATAACATTTAATGTCTCTAAACCTGTTTGAGGGATCAGAAGAATTTCCGGTAGGAGCCTTCTGTTGGTTGCGGTCCTCTCTCCTTTGTGGGATTGCACACGATTGTCCTTTCTCTGTGACGCACCTTGGTCACGTGATTGGCCTCCTATAGGTCGTGAACTTCCCGTTCCTGAAGGCTTGTTGGAAAATCTTGATGAAGACTGATTAGTACGATAAGTGGAATTGAAATTGGAGGAACTACGTACCTTTATTTGATGTTCAATCTTTTCCGCCATATGGACCATGGTCGCGAGGTCGAGATAAGGTTGAAGGTCAACTGGCTACTTCAGAAAACAATCTCAAAAGCCAATTAAAATATTGACAAGATGCAAATACTCTACTTTATGTTGACAATTGTTCAAAACAGCAATTTGGACTATTTCTCCTAAAGATTCAAGTAAATCACAGAAGTCAAATTGTAGTTCGGGCTGAAAGAAATCTACGGGGTTGTTTTAAGACAATCCCTCAATTTACTTTACAGCATATGCAATTATCAATTGTAGTAAAGTGAAAGTAAAGACACACAAACAAAGTGCTAGCAAGGGTTTGCTTTAGAAACTTTCAATATTTCAAAACTACAACACTTTGGGGTTTGGTTTGGGCACTTTCTTTCTTTGGAGCTTTGCACGGGATTTTCCCTTTTTGCAACGTTTAACTTTTGGCCTTTTCCTCACTTGGCTTTCTTGTGCAATTCTCTCTTGTCTTGCCTCTTAATTGTTGACAAATATTGGCTTTTCTCTCGCGTATTTCTCAATCAAGCTTAATTTTCTTTCTTTGGATGGTTTGCTTGATTGTTGTGAGACTACTCCTCACGGCCTACATGAGACATTGCCCACGGCCTTTAATTGCACAAGGTTTGTTGTATTTGGAATTTGAAAGTTCCTCGTACACAACACGGCTAAACACTATGTAGTGGGAATTCAATTCACAATTACAACAAGATCAAATTGTATATAGTGCAATGTAAGTTCAGAAATTGATCTAAAACAACAATTGGATAGCTCTTTAACAATATGGGGCTTAAACAATTCCTAACTTTCAGAATATATCTAAGTCCAACAAGTTGTTTGAAACAATTGAAATCAACAAAAAGATAAAGCTATTAGCATACACCAAGATTTCAAATGAGCTTTAAAAGTTGTTCCAAATCACACGGTTTTGGGCAGTTTGTTCTTTTTCCTTTTTCTGTTTTTGATGCAAATGATCTAAGTAATCTTAAGATGGCTAAATGCAACTTATTTGTTTCTAAATGAAGTTTATAAAGGCTGATTACTAACAACTAATGGAAAATTAGTTTTGATGCAACTAAGCTAACTTGTTTTGTTTGGTTTTTAAGTGATCTATCCTACTTTGTTTTTGTTTGGTTTTTGTTTGTATGATGCAATCAGATTCTAAACTAAATGACACTAGATGCAGCTCCTAACAAACGTGTATGAACAAGAACTAGGCTGCACACTTAGTTAGCTAAAACTGCTTTGTTTTGTTCTTTGGTTTTCGGTTTTCTTGTGCTAAACTAAACAACCATCTAAACACTTAAAGTATGTTGTAATCTAGTCTAACTAAGCTAAATAAGGCAGCATATAAAAACGTCTAAACAGTTTGCACACAAGTACTAAAAACAGAATTTTAACTACTTGATTACAAGCTAACTACCAACTAATCTATTTTGTGTTCAAGTTTTCTCTTTTAAGGACACAACTAAACTAACACTTAAGCTACTAGATTAAGGTCTAATGAAGATCAACTAAGGTAAATAAGGCAGCACATAAAACACTTAAACGGATTGCACACAAAAACTAAAAACAGAATTTCAACTACCACAATTTGATAATCTATCAACTAGTCTATTTTTTTGTGTTCAAAGTTTTCTGATTTAAGGAGTCAATTAAACTACCATTTAAAACTTCTAGATTAGGGTCTAATGAACAATATCTAAGCTAGATTAAACAAGAACAATCAGCTTCACATACGGTTTTGTTCCAAGCTACACAATCAACTCCTAACACACTTAAGTCTAGTCTAAGTTGTTTTTGTGGGGTGTTTTCGTTTTGCCTACTTAACTAAGTTACCAAACTATACTATACTATCTAACAAGCACTTTAAAACATAAACTAACTACCTAAACAAACAGCAACCAAACGCAATAAAAATCAGTTCAACATACGGTTGGGCAGCAACATTCATATGCAAATTTAATCAATGTAAACATGAATAGAAGACTAACCAAAGCTCTGATACCAATTGATGAGCCAAACGAAGGCTAGAAAACGTTGCCAAGGACTTTGTCTCCTATTCCAAACTGATTTGAACACAAGCTATGTCAAAGAACATCTCCAAGATACCCCTTGAACTTTAACCATTGTTCTTGGCTCAATTTATGCCAACACCTCTCCCTCTTTGGCACTCCAACACATCTAAAACCTCAAGGAGACCATAAGATGCTGTAAACCAAAAGATGAAGCAAATACTAACAAGTTCTAGGCTAGAAACTTGAAAGAAAACCGTAAGTGGTCTTAAACTTCAACTTGAAATGTTGATAACTCCTCAAGGGAAATTCTGGTTGAAATGTGTATTGATAATGGTTCTGTTTTACATTCAGGTTCTAAACCTTCTTATAACAAACGAAAATGATGAAAAGTACAAGTCCTAATGTACAAGGTACTAGTATAAAATGACATGCTTTGCTTGGAAATTGTTTGAGCAACTTTTGGTCCCAAAAGGCTGGTTGCTTTGCCGTGTTTCCCAACCTGTTTTTCCAGCCTTTTTGATGAGCCCACGATGGGGTCAACACAACATATTTTCATGTATCATTTATTGTCATATGTTAGTTCTGTAAGACATGACATTTCAGTGTTCACTCCGCACACACTAGTGCGAGTTCTTATGTCTTATTGCCTAACTAACCCTTAGGACATGTCATCTATGTTGTGCATATTGTGTTTGTTGCTTGGTGTCTTTGAAGATAGGTCAAAGAGAGCTTCGCATTGAAGAAGCATGAACACCTATCAATCCATGTTCCATCTGATCGGATGATATCATTGTTCAAACAAAGCTTGAAGATGCAACTAAAACCTGAATTTTTGTTCAAGCAAAGAGGTGAAATGCAAGTAGCTTACAAGCAAGGTGGTGACAAGCACCCATGTCAAAAATCTGATTGTTTCTCACGCAAACAAGGAAGAAACAACCAGCTCAAACCTTCAACCAATAGAAAAGAGTCTTCTAAATGCTTGGACCAATCATAAACAACTAAAGAAAGTTCAACAAGCTGCTCAACCAAGGATCCAGTCACAAGCATGAAGATTTCGGCTGGTTCATGGCAAAACATGTTTGAATATTCAACACCAAATTTGGAACCAATCAAAACCAAGTTCAACCAAGCAGCACACTACATCAACCAATCAAAACCTTGGCTGAAACTTGCAAGGAGGAGAACGTATGTTTTGGTTAAATTCCTTTGAAAAATCAAAGCCACAACTCACAACCAATCAAGGCTATGGCTGAAGACAAGCAAAGAAGAAAGGAGAAGCAACCAGCCTCTTTCAACCGAAAGTTACTCCAACAAGTTGTCAAAAGCAAGCATCTCATTGTATTCTTGTACTTTGTACATTAAAACTTGTACTCTTTATCGTTTTCATTTGCTATAAATAGATAGGAAGCTGAATGTACAAATAACAATAAACAACTATTTTCAAACACATTTCAATCAAATATCCTTTAAGGAGTTCTCAACTTATGTTAGTTGAAGTTTAAGACCACTTAACGGTTTTCTTTCAAGTTCCTATCTTAGAACTTGTTAGTATTTGCTTCATCTTTTGGTTTACAGCATCTTAGGGTCTCAATGAGGTTTTAGATGTGTTGGAGTGCCAAAGAGGAAGAGGTGTTGGCATAAATTGAGCCAAGAACAACGGTTACAGTTCAAGGGGTGTCATTATGATGTTCTTTGCCATAGCTGTGGTTCAAATCAGTTTGGAGTAGGAGACAAAGTCCTTGGCAACATTTTCTAGCCTTCGTTTGGCTCATCAATTGGTATCAGAGAATTGGTTAGTCTTCTATTCATGTTTACATTGCTTAAATTTGCAAATGAAGTTGCTGCCCAAACCGTTTGTGTACTGATTTTCATTCCGTTTTGAATCTGTTTGTTTAGGTAGTTAGTTTATGTCTTGAAATACTTGTTAGATAGTATAGAATAGTTTGGTAACTTAGTTTTAGTAGCAAAAACCGAAACACCACAAAAAAAGAACATAGACTAGACTTAAGTGTGTTGGGAGTTGATTGTGTAGCTTGAAGCAAAAACCGTGTGTGGCCAGCTTGTAGTTGTTCAACCTAGCTTAGATAGTGTTCATTAAGCCCTAATCTGGAAGTTTTAAATGGTAGTTTACTTGACTCCTTCAAACTGAAAACCTTGAACAAAAAAATAAGTTGGTTGATAGTAGTTGAAATCAAGTTGTTTAAATTCTGTTTTTAGTTCATGTGTGCAAACTGTTTTTGAACGTTTTTATAATGCCATATTTAGCTTAGTTGATCTTCATTAGGCCTTAATCTAGTAGTTCAAGTGTTAGTTTAGTTAAGTCCTCAAAACAGCAAGCTTGAACACAAAATAGATTAGTTGGTAGTCAACTTGTAATCAAATAGCTAAAATTCTGTTTTTAGTAGCTTTTGTCCAAACTGTCCAAAACGTTTTTAGTGCTGCCTTATATAGCTTAGTTAGACTAGTTTACATCATAGTTTAAGTGTTTTAGTTGGTTGATTAGTTTAGCATTAGAAAACCAAAAGCAAAGATCAAAACAAGTAGTTTAACTAAATAGAGTGTGCTGCCTAGTCTCACTAGTTCATACACGTTTGATTAGGAGCTTGCATCTAGTATCATTTAGTTTAGAATCTGATTGCATCCTACAAACAAAAACCAAACAAAACAAGTAGGTTAGATCACTTGAAAACAAAACAAAACAAGATAGCATACTTAGCATCAAAACTGAATTTCCATTAGTTGTTAGTAACCAGCCTTTGTAAACTTCATTTAGACACAACCAACTTGCATTTACCCATATTAGAACTAGTTAGATCACTTGCATCAAAAACAGAAAATAGAAGAAAGAACAAACTGCCCAAAAACCGTGTGGATCAAAACAACCTTTAAAGCTCATTTGAAATCTTGCTATATGCTAATAGCTTTATCTTTTTGTTGATTTCAATTGTTTCAAACAACTTGTTTGACTTAGATATATTCTGAAATTTAGGAATTGTTTAAGCCCCACATTGTTAAAGAGCTATCCCATTGTTGTTTTAGATCAATTTCTGAACTTACATTGCACCCTATACAATTTGATCTTGTTGTAATTGTGAATTGAATTCCCACTACATAGTGTTTAGCCGTGTTGTGTACGAGGAACTTTCGAATTCCAAATACAACCAATCTTGTGCAATTAAAGGCCGTGGGCAATGTCTCATGTAGGCCGTGAGCAGTAGTCTCACAACAATCAAGCAAACCATCCAAAGAAAGAAAATTCAGCTTGATTGAGAAATACGCGAGAGAAAAGCCAATATTTGTCAGCAAGTAAGAGGCAAGACAAGAGAGAATTGCACAAGAAAGCCAAGTGAGGATGTAGCGCCCCGTCCCGAACCCTAGGGTCAGAACCGGTACGCCCGCCGTATTCTACTAAGGGATATATAAGGCGTCTGTACGAATCCCTGCACTTATCAAAATGACAAAGTATTCGATTGCGGAAGCAAAATAAATCAATTCAGAAACCTAAATCAAAAGTAAAATCCCCAAATCATCTATAGTCATTATCAAGTCAAAATCCCTTAAACGACATCGTAAAGTTCGTAAAATAAAATCCCTAAGCTAAGTCCTCAAATGAAATAATAAATGAAATAAAACTTCCTCATTTCTTGTTCCTCAATTTCCCAACAGTCTCTACGAGTCCCACTGAGCCCACTCGGAATCTTCTCCAACCCATATGTAATCATACCCTGAATCGTCTGCAAGAAAACAAAACAAACGGTGTGAGTGACAAAAACGTCACTCAGTAGGTACCCTGCCTGCATCGGCCCTATGAGATCATACATGCTAGGACAGTAGTGAAATACATATAAGTACCTTAATACGAAAATAGACTGTCCACGTTTTCGCAAATACATATAACGGTCATAATTTCTTAAAACAACGTATAACGGTCATATCATCTTTAGAACAATCAAACACATAATCATGAAAAATGAGCGTGAAATGCAATGTCACATACGTGATGCATGATAACCTACCTTCTCAGAAACATTCATCTAATCGTGCAATGCATGATCCCGGGTCCTAACAGAACGGAACGGAACGGAACAGAACGGAACGGAACAGATCAGATATGCGACTTATGTCTCGCATATCCTAACAGAACAGAACGGAACGGAACAGAACAGAACATATATGCAATGTCTCGTGATGCATGAATGCACAGAAATCATACACGGAATCCTTCACTTACTTTCCTTCTCCTTCCTTTTTCCTTTACTTTTTCTTTTTCTTTTTTCTTTTCCTTTTCTTTTCTTTTCTTTTTCCTTTTACGCACATTTCCGCCC
>AP025075.1:13424303-13579165 GCA_036186865.1 Eustoma russellianum | reverse complement strand
CAGTCCGCCTCTTCCCTCCACCCTTATTCCTCCATCCGGCAGCACGTGGTCATAGCCCACCACCACCGGCCACGCGCCGCCGGCAAAAACACTCATTCCTACGATTCCGGTATCACACGCACATCAAAAAAAATCGAATCTTTCTTTGAGTTCCATACGAAAATAGCCTCGTACATATATACAGACATGCAAATCACCACATATACGTATAATCAATAATCAGACATCTATACAATCACAAATACTAATGCACGATCTCGTTTTCATAAAGAAATTAAAGGGTTACTGCTATTTCATTCAACGGATGTTAAGGGGGCACCTACCTGGTATCTGATACGCGTTTGACAAACTTGAATCAACTGGTGGCTTGACGAAAAGAAAGTCGCGTCTTTCTTTTTCTCACTGGAAAGGGCGACGATTTTGTTATGTGGAGAGGGAGGAGTAGAAGCGTTGTTTAAATAGATATTTGATTAGGGTTTAGGGAAAATTTTGATAATCAAATTAGGTTTTCTAATTAATTAGGCCCAATTGACCCTTTTGCCCTTAGTTAAAAATAGGATTATAACATTCTCCCCCCCTTACAAAAAGTTTCGTCCCCGAAACTTGCGTACCTTAGTCGAAGAGTCGAGGCCACATCTCCCTTATCTGACTTTCGAGCTCCCACGTGGCTTCCTTCTCGGAGTGATTACTCCATTGAACCTTCACATACGGAATAATTCGGTGCCTTAGAACTTGCTCTTTGCGATCCACAATCTTTATTGGAACCTCTTCATAGGTCGTATCACCTCTTATTTTCAAGGGCCTCGCCTCTAACACGTGGCTAGGATCAGAAACATATCTTCTGAGTTGTGACACATGGAATACGTTGTGCACTTGCGATAACGCTGGAGGCAAAGCAAGTCGATAAGCCAGAGTTCCAACCTTCTCGAGCACCGCGAAGGGACCCACATATCGAGGGCTCAATTTACCCTTCTCTCCAAATCTCATCACCCCTTTTATAGGTGAAACTCTGAGATACACCTTATCTCCTTCCTCAAACTCCAACGGTCGTCTTCTTAAATCAGTCCAACTCTTACTCCGGTCTTGGGCCGCTTTCAATCGCTGACGAATCACCTTGATCTTCTCTAATGTCTGCTCAACCAATTCCGGACCAGTAATGGCTCTCTCACCAACCTCATCCCAATATAGTGGTGACCTACACTTCCGTCCATATAGAGCCTCAAAGGGTGCCATCCCAATAGCACTGTGATGACTGTTATTATATGAGAACTCAATTAGTTTCACCATGCCATCCCAGTTTCCCTTAAAATCCAATGCACATGCTCGTAACATATCCTCGAGCGTCTGAATAGTCCTCTCGGACTGACCATCGGTCTGAGGATGGAATGCCGTACTCAGTCTTAATTCGGTACCCATAGCCTCCTAACATGCTTCCCAAAATCGCGACGTAAATCTTGAGTCCCTATCAGATACTATACTCACCGGAACGCCATGTAAGCTCACGACACTGTCCACATACAATTTCACCAACTTCTCCAAGGGCATCTCCATCGATATCGGAAGAAAGTGTGCAGACTTAGTCAAACGGTCAACAATAACCCAAACAGCATCATTATTATTTCTAGTCTTGGGGAGTCCAACAACAAAATCCATGGTGATATGCTCCCACTTCCACGTGGGAATCTCTAGCGGCAGCATTAGACCTCCGGGTCGCTGATGTTCTGCCTTAACCTGTTGACACACCAAACATCTCTCTATGAACTCCGCGATGTGCTTTTTCATACCACTCCACCAATAGTTTCTCTTCAAGTCGTTATACATCTTGGTGGCTCCCGGATGGATGGAAAGTCTGGTATTATGGGCTTCTTTTAGCACCTCCCTTCTAAGATCCAACCTATCGGGCACACATAATCTTCCTTGGAACCAAAGACTCCCATCTCCCAACACCTGAAATCCTTCGACCTGACCAGTAGTCAACCTCTGCTTGATACCTCGTAACGCCTCATCATCAACCTGCGCTTCTTTAATTTTCTCAACCAGTGTAGGCGTAATGGTTAGGGTGGCCAGAACATTTGCTGTGGAGTCAACAATATCCAGATCAAACTCTGCAATCTCTCTCTCCAACGGGGTCTGTCGGGCGTGACTCGATTTCCTACTCAGTGCATCAGCCACCCGATTAGCCTTGCCCGGATGATAACTGATCGTGAGATCGTAGTCCTTGATCAACTCCAACCAACGACGCTGTCTCATATTAAGTTCCCTTTGAGTGAACAAGTACTTCAAACTTTTATGGTCCGTGAATACCTGACATTTCTCTCCATAAAGATAGTGTCGCCAAATCTTCAAAGCAAATACTACTGCAGCCAACTCTAAATCATGGGTCGGGTAATTCTGTTCATATGGCTTCAACTGTCTCGATGCATAAGCTATAACTCTTCCTCCTTGCATCAACACACAGCCCAAACCATTCTTGGAAGCATCACTGTACACCACAAATTCTCCTTCTCCGGAAGGTTGTGCTAGTACGGGCGCAGTCGTCAACCTCTTTTTCAATTCTGTGAAACTCTTCTCGCAATCAGGGGTCCACTCAAATTTTGTTTTCTTCTGCGTCAGACGGCTCAGAGGTACAGCAATAGTCGAGAAACCCTCCACGAACTTTCTATAATAACCGGCCAACCCAAGAAAACTCCGCACCTCAGTCACGTTTGTTGGCCTCGGCCACTCGGTGATTGCTTCAATCTTCTTGGGGTCTACTGATATCCCTTCCTCAGAAACCACATGACCCAAGAAAGATACACTTCGTAGCCAGAACTCGCATTTACTAAACTTCGCGAAGAGCTTCTTCTGCCTCAATATTCCCAGAACCGTCCTCAAATGCATCTCATGTGTCTCTTCATCTGGCGAATATACTAAGATATCATCGATGAATACCACCACAAACTTATCCAGTTGATCCCTGAATGTGGTATTCATCATATCCATAAATGCTGCGGGGGCATTAGTGAGTCCGAAAGGCATCACCAGAAACTCATAATGTCCATATCTCGTTCGGAAGGCCGTCTTTGCAATATCCTCGGCCTTGATTCTCAGTTGGTGGTATCCTGACCTGAGATCAATCTTCGAGAATACTCTCGCACCCTGTATGAATACAAGGAAGTTCTCAGTTCATAATAAGGTAATTCAAGTTTCTTTGAAATAAATCGTACCTTTAGCTGGTCGAAAAGGTCCTCAATTCTCGGAAGAGGGTACTTGTTCTTTATAGTAATCTTATTTAGTTCTCGGTAGTCGATGCACATGCGCATACTGCCGTCCTTCTTTTTCACAAATAGAACAGGTGCACCCCATGGTGAAGCGCTGGGTCGGATGAATTTCCGGTCTAGTAGCTCTTGCAATTGCTCCTTGAGCTCCTTCAATTCGGCGGGGGCCATACGATAAGGAGCCTTAGATATGGGCTCTGCCCCTGGTACCAACTTAATCTCGAACTCTATCTCACGATTGGGCGGTAAACCAGGTAGCTCATCCGGAAAGACGTCTTTGAACTCTTTGACCACCGGTATCTTGTCGATAGAAGGTACTCCGACACTGGGATCCACGGCGTAAACAAGGAAACCTTCTCTACCCTTTTGTAGAGCCTTATAAGCTTGAGCCGCTGTTAGGTAGATCTTTTGTGGCGCCTTCTTGAACTTGGGGCTTCCCTGAAAAACAAGCTCCTTTCTGGCTGGGTCCTTGATATGAACGTGTTTCTGACGACAATCGATGTTGGCGTGATAACGAGCCAACCAATCCATCCCAAGAATTATATCAAAATCGCTCATTTGGATAGGTATAAGGGTCGTGTCAAAAATCTGATCTTCCATCTCTAGTGCGCAACCTGGGTACTGATGATAGGAAACAATTACTTGGTCTCCGGCGGCTATCACCCGATAAGGAGTCTCTAATCGTTCAGGGCATTTATTAAGATTCTTCACGAATTTTCTAGCGACGAATGAATGGCTTGCGCCGCTGTCAAATAAGACGTTTGCTGGGATTTTGTTTACAAGAATTACACCTAAAGTCCACAGAGTCACACAGGTATAACATATGCAAGTATAATCACATATATATATAAAAAAAGGAAGGTACAACTGAAATGCGTGAATCTTAAATATACCTGTCACTACTTCATTTGAACCCTGCACATCTGCATCAGTCATGGAGTGAACTCGAGCATTCGTCCGAGGCTTATTAGGCGGCGGCGGTCTCGCCTCAGGCTGTGGTGCTGGCTTCCCTTCTGGGCAATCTCTGATAACATGGCCTACCTTCCCGCATCTGAAGCAGGCTCCAGTCTTCTTGTGACATTCCCCATGGTGGGGCTTATTGCATTCTTGACACATCGGGGTAGCCTGTGGAGGGCGTACGTACTGCGGATCATCCCTTGGTGGCAGTGGTGGTCTAACTGGCTGTCCAAAAGAAGGTCTCCGGGCAATCTTCACCCATCTGCCCGTGCTACTCCCACTGACCTCCTCTCGAGGTCTCTTGTTTCTGTCATGTGCTGCGACTCTCCTGAAGTCGCTCTCAACCCTGTAGCATGCGTCGAGCATCTCCTCAAACGTCCTCATGCCCGCATTCACAATCGCAGACTGAATACGAGAGTCTAGACCTTCCTCAAACTTAAGCATCTTCATTCGGTTATCGGACATAACCGAAGGCACAAACTTTCCCAAAGCATGAAATGTGTCAGCATACTCTTTCACTGTCATCTTCCCCTGTTGTAGCCTACTGAATGCTCTCATCTTCTCCAACACAGCAGTCTCGGGTACATAATACTTTTTGAAAGCGTCCAGAAACTTAGCCCAGGTGATGGGCGGCTGCATTCGGGGAACGACACCGTCCCACCACTCACTGGCCTTGCCACTAAGCATTGGTGTGGCTACATCAACACGAATCTCTTCAGGCACCTGAGTCAACCTGAAGCATTTCTCCATCTCTGCTAGCCAATGTTCAGCATCCTCCGGATCTGAACTACCTGCAAATGTTGGGGCATGGACCTTTTTCATCTCGCCATAGTAAAATCGGATACCATGCTGCGGTGGTGGCGGAGGAGGTGGAGCCTGTGGCTGCTGATTCTGTTGGGCCACAGTTTGGGCCATGACCAGTAGTGCATCGGTCAGGGCCTGAGGGAGCACCACCTGCGGTGGAGGCCCGTCATCTGAGTGATTTCCTCTTCTGTTTCCACCATTTCCCCTTCTCGGCGGCATTTTTGCTTCTACAAGGAAATTTTCAATTTTGGTCAAGTATATTTCAAAAATGTATAATTAAGCTTAATAAATAGAAAACCGTTAAATAATGACAAATAGAGCAGAAATAAAACCCAACCGTGTCCCAGACTGATCATCACTTAGTCTAAATCAAACTTATTCTAAGATCAAACTTAGTCTCAGATCATAGCTTACGTCTACATTCAAACTTAGTCTAAGATCGAACCTAAATCTATGATCCGAACTTAAATCTATAGTCATCTCTTACGTCTAATATCATTTCTTAATTCTATGTTTCCGCAGTAGATCTAGAGCCTGGGCTCTGATACCACCTGTAGCGCCCCGTCCCGAACCCTAGGGTCAGAACTGGTACGCCCGCCGTATTCCACTAAGGGATATATAAGGCGTCTGTACGAATCCCTGCACTTATCAAAATGACAAAGTATTCGATTGCGGAAGCAAAATAAATCAATTCAGAAACCTAAATCAAAAGTAAAATCCCCAAATCATCTATAGTCATTATCAAGTCAAAATCCCTTAAACGACATCGTAAAGTTCGTAAAATAAAATCCCTAAGCTAAGTCCTCAAATGAAATAATAAATGAAATAAAACTTCCTCATTTCTTGTTCCTCAATTTCCCAACAGTCTCTACGAGTCCCACTGAGCCCACTCGGAATCTTCTCCAACCCATATGTAATCATACCCTGAATCGTCTGCAAGAAAACAAAACAAACGGTGTGAGTGACAAAAACGTCACTCAGTAGGTACCCTGCCTGCATCGGCCCTATGAGATCATACATGCTAGGACAGTAGTGAAATACATATAAGTACCTTAATACGAAAATAGACTGTCCACGTTTTCGCAAATACATATAACGGTCATAATTTCTTAAAACAACGTATAACGGTCATATCATCTTTAGAACAATCAAACACATAATCATGAAAAATGAGCGTGAAATGCAATGTCACATACGTGATGCATGATAACCTACCTTCTCAGAAACATTCATCTAATCGTGCAATGCATGATCCCGGGTCCTAACAGAACGGAACGGAACGGAACAGAACGGAACGGAACAGATCAGATATGCGACTTATGTCTCGCATATCCTAACAGAACAGAACGGAACGGAACAGAACAGAACATATATGCAATGTCTCGTGATGCATGAATGCACAGAAATCATACACGGAATCCTTCACTTACTTTCCTTCTCCTTCCTTTTTCCTTTACTTTTCTTTTTCTTTTTCTTTTCTTTTCCTTTTCTTTTCTTTTCTTTTTCCTTTTACGCACATTTCCGCCCCTTGCCCCTTTTTTTTTTCCTTTTTCTATTTTTTTTTCCTTTTTCCTACTTCTCCCCAAATTCTGTCGAACACCCCCTGCAACTTCAAACCCCCAAATCTTTGTCACTTTCGTTCCCCCCAGCAACTCCCCCCGACTCCCTCTTCCCCTGTCAACCCCTCACCCACCTACCCCCGGCTCACCCCCCCTCCAGTTCGCCCCTGACTAGACCCCCCCCAGTTCGCCCACCACCCCCCAGTCCAGCCTCCAACTGCAACCCCCTATCCAACCGCTCCCCCCCAGCCGCCCCCCTCCCTTCAGCCTCCCCAGCCTGACCAGCCGCACACCCCCTCCCCCCCTCTGCCTCCTCTCAGCCCCCCCCCTCCCGAACCATCCAAATCGCCCCCCCTAAACCAGCCCCACACAGTCCGCCTCTTCCCTCCACCCTTATTCCTCCATCCGGCAGCACGTGGTCATAGCCCACCACCACCGGCCACGCGCCGCCGGCAAAAACACTCATTCCTACGATTCCGGTATCACACGCACATCAAAAAAATCGAATCTTTCTTTGAGTTCCATACGAAAATAGCCTCGTACATATATACAGACATGCAAATCACCACATATACGTATAATCAATAATCAGACATCTATACAATCACAAATACTAATGCACGATCTCGTTTTCATAAAGAAATTAAAGGGTTACTGCTATTTCATTCAACGGATGTTAAGGGGGCACCTACCTGGTATCTGATACGCGTTTGACAAACTTGAATCAACTGGTGGCTTGACGAAAAGAAAGTCGCGTCTTTCTTTTTCTCACTGGAAAGGGCGACGATTTTGTTATGTGGAGAGGGAGGAGTAGAAGCGTTGTTTAAATAGATATTTGATTAGGGTTTAGGGAAAATTTTGATATTCAAATTAGGTTTTCTAATTATTTAGGCCCAATTGACCCTTTTGCCCTTAGTTAAAAATAGGATTATAACAGAGGAAAAAGCCCAAAGATAAACGTTGCATAAAGGGAAAATTCCGTGCAAAGCTCAAAAGAAAAAAAGTGCCCAAACCAAACCCCAAAGTGTTGTAGTTTTGAAATATTGAAAGTTTCTAAAGCAAACCCTTGCTAGCACTTTGTTTGTGTGTCTTTACTTTCACTTTACTACAATTGATAATTGCATATGCTGTAAAGTAAATTAAGGGATTGTCTTAAAACAACCCCGTAGATTTCTTTCAACCCGAACAACAATTTGACTTCTGTGATTTACTTGAATCCTTAGGAGAAATAGTCCAAATTGCTGTTTTGAACAATTGTCAACATAAAGTAGAGTATTTGCATCTTATCAATATTTTAATTGGCTTTTGAGATTGTTTTGATTAAACATGATTCTAAAAACCATTTGGGGAGTTGAATGCCATAGGAGAGACTATGATGAACTGGAAAAACGTATGAACTCCTTTGGTCGTACGAATGGTTTATGGGTTGGATATTGGGAATGTAAAACTCCTAGATATCAAACTCTTTCTCAGTGCAATAAAGATGTTAGTGCATATTACAATGAAATGCTTGATGATTTGTACTATGCTTATGTTGAAGAACATGAGAAATTAAGCATGATTAGGTTCTTTGCTGGTCTTGATAAAGAAATTGCTGATTGCATGTTAAATGAAAAATTCTCATCACTTAATGACATGTATAAAAAGGCAAAGATTGTTCAATCAAACCTAATCCCATGCCAAGTTAATCAAAACTATGGGTATGAACTAAACTCTTGTGATTCTGAAAATGACAAACCGAATCCAGTTAAGTTAAGCAAATTGAGTCAGACTATGGATAATATTGGAAATGCATTGCTTCAACTTAGAGACATGGTGCAAGTATTGATAGAATCTGAAAAGAACAAAGACTTGCAATCTGACCTTTCTATGAATGATGGTTTGTATGAAATTAGCCCCAACATGCCTGAAACTGGAACTCCTTTATCTGAATTGCATGTTCAACCTTGTGTACTGTCTGAAGAAGACCCTTCACTTGAATCTGTTGGTGATTTCCAAAGTGTTAGTCGTTTGCTCATAGATGATGTTAATTGTGATAACACTTTGTCTGAAAATGATTTACATTGTGACATGCATATAAATGAAATCCCTGTGCATGATCTGCATTCTGCTGAGATGCTTGTTTCTGGGTTACAATCTGAATTACATCCTGTACATTTCATTGATGACATTGATGTAATTAATTCTGTTGAGAATAACATTGATAAACTAGATTCTTATGATTTGATGTTAGCTGAACTAGATTGTCTACTTGATGTAGAGCTTGATCATGATGTCATTATTGAAATAGATTCAGCTACAAATGAACATAAATCCTTGGATGAACTAGTTAATGAATTGAATGACATATTTAGTATAGATGAAGATTCTATTTCTGAAATATCTATTTCATCTCATCTTGTTGAATGTCTGCCTGTTGTCATCTCAATTGATACATCTTGTCTAAATATTGCACATGTCTGTAAGATTTGTACATTTAGTGATAACATGTTGCAATATGCTTTTTGGATGTTGATTTATCTGTTAGGATGTATGTGTTCTAAAATTTTTGTTATCATATTGTTAATACATCTTAAACATTTTAGAAAACGTGTACACACCTTATTCTTTCTTCAAAGATAAGGATGCACCAAGGTATTTCACCTTCACCATATGTATTATCATGTTCCTATTTGGTTATGGTGTAGTTGAGCATACGTGTACATCCTAAACCCCTTTCCTTTATTCTATCCATGTTGAGATTCGAGGACGAATCATTTTCAAGAGGGAGGGAATGATGAGCCCACGATGGGGTCAACACAACATATTTTCATGTATCATTTATTGTCATATGTTAGTTCTGTAAGACATGACATTTCAGTGTTCACTCCGCACACACTAGTGCGAGTTCTTATGTCTTATTGCCTAACTAACCCTTAGGACATGTCATCTATGTTGTGCATATTGTGTTTGTTGCTTGGTGTCTTTGAAGATAGGTCAAAGAGAGCTTCGCATTGAAGAAGCATGAACACCTATCAATCCATGTTCCATCTGATCGGATGATATCATTGTTCAAACAAAGCTTGAAGATGCAACTAAAACCTGAATTTTTGTTCAAGCAAAGAGGTGAAATGCAAGTAGCTTACAAGCAAGGTGGTGACAAGCACCCATGTCAAAAATCTGATTGTTTCTCACGCAAACAAGGAAGAAACAACCAGCTCAAACCTTCAACCAATAGAAAAGAGTCTTCTAAATGCTTGGACCAATCATAAACAACTAAAGAAAGTTCAACAAGCTGCTCAACCAAGGATCCAATCACAAGCATGAAGATTTCGGCTGGTTCATGGCAAAACATGTTTGAATATTCAACACCAAATTTGGAACCAATCAAAACCAAGTTCAACCAAGCAGCACACTACATCAACCAATCAAAACCTTGGCTGAAACTTGCAAGGAGGAGAACGTATGTTTTGGTTAAATTCCTTTGAAAAATCAAAGCCACAACTCACAACCAATCAAGGCTATGGCTGAAGACAAGCAAAGAAGAAAGGAGAAGCAACCAGCCTCTTTCAACCGAAAGTTACTCCAACAAGTTGTCAAAAGCAAGCATCTCATTGTATTCTTGTACTTTGTACATTAAAACTTGTACTCTTTATCGTTTTCATTTGCTATAAATAGATAGGAAGCTGAATGTACAAATAACAATAAACAACTATTTTCAAACACATTTCAATCAAATATCCTTTAAGGAGTTCTCAACTTATGTTAGTTGAAGTTTAAGACCACTTAACGGTTTTCTTTCAAGTTCCTATCCTAGAACTTGTTAGTATTTGCTTCATCTTTTGGTTTACAGCATCTTAGGGTCTCAATGAGGTTTTAGATGTGTTGGAGTGCCAAAGAGGAAGAGGTGTTGGCATAAATTGAGCCAAGAACAACGGTTACAGTTCAAGGGGTGTCATTATGATGTTCTTTGCCATAGCTGTGGTTCAAATCAGTTTGGAGTAGGAGACAAAGTCCTTGGCAACGTTTTTTAGCCTTCGTTTGGCTCATCACTTTTCCTTGTTCAATTTGATTGGTTGAGACATGGAGCAGCTTGCCTTGGAATGGCCTTTGATTGGATGCAAGTTGGTGTTTGAATTTTCAACAAAATATTCCTTAGCCAACGTTTCTTCCATCTTTGTTTCCAGCCAAAATTGTGATTGGATATTGCAATGAGCAGCTTGCTTAGAAAGGGCTTTGATTGGTTGTATTTGAGGCTTTGAATCTTCAACTCAAATAAGCTTTCATCCAGCCGAAATCTTCATGCTTTGTGATTGGATCTTTTGTTGAGCAGCTTGTTGAATTTTCTTTACTTGTTTGTGATTGGTTCAAGCATTTGCAAGACTCCTTTCTATTGGTTGAAGGTTTGAGCTGGTTGTTTCTTCCTTGTTTGCGTGAGAAGAAATCAGATTTTTGACATGGGTGCTTGTCACCACCTTGCTTGTAAGCAACTTGCATTTCACCTCTTTGTTTGGACAAAAATTCAGGTTTGAATTGCATCTTCAAGCTAAAAAACGTGTACCTGAAAGATAAGGCAAGAATACAACACAAACTATCCTAAAACAAAGTTAACAAACCAACAATGTTAAAAAGAACATCTAAAAATATGTACAACATGCATTTGATACAACTAGATCATAGCTTGTATCATATAAACCCAATGGACATCATCTTTGCTTGGCTCATCCTCTTCATGCCTGTAAAGAAATGATTCAACACAATGTAACAATTTCTTAGCCATACTCCTTGTTATGGGACCATTGTGGGGCAATGAGGTGTCATCGTCAGTGTTTGTATCCACAAGGTTAAGCTGTAGCTCATCAATTTGTCCACCAATTAAGTGCATAACCAGAAAACTCAATAGAAGCGTACCTCACTTTTTGTAATTCACTATAATTGGTACAAGAAAAGATTAAATCCACTTTGGTTTCCCATTCTAAATATTCCTCCACATTACTTTTACCATAAAACGTGGGAATATTTATTTTGGTTTTGAGAAAATCGTCATCTTGCGGGAAAAGGGGATTTTGGCGTCTTTGGTAACCACGGGGAGGGTGGTCATCAAAGTCATACTCATCATGCTCATATGGAATGTAATCATCGTTGTACCTTCGTGGGACGTACCTTCTTGGCTGTGTAGGAGGAACAAACCTTCTTGCCTCGATGTGTGGTGGTCTAAGGTTGTCATCTTCAACTTCCTCTAGTGGGTGGCGCCTAGGTTGTGGGAGGGGAATGGCCCTGCTTGTACCTTGGTCATCACTCGTTTTGTAGCTTCGCTCCACGTCTTCCAAGCGATGCTTAATTACCTCATTGTCATGCATGAGTTTCTTAAGCATCTCCAGCATTTGTTGTTGCGTGTTGTCAACAGTTTCAGCCTCTTTTGACTTGCTAGATGCCCAGTGAGTGCTGCTATCCATGTGTTACCCAAAGTGATCAATTAAAAACAAAAAGAGAAGAAAAGAAGCAAACTAACAAAAAGACAAGCAAACGTTAAGGGATTAGTAAAAACAAAAACACACTATGAACACTCCGCTTTCTCGTCTTTCCACTCTCTTACCAATTTGGTTCTTGGATAACCTGAAGTTAAGAAGGATCAAAGTGATCAATAAGGAAGTCAATTGCCAATGCTTCTTCAAATCGCAATGTTCTCCACTTGTTCTTCCTTTTTGTGTTCAAGTTGCACCAATTAGTATCAAAGTAGAATCAATTGAAATGAACACAAACTTGAACTTTCTACTAAGATTCAAAGAAAATAAGCAACCAAAGTTGATGTATAAGGCTGAACCAAAGATGAACTAAGGGTTGCCGTGGGCAATCTTTAGTTAATTTTGATTCTATGCACTTACTATCCACAAAATGGTTCAAGTCATGCAACAATCGAGCAACCAAATGTGTGATTGGTTCAAGAAGATCAAGAGATGGAGAATAGGGTATATAGGGGACGGCAATGTGGGGTAAAAGGAAATATGGTATCCAAGGTTTGCAAATCGTACCAAAAATTTTCCACGTAATGCACAAACGTTTTGCCCCTTTTTCTTTTCTCTTGTTCTTTTGTTTTTTTCTTTTTCTTCCTTGCTATTTAAATTGAGCAAGGTTCAGATTCTCTCTTTTTTTTTGTTTTTTTGACTAAGGGCAGAACTGAGATTTCACGCGGTTTGCACTTAGCACTTGCGTTTTTGGACAGAATAGTGCAATGTATTTAAAATGCAATTTGTAACTTGGACTTGCAACAAAAATAACCTTGGAAAGTGACGGAAGTTGGGGTAAGGCCGAATGGGTTAAGGTTAGGGTTTTTGATTTAGGGTTTTTTGAATGTTTTGGGAATTTGCAGAATGGGGTTTTGGGAACGGAATGGGCGTGGTAAATGGACTGTTTAGGTTGGTAATTGATGATTGGTGTGGTCAACCTTATGTATGATCATTGCACTTGGTTTGCTTGAACTTGTATCTTACATAGTTTATGAGTCATTTATGGAGTGTCCCTCTTATCCAATTGTGTGTTTAGATTTGAGGTCATAACCTTTTGCTGACCTCACACCTTTCACTCATGAACCCTTCGATTCGAGGACGAATCTTCTTGAGGAGGGGGGATTGATGAGGATCGGGGATCCCATCAAGAGGTCACGGGTCCTATGACAAGAAGGAAGGCTAGAGAACTTCGTCATCAAGTTGGAACCTTCTTGTACAAACATGTTCAAGATGAACCTAAGGTTCATTGGGTTCACTTCCTTGAACCTACACTATGAACGTGTATGTATGTGCGTGTCTTAGTATTCCTTGTTTTGAATTTTGTCTTTTTTTCTTGTGATCTTTGTTTTATGTGTTTGCTTTGTAGGTAAATTAGGTACATGGAATTTCCAAGCCAAATGGAGACTCAAAAAGGACATTATAGGCGTGTGCTTCAAAAAGGGAGACAAAAGGAATGTTGTCTTGAGAAGAATGTTTGTCTCCACAAGAACAAATTCAAATGTGTCCAAGAGGGAATCCATTTTCAAAAATCCAGCTCAATTATCTCCATAGGGGACGGCCAACTTGAAGTTCAAAGATGGAGATTAAATTGCATTCAAACTTCAAGCCAAACTTGAATTTAAATTCAATCATTATTCGAATTCAAATTTCAACTATTTTGAGCTTTAGATTTCAAGAAAGTCTCAGCCTTATCTTGAGCCATTCCACACGCCAACTTGAAGGATAATGAAGATGAGATCACAAATCAAAGTTGAATTCAAGTTTGAATTCAAATTCAAATTCAATTTGAATTCAATCTTCAACCAACCTTTGAATTCAAATCCAACCACTTCATCCACATCAGATCAAGTCTCCAACACCACCTTCATCATCATACACGGCTGGATACATTGAAGATAGCATCTTGCAAGATTTTCAAATGCTAGCTAGAATTTGTCATAGATTTGAATTCAAACAATTTTTGAATTTCAAGTTCATTTCAAATGCTTTCTAGATACCTTCTTTAGAGATAACACCTGGTTATCTACATAGCCTTAGGCATCTATAAACAGGGTTTTTTGCCCGAGTTTTAGAACAACTTTGGATGAATACAATTTCTTGATATTTTCTTCACTTATTGTGAGACTTTGTTTTCTTGGTTTTGCATTAAAAACCTAAGTTAAGATACTTCAAAGTTGAGCATTTTGAAGGTGTTGCCATTGCTTAAAGGTGCTGTCCAGGAGGGCCGTATTGGTTTGCCTGATCAACGACCATCTTGAAGTGTTGGTCTTGCTCATTGATCCACACATTTTTATCACTAAGGAAGCAAGGGGAATTCTTCTTTGTGCCTAACCCTCTGTGAAGGATGTTTGGAAGGTGGAATTGTTGGAACCCACGTCTTGCACGCTCATTGGCTCTTATTCCATATTGTTATCTTATGTGAAATATCCATTCTGCCTCTGTTTAGGCATCCTCGGTTTATCCTTCAAAACATTCCACTTTTTGGGCTTTTTAATCACTAATTTCATTCTTTAAATTTGTTCTACTCTTTGTTTATTTATGTCCTTCTGTTCAGCCCTCTTTTTCAAGTGTTGTGAAATTTATAAAGTCTATATTGCCCTTTTTGTACCCCTCGGCCAAAACAGCCCTGTGTTGGCTGTCCTTTCTTTTCATTTTTTTTATTTCTTTAGCACTTTATTTATATAAATTCATGAATAGTTTATATTATTCATACCATTTCATATATGTAAACATGTAGATTCTCACGAACATAATTGGTAAGCACTTATGGCCATAGGGCCGAATACATAAGCACACACATGCACCAATTTTCCAACTTGTTCATTATGTCATACATGTAGAATGGCCTATTTCCTTGACTCTTCCACTTATCATGCATTTTCATACATGCTACATGATTCTACCATGATGAGACATGACGCTTGTGATGATAACATTTAAAGAGTCATGCATGGTAATTTCTTCAACAATCATGAACATAAGAATCATGATCATGATGTCATGATGAAACTCTCATGCAAATACATTTGAAGATGCAACACATGAAAAGACCCACTCTTAGACCATGGTCATCAAAAATACACAACAAAATGATGGTGATGAATCATGCCTAACGACGGAGACCTAAAACATCCCCATCCTTTAATGAAAATCAATGAAATGTGATGATGATCATCGAAGAAACACACTTTTATGGTCATGCAAAATAGCACAAATCATGGAGAATTGTAATCATGCTAAACCATGTCCATCAACATGCAAAAACACTAAAAAAAATAGAGGAGCAAATATGTGATGATCCATAAGTACATACATGAAGATGAATCAAAGTGAGGTTCTTAGTACACTTTTTCAAGAAAGATTATTAAGCTACCAACACTTTTCATGAAAATGAAACACACACACCTATCTTCCATTTCTTATAATATGCCTAAACATATGTGGCTTAACATGCCATAATCTTGACATGCATGACACTTTCTTATACTCACGTGATCATAAACATAACCACATTCAAGTACTACACATAAGACATCATCAAATTGGCATGCAAAAACATTTTCTTCATGTTTATGGTGAAAACATCATTTGAACATATGCATGCATGATCCATTTTATATAAGAACATAGATGACTTATTTTTGAACATGCATGGAGAAGCTAAGAAGAGTACTTTCTTTTTTCTTTGAACTTAGGCCTTAAAATAGAAAAATTTCTTCTTCCCTTCTACACTTGGTATACTCGGCTTAGAGGCCGAAATGGAAGAAGAATTGGTTATTTTTGGAGGATAAACACTCAAAGATTCAATCTTAAGAAAGTCTCACCTTTGGAAGTCTTTCAAGTTTCCTACTTTCCCAACTTAGGAAACTTCTTTTTGCCCTTGAGAGACTCTCGACCTAAGTGAGAAAAGGGAAGGAAAAGTTGAATCTTTGGAAAGTTGGGTGAAAAGAATGATGCTTAGAAGAAAGGGCATGATTCTTATCTCAATATTTCCTTTACTTCAAAACTTGTTTCCTTCACTTGAGAACTTGAAGAATTTCTCTTCTTCTTATGCTTGGGAACACACGGCTTGTTGGAAGATGGAGAAGGGAGAGAATTTTAGCTTATAGAGAGTAGTAGTATAGAGGAGGAGAAATGGTTTGAAGAAAGTGTAGTGGAACGAGGAGTGAGATGAAATTGGAAGAAGTCTTCCTCCTTTGGTGCTGTAGCCGTGTTTAAGGGTTGAGTGGTGGAGAAATATCATTATGAAATGAGAAAAAGAGAGATGATATGGGTGTTAAGAATGCATGAAAAGGGATTAGTTGTGAGGATGGCACAACATGAAGAATGAATAGGTGGAGGAAGTGAACTAGAAGAGAAGAGATTCTTGGTTTCTTTCTCCCCCTTAGGTGGCCGAGATTATGAGGGAAGAGGGGGAGAAAGGGTTTCTTGCCATGATGAAAAGAATTTTGGGAGTGGAGAGAAGGTTTTATTTGTGGTGGAGGAAGAGATGGGGAAATGTGAGGAATGAAAATGTCTTCTTCCTTCCCTTGTAAGCTGAGATTCTTGTGGGGTTGGGAGAAATTTTCAGCATGCTTTGGTTTAGGGGAAAAACATGATTATGCATAAGAATTGTAAGTATGCTGGTTGGTTGGAAAATTGGAGTTGTAAGGACTTTTCCTTGTTTTTTCGTACATTATGGATGATGGCAAAGTTAAGAATGATTGTATTTGAATGTTGGATGAAAAATGAGATGTTGTAAGAATGCATGAATGGTGAGTGGTGGAAAAAATTAAGTGTAAGAAAGAATGACTAAGTGGCTTGGAAAAAAGGAAGAAAAGGAGAAGAAAGAAACAAGAAAATATGATGGTCTTACATGTGAGGGTGGCGTGAGGGGGGTGAAGTGGGGTACTTGGAAGAATTTGAGAATTAGTGGGAAGAAAGTGGGTATAATTTGTCCACTTAGAATTTTTTTCCAACTTGTATACAAGATTTAATTAAAATGAATGGATAAATAAAAATGTTCTTCCACTTTTGAGGGTAAGGTGGACGGCCTAAGAGGGCTATTGGGGGTTATATTAAGATAAACTTTGTCCACTTTATTTTGATATCCTAATTTAGTTTCCAATAAAGGTTGTGTCCAAATTTTATGTTCTTATTTACATACTTCTTCCATATTATGTTACTTAAGAAATGCTTTAAATTTTACCTAGGCTATTTATCGCACAAGATTCCTTCTTTATTTAAACTGCATTACCGCGTATCACACTACAACAATTTTGCTTGATTGCACCCTACTTTCCTTAAAATTTTCTCTCTTTCCTTCTTACTCACGATGCGAGGGTGCAGGTCATAACACCCCTACCACAAGAATCCAGACGATATCATAGGAGACAAGTGCAAAGGGACTATGAAGATAGCTCCTACAACTCTTTTGTAGAAGACGATTATGAGGAGCACCATGTACATGTCAACAACAGAAGAGGAAATAGATGTCACCACCAAGAAGATGAGTTCTTGAAGGGTAAAGTGAACATGCCTCCTTTCCACAGTAAGAGCGACCCTGAAGCTTACCTCCAATGGGAAAAGAAGGTGGATCTCATCTTTTCTTGCACAAACTACACTAAAATCCAAAAGGTACGTTCTGTTTCTATTGAATTTGTTGATTATACCTTATACTGGTGGGGTCAAACCCAATCTTTGACAAACAGGATTGGACAACATCCCATCTCAACGTGGGAACAAATGAAGTTCGAACTTAGAAGAAGATTCATCCCTGACCATTACGAGAGGTCAATGTTTCAAAAAAGTGTGGATGAATATTTCAAAGAGCTTGAGATGTTAATGGCAAGGACTAATACGAATGAACCACCCGAGGCCATAATGGCTAGGTTCCATTAAGGACTGAGGAGGGACATTGCACATAAAGTTGAGCTTACTCAATATGGAGATTTGACTTCGATGGTGCATATGGCTGAAAAGGTTGAACGTCAGGTAAACTCTAAACATTTCAATTTAGTTTTTAAGCCTAACCGCCTTTCCTTTTCTAGAATGCAAAATATGTCAACCCAGGGTCCTCAAACATGGCCTTATAGTGGACAAAACCGAGGAAGACCCACTTGGCAAGGAAAAGAAGGAAGCCTTGGACCATCCAGCTCAAAAAGTGAGCATAAAGGCAAAATGAAAGCTCATGAAGGTAAGTCTTCCAACTTTCCTAGTGGCTTTAGAGAAATCAAGTGTTTTCGATGCCAAAGAAGAGGACATGTGAGTAGAGAGTGCCCCAATGTAAAAAGAATCATGCTAATTTAAGAAACTAATGAATATGTCACAGAAGAAAAAGATGAGCATGAAAATGAACTTGAACATGAACCTAATCCCATATACACTTTCATGGCTTAATTATTATGGTGAAATAAACGTAAGTAAACAAGTTCTTGTTTCATTGACGATAGGAGTATATAAAGATGAAATTTTATATAATGTAGCTCCTATGCATGCTAGTCATATCTTGTTAGGTAGACCTTGGAAATATGATAGAAAATTTACCTATGACGGTTACCTAAACAAATATTCCATTAGACACAATGGGAAATTGTTCAAATTGCATGAATTACCACCCCATAAGGCTCATGAGGATCAGGCACGGATGCATAGATCTAGAAGTGATCCTAGAGAAAAAGAGGCTGATAACCTTGAGCTGTGAGCTTCTTGCAAAATTTCTTTTCTAAGTTCATCCACATCTGGTACACACAACCTTCCTCTGAACCATAGGCTCCCGTCCTCCTTGACTTGAAGTCCCTCGACCTGATCATGCTTCATCTTTCCAGCAATCTCATTTAGGATCTTATCATTCTTCTGAGTCTCTTTTACCCAATTAATTAGGCTCGGTGTGATGGTGAATGCTGTCAAAACGTTCACTGTGGAGTCAATCAAATCTAAACCAAATTCTTCCATTTCTCTTTCCAAGAGTGATTGTCGTGCATGGCTAGGCTTCCTGCTTAATGCATCAGCCACTTTATTAGAATTCCCGGATGGTAATTAATGGTCAAGTCGTAGTCTTTCAGCAGTTTCAACCATCTCCATTGTCTCATGTTTAATTCCTTCTGGGAGAACAAGTACTTTAGGCTCTTATGGTCAGTGAATACCGCTCACCTTTCCTCATATATATAATGCCGCCAGATCTTCAAGGAAAACACAACTGCTACGAGTTCAAGATCGTGCTTCGGATAATTCTGCTCGTAAGGCTTTAGCTGTCTTGAGACATACGCAATACTCGTTCGTGTTGCATCAAAACACAACCTATAAGTAAGGTATTAGACTAAACTTAATTGATATATAAAATTATAACCTTATGCTACAGTTTACGTACCTAAACCATTCTTCAATGCATCGCTATAGATTACAAACCCATCAGTTGCGGAGGGTTCAGCCAATACTGGAGCTGTGGTTAACCTCCTATTGAGCTCCGTGAAGCTTTTCTCGCATTTTGCCGTCCACCCAAACTTGGACTTGTTTTGAGTAAGGCGACTGAGGGGAGGGCACTGCTATTGTTGAGAATCCCTCGACGAACTTCCTGTAGTAACCCGCTAGACCCAAGAAACTTCACACTTCGATGACCTTAGTGGGTCTAGGCCACTACGTAATAGCTTCCACCTTCTTCAGATCCACAGCAATCCCCTCCTCTGATATCACGTGACCCAGAAAAGTCACACTCCTTAGCCAGAACTCGCACTTGCTGAACTTAGCATAAAGTTGTTTCCGCCTCAAAATGCCTAGAACGATTCTCATATGCTCAGTGTGAGTTTGCTCGTCAAGAGAATACACCAGAATATCGTCTATGAATACCACCACAAACTTATCCAACTGTTCTCGAAAGACGGTATTCATAAGGTCCATAAAGGCTGCAGGGGCATTGGTCAACCCAAATGGCATCACTAAGAACTCATAGTGGTCATATCTCGTGCGGAAGGGTGTCTTTGCATGTCTTCAGCCTTCACTCGTAATTGATGGTGTCCTGATCTAAGGTCAATTTTGGAGAAGATCTTGGCACCCTTGAGCTGGTCAAACAGATCCTCAATTCGTGGAAGGGGGTATTTATTCTTTATGGTGATTTTATTCAGCTCTCGATAGTCGATACAGAGCCTCATGCTACCATCCTTCTTTACAAATAAAATAGGTGCTCCCCAAGGTGACACACTGGGGCGGATAAACTTCTTGTCCAATAACTCTTGAAGTTGTTCTTTCAGCTCCCTCAATTCTGTCGGAGCCATTCTGTAAGGGGCTTTAGAAATAGGTTCGGCTCTTCGGATCAGATTTATCTCAAACTCGACTTCCCTCGAAGGTGGCACTCCTGGCATTCTTTTGAAAACACATCCAGAAACTCGTCGACTACTGGAATCTGCTCAATAGATGGTACCTCCAGAGTAACATCCATCGCATACACTAAGAATCCCTCGGCACCTTTCCTTAAGGCTCTGCAAGCTTGAGCAACCGACATATACACCTTCTTGGGAACTTTCTTTCGTTCTGCATCTCTTTGAAACATTACCTATTCCATCTTAGCATTCTTGACTGTCACATGCTTCAATCGACAATCAATGTTGGTGTGATACTTGGCCAACCAATCCATTCCTAATATAACGTCGAAGTCGTACATCTGGATAGAGATCAATATGGCGGAGAACATTTGTCCTCTAAACTCTAACTTGCAATCTCGGTACTACTAGTGTGAGACCATAATTTGATCTTGATGAGCCAAATGAAGGCTAGAAAACGTTTCCAAGACTTTGTCTTCTATTCCAAACTGATTTGAACCTCGGCTATGGCAAAGAACATCACAATGACACCCCTTGAACTGTAACCGTTTGTTCTTGGCTTAATTTATACCAACACCTCTTCCTCTTTAGCATTCCAACACATCTAAAACCTCATTGAGACCCTAAGATGTTGTAAACCAAAAATGAAGTAAATACTAACAAGTTCTAGGCTATGAACTTGGAAGAAAACCGTTAGTGGTCTTAAACTTCAACTAGAAAAGTTGAGAATTCCTTAAAGGAAATTTTGATTGAAATATGTTTGAATTGTGGTGTTTGTACATTCAGCTTCCTATGCTACTTATAACAAACGAAAATTTACAAGGTACAAAGTTTAAAGTACAAAGTACAAGACTAGGAATAACATGCTTTCTTTTTGAACAATTTTGGTTCCAAGAAGCTGGTTGCTTTTGCCGTTTCTTCCTTGCTAGTTTCAGCCAAAGTTTTGATTGGATATTGCATTGAGCAGCTTGGTTTGAACTTCCTTTGATTGGTTGTAGCTTAGGCTTTGAATATTCAAACCAATTAGGCTTTAAACCAGCCGTCCTCTTCAAAGGAGCTAATTGGATGAATCTTTGTGCAGCTTGCTTGGTTGTCTCCTTGCTTGCTTTTGATTGGTTTGAAGATTTGCAAGACTTCTTCCAATTGGTTCATGAAATGAGCAGCTTGTCCATCCATTCCAACGTGAAGAAGAATTCAGATTTGACATGGGTGCTTGTCACCACCTTGCTTGTAAGCTACTTGCTTATCACCTCCTTGCTTGGACAAAAATTCAGGTTCCAATTGTATTTTCAAGCTAAGTACGTGTACCTGAAAGACAAGGCAATAATACAACACAAACTATCCTAAAACAAGGTTAATCAACCAACAATCTTAAAAAGAACAACTAAAGATATGTACAACATGATTTTGATACAACTAGATCAAAGCTTGTATCATATAAACCCAATGGACATCATCTTTGATTGGTTCATCCTCTTCATGCCTATAAAGAAATGATTCAACACAATGTAACAACTTCTTAGTCATACGTCTTGTTATGGGACCTGTGCGAGGCAGTGAGGTGTCATCATCAGTGTTTGTATCCACAAGGTTAGGCTGTAGCTCATCATTTTCCTTGGAATCCACGGCCTTGACCTTGTTGTGGACGGAAAGGCGTCCTGGGCTGTGTTCTAGGAAAACTCAAAGGATTAGTCCGAAAAGAAGGGTTAGAAGTTTTAACCTTCAATTGTCTTTCCACTTTCTCAGCAATGTGAACCATAGAAGCCAGATCAGAGTAAGGTGTAAGTTCCACCTTAAATGCAATCTCTTTGTTCAAACCAGCTAGAAATCTAGCCATTGTGGCTTCCTCAGCTTCTTCTATGTTAGCCCTGGTAAGCAGATGTTCTAATTCTTTATAAAATTCATCAACAGATCTATTACCTTGAGGAAGTTGTTGCAATTTCTGGAAAATGCTTCTTTCATAGGAAGGAGATATGAATCTCTTCCTCATCTCTTGTTTCAGCTCAGACCAAGTAACAACAGGGGGCTGTCTTGTTCTTCTCCGGGTGTTCTTCAATTGCTCCCACCAGAGTAAAGCATAATCTACAAATTCAAAAGTTGCATACCGCACTTTGGCCAATTCAGAATAGTTAGTGCAAGAATACATATGATCTACTTTTGTTTCCCATTGCAGATAGGTTTCAGGATCACTTTTCCCTTGGAAGGAGGGTATTGTCAGTTTAGTAGTAATGAACTCTTCTTCAAGATGTTCATCTCTATCAGGCTGACGTTCATCATATCATTCTTCCGGATAATGTTCTTCATTGTACTCAGGGAGATAATCAAATCTCTCCTCAAAAGAAATGTGTTCCTACGACCACCATTACTTCCTCGACCTTTACCTCTACCTCTAAGTGATGTGACCTTTCTACGTTCAACATGAGACTCATTACCATAAGAGGTGCCTTCTTGAAAAGGTATACTAGGTTCCTTTTGATCTGAGGTTGGGTTTTCTACTTTGCTTATCCTTTGTTTGTTATCCTCTATGTCACTTCTCATTAAACCAAACTGATTAACAAGGAAAGTGAGTGTTTGCTGTATATTTTCTAGGGTAACAGGGACTGGGGATGGGACAGGAGTAGATGGGGACGGGGACGGTGCATTATCTTTCTGTTGGGGACCCATGATTCAGAAAACAATCTCAAAAGCCAATTAAAATATTGACAAGATGCAAATACTCTACTTTGTGTTGACAATTGTTCAAAACAGCAATTTGGACTATTTCTCCTAAAGATTCAAGAAAATTCACAGAAGTCAAATTGTTGTTTTGGCTGAATGAAATCTACGGGGTTGTTTTAAGACAATCCCTCAATTTACTTTACAGCATATGGCAACTTGATAACAAAGTGACATATGATGGCTACATAAATAGGTATTCCTTTAGGCACCACAACAAACTATTTAAGCTACATGCATTGCCCCCCAGAAAAGGTGTTTGATGATCAGAAGAGAATGGCCAAAAGTCGAAATGATCCAAAAGAAAAGGAATTGGAAAGGATCTTCCTTAAAACATTCGTTCTGACAAAACCGAATCAAAGGGTAAATCAATTCCAACAAAACTGTTTACATCCTACTTTACAAAGAAACCTTATTTTCCTCATATGATTTGCCTTCTACTTTACCCAATGAAGTCACATCCTTACTGCAAGAGTTTTCAAATTTGTTCCCAAAAGGAGATCCCAAAGGTTTACCACCTCTAAGAGGCATTGAGCATCAAATAGATTTCATTCCAGGAGCTGTCCTACCCAGCAAGCCTGCTTATAGAGCCAATCCAGAGGAAACTAAGGAGATCCAAAGACAAGTTGAAGAAATCTTAGAGCAAGGTAAGGTGAGAGAAAGTATGTGCCCTTGTGCCGTACCTGTGATAGTTGTCTCTAAGAAAGATGGAACTTGGAGGATGTGTACAGACTGTAGAGCAATCAATAAGATTACGGTGAAGTATAGATACCCTATTCCTAGGTTGGATGATATATTGGATATGTTACATGGGTCTAGATACTTTACTAAAGTAGATCTTAAACAAGGATACTTCCAAGTGAGAATTAGAGAAGGAGATGAATGGAAAACGGCCTTCAAGACTAAGTTTGAATTGTATGAGTGGTTAGTCATGCCCTTTGGCCTAACTAACGCCCCTAGTACCTTTATGAGGTTGATGAATGAGGTCTTGAGGAGGTTCATTGGAAAATTTGTTGTAGTATACTTTGATGACATCCTTATCTACTCCAAATCCGTCAGTGAACACCTTATCCATTTGAGAGCTGTGTTTGAAACTTTGCAAAAAGAACAACTATATGCCAATTTTAAGAAATGTTCATTCTGCTTAGAGAAAGTCATGTTCCTAGGTTTTGTGATCAGTGCTGAAGGTATTGAGATGGACCAAGAGAAGGTCAAGTCCATCATTGAGTGGCCAACACCTAAGTCTACAGGAGATATTAGGAGTTTTCATGGACTAGCCAGCTTTTACAGACGTTTTGTCAAAGATTTCTCTACCGTTGCTGCATCCTTAAATGAACTAGTTAAGAAGGATGTAAGTTTTCAATGAGGAATCTCACAACAACAAGCCTTTGATGAACTTAAGAAACGTCTAACCTCAGCACCTATCCTAAGTTTGCCACTTTGAAGACACATTTGAAGTTGAGTGTGATGCCAGCGGGGTTGGCATTGGAGCTGTATTGAATCAAGGTAAGAAACCAATAGCTTATTTCAGGGAGAAGTTAAAAGGAGTAGCCTTGAACCATTCAACCTATGACAAGGGACTTTTTGCCTTAGTCAGATCTTTACAAACTTGGCAACATTATTTACAACCTAAGGAGTTTGTGATCCACACGATCATGAAAGGCTTAAGTGCCTTAAAGGCCAAGGTAAACTGAGTAAAAGGCGTGCAAAGTGGGTTGAATACATTGAACAATTTCCATATGTAATCAAGTATAAGCAAGGAAAGGACAACATTGTTGCTGATGCTCTATCTCGTCGATATACTTTGATTACTACATTGACTTGTAACATGTTTGGTTTTGAAACTATCAAAGACTTGTATGTCTCTGATCATGACTTTAGTTCCATTTATAAGGCCTGTCTTGAATCCTCTTTTGGTAAGTTTTATCTGCATAATGGATTCTTGTTTAAGGAACATAAGTTATGTATACCAATGTGTTCAATGAGGGAACTTCTGATCAAGGAAGCTCATAGAGGCGACTTGATGGGTCGTTTTGGCTCATTCAAGACGTTAGAGATGCTTAAGGAGCATTTCTTCTGGCCACGCATGCGTGTGCATGTTGAAAGGGTATGTGCTAGTTGTATTACATGCAAGCAAGCTAAATCTAGAACACAACCTCATGGATTGTACACTCCTTTACCTATTCTAAATTCACCTTGGACTGATATTTCAATGGACTTCGTGTTAGGATTGCCTAGGTCAAAACTGGTAAGGATAGCATATTTATTGTTGTTGATAAATAAGACCTTAAACACAACTCTAATAAATGTGGACACATGCTAAACAAATCTAAAGGCTTAAAAAGCTAAAAGGCTCAAGGTTTGGTCATGCAAGACCGAAACAACAATCTTTATAAACAAGAAACTTTAAACAAGCGACTCAAGTAATGAAATAAATAATACAAATGACTCATATATGTTACAACACATTAAAACTCAAAGATTGGGTTCAAGTAGGTGAACCCAACGGCCCTCTTTTTTCATAGGCTCGTCTAGCACATGTCTGAACAAGAATGCATCAACTTCTTGGCTCAAACTTTTTGTCATGCTTCTTGTCAATGGACCTCGACTTGCCTCGCCTTCGTTGACTCCTGGCACCTGTACCTCATCATTAAGTTTTTATGTCTTGTAACATATATGAGTCATTTGCTTTATTTCTTTCATTACTTGAGTCACTTGTTTAAAGTTTCTTGTTGTAAAGGTTGTTGTTTCAGTCTTGCATGACCAAACCTTCAGTCTTTTAGCTTTTTAAGCCTTTAGAGTTGTTTAGCATGTATCCACATTTATTAGAGTTGTTTTAAGGTCTTATGAGGATGTTGGAGTTGCTTGATGACCAAAGGAGTTGAATAGAAACAAGCATATTTCGGAATGTGATTTCTGGCAGGACCAGTTTTTGTAAAATGGCCGTATCTATCGAATGCCAAGAGAAATTTGATGATTCAAGTGCATTGGAAAGACAAGACAAAGATCTAAAATGTTTCTGTTTCACACATTTCAAGGAGAAGTCTCCATGATGGCCAAAAACAGAATTGAAGTTCAAGTATTGTTTCTGCAGAATTCTATGACACTTTCTGTAATTTGGACTTATCTCTTCAATGGGTGGGCCAAATTCAGAGAACTTCATACGTTTATTTTTGTAAATTCAATGGGCTACAAATGCTCTAAGAGGAGTCAAGGCCTAATTCAAGCTGAAATGGATCCCAAAACATGCCACAATGTAGACTAGTTTTCAGGAGCCGATACTGAAAACATTCTGGACACCCAAACATTGAAGGGTCATATCTAACTCATCCCAAGTCCAAATGAGGTGATTCAAAAGCCCACATTTAACTTCACATCTTGATCTAGATTTCTCCAGAAGATATCAAGACCGAAATCGGCTTCTAGAAGTGTCAAACAGCTACCGACATATTGCACAAATTTAGGATGTTTTTATGCAGTATTTTGACTAGCTTTTTCTTTAACATTGTGTACTATATTTTTTATAATTTTTTGCCCTATATAAAGGGATGCCAAACGACCCTACGAAATGGAGAATACATCAAAAGAATTCTTATGCAAAAATAGCATATTTCCTCTTCATAAACAGTTGTGAGTTTTGCTTTGATTTTCTTAAGAACAACTTGAGTGCTTTCTTTGTTTCTTTGAAGATCAAAGTTAGAATCCAATCAAGGTGTAAGCAACCTTGTGGGGGATATCCAACATTAGAGGTGTTGCTGTCCAAGAGGGTGGAAACTTGCTTGGGAAACGGGTAACTTTTGAAGGAGGAAGGCTCAAACAAAAATCTTGGTTATCAACGGCTAGGAGGGAGTTCAACTCTTACCTATAACCGTTAAAGATCCGAGTGTTAGAGGAGACGATCCGTACAAGGTGTTACAACCGCACATCAACACCCTCCTAGGCAGCATTCATCTTGTCTTGGCAATCACCCTCAAGCATGCTCAAACTTTGAAGGTTTTTAGACTTGATTTTTAGTGAGAAATCAAGAAAACAATGTGCGAGCCTATATGGAGAAAGGAACAAAAATTTCATTTCAAAAGCAAGCTTAATCCAATTTTTCTTTTACATGAGTTTTAAAAGGAATAAAACTCCTCCATCTATTATTCTAGTCAAATGACATAATAAAGAACAGCTAATCTGATCCTAGGGCAGACCAAAATGTTTGGGGGCCTTCAATTAGTTTAAAGAAGGTCAAAGTCCCAGAGTGCCGGAATTTTGAAGAAGTGGCGCTCTTTGTTGACTCGCCTTTTCCTGCGGATTCAATATGAATTTGAAGAAGAGTCCCACTTGAAAATTTTAGTTGACGTCCTGAACTTGACATTTGGATTTTGAATGACTCAATTTGGAGTTCGCAAGACTGAGTTATGCGCCCACAAATTATATGTAATTTTCAGCTCTTTTAAGCATACTTGGTCTAGAATTTCAACATGGGCTTGGCAACTCTAACAGCCCCTACAAAGCAAACAAAGATATAACAAGCATCAAACAAGTAAAGAAAGAGATCATAAACAAAAAATGCAAAAAAACATAAAGTAAGAAAAACGTTTATTGAGTTGGTTTAATTGAATGAACCTAATGAACTTCAGGTTCATCTTGCACATGCATAAACAAGAAGCTTCCAACTTCAAACCAAGTTGTTTGACTTTATTTCTTGTTATAGGACCTTTAGGTGACACATCCTCATGATGGGTACCTTGGACCCTATCATTTTAGGTCAAAGAAGCTTGATTGAAGTCAAGACAAAGTTCAAACATAAAGCTGAAATAAGGTTTGACAAGTAGGTAGCATGACACACTATTGGTATTTCTGTAATATCTCCTCAACCACAACTCTGATTGACCTGATTCCAGTTAGAGGTGAAAGATATGAGGATAAGATACAACTTTATTGCTATGTTCTTTTCCAGAAGAGGCCTTTATCAAGATCAAATATCGTTCCCAACAAGCAGGCAGGTGATGCACCTGCCTCCAAAGGTCCCAACCCGCAAGCACCTGAAATTTCTATTATTTATCTCCTTCTTTCCAACTCCAAATCAAATGATTCACTAGCCAAATTCGAATTTCTATTAATTATCTACAATGTTCATGAGGGCAAAATTGGTTAAATCGGATTGGAAGGAGCTCAAATAACGCGGAGCAGTTTGGAACACATAACTTGTCCCGTTTGCCAAATCAGCCTCAAACTCAACCAATTAGGGGCAGGACACCCAAGCTGCTTACGAAGAACATCAAAAGACGTCCTAAGAGAGATATACGGCAGGTCCAATCAGGGGGAAGGGTTCAAAAACAACTTGCAAAGGCCATTCCATCGGATGTACAATTTTGCCAATAAAACAGAATTTTTAATCCTTTGCTTGCAAGCTTGTTCAAGGTATACTTTTCAGCCAATGATCTCATTGGCTATTAGCTAGGTTCATATATTATAGTTTAAGTTAGTTTTAGCCTATAAATACCTCAGTTCTCTTTGTAAAAACTCAACCATAATTTTCATCATATACACTCAGTCGAGAGCTTGTTCTTCAAGACTTTGTCTTGCTTTCCTTTGAATCAAGGTTTGATTCCCTTCAGGACTTGAACAATCTTTATTGTATGCTTCATATACTTGGAAGGGATATCATTTAAGAGGGTTAATTCTTGTATAAATGAGTTGAAATCACTTGTGAAGTTTGGTTCACACCTAGTGGTTACAAACAGATTGGATATGGAAGCGTGGTGAGCTTGGATTCGTTTTGCATCCATCCTCAACTGATTTGAGCTTTGTTTGGAGTTAAAGGAAGGTCCCTTTTGTGTTCAATAGTTCATCAAGTGGTATCAGAGCGAAGGTTACACTTTGACTCACCTATGTTAACATTCTGCCCGAATTTCGTTTGATCATTCTTGTTGACATCTATAGTGTCATCCAATCTACCCTTGATGAGATCCAGAGAAGCGTACATGTCCTAACCCACCTTAGTTACATGTTATTTACATTCTTTGTAACGTTTTTTGAAATGGTTAAGGGTGTATGTTGTAATGGTTGTACTTAACTGTGTATTAGACAAGCCTAGGACATGCTACATATCTTGTGTATGTCTTGTTATTTTTCTACAAGGTTATTACAGTTCACTTAAAGGAAGAATGAAACCATAGCATGAAACAAACACACAGCTGAAATAGATGGACATGACCAACCTAATGCAGTGTTCGTATTTCTCCCATATCTCCTCAACCACAGGTGGATTCCTCCCTTGTTTCTAGTTGGAGCTTCAAGTTATGAGATTAAGCTAAAACTTTCAAGTTTTGCACTTTCTCAAATTTGTTCATTATCAAGCTCAAAAAATGCCATGAAGTTGAAGAAATCAACAGCTTGCTTCAAAGGTCCACACTTGGAAGCAGCTGAAACTTCAACACTCATGTCTCCTTCATCCCAGCTCCAAATCAAATGATTCAAAAGCTAAGATTGGAGTTCTATTCATTACCTACAACTTTTACGAAGACACTGCACAATTCTGGCGAAAGAAAAAGCTGAAAGTTTCTTTTGCTTGCAAGCATAGTTTTTCTTTTACTTTTGAGTCACTGTTTTTATTGGGTAATAGTTAGGTTAGAAACTATATTTTAATGTGTAGTTTAGGCTATAAATAGGTCTCAAACCCTTTGTAAAATCTCAACACTTTGATATCAAAATTTCAAACAAGTTTCTTTGAGAAACCTTTGTTGTTTTCTTGATTTCTTCTTAGAATCAAGGATAGGCTCAATCAAGGCCTGAACAACCTTGTGGGGAGTGCTCACTAAGAGGGGAAAAACCAGGTGGGAGGCTATTGAATATGTTTGAACCTTTTAGATGAGTTTGTTCAAAACCGGGTGATTCTTCATCAAAATGGAAGCAAAGGGAGCTGTAAGTTCTTTGTGCCTAAACCATCTTAATGAAGGATATCCTTGAGAGTTAAAGAAAGATCCAGTCCATACGGAGTCCCCTATCAATTGGTATGAGAGCTCAGGTTCCTCTTTAACTCACATATCCATTTTATTTTGTGTCAACTTTCATTTTTTTTCTTCTTCTCATCTCTAGTGTCATTCAATCTATTCTTAAGAAGGTTGAATATCTTTGTTGACTCCTATCTTTCATTCTTCTTTGTCATTAAATCTGAAAATTTCCCAAGAAAATTTCTGTTCTTGTATTTTTATTCCGAAGCCGTGGACTTGTTTTTACTTTCTTTATATCATTAATCAAACACCAACAAAAACAGTTTGTATTTCCCATTTCTAACTATAATTCCATGTGTCTTCTTGTTTGATTCCAAAAACGCCAAAAAAACTTTGTTTCTCTTTTATTAAAGCCGAGAGCCGCTCTTATGTTGCAAGTTGTTAAATATGTTCAAAGCTAAAATCTTACTGTACAACTTGGAGAAATAAGGTTGGTGGACAAATACTTCAACGTTGGCTGAACGCTTAACATCTCATTTGGAGGAAATAATTAAAAAAATCTGTTCAAGTTAAAAGCTTACCGTAGAAGTTGGAGAAATAAGGTTGGTGCACAAACGCTTCAATGTTGGGTGAACGTTTAACATCTCATTTGGATGAAATAACAAAAGAACAAAAGCTTCAAAGTTGGCTGAATGTTTGTACTTGGATTTCACTTGTTCAAACGCTTTATTGGACTTTAAATTCTTAGTTTAGAGTTCATTTCAGCTATACTTATATTGCAGCCCATTTGCTTATATTGCTACAAAAGTCTTTATTACATTATTGTTGTATTCAAAGCTCTTAGCTTGCTTTAAAGACTTTATGTATATTTACTTGTTTATTGGATTGAAATTAGTGGCATACCTTGTGTTCAGATTTGCTTAGCCATTTTTCATCAAGCAAAGGCTATACTTTGTTCATCTTAAACAAAGCTAGGCTAACCTACCTTTGCCAAGTTCATATCCTACAAAAAAAAAAGACAAAACAGCTTGTATACACATACGACCTTGTACCAATTCTGAGCAAAAATAAGCTTCAGTTTGAAAAGCCAAACTCACACCAAAGTTCAAAAGAAGGCAAAATGTGTACACAGAGAAAGCTTGCAAACAAAACCATACCAAGTGCAAGGAAAGAAATGTTTTTTATTTACAAAGAACAAAAGTCAAACAGATCCTATAAGAACCTTGAACACTTGTGTGCTTCTACTTTCACTCATTCTTGATTTTGAATTGCATAAATCTTAAGGTAAGTGAAGGATTGCCCAGAGCAACCCCTTAGCTTTCAGCCTTTGACATTATTTTTGGTTTCTACCTTCTTTGATACCTAGAATATTCCAAGATTGCTGTTTAACATATTTGGATTTATGGCTATTTGGAGTAAAGGAGTTGCAAGCTGAAATTTGAAGTTTGGTGTGCAAGATTTCATATTTTAAGAGTGTTGTTCCCTTGGTTGTCGTATTGGTTGTTCCTAGCTTTAGATTGTCAAGGAAACACAAGGAATTGGGAGACCACAAAAAGAGAGAGGGAGAACAGACACTGTTTTTGTTTAACTAACGTAACAGCCCTCTTTTGTCTTTGTGTTTTTTTCTTCTTTGTTTGCTTGTTTTATTTCAGCTTACAATGAAAAAAACACCACAAACACCATCCAGCCGACCCTTGGAGGAGGAACGAATAGAACCACGCATGGCACAAATTGTGCACATGTTAAAGAAGATAATGAATGATAATGAAATGTTGAGAAATGATGCTGAAGATCTTAAAAAGCAATCAAGTGATCAACCCACCAAAGGGGATAGTTCAAACCATGGTAGGAGAGAACAGTCCTAAAGACAAGAGGTCTCTAGCAAGGTAACCTCTGAATGATGAGCCAAATGGGGCTGGAAACGTTTGCCAAGGATGTTGTCTCCTATTCCAAACTGATTTGAACACAAGCTATGTCAAAGAACACCTCAAAGACACCCTTTGATCTTTAACCTTTGTTCCTGGCTCAATCTATGCCAACACCTCTTCCTCTTTGGCACTCCAACACATCTAAAACCTCAATGAGACCCTAAGATGCTGTAAACCAAATAAAGAAACAAATACTAACAAGTTCTAGGCTGGAACTTGAGAGAAAACCGTTTGGTGGCTTTAAACCTCAACTTGAAATGTTGAAGACTCCTTGAAGGAAATTCTGGTTCAAATGTATATTGATAATGGTTCCCTTTGTACATTCAGCTCTTAACCTACTTATAAGCAACGAAAGTTTAAAGTTTAAAATACAAAATTCAAGACTAGGAATAACATGATTGCTTTTTGAACAAGTTGGAGCAATTCTCGGTTCCAAGGTGCTGGTTGCTTCTCACATCTTCTTTGCTTGTCTTCAGCCTTAATTTTGATTGGTTTGAACATTGAGCAGCTTGCTTGAGACTTAGCCTTGATTGGTTGTGAGTTGTAGCTTGACTTTTCAACCAATTTTTCTTTAAACAACCGATTCCTTGTCTTGCTTGAATTCAGCCAAAGTTTTGATTGGTTTATGGAGTGTGCAGCTTGGTTAAAACTTGGCTTTGATTGGTTCTCACTTTGGTGTTGAATTTTCAAACATATTAGCCATGAACCAACGGTTTCTTCTTGGAGTTTGATTGGTGCAATCGTTTGAGCAGCTTGCATTCTTCTCTTAACTTGATTGTGATTGGTTTAAGCATTTGCAAGACTCCTTTCTATTGGTTGAAGGTTTGAGCTGGTTGTTTCTCCCTTGTTTGCGTGAGAAGAAATCAGGTTTGTGACATGGGTGCTTGTCACCACCTTGCTTGTAAGCTACTTGCATTCTACCTCTTTGCTTGGACAAAAATTCAGGTTTGATTTGCATCTTCAAGCTAAAAACGTGTACCTGAAAGATAAGGCAAGAATACAACACAAACTATCCTAAAACAAAGTTAACAAACTAACAATATTAAAAAGAACATATAAAGATATGTACAACATGCATTTGATACAACTAGATCATAGCTTGTATCATATAAACCCAATGGATGTCATCTTTGCTTGGCTCATCCTCTCCATGCCTGTAAAGGAATGATTCAACACATTGTAACAATTTCTTAGCCATACTCCTTGTTATGGGACCATTGTGGGGCAATGAGGTGTCATCGTCAGTGTTTGCATCTACAAGGTTAGGCTGTAGCTCATCATTCCCTCCCACCTGAAAAGGATTCGTCCTCGAATCTGAATCAACACTAAACGGAGAAAGGTCAGCAACATTAAAAGTTTTAGAGATAGGACCATACCTTTCTTCAGGAAGATCGAGAACATAGGCATTATCACCAAGCCGTTTCAACACTTTGAACGGTCCATCGCCTCTTGGCTTCAATTTGGAGTCCCTTTCCTTAGGGAATCTTTCTTTTCTCAAGTGTAACCAAACAAGATCACCAGGTTCAAATATAACAACTTTACGATTCCTGTTGGCTCTATTGGCATACACTTTATTCTTAGCTTCAAGTTGTGACTTAACCTTTTCATGCAATTCTTTCACAAGTTTTGCTTTTCGTTCACCATCTAAACTAACACGTTCATGAATAGGTATCGGAACAAGATCAAGCGGGGACAAAGGGTTAAAGCCATAAACAACTTCAAAAGGAGAATGCAATGTTCCACTATGAACAACTCTATTGTATGCAAACTCAATGTAAGCTAAGCAATCTTCCCAATTCTTTAGATTCTTTTGAATGACAACACGTAAAAGTTGAGACAAAGTTCTATTAACGACTTCAGTTTGACCATCGGTTTGTGGGTGAGCAGTTGTGGAAAATAGCAATTTAGTACCAAGTTTACTCCACAAAACACGCCAGAAATGACTCAGAAACTTTGTATCTCTATCACTAACAATCGTACGTGGCATGCCATGCAATCTAACAATTTCCTTAAAGAACAAATCAGCAATATGAATAGCATCATCAACTTTCTTACATGCAATGAAATGTGCCATTTTGGAAAATCTATCAACAACAACAAAGATGCTATCTTTACCAGTTTTGGATCGAGGCAATCCCAATACAAAGTCCATAGAAATATCAGTCCAAGGTGAGTTTGGAACAGATAAAGGAGTGTATAATCCATGTGGTTGTGTTCTAGACTTTGCTTGCTTGCAAGTAATACATTGGTCACATACCTTATCAACATGTGCTCTCATATGTGGCCAGAAGAAATGTTCCTTAAGTGTTTCCAAAGTCTTTAACGAGCCAAAATGACCCATTAATCCTCCTCCATGAGCTTCTTTTATCAACAACTCTCTTAATGAACACATTGGTACACATAGCTTATGTTCTTTAAACAAGTAACCATCATGCAAGTAATATTTAGCAAAAGGGGAATCAGTGCATGCTTGATATATAGAACTAAAGTCATGATCAGAATGATACATCTCTTTGATAGACTCAAAACCAAACATGTTACATGAAAGAGTAGTAATCAAAGTATAGCGACGAGATAAGGCATCAGCAACAACATTTTCTTTGCCTTGCTTATACTTGATTACATATGGGAATTGTTCAATGTATTCAACCCATTTGGCATGTCTTTTATTCAATTTTCCTTGACCTTTTAGATACTTAAGGCTCTCATGATCAGTATGAATCACAAATTCCTTAGGTTGCAGATAATGTTGCCAAGTTTGTAAGGAACGGACAAGTGCGTACAATTCTTTATCATAGGTTGAATAATTGATGGAAGCTCCTTTCAATTTCTCACTAAAGTAGGCAACAGGTTTGTTACCTTGATGCAATACAGCTCCAATGCCAACTCCACTGGCATCACATTCAACTTCAAACATTTCATCAAAGTTGGGCAATCTCAGGATAGGTGCAGAAGTTAGACGTTTCTTAAGTTCCTCAAAGGCTTGTTGTTGTGATTCTCCCCATTCAAATCTTACATCTTTCTTGACTAACTCATTCAAGGGTGCAGCTAGGGTAGAGAAATCCTTCACAAAACGTCTATAGAAGCTAGCTAATCCATGAAAACTCCTAATATCTCCAGCAGATTTAGGGGTTGGCCACTCAGTTATGGATTTAACTTTCTCTTGATCCACTTCAATTCCTTCAGCACTAATCACAAATCCTAAGAATGTAACCTTCTCCAGACAGAAAGAACACTTCTTGAAATTAGCATACAGCTTCTCTTTCTGTAGGGTGACAAAAACGGCTCTTAGATGGTTCAGGTGTTCACTTAGGGTTTTGGAGTAGATAAGAATGTCATCAAAGTAAACTACTACAAATTTCCCTATGAATTTCCTTAAGACCTCATTCATTAACCTCATGAAAGTACTAGGGGCGTTGGTTAAACCAAAGGGCATAACTAACCATTCGTACAATCCAAACTTAGTCTTAAAGGCAGTTTTCCATTCATCACCTTCCCTAATTCTGACTTGGAAATATCCTTGCTTAAGATCTACTTTGCTAAAACACCTAGACCCATGTAACATATCCAACATGTCATCCAACCTAGGAATAGGGTACCTATACTTCACAGTGATCTTATTGATGGCTCTACAGTCAGTACACATTCTCCAAGTTCCATCTTTCTTAGGGACAATGATTACAGGAACAGCACACGGACTCATACTCTCTCTTACTTTACCCTGGGTCAATAGTTCCTCAACTTGCTTTTGGATTTCCTTAGTTTCCTCTGGATTGGCTCTATAGGCAGGTCTGTTTGGCAGAACAGCTCCTGGAACGAAATCTATTTGATGTTCAATGCCTCTTAGAGGGGGTAAACCTGGGGGATCTCCTTCAGGAAACAAGCTAGAAAATTCTTGAAGTAAAGATGCAACTTCACTAGGTAAAGTAGATGGTATCTCAGATGAAGAGAATAGAGATTCTTTGTAAAGCAAGATATAAACATTTTTGTTTGAATTGATAGCATGGAATACCTCACTTTGAGATGCAAAGAATGCGCTTTTCTTTAAAGATGGTTCAGCAGAAACTTTGTTTTCTTTCGGTTCAACTTTGAGATGAGAGCTTCTCAGTTGGTGTTCTTTGATAAAGATCCTTTCTAATTCCTTTTCTTTTGGATCATTGTAGCTTTTTAACATTCGTTGTTGATCCTCAAAGACTTTGTGTGGGGGTAAGGCATTTAATTTGAACAGTTTGTTGTTATGCCTAAAGGAATATCTATTTAGGTAACCATCATATGTAACTTTGTTGTCAAATTGCCACGGTCTACCTAATAAGATATGGCTTGATTGCATAGGGGCTACGTCACATAACACCTCAGCAGAATACCCACCAATTGACAAAGGAACTAGGACTTGCTTTGTTACTTTAACTTCACCACACTCATTAAGCCACGTAAGTCTATAAGGACGGGGGTGATTAATTAAAGGTAACTCAAGTTTCCTAACAAGCTCAAAACTTGCAACATTTGTACATGAACCGGAGTCAATGATTAACGTGCAGACTTTCTTCTTAACCATACAGTGAATGTGGAATATGTTCTCTCGTTGTATTTCAGGTTCTTCGGTTTTAACTTGGGCACTTAGGGCTCGACGGACAACTAAGAACTCTTTCGTCTCACACTCATCAATCTCTTCACTAATTTCTTCTTCTTCCTCACACGTTTGCTCAATTTCTTTGTTTTCTTCACTCTCTTCCAATTCTTCCTCAGAATAATACTCATTAGACTCTTCAATAAACAAGATGCGTTTAGGGTTGGGACATTGATTAGCAAAATGACCTTTTCCTAAGCATTTAAAACATTGAATATCACGAGTCTTAAAATTAGGCGTACCTTCCACCTTGACTTTGCCTTTATCAGTGATTGGAAGCTTTGGACGATTTTGGATGTTCTGGGTTGATTTTCCTTGGAATCCACGGCCTTGACCTTGTTGTGGACGGAATGGCGTCCTGGCCTGTGTTCTAGAAAAACTCAAAGGATTAGTCCGAAAAGAAGGGTTGGAAGTTTTTACCTTCAATTGTCTTTCCACTTTCTCAGCAATGTGAACCATAGAAGCCAGATCAGAGTAAGGTGTGAGTTCCACCTTGAATGCAATCTCTTTGTTCAAGCCAGCTAGAAATCTAGCCATGGTGGCTTCCTCAGCTTCTTCTATGTTAGCCCTGGTAAGCAGATGTTCTAATTCTTTATAAAATTCATCAACAGATCTATTACCTTGAGAAAGTTGTTGCAATTTCTGGAAGACGCTTCTTTCATAGGAAGGAGATATGAATCTCTTCCTCATCTCTTGTTTTAGCTCGGACCAAGTGACAACAGGGGGTTGTCTTGTTCTTCTCCTGGTGTTCTTCAGTTGTTCCCACCAAAGTAAAGCATAATCTACAAATTCAAAAGTTGCATACCGCACTTTGGCCAATTCAGAATAGTTAGTGCAAGAATACATATGATCTACTTTTGTTTCCCATTGCAGATAAGCTTCAGGATCACTTTTCCCTTGGAAGGAGGGTATCGTCAGTTTAGTAGTAATGAACTCTTCTTCAAGATGTTCATTTCTATCAGGTTGACGTTCATCATACCGTTCTTCCGGATAGTGTTCTTCATTGTACTCAGGGAGATAATCAAATCTCTCCTCAAAAGAAATGTTCCTACGACCACCATTACTACCTCGACCTCGACTTCTACCTCTATGTGATGTGACTCTTCTAGGTTGAACATAAGACTCATTAGCATAAGAGGTGCCTTCTTGAAAAGGTATACTAGGATCCTTTTGATCTGAGGTTGGCTTTTCTACGTTGTTTATCCTTTGTTTGTTATCCTCTATGTCACTTCTCATTAAACCAAACTGATTAACAAGGAAAGTGAGTGTTTGCTGTATATTCTCTAGGGTAACAGGGACTGGGGATGGAACAGGAGTAGATGGGGACGGGGATGATGCATTATCTTTCTGTTGGGGACCCATGTTTCAGAAAACAATCTCAAAAGCCAAATAAAATATTGACAAGATGCAAATACTCTACTTTATGTTGACAATTGTTTAAAACAGCAACTTGGACTATTTCTCCTAAAGATTCAAGTAAATCACAGAAGTCAAATTGTTGTTCGGGCTGAAAGAAATCTACGGGGTTGTTTTAAGACAATCCCTCAATTTACTTTACAGCATATGCAATTATCAATTGTAGTAAAGTGAAAGTAAAGACACACAAACAAAGTGCTAGCAAGGGTTTGCTTTAGAAACTTTCAATATTTCAAAACTACAACACTTTGGGGTTTAGTTTGGGCGCTTTCTTTCTTTTGAGCTTTGCACGGGATTTTCCCTTTGTGAAACGTTTATCTTTGGGCTCTTTCCTCACTTGGCTTTCTTGTGCAATTCTCTCTTGTCTTGCCTCTTACTTGTTGACAATTTTTGGCTTTTCTCTCGCGTATTTCTCAATCAAGCTTAATTTTCTTTCTTTGGACGGTTTTGCTTGATTGTTGTGAGACTACTGCTCACAGCCTACATGAGACATTGCCCACGGCCTTTAATTGCACAAGGTTTGTTGTATTTGGAATTTGAAAGTTCCTCGTACACAACACGGCTAAACACTATGCAGTGAGAATTCAAATCACAACTACAACAAGTTCAAATTGTATATAGTGCAATGTAAGTTCAGAAATTGATCTAAAACAACAATTGGATAGCTCTTTAACAATGTGGGGCTTAAACAATTCCTAAATTTCAGAATATATCTAAGTCCAACAAGTTGTTTGAAACAATTGAAATCAACAAAAAGATAAAGCTATTAGCATATAGCAAGATTTCAAATGAGCTTTAAAGGTTGTTTTGATCCACACGGTTTTTGGGCAGTTTGTTCTTTCTTCTATTTTCTGTTTTTGATGCAAGTGATCTAACTAGTTCTAATATGGATAAATGCAAGTTGGTTGTGTCTAAATGAAGTTTACAAAGGCTGGTTACTAACAACTAATGGAAATTCAGTTTTGATGCTAAGTATGCTATCTTGTTTTGTTTTGTTTTCAAGTGATCTAACCTACTTGTTTTTGTTTGGTTTTTTTGTTTGTAGGATGCAATCAGATTCTAAACTAAATGATACTAGATGCAGCTCTTTGTGTTTTACCTAACAAACGTACATGAACTAGAGAGACTAGGCAGCTCACTCTATTTAGCTAAACTACTTGTTTTGATCTTTGCTTTCGGTTTTCTTGTGCCAAACTAATCAACCAACTAAAACACTTAAACTATGATGTAAACTAGTCTAACTAAGCTATATAAGGCAGCACTAAAAACGTTTTGAACAGTTTACACACAAACTACTAGAAACAGAATTTTAACAAGTAGTAAACTATCAACTATTCTAGTTTTGGTGTTTCAAGTTTTCTGATTTTAAGGACACAACTACACTAACACTTAAACTACTAGATTAAGGTCTAATGATGATCAACTAAGCTAAATATGGCAGCATATAAATCGTTCAAAACAGTTTGCACACATGAACTAAAAACAGAATTTTAACAACTTGATTTCAACTACTATCAACCAACTTATTTTTTTGTTCAAGGTTTTCAGTTTGAAGGAGTTAAGTAAACTACCATTTAAAACTTCCAGATTAGGGCTTAATGAACACTATCTAAGCTAGGTTGAACAACTACAAGCTGGCCACACACGGTTTTTGCTTCAAGCTACACAATCAACTCCTAACACACTTAAGTCTAGTCTATGTTCTTTTTTTTTTGTGGTGTTTCGGTTTTTTGCTACTAAAACTAAGTTACCAAACTATTCTATACTATCTAACAAGTACTTCAAGACATAAACTAACTACCTAAACAAGCAGATTCAAAACGGAATGAAAATCAGTACACAAACGGTTTGGGCAGCAACTTCATTTGCAAATTTAAGCAATGTAAACATGAATAGAAGACTAACCAACGCTCTGATACCAATTGATGAGCCAAATGGGGCTGGAAACGTTTGCCAAGGATGTTGTCTCCTATTCCAAACTGATTTGAACACAAGCTATGTCAAAGAACACCTCAAAGACACCCTTTGATCTTTAACCTTTGTTCCTGGCTCAATCTATGCCAACACCTCTTCCTCTTTGGCACTCCAACACATCTAAAACCTCAATGAGACCCTAAGATGCTGTAAACCAAATAAAGAAACAAATACTAACAAGTTCTAGGCTGGAACTTGAGAGAAAACCGTTTGGTGGCTTTAAACCTCAACTTGAAATGTTGAAGACTCCTTGAAGGAAATTCTGGTTCAAATGTATATTGATAATGGTTCCCTTTGTACATTCAGCTCTTAACCTACTTATAAGCAACGAAAGTTTAAAGTTTAAAATACAAAATTCAAGACTAGGAATAACATGATTGCTTTTTGAACAAGTTGGAGCAATTCTCGGTTCCAAGGTGCTGGTTGCTTCTCACATCTTCTTTGCTTGTCTTCAGCCTTAATTTTGATTGGTTTGAACATTGAGCAGCTTGCTTGAGACTTAGCCTTGATTGGTTGTGAGTTGTAGCTTGACTTTTCAACCAATTTTTCTTTAAACAACCGATTCCTTGTCTTGCTTGAATTCAGCCAAAGTTTTGATTGGTTTATGGAGTGTGCAGCTTGGTTAAAACTTGGCTTTGATTGGTTCTCACTTTGGTGTTGAATTTTCAAACATATTAGCCATGAACCAACGGTTTCTTCTTGGAGTTTGATTGGTGCAATCGTTTGAGCAGCTTGCATTCTTCCCTTAACTTGATTGTGATTGGTTTAAGCATTTGCAAGACTCCTTTCTATTGGTTGAAGGTTTGAGCTGGTTGTTTCTCCCTTGTTTGCGTGAGAAGAAATCAGGTTTGTGACATGGGTGCTTGTCACCACCTTGCTTGTAAGCTACTTGCATTCTACCTCTTTGCTTGGACAAAAATTCAGGTTTGATTTGCATCTTCAAGCTAAAAACGTGTACCTAAAAGATAAGGCAAGAATACAACACAAACTATCCTAAAACAAAGTTAACAAACTAACAATATTAAAAAGAACATATAAAGATATGTACAACATGCATTTGATACAACTAGATCATAGCTTGTATCATATAAACCCAATGGATGTCATCTTTGCTTGGCTCATCCTCTCCATGCCTGTAAAGGAATGATTCAACACATTGTAACAATTTCTTAGCCATACTCCTTGTTATGGGACCATTGTGGGGCAATGAGGTGTCATCGTCAGTGTTTGCATCTACAAGGTTAGGCTGTAGCTCATCACTGAACCTGGTAGAGCATTTTGTTCTATGCACCTTTAAGACCCCATGAAGAAGAACCTACTTATGACTACCCCAAATACAATGAAGAAGCCTACCATACCCCTCAAAACCGTAGGATACCTAGACCTAACTAATGAGCTACAGCCTAACCTTGTGGATACAAACACTGATGATGACACCTCACTGCCCCCACAGGTCCCATAACAAGGAGTATGGCTAAGAAGTTATTACATTGTGTTGAATCATTTCTATACAGGCATGAAGAGGATGAACCAAGCAGAGATGATGTCCACTGGGTTTATATGATACAAGCTTTGATCTAGTTGTATCAAAAGCATGTTGTACATATCTTTAGTTGTTCTTTTTAATATTGTTGGTTGGTTAACCATGTTTTTGGATAGTTTGTGTTGTATTATTGCCTTGTCTTTCAGGTACACGTACTTAGCTTGAAAATGCAATTAGAACCTGAATTTTTGTTCAAGCAAGGAGGTGATAAGCAAGTAGCTTACAAGCAAGGAGGTGACAAGCACTCATGTCAAATTCAAGAATTGTTCTTCACGTTGAAATGGATGGACAAGCTGCTCAAAGCTCTAACCAATAGGAAGAAGTCTTGCAAATCTTCAAACCAATCAAAAACAAGCAAAGAGACAAGCAAGCAAGCTGCACAACAAATGAACCAATCAGATCCTTGAAGTTTAAGGCATGATTCACGCAAGATTGCTTTGAAAATTCAAAGCCAAACTTGCAACCAATCAAAGGGGAGTTCAAACCAAGCTGCTCACTGTATTAACCAATCAAAATTATGGCTGAAATCAAGCAAGGAAGAAACGGCAAGCAACCAGCCTTCTTGGAACCGAAAGTTGCTCAAACAAGTTCCAAGCAAGCATGTCATTTTAGTCTTGTACTTTGTACTTTAAAACTTGTACTCTTTATAAGTTTCGTAGGTTATAAGTAAGGTAGGAACCTGAATGTACAAAACCACAATTCAAAACATATTTCAATCAGATTTCCCTTTAAGGAGTTCTCAACTTATTCTAGTTGAAGTTTAAGACTACTTACGGTTTTCTTCCAAGTTCATAGCCTAGAACTTGTTAGTATTCACTTCATTTTTGGTTTACAACATCTTAGGGTCTCAATGAGGTTTTAGATGTGTTGGAATACCAAAGAGGAAGAGGTGTTGGTATAAATTGAGCCAAGAACAAACGGTTACAGTTCAAGGGGTGTCATTGTGATGTTCTTTGCCATAGCTGAGGTTCAAATCAATTTGGAATAGGAGACAAAGTCCTTGGAACATTTATCTAGCCTTCGTGTGGCTCATCACTAACCAACAAGAGGAGGAATTCCTTAAAACTAAAATGAACATTCCGACATTCTATGGTAGAAGTGACCCTGAAGCCTATTGGGAGTGGGAGAAAAAGGTTGACCTCATCGATGATTGTACCAACTACTCAAAATGGACTAAGGTACGTTATGCAGTAATGGAATTTATGGAGTATGCTTTAGTGTGGTGGGATCAGAACCAAAACCTTAGAAAGAGAGCCCGTGAGCCAACCATCGCTTCTTGGGACGAGTTAAAAAAAGAAATGAGGAAAAGATTCATTCCTTGGCATTATAAGAGAGACATCTACCAAAATCTACAAAGCCATATTCAAGGAATCCGATGTGTAGATGAATACTTTAAGGAATTTGAGCTTTTGATGCTTAGGGCCAACATAGAAGAACCCCAGGAAGCCACAATGGCAAGATTCTTAGCTGGCTGAATAGGGAGGTAGCTAACAAAGTTGAACTAGGGTACTGATGAGCCCACGATGGGGTCAACGCAACATATTTTCATGTATCATTTATTGTCACATGTTAGTTCTGTAAGACATGGCATATCACTGTTAACTCCGCACACACTAGTGCTACTTCTTATGTCTTATAGTCTTAACTAACCCTTAGGACATGTCATACATGATGTACATATCTTTAGTTGTTCTTTTTAATATTGTTGGTTGGTTAACCTTGTTTTAGGATAGTTTGTTTTGTATTATTGCCTTGTCTTTCAGGTACACATACTTAGCTTGAAAATGCAATTAGAACCTGAATTTTTGTTCAAGCAAGGAGGTGATAAGCAAGTAGCTTACAAGCAAGGAGGTGACAAGCACTCATGTCAAATTCAAGAATTGTTCTTCACGTTGAAATGGATGGACAAGCTGCTCAAAGCTTTAACCAATAGGAAAAAGTCTTGCAAATGTTCAAACCAATCAAAAACAAGCAAGGAGACAACCAAGCAAGCTGCACAACAAATGAATCAATCAGATCCTTGAAGTTTAAGGCATGATTCACGCAAGATTGCTTTGAAAATTCAAAGCCAAACTTACAACCAATCAAAACCAAATTCAAAGCAAGCTGCTCCAAGTATTATCCAATCAAATTGATCAAGAAAGAAGGCTGAAAACAAGCATGGATTACACGGCAAAGCAACCAGCCTTCTTGGAACCAAAATTGTTCAAAAAGCAAGCATGTTATTCTTAGTCTTGTACTTTGTACTTTAAACTTTGTACCTTGTAATTTTCGTTTGTTATAAGTAGCATAGGAAGCTGAATGTACAAAGAACCACAATTCAAACATATTTCAATCAAAATTTCCTTTAAGGAATTCTCAACTTTTCTAGTTGAAGTTAAAACCACTTAACGGTTTCTTCCAAGTTCATAGCCTAGAACTTGTTAGTATTTACTTCATTTTTGGTTTACAGCATCTTAGGGTCTCAATGAGGTTTTAGATGTGTTGGAATGCCAAAGAGGAAGAGGTGTTGGTATAAATTGAGCCAAGAACAAACGGTTACAGTTCAAGGGGTGTCATTGTGATGTTCTTTGCCGTAGCTGAGGTTCAAATGAATTTGGAATAGGAGACAAAGTCCTTGGAACGTTTATCTAGCCTTCGTTTGGCTCATCAATTGGTATCAGAGCCTTGGTTAGTCTTCTATTCATGTTTACATTGTTTAAACTAGCATATGAATGTTGCTGCCCAAATCGTGTATTAAACTGATTTTATGTGCGTTTAGATTCTGTTTATTTAGATAGTTAGTTCATGTTTTGAAGTGTTTATTAGTTGGTTTACAATAGTTTGGTAAGTTAGTTTAAGTAGCAAAACCGAAAACACCACAAAAAGAACTTAGACTAGAACTAAGTGTTGTTAGAATCCCTTTGTGTAGTTTAGATTAAAACCGTGTGTGAAACTTGTTGTTCTAGTTCAATCTAGCTTAGACAATGTTCATTAGGTCCTAATCTAGAAGTAAACGGTAGTTTAGTGATTCCTTAAAACAGAAAACTTGAACACAAAAATAGATTAGTTGATAGTTTAGTTTGTAATCAAGTTGTTAAAATTCTGTTTTAGTAGTTGTGTGCAATCTGTTTTAGACGTTTTATTTGCTGCCTTATTTAGCTTAGTTAGAGTAGTTTGCAACATAGATTAAAGGTTTAGTTGGTTGTTTAGTTTAGCACAAGCAAATCCGAAAACTAAGAACAAAAAAGGGTAGTTTTAGTTAGCTATGTATGCTGCCTAGTCTCTAGTTGATACACGTTTGTTGTGTTGAATACATAAACACTTGCATCTAGTATCATCTAGCTTACAAACTGATTGCATCATACAAACGAAAACCAAAACAAAAACTTAAAAAAAACCGAAACAATTTAGTTTAAACTTGATTAAATCTTTGAATGCTATATGTTTAAACTTGTTGAATTTGATTTCACCACCCCCGTTACACCTTAACTCATTGTTTGGTGCAAACTTAATTGAATCTTTTAATTGAAACATTATTGACTTGAGATTTGTTAAAAGTGAAGTAAATTTGTAAGAAACAAGATTTGATTTCAAATTTTAACGTTGGCTTTACGTTTATCTTTACTTGGGATTGATTCAATTGTTTAAAGACTTTATTGGACTTAAGTTCTTACTTAGGATCACTTTGTCTATATTTATCCCTACACTGTTAAATTGCCGACCATGTTATCATCTTGTTGTCTTTACACTTCTTCAACTTGCATTGAACTTTCATCTATATTTGGTTGTTAAATTTGTGAAACAGTTTTCATATCATTAGTGTTCTTCCGTGTTGTTCAAAGAACGTTTCACAAAAGCCACACCAAAACTTGTGCAAGTAAAACCAAAGAAAAAGAAGCCGTGAGCAATGTCTCATAAAGGCAAGTGAGCAGTAGACTCACAAAACAGACAAAGCCAATCCAAAGGAAAATAATTAGGCTTGTTTGTGAAAGAAACTTAGAGAAAAGTCATTTTTAACGTCAAAAAGCAAGAGACAAGACGTATGAGTGATTTGCACAAGAAGTGAGATATAGCCATCCAAAGTTCACAAAAGGTGAATTGTGCAAAACCAAAAGCAAATAACTACACCAAAAGTGTTGATTGTTGTAAAAGGTTCCTCGAACAAACCCTTGTTGAACACGTGTGTGTATGTACTGTCTTTCACTTTATTTACAATTGAATGTGCATTAAAGTTTAAAGTAAGTTAAAGGATTGTTCTGTACAAACCCTTAGCTTTCTTTGAGTCAGCCAAAAACATCACTTGACTTCTATTTTTCTTTGAATCTTAGATAGTCCAAGATTGTTGTTTATTCAATTGTCAATTTGAAGTAGAAATTTACATTTTGTTAAAGTTATAGTTTGATCTTACTTGCTTGTATTCTGACTTATTTATCTCATTGTTTTACCATCTTGGTTGATTGTTTTGATTAAACATGATTCTAAAAACCATTTGGGGAGTTGAATGCCATAGGAGAGACTATGATGAACTGGAAAAACGTATGAAATCCTTTGGTCGTAAGAATGGTTTATGGGTTGGATATTGGGAATGTAAAACTCCTAGATATCAAACTCTTTCTCAGTGCAATAAAGACGTTAGTGCATATTACAATGAAATGCTTGATGATTTGTACTATGTTGATGTTGAAGAACATGAGGAATTAAGCATGATTAGGTTCTTTGCTGGATTAGATAAAGAGATCGCTGATTGCATGTTGTCTGAAAAATTCTCATCACTTTATGACATGTATAAAAAGGCAAAGATTGTTCAATCAAACCTAATCCCATGGCAAGTTAATCAAAACTATGGGTATGAACTGAACTCTTGTGATTCTGAAAATGACAAACCAAATCCAGTTAAGTTAAGCAATTTGAGTCAGCCTATGGATAATATTGAAAATGCATTGCTTCAACTTAGAGACATGGTGCAAGTATTGATAGAATCTGAAAAGAACAAAGACTTGCAATCTGACATTTCTGTGAATGATGGTTTGTATGAAATTAGCCTCAACATGCCTGAAACTGGAACTCCTTTATCTGAATTGCATGTTCAACCTTGTATACTGTCTGAAGAAGACCCTTCACTTGAATCTGTTGGTGATTTCCGAAGTGTTAGTCGTTTGCTTATAGATGATGTTAATTGTGATAACACTTTGTCTGAAAATGATTTACATTGTGACATGCATATAAATGAAATCCCTGTGCATGATCTGCATTCTGCTGAGATGCTTGTTTCTGGGTTACAATCTGAATTACATCCTGTACATTTCATTGATGACATTGATGTAAGTAATTCTGTTGAGAATGACATTGATAAACTAGATTCTTATGATTTGATGTTAGCTGAACTAGATTGTCTACTTGATGTAGAGCTTGATCATGATGTCATTAGTGAAATAGAATCAGCTAAAATGAACATAAATCCTTGGATGAACTAGTTAATGAATTGAATGACATATTTAGTATAGATGAAGATTCTATTTCTGAAATATCTATTTCATCTCATCTTGTTGAATGTCTGCCTGTTGTCAACTCAATTGATACATCTTGTCTAAATATTGCACATGTCTGTAAGATTTGTACATTTAGTGTTAACATGTTGCAATATGCTTTTTGGATGTTGTTTTATCTGTTAGGATGTATGTGTTCTAAAATTTTTGTTATCATATTGTTAATACATCCTAAACATTTTAGAAACCGTGTACACACCTTATTCTTTCTTCAAAGATAAGGATGCACCAAGGTATTTCACCTTCACCATTTGTATTATCATGTTCCTATTTGGTTATGGTGTAGTTGAGCATACGTGTACATCCTAAACCCCTATCCCTTATTCTATCCATGTTGAGATTCGAGGACGAATCATTTTCAAGAGGGAGGGAATGATGAGCCCACGATGGGGTCAACGCAACATATTTTCATGTATCATTTATTGTCACATGTTAGTTCTGTAAGACATGGCATATCACTGTTAACTCCGCACACACTAGTGCTACTTCTTATGTCTTATAGTCTTAACTAACCCTTAGGACATGTCATACATGATGTACATATCTTTAGTTGTTCTTTTTAATATTGTTGGTTGGTTAACCTTGTTTTAGGATAGTTTGTGTTGTATTATTGCCTTGTCTTTCAGGTACACATACTTAGCTTGAAAATGCAATTAGAACCTGAATTTTTGTTCAAGCAAGGAGGTGATAAGCAAGTAGCTTACAAGCAAGGAGGTGACAAGCACTCATGTCAAATTCAAGAATTGTTCTTCACGTTGAAATGGATGGACAAGCTGCTCAAAGCTTTAACCAATAGGAAAAAGTCTTGCAAATGTTCAAACCAATCAAAAACAAGCAAGGAGACAACCAAGCAAGCTGCACAACAAATGAACCAATCAGATCCTTGAAGTTTAAGGCATGATTCACGCAAGATTGCTTTGAAAATCCAAAGCCAAACTTACAACCAATCAAAACCAAATTCAAAGCAAGCTGCTCCAAGCATTATCCAATCAAATTGATCAAGAAAGAAGGCTGAAAACAAGCATGGATTACACGGCAAAGCAACCAGCCTTCTTGGAACCAAAATTGTTCAAAAAGCAAGCATGTTATTCTTAGTCTTGTACTTTGTACTTTAAACTTTGTACCTTGTAATTTTCGTTTGTTATAAGTAGCATAGGAAGCTGAATGTACAAAGAACCACAATTCAAACATATTTCAATCAAAATTTCCTTCAAGGAATTCTCAACTTTTCTAGTTGAAGTTAAAACCACTTAACGGTTTCTTCCAAGTTCATAGCCTAGAACTTGTTAGTATTTACTTCATTTTTGGTTTACAGCATCTTAGGGTCTCAATGAGGTTTTAGATGTGTTGGAATGCCAAAGAGGAAGAGGTGTTGGCATAAATTGAGCCAAGAACAAACGGTTACAGTTCAAGGGGTGTCATTGTGATGTTCTTTGCCATAGTTGAGGTTCAAATCAATTTGGAATAGGAGACAAAGTCCTTGGAACGCTTATCTAGCCTTCATTTGGCTCATCAGGTACTATGCAGAACCAGCCGTCCACGACAAGCACAACCAGCCGTGGCCAAAAGTAAGCAAAGGATCTAGAAGGTAATGCTTCTAATCCAACTATTAAGAATAGAGATATCCAATGTTTTTGATGCCAAGGAAAAGGCCACATGGCACGACAATGTCCTAGCCTTAAACGAGTTATGTTCATTGAAGAATTACATGTGTGTATCATTGATGAAGATGAGGAATAAAATAATAATAACAAGACCCTGAAAATGAAGAATGTGAGGAAATTGTTAGTGAGGATGATGATCTTGCATCTAAAGAGTTCTTAGTGGTTAGAAGAATCCTTAACACAACCCCTGAATATGTGGATCATGTTGAACATAAAGATAATGTCTTTGACATTCATTGCATGATAAAAGTTAAGAGTTGTAGCTTGATGATTGATTTTGGATCATGCACTAATCTTGCTAGCACTGAACTAGTAAGGAAGCTAAGTTTACCATTGATTAACCACCCACACCCATATAAACTCTCTTGGTTAAATAATGATGGTGAGTTGCATGTTTCTAAATGTGTTTTAGTTTCATTGTCCGTTGGAGGTTACAAGGATGTTGTTTTGTGTGATGTTGTGACTATGTATACAAGTCATATTATTTTAGGTCGACCATAGCAATATGATTGAAGAATTACATATGATGGTCATCTGAACATGCATTCGTTCAAGTACAACAAGTTATTCAAGTTTCATACCTTCCTCCTAACAAAGTGCTTCAAGATAAGAGAACTTGAGAAACAATTCTTAGCTTGCATTGAAAGAGAGAACAAGTCTTAAAGAGACAACCCTTGTTGCTAAAGAATTGCGTGATAAACATATTCTTGTTGCTAATTCTGAAACACCTACACACACACAAAGGAAATTAAATGATAACCATGCTTGTGTGCAAGAAATGTGTGAGGATAAGGAACTTGAAATTGATGATGAATTGAATGTATTGCTTGATGATTCACTTAATTATCTTATTGAAGTTCTTGGCTTACAATCTGTACCATCATGTGAAGTCTTAGTGAACCTGATTTGAATGTGGAATAAGATGCACTTGAAAATGATAATCAGATTTTTATTGAGAATGAGGAAGCTTTACATATCGATACATGAAATTCGAAGTGATTTTTTACATTGGCCAACACTTCTTGTGTGATACTATCATTTCTATGACATGTTTGACATATACACACACATGCAAATTAGAAAAGAAAAATAGCCCAAGAGATTCATTCATGACTTCATGAACAACAAACCTTTGAAGAAAACATCTTTACATCATGTTATTCTCCTTTTTATACTTATTTAACGTGTGATGATGTTGTGATTGTGATCTATTTAATAATTACCTACCTTTGGATCACTTGTGTGTATGACCCTGGAGGTTGTGCTAGGGTTCAAAACTTTAAGGTTTGAATGTTGCATGAATGGTAAGCTAGATGTCTTATGCTTACATTATGAAAATGCTCTAATCTTGTGCATTAAATATATCTACCTTATTTTGGATCTAAAGACGCTGAATGATGTGTTTTTACGTGTACGGGATGCCACTACAATGATCATGTTTTTATTAAACTAATGATGCATCATAAACATGTAAGGAAGAAGCATTTCACATCTTTGTAAGTTTGTGACTAACATGACATGCGGTGGAATGTTCCCTCTCTTGTATTCAAAAATTGATTCATGGACGAATATTTTTCGAGAGAGAGAGAGAGAGAATGATGAGATCCAGAGAAGTGTACAAGTCCTACCCCACTGTGGTTACATGTTATTTACATTGTTTGTAACGTTTTGAAATGTTTAAGGGTGTATCTTGTAATGGTTGTACTTAACTATGTATTAGACAAGCCTAAGACATGCTACATATCTTGTATATGTCTTGTTATTGTTTGTGCAAGGTTATTATAGGTCACTTGAAGGAAGAATGAAGCCATAGCAAGAAGCAAACACAGCTGAAATAGATGGACAGGACCAGGCTGGCGCAGTGCTCATATTTCGCCCATGCTTGGATTATTTGGTTTAAGTTGGAGCTTCAAGCTAAGAGATTAAGCTACAACTTTGGTGTTTTGCACCTTCTCAGATTCGTTCATTATCAAGCTCAAACAAACGCCATGAAGTTGAAGCTGCTAAATCAACAGCTTGCTTCAAAGGTCCACACTTGGAAGGAGCTGAAAAGTCAACGCGTCATATCTCCTTCATCCCAGGTCCAAATCAGATTATTCGAAAGCCAAATTGGAGTTTTTTTAATTACCTGCAACTACAATGAACACACTTTTTTGGTCCATTCAGAAACAAGACCTCAAACCAAGTTGCAAAAAGCACTGCACAATTCTGCCGAGAAAAAAAGCTGAATGTTTCTTTTGCTTGCAAGCATAGTTTTCTTCTACTTTTGAGCCATGTTTTCATTGGCTAATAGTTAGGTTAGAAACTCTATTTTAATGTGTAGTTTAGGCTATAAATAGGTCTCAAACCCTCTGTAAAATCTCAGCACTTTGATATCAAAGTTTAAAATAAGTTTCTTTGCGAAACCTTCGTTGTTTTCTTGATTTCTTCTTAGAATCAAGGCTAGACTCAATCAAGGCTTGAACAACCAGGTTGGAGCTATTGAATATGTGTTGAACCTTTTAGACGAGTTTGTTCAAAACTGGTGATTCTTCATCAAAAAGGAAGCAAAGGGAGCTGTAAGCTCTCTGTGCCTAAACCATCTTAAAGAAGGAGATCCTTGAGAGTTAAAGAAAGATCCTGCCCATACGAAGTCCTGTATCAACCCTTAAGGAGTTGAATATCATTGTTGTGTCTTATATTTAGTTTTCTTCATTCCCTAAATTAGAAAATCACCAAAAACCTGTTTGTGTTTTAATTCTTGTTGTAGAGCTGAGAGTTGCCACATGTCGTTCATCTTTGTTTTAACTACAAAAATCCAAAACAAGTGTTATCTTTTATTTCCTAGCTTATAAAAGAGTCTTCTCTTGTTTCTTATTTGTGTCATAAACTCAAAAATAAAACAAAAATCTATTTTCTTTGATTCCATCTTTGCATCATATAACTTTACAATCTGAACTTGTTTGGTATAAGTTGAAGAAAGGAAAGGTAAAGGAGGACTTATTTGGTTGGATTTCAAATTCCTTATGTGTTTACACTTTCTTGACTTAGGATCTTTGTTTAGTTGTTATTTTCAGGTCCACTTATATTCAGTCCAAAGCTAGAATGCTAGCAAAGTCTTTACTATCATCTTTTTGTAATTGAAGCTCTTTTAATTATATACAACTTTCATAAGGAGAAGTGACGCATGGATGAGCAAGAAGAAGGACCTTCCTTTAACTCCCATCTCAACTTAGAACAGATTAGAAGAGATGCAAAACGATTTAAGGTTCACCAAGCACCAAACGCATTCTGCTTTAACCGAATAGGTGTTGAATCAACTTCACAAGTGATTTCAACTCATTTAGGCAAGATTTAACCTTCCCAAATGATATTTATCCCAAGTATATGAAGTATACAATCAAGAATAGATTCAGTTTCTTGAAGGGAACTGCAAAGATTCAATGAAAAACTTGAAACAAGTTTGAGAGAAAACTTCTCGGTTTTTGGATATAAATTTGTCTAAGTTTTACAACTTGAAACAAGGGTGGAAAGATCAAGTAGCAAAACTATACAGTTTTTGACGCAAGGCTGGAAAGATCAAGTAGCAAAACTTTGCAGTTTTTGACGCCTAAAGTGTTTTCGATTATATGAGCGTCTTCCACTCCGAATCAGCCTTTGAAGTGCTCCTGAGAGTTGTAGAGCTCTTCCTGAAGTTGAGTTTTGGAACATAATGATGTCATTTGGAGCTGGGAAGAGGGAGATATGACGGTTTAATTTTGAGATGCTTGTGGATGGGGACCTTTGGAAGCAGGTGCATCACATGCCTGCTTGTTGGTCGATGTTTGATCTTGATAAAGCCCTCTCCTGGAAAAGTGTATAACATGAAAGTTGTATCTTAAGATCTTATCTTTCACCTCCAATAAAATCAAATGAATCGAAGTTGTGCTTGATGAGATATGGCTGAAATACCAACAATGTATCAAGCTGCTTACTTGCCAAACCTGCTTTATACCTGAACTTTGTCTCGACTTCAATCATGCTTCCTTGATCTATAATGAGCTTATACAAGCACCAAACAAACCTGTGCAACATTTCCTAAATATGCTAGACTCAATTAGACATAGACTTGTATAAATGAAAGTAAGACAACTCCTGAAACCTTATACAAGTGCTATATGCCCTAAAGACCTAACAATATATTGTGACATGTATAATGATGATGCCTCATGGTAGTGCATCAATATGATTGGATGAATCAGAGTGGAAGGTCCTCGACTAACGCAATACAGTTTGGAACAAAAAAACTACCAAGTTGCTGAAGCACCAGCTTGCCATCTCAAACTTCTCTTGCAACCACTTGGACGTTTTTAGCACAACTGGTGCATCACCAGCTTGTTCATGATGTGTAGTCACCTCCTAGGTTGATTGCATTGGTCATTAAGCCAATCAAGCAGCTGTAGCACCTTCTAGAAAATAATATAGACAACTTGCACTACTTGTCTAAATCAGCCTCAAATTCACCCATACAAAGGCAAGGACCCTAAGCTGCTTACAAGGATCATTAGAAGATTTCTTAAGGGAGATATTTGGGTGGCCCAATCTTAAGGAAGAGCTCAAACCAACTTGCAAAAAAACCCTTCTTGGCTGCACAAAATCAGCCAAGAACCACCTGAATATTCCCTTCCTTGAACACTCATTTTTGCTTCTACTTTTGCACATTGTTCTTATTTGTTAATAGTTAGGTCATTATGTAATAATTTAATGTAGATTAGGCTTATAAATAGATTAGCTACTCCTTTGTAAAAAAGACCTTTTGTGTAGCGTCCTGTCTGGACTAGGGTCTCGGCACGGTGCACCTGTCGTACTCTACCACGAGAAGTAAAAGGCATCGATAACATCTATATGCACGTTGATATAAACATGTATCGAAATAGTGGAAGCATCATAAAATCGACAAAACATAATCGACATGCAACATATGTCATAACTAAAACCATGTACATCAAAGTATCATCAGTACAAAAGATCGTGATACAAGTCTAGAATAAACATAAGTACAAACTACAATAGCTACGTCCACTAACTCCTCACCGGTGATCCTACCCTCGACTCATCGTCGACCAAATCCAAATCCTACTTGTGGGGCCATGCAATATGGTAAACATAGGGAATGAGTGATAACGAATCGTCCAGCAAGTATGTCTGCCTGGGTACGTCATATGGATCATGCATGGGAGACGAGATGATAAAATAAATATCGTACAAGAAAAGAAAAGAAAATCTTCGTTTACAAATGCGGTGATAGATAAGGAAAGAAACATAAACATCGTATAAATGTATAAAGTACAGAAATAGAGTCACAAATGAACTTATATAATTTACCATTTTATCTCCTTCATTACTTGTTCAACCTTCTTATACTCCATGTTTTATACCAAGTCCCAATTGATTATATTCATGTCAAAAAAGACTTTTAATTAGGTAACATAGTTCTAAGGATGGATCCAATAGGGTAACTTGGGAACATACATATGCTAGAACGAAGATGTAACATGATTCATTTTCAGAAACTTTTCAAAATGTAACCTTTTTGTAATCTTCATATCAAAACTGTTTCAAAACTTGGCCATAGCACTTTTCATGTACGAACAATAACACATTACAGATTGATTGATTTCCCATGTGGTTGCATATGCCAATATGAATCTAATGTTCCAAACATGGTGTTACATCCTACGTATATGGAAATAACTGTAACATCTATAAGGCGGAGATCCCTTGTTCTAGAAAGTGTTACACTCTGCCAAATACGGTAGGAAACATACATATGCCCACGACACCAACCTCTCCTAGGTTCTAGTGTCATACGGCGCATGGGGTAACTGTAACATATTCTATGCCCCTGACATCCTCCACCCTACACCTGATGTCAGGAGGACCTTCAATCATAACATATTATCATATAACATATACTGTGAATCATATCATCATATAACATAACTGTGTCATTGGAATCAATCGTCTCGTGGTATGGTTTGTTTAAAAATCCTTTTAATACGTATCGCATGATAGAAACATTTCTCTCAAAATATGTCGCGTGAGAAAAACTTTTCGTTTCAAAACTTTGATTCGTTTATGCATGCATGTTTGCTTGGTTTTGGGCTCATTTGACCATCTAATAATTTCAGCACTTAAGTCTAACATTTAGCTCGTGTATTATATCATAATCTTAAGTGAAATACCGATTTTGCCTTTTTCTCAAACTCTCGGTTTAATGACCCAAAAACAGCCCACTTTTTGGGCTTAAACCACTAAAATCTTTATCTCAATTTGTCCAATTCTCATTTTATTTTATGGCCTTCCAAAACAGCCCATTTTCAGTCATGTTACATACTACCATTTTCTTAATTTACATATTTAACATATCATTCATTTAACAATTTAATTAATATGCCATACACATACTTTTATATACATATAATATTGTAAATACAAAAACAACTTTATTGGTACTTGGATACCCCACTTGGCCAAAATACATATTGGCCATACGACACATGTTTCTTCACTTTAAACATCATTATGTACATGTATAGTGATTGTACCACTTAGCACTTTTAACATGTCATGCACATAAACATATACCTTGGATGCAGTGACATATGACACATAACATGCTTGTCTTATGCATTTTCTTCATAGTCATCGATTATGTTTTTGACTCCAACACTTTTGAACACATGCATGTTAATTTTCATCATAGGAATGAATATTAAGAGACATGATCATGATGATGATCATAATCAACTTAACATTCAAATACATATGAGGATGGAAACCATGAAAATACACATCCTTAGTCCATGATCATCAAGAATACACATCAAAAAGATGGTGATGAAACATGCTTAAAGTGACGCCCCAAGAAATACTAAAAATCATGAATAAACACATATGTGATGATCATCCCGAAAACATACAAGAAAATGAAGCAAAGTGTGGTTCTTAGTACCCTTTTTCAAGAAAGTGTAACATGCAACCAACACTTTTTACATGTTCATAGTGGAAAAATTATTTGAACATATGCATGCATGATCCAAGTTTATAAATGAACATAGATAATGATTTTTCAACATGCATGAAGAAACCAAGAAGAATACTTGCTTTTTCCTTGGACTTTAGACTTTAAGATGAAAAATTTTCTTCTTCTCCTCTAACCTTAGTACACATCAGCGAGCGGAGGCTGCTGGCCCATCAGATTGTTGGACCGGCCACCCGGACGAGCGCCTCTTGCGGGCCATAGACAAAAAGCTGTTCCGTATTACAACGGAACAAAAAGTCCTAGCCGAAAAGCAATCAATCAAGCTTTCAAGCAATACACTTCCAAAGCTTCAAATACTCATAAAGTCTTCCGCTACACTTGTCTCATACTTGTCTTTGTTTTTCAAGTTAGGCTGACTTAGCTAAATCCGTACTGGGAGAAGTTGAGCATCGCTAGGGGCCTAAAGGCCAAAGAGGAGAAAAAATGGGTTATTTTGGAGGATGAATGCTCAAAATTTCTATGTCAATCTTAAGAAAAATCTCACCTTAGAAGATTCTTACCTCTTCTTTTTTACTTAAGAACCCCTCCTTCCTTCTTCTTGGAACCCAAGGTATAGAGGGTAAAATGAAGAAAAGATGAAGCCACTTAGATGAGAAATAGAAGAGAATATAACTAGGATAGGTGGTGTAGGTTTTTACCTTAGAAATTCCTACGCTTGAAAGTCTTCTACTTCACATAAAGATGAAGAATTTTTCTTCTTCTTTCCTTGTCTAAGACACAGTTTTGAGGGTTTGTGAGGGAGAGAAAACATTGTTTTAAGTGAGAGAATGAGGTTGGAGAGAATGAGGAGTATTATCTTGTAGAGGACTTGATGAAATGAGGAGTGAGATAAAGAAATGAAATTGTCTTGCCTTTTTCTTTGGGTGATAGCCAAAATTTGAGTAATGGGGAGAAAAATATTAATCATGACGTTTGGGGTTAGGAAGAGGGAGATGAAAGGGTGTAAGACATGCATGAGAGATTAGTGGATGGAGAAATGAGTTTGTAAGAAATTTTTTTGCCTTTATTACAAGCTGCTTGATGGTAAGAACAAGAAAGGGTTATTTTTGAATGTTGGAAGGAAAGTGGATATTGTAAGAATGCATGAATGGTGAGTGGTGGAGGGAAATTATGTGGAAGAAAAGAATAAGATGGTGGAGTAAAATGGAAGACAATTTCTTGTCTTGTTTGTGGGGTGGGTGGTCAAGTGGGTGAGGGCGGGTGAAGTGGGAGTATGAGTGGTTAGACAGGACAAAATTTGGCTACATTATTTTTCCTATGTCCTAATTCCCCTTTTCTTTTATTTAAGTGTAGAAATCAGTTGTGTCCTAATTGTATATCCTAAGTTATTTTGTCATCTAGAGTTTACTTATTTAATTTATTGTGTACTAAAATTTTTCTTGCCTATGCCGCTTAGCGCAGTACAATGATTTAATCGATTCTATTCGGTACATTCTAACTAAATCACCATAATTTCCTTTGTTTTCTTTTCCTAAAGGCTTGGCGGTGCGGGGCGTAACATTCTTCACCCTTACAAAAAGTTTAGTCCTCAAAACTTGTGAGTGGAGTCGTAATCATCCGCTTAGTGTAGCTCTACTAAATCCTTTCCTTAGTATATGTCACTAATATTATTGACAACCTAGTAAACCAAATGTAAGCACGGGCTTTTTCTAAAATCATAGTTTAAGTTGCTATAATTTGGAATACAGTCTTATTTAGTTACAAAATATCCATTCTATTTTTGTAACATCAAACTATAGGAGTATATACTTGTTTGCAAAATAAATCAATCAATCATACCCAGTATATCCCAACGGCAGTAAAAGCTATCGCTAGGGTCTGGAGAGGGTCAGCGCCAGACAAACAATACCTCTATCCCAATGGATAGAGAGTTTGCTTGCAGTGAGACCTCCGACTCTATATGTACCTGAATAAATGACACTTGTTTGCAAAATATAAGGTTAAAATCTTTTTAAAATATTTGAAACATGATAATCGCAATTAAATAATTTGAAACAATTTGAACATGTATCTTTTCTTTTCCAAATCAAATCATACATTTTGAAAATTACTTTTTGATCGGGTATTCGGGATAATACCTTCAACTTAGATTGCTAAAATCTAACAAAGTACCCCAAAATTAAACACTTGGGAGGTTCTTGTTCCTCTTATGCACGACTTGAATACGAAGAAGGACTTTCCTTTAACTCAAATACAGCTCCACAATCAGATTTAGATGATTGCACAACAAGCTTCAAGCTCACCTTGCTCACTGTTTAGCCGTATATATGTTTGAACAACTCACAAATGATTTCAACTCATCCTAAGCAAGGATTAACCCTCTTAGGTGATATCCCTCCCAAGTATATTGAGTATACAATCAAGATTGTTCAGTTCTTGAAGGGAATCTAACCTAGATTCAAAGGAAAAACAAGAACAAAGCATGAAAGCTTAACATGAAAAATCTGTTTTCAAATTCTGTTTGTACAATGAGTTTTTCATCCTTTAAATAGAAGAACAACTAGTCTAATGCAAGAATACAATGATAGACAAGTGCCCTGGTCATGAGACCTTTGTTTCCCACGTTTTTAGGCAAGGTAAAATGGTCAAAAAGCATGGTCTTCAAAAGGTAGACAAAAATCCTGAATTTCTGGCTGAAATCACTCCTTTCGGTGGACTGATCATTAGACACTTCTAGAAACCGAATGTGCTCCTGAGACCCTCTTAAATTTTGTAGTACACGAGCTAAACTTGAATTTGGGCTTTTCAATCACCCAATTTGGAGCTCGGACTAAGGAGATATGATTTGTTGAAGTTTCAGCTACTTCCAGGTGGTCGCCTTCGACGCGGACCCAACAACTTCAATTTCATGGCATTTTTTGAGCTTGATAATGATGGAATCTGAGAAAGTGTAAAACACGAAAGTTTTAGATTAATGTCTTATGTTTCAGCTTCAACTAGAATCAAGGGAATCCAAGCTGTGGTTGATGAGATATGGCTGAATTATGGACACTGCTCCATCTTGGTCATGTCCATCTATTTCAGCTTTGTGTTTGCTTTAAGTCATGGCTTCATTATTGCTTCCATTGACCTTAAATCAGTTCAAACATACACCAAAAAACATATACAACATACTAGGACATGTCTAGATTAGTTTACAAAAACTTATGAAGGAAAGAAAGGTAAGCACTCAACAATATGAACAATACACACAAGATTATCTAATATATTACAACATGGTTCAAAACTAAATTAAAGCTTGTAGCAAATGGACCCAATGAAGACTATCTTGACTTTGTTCATCCTCAACATGCTTGTAAAGAAAGGTTCCCACTTCATGCATCAATTTCTTAGCCATGCTCCTTGTTATAGGACCTTTGTCTTGCATTGGTGTATCTCCCACTGTGGTTAGTTCTTCTTGGCTTGGCTGGGGCTCATCATTCCCCCGTCTTGAAAAGGATTCGACCTCGAATCTGGATCAACACTAAATGGAGTAAGGTCAGCAACATTAAAAGTTTTAGAGACAGAACCATACCTTTCTTCAAGGATGTCAAGGACGTATGCATTATCTCCAAGTCTTTAGAAAACTTTGAACGGTCCATCGCCTCTTGGCATCAATTTTTTGATTCCCTTTCCTTAGGAAATCTTTCCTTCCTCAAGTGTAACCAAACTAGATCTCCGGTTCAAAAATAACAGCCTTACGGTTCTTGTTAGCTCTTTTGGCATACACTTTGTTTTTAGCTTCAAGTTGTGACTTAACCATTTTATGTAAATCTTTGACCATTTTAGCTTTACATTCTCCATCAAGACTAACACGTTCATGAATAGGAATAGGGACTAAGTCAAGTGGAGATAAAGGGTTAAAGCCAAAAAAAACTTCAAAAGGAGAATGCAAAGTACCACTGTGAACATTTCTATTGTATGCAAACTCGATGAAAGCTAAACAATCTTCCCAATTCTTTAAGTTCTTCTGAATTATGACACGCAACAATTGCGACAAAGTTCTATTGACTACTTTTGTTTGTCCATCAGTTTGTGGGTGAGCAGTTGTTGAGAAAAGAAGTTTAGTACCGAGTCTACTCCACAGAACACGCTAGAAGTGGCTTAGAAACTTTGTATCTCTATCGCTTACAATGGCAGGGGCATGCCATACAATCTTACAATTTCCTTAAAGAATAGGTCAGAAACATGTGTGGCATCATCTACCTTCTTGCATGCAATAAAATGTGCCATCTTAGAAAATCTATCAACAACAACAAAGATGCTATCCTTACCCGTTTTGGACCTAGGCAATCCTAACACAAAGTCCATTGAAATATCAGTCCAAGGTGAATTTGGAACAGGTAAAGGAGTGTACAATCCCTGAGGTTGTGTTCTAGATTTAGCTTGCTTGCATGTAATACAACTAGCACATACCCTTTCAACATGCACACATATGCGTGGCCAGAAGAAATGCTCCTTAAGCATCTCTAACGTCTTGAATGAGCCAAAATGACCCGTCAAGCCGCCTCAATGAGCTTCCTTGATCAGAAGTTCCCTCATTGATCTCATTGGTATACATAACTTATGTTCCTTAAACAAGAATCTTTCATGTAGATAAAACTTACCAAAAGAGGAATCAAGACATGCCTCATAAATGGAACTAAAGTCATGATCAGAGACATACAAGTCTTTGATAGTTTCAAAACCAAACATGCTACAAGTCAATGTAGTAATCAAAGTATATCGACGAGATAGAGCATCAGCAACATTGTTGTCTTTTCCTTGCTTATACTTGATTACATATGGAAATTGTTCAATGTATTCAACCCACTTTGCATGCCTTTTATTCAGTTTACCTTGGCCCTTAAGGTACTTAAGGCTTTCATGATCAGTGTGGATCACAAACTCCTTAGGCTGTAAGTAATGTTGCCAAGTTTGTAAAGATCTGACTAAGGCAAAAAGTTCCTTGTCATAGGTTGAATAGTTCAAGGCTGCTCTTTTTAACTTCTCACTGAAATAAGCTATTGGTTTCTTACCTTGATTTAATACAGCTCCAATGCCAACCACGTTGGCATCACACTCAACTTCAAATGTGTCTTCAAAGTTCGGCAAATTTAGGATAGGTCCTGAGGTTAGACGTTTCTTAAGTCATCAAAGGCTTGTTGTTGTGAGATTCCCCATTGAAAACTTACATCCTTCTTAACCAGCTCACTTAAGCGTGCAGCAATGGTAGAGAAATCTTTGACAAAACGTCTGTAAAAGCTTGCTAGTCCATGAAAACTACTAATGTCTCCTGCAGACTTAGGTGTTGGCCACTCAGTGATGGACTTGACCTTCTCTTGGTCCATCTCAATACCTTCAGCACTGATCACAAAACCTAGGAACACGACTTTCTCTAAGCAGAATGAACATTTCTTAAAATTGGCATATAGTTGTTCTTTTTGCAAAGTTTCAAACACAACTCTCAAATGGATAAGGTGTTCACTGACGGATTTGGAGTAGATAAGGATGTCATCAAAGTATACTACCACAAATTTTCCAATGAACCTCCTCGAGACCTCATTCATCAACCTCATAAAGGTACTAGGGGCGTTAGTTAGGCCAAAGGGCATGACTAACCACTCATAAAATCCAAACTTAGTCTTGAAGGCCGTTTTCCATTCATCTCCTTCTCTAATTCTCACTTGGAAGTATCCTTGTTTAAGATCTACTTTGGTAAAGTATCTTGACCCATGTAACATATCCAGCATATCATCCAACCAAGGAATAGGGTATCTATACTTCACAGTAATCTTATTGATTGCTCTACAATCTGTACACATCCTCCAAGTTCCATCTTTCTTAGGGACAACTATCACAGGTACGGCACAAGGGCTCATACTTTCGCTCACCTTACGTTGCTCTATGAGTTCTTCAACTTGCCTTTGGATCTCCTTAGTTTCCTCTGGATTGGCTCTATAAGCAGGCCTGTTGGGTAGGACAGCTCCTGGAATGAAATCTATTGATGCTCAATGCCTCTTAGAGGTGGTAAACCTTTGGGATCTCCTTCTGGGAACAACTTTGAAAACTCTTGCAGTAAGGATGTGACTTCATTGGGTAAAGAAGAAGGCAAATCAGATAAGGAAAATAAGGTTTCTTTGTAAAGTAGGATGTAAACAGTTTTGTGGGAATTGATTGAGTGGAACACCTCATTTTGTGATGCAAAGAAAGCATTCTTCTTCTTATCTTTATTTTCCTCAGAAGTGACAATTTCTTTACCCTTTGATTCGGTTTTGTCAAAACGAATGTTTTTAAGGAAGATCCTTTCCAATTCCTTTTCTTTTGGATCATTTCGACTTTTGACCATTCTCTTCTGATCATCAAACACCTTTTGTGTGGGTAACGCGTGTAGCTTAAACAGTGTGTTGTGGTGCCTAAAGGGATACCTATTTAAGTAGCCATCATATGTCACTTTGTTATCAAATTGCCATGGCCTACCTTACAAGATATGACTTGAATGCATAGGTGCTACATCACATAAGATTTCATCAGAATACCCACCAATTGACAAAGGAATCAAGACTTGTTTATTAACCTCAACTTCTCCACAATCATTAAGCCAGGTAAGTCTATAAAGATGTGGGTGGTTGATTAAGGAAGGGTAAGTCAAGTTTCCTAACAATTTCAATGCTTGCAACATTCGTACATGAACCAGAATCAATGATGAGTACACACCTTGCCTCTAACCATGCAATGGATGTGAAAAATGTTTTCTCTTTGTAAGTCTTGTTCTTCTGTTTTGACTTGAACATTTAAAGCACGTCTTACAACTAAGAACTCTTTGCTTTCACTAAGGAATGTGACAAATTAAAGTTTATGAGAATAAACTCACCATACGGAAATCGGAGTCATCTAAACAAGGTAAAGCTATTGTTTTTAAATCAAATGAATACGTCTCCCCTCCCTCCGATCACGTAGATGATAGTGATTCTGAAACGGATAACGATGACTTAATTCTATTGGCTAAAGGCTTAAGGAAATTTATGAGAAGGTCATTTAGAAACAAAAATAAGGGTACTACAACCAAGAGAAATAAAAACAAGTCAAATGATAAAGACGTTAATTGTTATGAATGTGGCAAACTCGGACACTTATCATATGACTGCCCAAATAAAGAAAAGCAAAATACTAAATACCCTGACAAGGAGCGGAACAAAAATAGACTCGTCTCAGAACCCAAACAAAGGAAGCGTGCTCTAAAGGCCTCCACCTGGAGTGATTCATCATATTCTGAAACTGAGACCGAAAAGGAGACCGCACAAGTGTGCTTTGCATCCAAAGCATCTAATGAGGTATCATCTGATTCTGACTCTGACTCTGAACCTTCTTATGATGATCTTTTTAGTCAGTATCTAGAATTGCATAAATTCACCAAGACTCTCGCTAAAGAAAAGAAACGATTAATTGAAGACAAGAAACTGTTAGAATCTTCTAACAAGAATCTTGTCGCTCAATTAAGCGATTCAAAGAAAGAGTCATCATGCGTCATTACTGCATTAAAGACAGAGATTTCATCATTAACCACTCAAAATAATGAAATGAAATCTGAGATGATATTTGTGAGGTCACACAAATCTAAAAACACAATTGGATAAGAGTGATACTCCACAAACGACTCATAAACTATGTAAGATACAAGTGCAAGCAAACCAAGTGCAATGATCATACATAATTTAAGTCTTACATGCTTAGGGTGAGCAATCAATTGAATGATGACAAATAACGACACATCATAGCACATACCTACATGAACACTCAACAAGATGCACCTCTTCCTAATGTGTTTATGATGTACTAACATGGTAGGTAGAAGACTCCTCACATAAGATTTGTCATGTAAAACATAAGGAATAAACAACGTACCTTGTACGCTCCTTAGAACTTCCAAATCAGATGTAGTTGAGCTATCATGCTCAATAAAGCACAAATCAGCACTAACATGTAGATTATCATCCTCAAATTCAGTTTGCAACGTAACCTCAAGTGGAATTTCAGATTCATATGCATGCAAATTAGAAGTCTCAGTACTATCATATGGGATGACACTATCAAGACACTCAAACAAAGGGTCGTTATGGACAACCCATTCATGCTTCTCAACATTATCATGTTTGTCACCTAAAACATCATTATTCTCACTTGAAATGTCACTCCAATCATCTTGTAAATCATAATGCAAATCAAGCAAATCACGTGAATCATGCGAAGTACTAATAACTTAAGATTCAAGCTCACCATTTTCAGCAAGCAAGTCAGTCTCATGAACATGATAAATATCAACAAGTTTCCTAAGACCCTGCAATTTAATAAGGATGTCTATTCTGCGCACCTTTTGTTCTTCTACTTCTGTAAGGATCTTAAAGTTACGTTCTTTTTGAGCGATAAGTCTCTTACGAATGTCAGAATTACGTTCTAAGAACTTCACATAGTCATGTTCAACTTCAACGTCATCATGGAAACAAACACGCAATTTCTTGTCAAGTTCACACACTTTAGAGTGCAAAACAACATCATTACTGGAATCAGATTCGGACAAAGAACATTTAGATGATTTAGGATCATGCAATTTAAGAAGCTTATCATGTAAGTCATGTTCATTTGGCACATCAACTTTATCATCATGAACAACATGTGTATCAATTGAAATTTCAGCATCATCATCATAAGAATCAGGCGCAGTATCATCACTGAAATTATCTAATTTCGGATATGCAGCCAAAGCTTTACACACGACAAGAAATTCCTTAGTATCATATTCATCTAGTGCACCTAGATTCTCTTCAAGTTCAGTTTCATTATCATGCTCAGATTCATTTTCATGCTCAGACTCAGTCACATATTCATTAGTTTCCTCAATTAACATGACTCGTTTAGCATTAGGACACCCTTTTCCTATGTGACCACGACCTTGACATTTATAGCATTTAATGTCTCTAAACCTGTTCGAGAGATCAGAAGAATTCCCCATAGGAGCCTTTTGTTGGGCTCGGTCACTCGCTTTTGTGTGCCCTGCACACGGTTGTCAAACTTTTGTGTTGCGTTTTGATCACGTGTTTGGCCTTCTGTAGGCCATGAGCTTCCTGTTCCTGAAGGCTTGCTTGAAAACCTTTGATGAAATAAAATTCTTGATATTTTCTTCACTTGTTGTGAGACTTTGTTTTCTTGGTTTTGCATTAAAAACCTAAGTTAAGATCTTTCAAAGTTGAGCATTTTGAAGGTGTTGCCATTGCTTAAAGGTGTCGTCCAGGAGGGCCGTATTGGTTTGCCTGATCAACGACCATCTTGAAGTGTTGGTCTTGCTCATTACTCCTCACGTTTTTATCACTACGGAAGCAAGGATTCCTTGTGCCTAACCCTTTGTGAAGGACGTTTGGAAGGTAGAATTGTTGGAGCCCACACCTTACACGCATCAAATTGGTATCAGAGAGTCAGGTTACTCTATTCCACCATCTATCATTTCTTTTTCGTTTGAGTCTAGTCATTTCAATTTTAGTTGAGTCCTTCTACCCTCACTCTACACGCCATTGTCTTGCATTTCATACAAAAAAAAACGTCCAAAACAAACATTGCTTTGAGTCCTTGCATATTGCTGCATTTGTTTTGCTTTTCATCATTCAAGTATCATCTCTTTTATTCCCTTTTCGCATCACATTCTGATTTTGAGTCGTTCAAACTTGAACAAATTAGGGTTCGTTGCATTTTAGGTTACATTCAGCCTTCTTTTAAATATTCCAACCATCAGCCTATAAAGTTACCTCGGTTTCAAATCATCTTGTTGCTACCGAAGCTTTTAGTTGGTGATGATTGTATGCATCTTGTGATTCGCAATGTGATTGATTTCATGCTTTAATCAAGTAGTCCTACGTGTACTTGTCTTCATAAGCCATTTTCAACATCAATCACACCCTCAAATCACTCAAAACCCCACGCCCAACCAGCCACACCCCAACCCAACCCTAAAACTCACCAACCTGATCCCAAACAACCCTATTTACACCCCAACAAAAAGCCCCAAACCCATTTTATCAAACACAATCAGAATCTAAAGACCCCAATTCATTCAAATAAACCATAACCCTAGAATTTGAATTTTGTTCAAATTCTGTCCTAAACCAACCAATATCCAAATTGACCACACCAATCATCAATTACTAACCCAAATAGTCTATTTACCACGCCCATTCTGTTCCCAAAATCCCATTCCGCAAATCCCCAAAACGTTAAAAAAACCCTAAATCAAAAACCCTAACCCTAACCCATTCGGCCTTATCCCAACTTCCCTCACTTTCCAAGGTTATTTTGTTGCAAGTCCAAGTTACAAATTGCATTTTAAAATACATTGCACTATTCTGTCCAAAAACGCATGTGCTAAGTGCAAAACGCGTGAAATTTCAATTCTGCCCTTAGTCAAAAAAACAAAGGGAATCTGAACCTTGCTCAATTGAAATAGCAAGGAAGAAAAAAAAATAAAAGAAAAAAAGAAAAGAAAAAGGGCAAAACATTTGTGCATTGCATGGAAAATTTTTGGTACGATTTGCAAACCTTGGATACCATATTTCCTTTAACCCCACATTCGAATTTCAACCATCTTTTGAATCCAATCCCAGCCATCTTATCATCATCAAATCAGGTTTTTCTACACCTCATTTCCTCAAGGGACACGGCTGGATTGGTGGAAAAAGATATACAAGAGCCAAGTTCAAAACAAGCTCAAATTCAAACTCAACTTGAATTCAAATTCAACCAACTTTTGAATTCAACTTCAGGCCTCATCCTACTCATCAAATCAGCTCCTCCAAGCGATTAGTGGACTCTCATACACGGCTAAATGGATAGAATAACATCTTGCAAGTATTTCAAGTTTTAGCTAGAATTATCTTAGTTTTGAAATTCAAGCAAATTTCAAGTTTAAACATTTGTTAGATAGCTTTATTTGAATTGTTTCTAAGCTGAAGGGGGGACGAAATTTAGGCTATAAATAAGCCCCTTGGGGCGTGTAAACAAGACAACTTTTGATGAATAAGAATTCTTGATATTTCTTTCACTTTGTGTGAGACTTTGTTTTCTTGGTTTTGCATTAAAAACCTAGGTTAAGATCCTTCAAAGTTGAGCATTTTGAAGGTGTTTCCATTGCTTAAAGGTGCCGTCCAGGATGGCCGTATTGGTTTGCCTGATCAACGACCATCTTGAAGTGTTGGTCTTGATCATTCTAAATCCACACGTTTTCATGTACCTTGCAAAAACCATGAGAATTTTGTCCTTACCCTACCTATCCCGCACCCTATACTGAACCTCATATACTGATTACACACTTGAATGTTTGCTTATTGCATGTTTTGAGCCATATAATAATGAGGATCGGGGATCCCATCAAGAGTTCATGGGTCCTATGACAAGAAGGAGAGCTAGAGAACTTGGACATCAAGTAGGAACCTTCTTGTACAAGCATGTTCAAGACAAACCAAAGGCTCATTGGGTTCACCTCATTGAACCCATATTGTGAACATGTTCCCCGTTTTTCTACACCTCATTTCCTCAAGGGACACGGCTGGATTGGCGGAAAAAGATATGCAAGAGCCAAGTTCAAAACAAGCTCAAATTCAAACTCAACTTGAATTCAAATTCAACCAACTTTTGAATTCAATTTCAGGCCTCATCCTACTCATCAAATCAGCTCCTCCAAACGATTAGTGGACTAGAATACACGGCTGAATGGATAGAATAACATCTTGCAAGTATTTCAAGTTTTAGCTAGAATTATCTTAGTTTTGAAATTCAAGCAAATTTCAAGTGTAAACATTTGTTAGATAGCTTTATTTGAATTGTTTCTAGGCTGAAGGGGGGACGAAATTTAGGCTATAAATAAGCCCCTTGGGGCGTGTAAAGAAGACACCTTTTGATGAATAAGAATTCTTGATATTTCTTTCACTTTGTGTGAGACTTTGTTTTCTTGGTTTTGCATTAAAAACCTAAGTTAAGATCCTTCAAAGTTGAGCATTTTGAAGGTGTTGCCATTGCTAAAAGGTGCCGTCCAGGAGGGCCGTATTGGTTTGCCTGATTAACGACCATCTTGAAGTGTTGGTCTTGCTCATTCTTAATCCACACGTTTTTAATCACTAAGGAAGCAAGGGGAAGTCTTCTTCCTTGTGCCTAACCCTTTGTGAAGGACGTTTGGAAGGTGGAATCGTTGGAGCCCACTAGTTGAACGCATCAATTGGTATCAGAGCCAGGTTACTCTATTCCACCATGTATCATTTCCTTTTTGTTTGAGTCTAGTCATTTCAATTTCAGTTGAGTCCTTCTTCTACCCCTCACTCTACACACCATTGTCTTGCATTTCATACAAAAAAACGTCCAACTCATTTGCTTTGAGTCCTTGCATATTGCTGCATTTTGCTTTTCATCATTCAAGAGTCATTTCCTTTATTTCCTTTTCGCATCACAATCTGATTTTGAGCCGTTCAAGTTTGAACAAATTAGGGTTTGTTGCATTTTAGGTTACATTCAGCCTTCTTTTAAATATTCCAACCGTCAGCCTATAAAGCTACCTCGGTTTCAAATCATCTTGTTGCCACCGAAGCTTTTAGTTGGTGATGATTGTATGCATCTTGTGATTCGTATTGTGATTGATTTCATGCTTTAATCAAGTAGTCCTACGTGTGCTTGTCTTCATAACCCATTCTCAACATCAATCACACCCACAAATCACCCAACACCCCACGCCAACCAGCCCCGCCCCAACCCAACCCTAAAACTCACCAACCTGATCCCAAACAACCCTATTTACACCCCCAACAAAAGCCCCAACCCCATTTTACCAAACAAAATCAGAATCTAAAGACCCCAATTTAGTCAAATAAACCCTAACCCTAGAATTTGAATTTTGTTCAAATTCTGTCCTAAACCAACCAATATCCAAATTGACCACACCAATCATCAATTACCAACCCAAATAGTCCATTTACCACGCCCATTCCGTTCCCAAAACCCCATTCCGCAAATCCCCAAAACGTTCAAAAAAACCCTAACTCAAAAACCCTAACCCATTCGGCCTTACCCCAACTTCCTTCACTTTTCCAAGGTTATTTTTGTTGCAAGTCCAAGTTACAATTTGCATTTTAAACACATTGCACTATTCTGTCCAAAAGCGCAAGTGCTAAGTGCAAAACGCGTGAAATTTCAATTCTGCCCTTAGTCAAAAAAAAGAATCTGAACCTTGCTCAATTGAAATAGCAAGGAAGAAAAAGAAAAACAAAAGAACAAGAGAAAGAAAAGGGCAAAACGTTTGTGCATTGCGTGAAAAATTTTTGGTACGATTTGCAAACCTTGGATATCATATTTCCTTTAACCCCACATTGTCATCCCCTATATACCTTATTCTCCATCTCCTGATCTTCTTGAACCAATCACACATTTGGTTGCTCGATTGTTGCATGACTTAAACCATTTTGTGGATAGTAAGTGCATAGAATCAAAATTAACTAAAGATTGCCCACGGCAACCCTTAGTTTATCTTTGGTTCAGCCTTATACATCAACTTTGGTTGCTTATTTTCTTTGAATCTTAGTAGAAAGTTCAAGTTTGTATCCATTTCAATTGATTCTACTTTGATACTAATTGGTGCAACTTGAAAGCAAAAAGGAAGAAACAAGCGGAGAACATTGTGATTTGAAGAAGCATTGGCAATACACTTCCTTATTGATCACTTTGAGACTTCTTAACTTCAGGTTATCCAAGAACCAAAGTGGTAAGAGAGTTGAAAGAATAGAAAGCGGAGTGTTCACAACTTATTTTTTTTACTAATCCCTTAACGTTTGTTTGTCTTTGTGTTAGTTTGCTTCTTTCTTTTTCCCTTTGTTTTTGTTCAATTCCTTAGGTACAACGGAGAGCAGCAATCATTCCGCGTCTAGCAAGTCAAAAGAGGCCGAAACTATTGACAACACGCAACAACAAATGCTGGAGATGCTTAAGAAACTCATGCAAGACAATGAGGTAATTAAGCATCGCTTGGAAGACGTGGAGCTAAGCTACAAAATGAGTGATGGCCAAGGAACAAGCAGGTCCGTTCCCCTACCACAACCGAGGCGCCATCCCACAGAAGAAGTTGAGGATGACAACCTTAGACCACCACACACCGAAGCAAGAAGGTTTGTTCCTCCTACACAACCAAGAAGGTACGTCCCACGAAGGTACAACGATGATTACATTCCATATGACCATGATGAGTATGACTTTGATGACCACCCTCCCTGTGGTTACCAAAGACGCCAAAATCCCCTTTTCCCGCAAGATGGCAATTTTCTCAAAACCAAAATAAATATTCCCATGTTTTATGGTAAAAGTAATGCGGAGGAATATTTAGAATGGGAAACGAAAGTGGATTTAATCTTTTCTTGTACCATTTATAGTGAATTACAGAAAGTGAGGTACGCTTCTATTGAGTTTTCTGGTTATGCACTTAATTGGTGGACAAATTTGTGTCGAAATAGAACTAAGACAAGACAACCTCCAATTGCTACTTGGGAAGAAATGAAGTTTGAAATGCGACAATGTTTTATTCCAAACAATTATGAGAGTTCTGTTTTCACGAGTTTGCATAATTTACGAAAAGGTTCCAAAAGTGTAGACGAGTATTATAAAGAGTTGGAAATTTTGTTGGAAAGGTCTAACTTGCAGGAACCTGAAGAAGCCACCAAGGCTCGATTCTTACATGGTTTAAACAAGGACATCGCGCAAAGGGTTGACCTTCAACCTTACCTCGACCTAACGACCATGGTCCACATGGCTGAGAAAATTGAACAACAACTAAAGGTACGTAGTTCCTCTAATTTCAATTCCACTTATCGTACTAACCAATCTTCATCAAGGTTTTCAAGCAAGTCTTCAGGAACAGGAAGCTCATGGCGTACAGAAGACCAAACACGTAATCAAAATGTAACACAAAAGTTTGACAACCGTGTGCAGGGCACACAAACGCGAGATGACGGAGCCCAACAAAAGGCTCCTACAGGGAATTCTTCTGATCTCTCGAACAGGTTTAGAGACATTAAATGCTATATATGTCAAGGTCGTGGTCACATAGGAAAAGAGTGTCCTAATGCTAAACGAGTCATGTTAATTGAGGAAACTAATGAATATGTGACTGAGTCTGAGCATGAAAATGAATGTGAGCATGATAATGAAACTGAACTTGAAGAGGATCTAGGTGCACTAGATGAATATGACACTAAGGAATTTCTTGTTGTGCGTAAAGCTTTGACTGCATATCCGAAATTAGATAATTTTAGTGATGATACTGTGCATGATTCTTATGATGATGATGATCTTTAGAACTATGATTTCATTTGCTGTCTTTTCTTACCGGCCCAGGAGTGCTGGTCGTAACATATAATATTGTAAATACAAAAACAACTTTATTGGTTCTTGGATACCCCACTTGGCTGAAATACATATTGGCCATACCACAAATGTTTCTTCACTTTAAACATCATTATATACATGTATAGTGATTGTACCATTTAGCACTTTTAACATGTGATGCACATAAAAGTATATCTTGGATTTAGTGACATATGACACATATCATGCTTGTCTTATGCATTTTCTTCATGGTCATGGATTATGTCATTTGACTCCAACACTTTTAAACACATGCATGTTAATTTCCATCATAGAAATGAATATTAAGAGACGTGATCATGATGAACTCTACATGCAAATACATATGAGGCTTGAAACCATGAAAATACACATCCTTAGGCCATGATTACCAAGAATACGCATCAAAATGATGGTGATGAAACATGCCTAAAGTGGCGCCCCAAAACAGCCCACTTAAGGATGTTTTTTAATGGAAATGACATGATGATCATCAAAGAAACAATCCTTTGTGGCCAAACAATATAACATAAATTATTATGCACTACAATCATGCTAAATCATGAACATCAACATGCATAAACTCTAAAAACCATGGAGAAATACATTTGTGATGATCATCCTGAAAGCATACAAGAAAATGAAGAAAAGTGTGGTTCTTAGTACACTTTTTCAAGAAAGTGTAATATGCAACCAGCACTTTTTTAGGAAATGAGACATGCATGCCTAATCTTCTATTACATGTGACATGCATACACATATGAGGCCTAAACATATCATAAACTTCACATGCATGACACTTTTACATATCATCTTAATCTTAAGCGTACCTACATTCAAGAATCACACACAAGCCTTCACATAAGAGGCATGCAAGAACACTTTTTACATGTTCATAGTGGAAAAATCATTTCAACATATGCATGCATGATCCAAGTTTATAAATGAACATAGATGATAGATTTTTCAACATGCATGAATAAAGCAAGAAGAATACTTGTCTTTTCCTTGGACTTTAGACTTTAGAATGGAAAATTTTCTTCTTATCCTCTACCCTTAGTACACATGGCCTAAGGAAAAGAAATGGGTTAGATTGAAGGATGAATGCTCTAAGATTTCTATGTCAAAATTAAGAAAAATCTCATCTTAGAAGGTTCTTATGTTTACCTCTTCTTTCAACTTAAGAACTCCTTCTTCCTTCTTGTTTGAATCTACGGTCTATAGGGTAAAATGAAGAGAAGATGAAGACATTTAGATGACAAATAGAAGATAATATAACTAGGATAGGTGGTGTAGGTTCTTACCTTAGAAAATCCTACACTTGAAAGTCTTCTTCTTCACTTAAAGTTGAAGAATTTTTCTTCTTCTTTCTTTTACTAAGCCACAGTTTTGGAGGGGTTGTGAGGGAGAGAAAACTTTGTTTTAAGTGAGAGAATGAGGTTGGAGAGATGGGAGAGTATCATCTTGAAGAAGACTTGATGAAATGAGGAGTGAGATGAATAAATGAAATTGTATTGCTTTTCTTTGGGTGATGGCCGAAATTTGAGTAGTGGGAAGAAAAAATATTAATCATGATGTTTGAGGTTAGGAAGAGGGAGATGTAAGGGTGTAAGACATGCATAAGAGATTAGTGGATGGAGAAATGAGCTTGTAAGAAACTTTCTTGCCTTTCTTACAAGATGCTTGATGGTGAGAATTAGAAAGGGTTATTTTTGAATGTTGGAAGGAAAGTGGGAATATTGTAAAAATGCATGAATGGTGAATGGCGGGGGGAAATTATGTGTAAGAAAAGAATAAGATGGTGGAGTAAAATTTAAGACAATTTCTTGTCTTGCTTGTGGGGTGGGTGGGGGGTGAAGTGGGAGCATTTTGGAAGAATATGAGAATTAGTGGAAAGAAAGTGGGTAGAATTTGTCCACTTATAAATTTTCCAAATTATACACGAAAACTAATTAATAATAGAAGAAGAATATAAAATATTCTTCTTCTTGTGTAAGGTAGGGGCGGTCAAGAGGGTATGGGTGGTTAGATAGTACAAAATTTGGCTACATTATTTTTCATATGTCCTACTTCTCTTTTTCTTTTATTTAAGTATAGAAATTAGTTGTGTCCTAATTTTATGTCCATTTAGTTATTTCTCCTAAGTTACTTTGTCATCTAAGGTTTACTTATTTAATTTAGTGTACTAAAATGTTTCTCACCTGTAATGCTTAGCACGGCACAACGATTTAATCAATTATATTCGGTAAATTCTAACTAAATTACCATAATTTCCTTTGTTTCTTTTCCTAAGGACTCGGGAGGAGCGAGTCGTAACATTTTATGAAAACGGTTTCAATCAAATGCATTGGAACCTTTGTGTTCTTGCTTTTCCTTTGAATCTAGGTTAGATTCCCTTCAAGGTTTGAACACCCTAGATTGTATTATCTTTATACTTGGGAAGAAAAAACGTCCAAGAGGGTTGTTCCTTGCTTCTTGATTGGTAAACGTTAGAACTCACTTGTGGAGAAGTTCACTTGAATTTAGACTAGGTTTCATTCAGGACTTGAGTTATCTTGAATGTATATTCCTTATACTTGGGAGAGACAATGTCTAAGAGGGTTAATTCTTGCTTAGAAACATTTGAACTCGTTTTTGGGAAGGCTCATTAAACTTCAAGGCAAATATGTCCAGCTTGAGCAAGATGGATTCAATTCCATTGTGCAATCATCCAAGCTGGTTAGAACTTGTGTTTGAGTTAAAGGATGGACCAATCTTCGTGTGCAATTCGTGTGTCAGATGCATACGCCATTTAAGCTCATCAAGTTCTTTTTTAAACCACTTCATTTCCCACATGGTACTACTCAAGTCCTAGTCATCCATGAGTGTTGAGTTATCCATGCTGAAACATAACACAACAAATGAAGAGAAAGAAAAATAACACAAAGATCATACAAATATTCGACGTTAGTGTAAATCAAGTGTATAGCTCTTGTTTCTCTCTCTTTTCTCTCAGTTTTTTTCTCACAATCACACTTCGTCTCTCGGCCCAATCAAAGGTTAGAAGCACTAAAGCAAGCAACACTTCTTGTAGGTAATGCCAAGACACCAAAACAATCCAAAAACAATTTTTTTTGCACTTATTTTCAAACTCCTCTAGTCTCGGTTTTATGATCCACTTGCACCAACTTTTTCCAACTTAAACCCTTCACATAATGCTCCTTTAAATTGCCAAAAATTTTCCCAAATCAGCCTTAAAAGTGCCAAAACAATCCACTTCAAATGAAACATAAAAACAGTCCCAAAAAATTTCTCAAACGACTTCAATCAACTGCAATCTTTTACCAACTACAAAGCAACACAAGGAAGAACAAATTTGGACACAACTCTAAGATTCAAAGTTATGAGAAAACAAAATTGATGATAGGGGTTGAGACAAAGAGAAACTAAGGATTTTCTTGGGCAATCTTTAGTTAATCTTAGACTTCGTCTACTTAATTCACTTAATGTCTAATCAAGTTTTTAATTCAATTGTGTTCAAGCTTGATGGTATGTGTTTAAGTCTAATTGAGGCCAATGTAGGGGTTGTCTGAGGTGTGTAGGCGATGGCTTTCAATTCAAGAACCAAGATGAGCACAAGTTTTGAAGCTTTGTTCACTTTGCCTTCCTTGCCCTTCTTGAAAACTTTGCTGCCTCTTTTTTTGACTAAGGGTAGGATAGTGATTTTACACTACCTAGGGTATTTCTTTCAACCCTTATGCTTAGGCAGCCTACAACTAGCATTTTCTTGTGCTTCCTTGAATTCTTCTTGGTTTGGTTCTTAGATTTGCTTCAAATGTGATTGAAGGCCGTATGGGGTAGGTTTTCAAATTAGGGTTTTCTCTTGTTGTAGGTGTTGGTATGGCTAGAATTTATTAGGGTATCGGGGTTGATGGCCGTGTGTCATACCCCGTAACTTTTAAGCACGACTTTCAATACTTAAAGGTCAACCTTAGACACAATTTAATTAATGGTATAGGTTAGGAAGCTGAGTTAAATAAAATATAGGAAAAGAAAATAAAGGGTTAAAAGTGAGAATTAAGGAAATTAGGCGAAATTACCAAAATGCCCTCCCCACTTAAATGATGGGGGAGTTACACATTTAGTATAACTCCCCAAAGAGAGGGGAAAATCGGTGGTTACCAGCAGAAAGAGGAGAAGAAAACGCCTAGAGGAGAAGAGAAGGAGAAGAGAGGAAGAAGAAAAAGAGGAAGAAGAACTTGCAGTCAACCTAGGTGCAATCCTTACCGAAATTCTGCAGTAGATTCGTAAGCCTAACTAGAAACAAAGGCAAGTAATCTTTCTATACACTTTATGCAAATTTTGATATCTTAGGCCCTATGTTCTTATAAAGAGAAAACTCGGATCACACATTAGTAATTTCGATTTGTTTATGTTAGATGCTTCATTATATGCTATTGTTGTTGTTGATGGTGTAAAGTCATGTTCTTTGGGCCAATTTCTGAAAATGGTTACATTGTGATCTTTGTTGATAAATATGCCCATAAAAGTGTTATTGGTAATGTGTTTATTGTTTGGTATAAGTTCTTGAGTTCATTACGTACATCTTAGGTGTTTTGAGCGTATTTGCAGAAGGTTGAAGGATTAAAGATGTCATTGTTGTAGACTTGTTGTGTTGGAAAGTTTGAAGAGATATATTGGAGGTTGTGGGTGATAGAAGTCTTAGGATGGACACTACTTTACGTGTTTAAGAATCAACTCATGTTAGTTGTGTGTTAAGTATGATGAATCTAGGTGCTAAGATAGATCTTGAGGTGTAAACATGAAAGGGTTGAAGGAGGAAGGTGATGGGAAGAAGTTACTGCAGAAAAAACTGCAATTCTGAACCGTCAGAACACTTCAAACACCTACATTAGGCGCTTCAAGTCACATTAGGCGCCTAATGTAGGCGTTCAATGTGTCTCAGTGCATCCCCGTACACTTCGAACACCTACATTATGCGCTTCATGTCACATAAGGTGGTTCATGTAGGCGTTCGATGTATATGGCACATCCCCGAACACTTCGAACGCCTAGAATAGGCGCCTCATGTCTACTTTAGACGCCTCATGTGGTGTTCCAAGTATACTGGAAGCCTTTTTGACCCACTAGGCGCCCTATGTATGTGTGACAACTCTATACACTTCCTTTGAACATAAAATGCAAGGGTATTTGAGGTCTAATTGAGGAATAGATGTTAAGTTTGACTAAGTAAGAATAAGATTGAATCCCAAGTGAATTGGTGAGACGAACGGACTTAGAAAGATACAAACATGGAGTGTTTGAGGTGCAAGACCGTATACTTGATATGTAAGATGTGTGTGTGTGTGTTACATGTTTGATACGAAGTTGCATGTGCACCCTGCATCATGACATGAGCACCTGCATTTGACTTGAGAATTGCTTTGCGAAAGAACATGTGTTTACAAGAAAAGATTAAAGTTTCGAAAAGTAAACTATGGCTGTTGGTTGATCGCATGGTATAAAAGTCACGCCTGCAAAGGCAGGGTATAAAAACGTGACATGTGAATCAACAGCAGGGTATAAAGTATTTTATGAGGCCGTGGACCTATCAGCACGGATATATGATATATGTAATGGGGTCGTGGACCTATCAGCACGGATATATGATATATGTAATGGGACCGTGGACCTATCAGCACGGGATATAAAGTTATATGTTATGGGGTCGTGGACCTTTCGGCACGGGGTATAAAGTTCTGTTTGCTGTGGACTGATCACCCACAGGGTATAAAGTTTTGCTACGCGAAGAATATGATATGAAAAGTTATGAAACGTTTTGTGAAATGACACGCATGATATGTTTACGAAAGAAGACATATGCATGGGTGTTGTGTGTGGTTTTAAAGAAGTACATGCATCATGATACACGAAGCATAAGATTTGACATGCAAGAAATGTGACTAGCTTATGTTCTGTTTATGTGGTATGTTATTTTAGTTACACGTTTGTTCTTGTATCCGTGTATCATTTATGTGATTTTTCTGTTTTGAGGAATTGTTGTAAAGATGCTATTTGTTAACCCGAGCACCTTATTTTGGGCAATAACTTATCCACTGGTGACTCGTCGTGTGTGATCCTGTAAGATGTATAGACGGGTTACTTGCTGGCGATATTTTCGCTAAGAACAGATACTCCATTTCCTTTTCAGGTGAGCCAGAATACGAAATGATATTTGTCGAAGACGATGGTGAGTGGGCTCAATGGGATGATGGGCATGGAAGTAGATAGATGCTTGATTACTCTATTTACGTTTGAAAACTCAATGTTTATTATGTTGTACTGGAGGATATGTTAGTCAGTTGATCAAACACTTTTTATTTTCGCTGTATTATTCTGGTTACATTAATGTTGGTGAAGTTTTAAATTTTACGTTTCCGCTGATTTATCTTACTTCATGAATGATGTATGCTTGATCTGCTTTGACACTTCGTAGTCCTCGTAGTAGACTACGGCGGGTGCACTGATTCCGATGACAGTATCGGGCCGGGGCGCTACACCGTGGGGTATGTGGGCCATTACGGTTACGGGTTTTGTTTTATGGTTAGGGTTTTGATAGTTAGGTTTGGTGATACACTACCATGAGGTATCATCATTACACATGTCACATTGTATCGTTAGGTCTTTAGGGCATGCAGTACTTGTATGAGATTACAGGAGTTGTCTTACTTTTGTTTGTACAAGTCTGTGTCTAATCGAGTCTAGCATATATTAGGACATGTTGTACAGGTTTGGTTGGTGCTTGTATAAGCTCATTGTTGGTCGATTGAAGCAAGAATGAGAACGTAGCATGAAGCAGACACAAGGCTGAAATAGAACAACAAGACGTGCAGTGTTTGTATTTTGCATATATCCACAATAAATCTTTTGTTCTTGCTCTTCCAGTACCCACTTATTGGGCATTGGAAGACTATCAGACAGGACCAGGTTTCATATCATATTCGCAAAAAGTGGCCCTTGTTACTCTAAGGTTCGACCACTCCAGCATGCCTCCTGATATCGGTAGGGGGTAACCTTCAGTAGGAAGTAATCGGAAACCTACGAGAACTGGAAATGCTTCTGGCATTAAAGTTCTAAATGCGTATTTGCTGTTGGATATAAAAATGAATTTGTTGCTACCTTGTTTCTACTATACTTATGCAGATAGTCAATTATTTTGACGCAGCTGGTTGAAAAATGTGCTTATTATATATCAGGAGACTCGACATATTGATGGGGACACGTGGCATGAAGATTCGCTTGGAAACTGGAATCAGTTATAGCCAGGAGGGAATGCTGATCATCCATAATCTATATGTTAAACGGACAATTCTGTCTGATGATGTTAATTGGAAGTGTTGTTGGTCGGCGGGTTTCAGTTTTTCTTGCAGGACGAGCAGATCTTGTAATCTGGAAACCTTTGTAGTGTGCCCTTAAAGATGCATGGAAGAACAATGCAATTTAGGGCGCATGTTCAGTGTCCGCCTACTTTTGTAGATCCTTAGAAACTTTGGGATATACAGTAATCTGTTGGAGACAATCAATCATGTACCAAGACGCAGTCGTACAATGTGTGCATATGAAACAGCAAAATAAAATAAATCAAATCCGGAGCGAGTCGAGGACTCTGTCCTTAAGACGTATTGCTCCGGTATACTGTGCCCAACCGGTGTGAGTAATCGTCTCCCAGGATACAACGGGTACCTGTTCAGTTGAGCGGCACTGCTGAACTTGAATTACTTCGAACCTTCGAATGTCCTGACTTCTCCCGGACGATATGCAAGACTCGGATGCTACGAACTTAGTATGCTATGAAAGCTTGGAAAAAATGTTATGAATGAATGCACCCCTTTGCCCTCTTTATAAAGGGGAGTCGGTTAGAGAACAAGGTACCGTGACCGTTGGATCAAAACCGCAGTTTGATTTAGGCCGTTAGATTAAAACCTCCTATCTAGATTAGGAAGGTTTAATCTCAGCCTTTAGATTAAAGATTGATTTGCAGGTTTAAACATGGACCGTTAGATGGAAACCACATTCGATTAAGCGGTTAAGACAGTTTAAATCTCGGCCGTTAGATCAAAGCTGCCTTCCCTGCCACCGTTAGATCACAACAGATTGATCTTATTTTAAACTGGAGGATAGTGTTTGTTTCAAGTTTGAAACAAAACTGCATAACCGAAGAGATTCTGCACGCTGTCTGACATCCCTTCTGTCCTACTTCGATCGATACATCGATCGATCGAAGTGACATCGATCGATCGAAGTCATCGTGTTATATCCGTATAAAAAAAAAGAAAAAGAAAAAGAAAAGAAGATAATAACTAAAATATTTAAAACAACTAAATTCTATCCTTTTCCTAAATTTCCTTAATCATCACCCTTATCCCTCCTTAAATCTCTCACTCTTAATTTACTAACCCTAATCTCCTTCCCCTCACTCTCTCTATTCGACAGCCTCCCTCTCCCCTTCTCCCCATCAAACTTTCGGCCACAAGAGGAAGAGAAAAGAAGGATCTTTGATCCAAGGTTAGGAAGAGGGATCACAACCCTAATCAGATCTTCATCATCTCTCACGTGTATCAACTCTCGCTAGGAATCGAGGTAGGTGCATACTAATTTTTCCCTCAAAACGGTATGAAGGTTGCATAGGCAAAGTGTATTTTTATGTGTAGTTGTTGTCGTTATTCTTGTTTTCGATATTGGATCTTGATTATGTGGCCAATGTGTTTGTTTTCCGTTATACGTTCTTGATTTCAATATGATCTTGTTGTTGTTGTACGTTTCTTCGTGGTGTTGAGAAGTCGTTATGCGTGTATGGATATGCGGGATGGGGTGAGAGGTTGAATGAGATTTGATGAATGGACTGCAGAAATTTCAGAATGGAAATTCTGAAATACGGGGACATCGATCGATCGATGTCCAGTGGCTGAGGGTTCGATGTGCCTCAGATGGACGTCGATCGATCGACGTCCAGAAGGTGAGGGTTCGATGTACCTCAGAAGTACATCGATCGATCGACGTCAACTGAGTGAGGGTTCGACGTGTCTCAGTTGAACGTCGATCGATCGACGTCAGGGGATGACATCCAACCGTTTTTCTTTCCCTTTCTCTTGCATTCATGGCACGTGCATTTGCATGAGGTATACTGCGTCTATAGGGCGTGGGTATCGGGATGACTTACCGTGTCTATAGGGCACCGGGGTCATGAGACATACTGCGTCTACAGGGCGTGGGTGTCCAAACGGTAAGTGGTGGCTAGTGACCATGATGCCGGAGTTGCATGAGGTATACTGCGTCTATAGGGCGTGGGTATCGGGATGACTTACCGTGTCTATAGGGCACCGGGGTCATGAGACATACTGCGTCTATAGGGCGTGGGTGTCGAGAACAGCAAGTGGTGGCTAGAGACCAAGATGCTGGATTTAGGACCCGGGAGCATGCATTGCATGTAGGTCTAAGGTCATACTGTGTGACATGATTCTCGTTGCGCGTGACACGTTATTTGAACATGCATCACGTACTTGCGCATGCATCTTCCGTGGTTTGTTTACTTTTCGTATAGGTTGTATCATGCTGTGTTACGTGCTACGTGCTGGTATTCAGTTTGGTTATGTAAGTTTTGTATTGTTTTGAGAGGCACCTACTGGGTGATTATCATCACTCACCCCTACTATTCCATATGTAGCCGAGACGGAGTATGACTATGTTTACGTGGAGGATGGGTCCGATACCGTGGAATGGGCCGAGTGACTCGTGGAAGTGTGTGCAGCAAGGATGGAGTCGGGATTCTCATGATATTATTGGGATGACACAGACATTTTAATATTCAGTATTACTTTTGAAAACAATTTCATGCTTTTAAACTTAGACTTTTGACCTTGACTTGTAAGGTCTGGTCAGCCTAGAAATAATGTCTTTATTTTCTTGAAGTACGTTAAATTCAAACCTTTCGATGTGATTTATCGTTTCCGCGCGAAGTTAAGGAACGCTTTTCTATGTCAGCACTGATGTATGACAGGTTGATGTGACGCCTTGTATTCTCCTGAGTGAGATACGACGGATGCACCGTTACCGAGGGTGGAGCTCGGGAGCGGGGGGGCTACAGGTGGTATCAGAGCCCAGGTTTCAGATACGCCTCGGGAACGTGAGACTAGTTAATCACCCCTAGGATAAGTGATGATCTGTTTTCAAATGATTTTCTTAACTTAAATAAAAGTGAAGTAGACTTAAGCTATGACTGGGGTTTTCGGACGGTGAGTGTCGTTAGCAAGTATACATGATAGGTTACCCCTTTGTCCTCTGCTTTCGCCCCTCTTTTCAATACTCTTAAATCAATTTTGTCTAACGTGCTTTAAATCGTCCACAGACAATGCCTCCACGACGTGAGCCATCAGGAAGTAGTGGAAATGACGGAGACGAACATCAGGGACAAGGGGCGATCCCCCAAAACCTTGCGGATACACTGGCCAATCTGACGGCCTTAATAGCCCATCAGCAGACTCAGATGGCGCAACAATATACTCAGATGGCCCAGCAACAGGCACAAATTTCCCTGATACTCCAGCACACTCAGCAGCAACAGCAACAACAACCACCGCCACCACCTCCACCACAGCAAGGCTTAAGGTTCTATTACAGGGAGATGCAGAACTCCCGAATACCAATGTTTAGGGGTACCACTCGGCCTGAGGAAGCCGAGATTTGGCTTAAAAATGTGACTGAACTAAAAAAACTCATTCAGGTGCCCGCAAATCTGAAAGTAGAAACCACGACCCCGTTTCTGGAAGGGGAAGCAGAAAGATGGTGGAATGGAGCGAAGCGTAGACTGACTCCACCAGTGACTTGGGAGCAGTTTGTGGAGGAGTATAAGAATCACTACGTTCCGGGTAGTGCTATTCAGAGGAGGATGGCAGAATTCCAGATGCTGACACAAGGGGCCATGTCAATTGATCAGTATTCTGAGAAGTTTCACGAGTTGGGCCAGTACATGTCATGTATCATGGACAATGAGGAGGCCAAGATGCTAAAATTTCATACCGGTTTGAGTTTCCGCATTCAGCAGGCTATTGTGTGTGCAGAGCCCACGACATTTGAGGGGCTACTAGAGGTGTGCAGACGGGTTGAGAGGAACTTGGACAGGGCTGCTGCATTGGATAGACTTAAGAGACCCCGTGAGGATTTGCATGCAGGCAGATCGGGGAGATGGCTGAAGGTACCCCGACGCCCTCAGTCCGGGCAACCTTTCCGACCAGAGCGACAACAGAGTGCAGGGGGTCAGGCCCCAATGATTGAAGGACCGACACCGACTGATGCACAGCCAGTGAGAACTGTGGCACCTGTTTGTACACTGTGCGGACGTTCTCACCCGGGACAGTGCTGGAAAGCTCAGCGGGTGTGTTACAACTGTGGGAAGCCAGGACATATATCTAGAGAATGCACTGCCCCTGCGCAGGTAAATCCGCAGACCCAAGCGCAGCAAGGAGGACGAGGTCAGACCAATGCTCGGGTACATACGATGACGGATGCGGAAGTCGAGGAGTCGGGCGACGTGGTGACGGGTACATTTATTTATGTATTTAATTTCGAAGTTGGATTAAACTTTATGTGTTGTCATGGTATGTGGCGTGCTAAACCTTGAATGTGGTAGGTGTAATTTTAATTAACAAAGTGCCAGCCAACGTTCTGTTCGATAGTGGGGCGAGTCACTCGTTTGTGGCAAAGAGGTTTGCCAAGAAGCTGGATGTTCTTCCCGAATGGCTTGAGACTCCCTATCGCGTACAAGCCGCTGGCGGCCAAGTACTCGTGTCTCATCACCGTTACAAGGAATGTGGATTGGAGATTAACGGTCTGCAATTCTCTGTGACCTTGATACCGATTCAAATGTACGATCTCGACGTTATCTTAGGCATGGACTTCTTAGCAAGGTATCATGCAAACATTGATTGCCGGCGACTCCAAGTCAGCATGAAGCAACCTGAACTGGGGGAAACTATCTTTCAAGGGAACCCTAAATTGAAGAAGGCACCCCAGAAGCTTTATTTGACGGCGGCTCAGGCCTTTCGAGCACTAAAGAAAGGGAGAGAGGGATTCCTGGTTTACACAATGGGTGCTGAACAAGAGGTTCCGCAGATCGACCAAATTCCTGTGGTAAAGGAATTTACAGATGTCTTCCCCGAGGAGTTACCGGGACTACCACCAGAAAGAGAGGTGGAGTTCGAGATTAATCTCATACCTGGTGCTGAACCCATATCCAGGGCACCCTACCGCATGGCTCCAGCAGAGCTCAAGGAGTTGAAGGAACAATTACAAGAACTGCTGGACCGTAAGTTTATCCGACCCAGTGTATCACCCTGGGGTGCCCCAGTCCTGTTCGTGAAGAAGAAGGATGGGAGCATGAGGTTGTGTATAGACTACCGGGAACTCAACAAGATCACCATCAAGAACAAGTATCCATTACCTCGAATTGAGGATCTCTTTGATCAACTACGGGTAACGATAAGTTAGAACTATAATTTGAACTTTTTGATTACTTGATAAAATTTCACCACTAACGAAATTTATTCCAGGGGGCTAGAGTATTTTCCAATATCGATTTGCGATCCGGTTATCACCAGTTAAGGATCAAATCGGGGGATACGGCCAAGACCGCCTTCAGAACACGCTATGGCCATTACGAATTCCTGGTTATGCCTTTTGGACTAACCAACGCCCCAGCTGCCTTTATGGATCTAATGAACACAGTATTTCGGAAACAACTGGACAAGATCGTTGTAGTGTTCATTGACGACATTCTGGTGTACTCCCCTGACGAAGAGACTCATACGGAGCATTTGAGGGAGGTTCTAGAGACACTTCGGAGAAGCAAATTATACGCCAAGTTCAGTAAGTGTGAGTTCTGGTTGAAGAGCGTAGCCTTTTTGGGTCATGTGGTCTCTGAAGAAGGAATTTCCGTGGATCCAAAGAAGTAGAGGCGATCACTGAGTGGCCGAGACCCACTAATGTGACTGAAGTAAGGAGCTTTCTCGGTCTGGCTGGATACTACAGGAAGTTTGTAGAAGGCTTCTCATCTATTGCAGTGCCTCTGAGCCGGTTGACGCAGAAGAAGTCGAAATTTGAATGGACCACCGAATGCGAGCAGAGCTTCGCTGAACTAAAAAGGAGACTGACCACAGCCCCTATTCTTGCTCAGCCCTCCGCATCAGAAGGGTTTGTCATTTACAGTGACGCTTCTAAGAACGGGCTAGGTAAATGTATATAATTTCAACTGATTTTGTATACAATTAAAGATGTGGTCTAATTCTTATATTTCAGGATGCGTGTTGATGCAAAACGACAAGGTCATTGCGTATGCTTCACGACAGCTAAAGCCCTATGAGCTGAACTATCCGACTCATGATCTGGAACTGGCCGCAGTGGTATTCGCACTGAAAATCTGGCGTCACTATCTATATGGAGTGAAGTGCGAGGTGTTCACTGATCACAAAAGCCTTAAGTATCTGTTCACGCAAAAGGAGCTGAACATGCGCCAAAGAAGATGGTTGGAATTATTGAAAAATTATGATTTAACCATCAGCTATCATCCAGGGAAGGCCAATCGGGTAGCTGATGCCTTAAGTAGGAAGTCGAGCCATGCACGGCAGGCTACTTTAGAAAAGGAAATGGCAGAATTTGACTTGGACCTTGTGGATTCTACCGCAAATATTCTGGCCGCGCTAATTATCACTCCAACCTTGGTAGATCAGATTAAGGAAGCACAGAAGAACGATGCAACAATTAGAGAAACGCGAGAAAGAATGTTAACCAGCCAAGTGGATGGATTTCAGGTACATGATGACGGTAGTATGTGGTACCAAGGAAGGTTGTGCGTACCTGATGTTGAGGAACTCAGGAGGGAGTTGTTGAAGGAGGCACATAATTCGAGACTGTCTATTCACCCTGGTGCTACGAAAATGTACAATGACCTGAAGAGACACTATTGGTGGAATGGCATGAAGAGGCACATTGCTGAGTTTGTGGAAAGGTGCCTCATTTGCCAGCAGGTTAAGGCGGAACACCAAAGATCGGGTGGACTGATGCGACCTCTAGAGATACCCGAATGGAAGTGGGAGCATGTAACCATGGACTTTGTGGTTGGACTCCCGAAAACAAGAAATGGGAATGATGTGATATGGGTAATCGTAGATCGATTGACTAAGTCCGCTCACTTCTTGTCTATTCCCACCGGGCTTACTATGGAGAGGTTGGTAACTATGTACATTGATAACATTATTTGCCTCCATGGAGTGCCAGTCAGCATAGTGTCTGATCGTGATCCGAAGTTCACATCTCAGTTCTGGGCAGCTTGTCAAAAGAAGATGGGGACTGAGTTGCGACTAAGCACCGCTTTTCACCCCCAGACGGACGGTCAATCTGAGAGGACCATTCAGACCTTGGAGGACATGTTGAGGGCACGCGCATTGGATTTCAAAGGAAGTTGGGACAGCATGCTCAGGTTGACGGCTCCAGAAATAATCAAGCAGACTAAAGAACAGGTGAAACTAATTCGTGAACGTCTTAAGACGGCTCAAGATAGAAGCAAGAGTTGGGCCGACACGAAGAGACGACCTTTAGAGTTCAAGGAAGGAGAAAAGGTCTATCTTAAAGTGTCATCCATGAAGGGTGTGACACGGTTTGGAGTTAAAGGGAAGCTGAAGCCGCGATATATTGGACCATATGAGATACTCGAAAGGGTTGGAGATTTAGCATACAAGTTGGCACTACCTCCAATGTTGGCTCAAGTGCACAATGTGTTCCACGTCTCCCAGTTGAGAAAGTATGTACCGGACCCGAGTCATGTACTAGACGCGCAACCACTTAAGATTAGACCAGATGCGTCTTATGAAGAGGTACCGATACGAATTCTGGATCGCAAGGACCAAGAACTCAGAAGGAGGATTATTCCCTTTGTCAAAGTGCAATGGAGCAACCACCGAGAGAATGAGGCAACATGGGAGCTAGAGGGGCAAATGCGCGATCGCTACCCCCATCTCTTTGAGTAAGGTACGGCAAGTTTCGGGGACGAAACTTTTTGTAAGGGGAGTAGGATGTTATATCCGTATAAAAAAAAGAAAAAGAAAAAGAAAAGAAGATAATAACTAAAATATTTAAAACAACTAAATTCTATCCTTTTCCTAAATTTCCTTAATCATCACCCTTATCCCTCCTTAAATCTCTCACTCTTAATTTACTAACCCTAGTCTCCTTCCCCTCACTCTCTCTATTCGACAGCCTCCCTCTCCCCTTCTCCCCATCAAACTTTCGGCCACAAGAGGAAGAGAAAAGAAGGATCTTTGATCCAAGGTTAGGAAGAGGGATCACAACCCTAATCAGATCTTCATCATCTCTCACGTGTATCAACTCTCGCTAGGAATCGAGGTAGGTGCATACTAATTTTTCCCTCAAAACGGTATGAAGGTTGCATAGGCAAAGTGTATTTTTATGTGTAGTTGTTGTCGTTATTCTTGTTTTCGATATTGGATCTTGATTATGTGGCCAATGTGTTTGTTTTCCGTTATACGTTCTTGATTTCAATATGATCTTGTTGTTGTTGTACGTTTCTTCGTGGTGTTGAGAAGTCGTTATGCGTGTATGGATATGCAGGATGGGGTGAGAGGTTGAATGAGATTTGATGAATGGACTGCAGAAATTTCAGAATGGAAATTCTGAAATACGGGGACATCGATCGATCGATGTCCAGTGGCTGAGGGTTCGATGTGCCTCAGATGGACGTCGATCGATCGACGTCCAGAAGGTGAGGGTTCGATGTGCCTCAGAAATACATCGATCGATCGACGTCAACTGAGTGAGGGTTCGACGTGTCTCAGTTGAACGTCGATCGATCGACGTCAGGGGATGACATCCAACCGTTTTTCTTTCCCTTTCTCTTGCATTCATGGCACGTGCATTTGCATGAGGTATACTGCGTCTATAGGGCGTGGGTATCGGGATGACTTACCGTGTCTATAGGGCACCGGGGTCATGAGACATACTGCGTCTACAGGGCGTGGGTGTCCAAACGGTAAGTGGTGGCTAGTGACCATGATGCCGGAGTTGCATGAGGTATACTGCGTCTATAGGGCGTGGGTATCGAGATGACTTACCGTGTCTATAGGGCACCGGGGTCATGAGACATACTGCGTCTATAGGGCGTGGGTGTCGAGAACAGCAAGTGGTGGCTAGAGACCAAGATGCTGGATTTAGGACCCGGGAGCATGCATTGCATGTAGGTCTAAGGACATACTGTGTGACATGATTCTCGTTGCGCGTGACACGTTATTTGAACATGCATCACGTACTTGCGCATGCATCTTCCGTGGTTTGTTTACTTTTCGTATAAGTTGTATCATGCTGTGTTACGTGCTACGTGCTGGTATTCAGTTTGGTTATGTAAGTTTTGTATTGTTTTGAGAGGCACCTACTGGGTGATTATCATCACTCACCCCTACTATTCCATATGTAGCCGAGACGGAGTATGACTATGTTTACGTGGAGGATGGGTCCGATACCGTGGAATGGGCCGAGTGACTCGTGGAAGTGTGTGCAGCAAGGATGGAGTCGGGATTCTCATGATATTATTGGGATGACACAGACATTTTAATATTCAGTATTACTTTTGAAAACAATTTCATGCTTTTAAACTTAGACTTTTGACCTTGACTTGTAAGGCCTGGTCAGCCTAGAAATAATGTCTTTATTTTCTTGAAGTACGTTAAATTCAAACCTTTCAATGTGATTTATCGTTTCCGCGCGAAGTTAAGGAACGCTTTTCTATGTCAGCACTGATGTATGACAGGTTGATGTGACGCCTTGTATTCTCCTGAGTGAGATACGGCGGGTGCACCGTTACCGAGGGTGGAGCTCGGGAGCGGGGGGCTACACATCGTTTGATGTAAGACAGAATCGACTGAAGCTCTCTGTCCGACTTCGATCGAAGTGACATCGATCGATCGAAGTCATCGATCGATGTCCGTCAGAAGCTATTTCTGCCACATGGACACATCCAATGTGGTATTCCTCCATAAGGATGACACGTAATCCATCCCCAACGTTTTCCATCTACTTTGAGCATTAATTTCACATTCACCCAATACCATAATTGAGTGATTCAACATCCTAACATTAACTACTCGTCACGTAGATAATTAAGGATTCATTAGTTTTCGATTTCATTATCGGAAACTCATTAAACTCAAAGTATGTTGCTCAACCAAGTTTAGCAACACTCATTAATGGGCCAAAGCCCAATATTTAAATCTCCAACGATGGGCCAAACCCAAACCTTTAATTCTCCAACATAATCATCTTGTTTCAACTTGGTTCATTATTGGCAGAGTTTCTTTTTCTGCTCTGTAAGAAGTCCTACCGTTTGACCTCTCATTTATCTCGTGCTTTGAGCAGAGCACACCATTTGTCTTATGGTAAGATAGTTATTCTGGTGGTGACAATATTGCCATAGAACTACAAAAACAATATAAAACTGAATTTTTAAATGCTTCCATTGTTCCAGTATGGACAAAGCACAAAGTTCACGCAGAAAGTTCTGCATGAGAGGCTCTCGTGAGCTTGTGTACAAAAAATAACTCCCCCTTCGTTCAAGTAACGGAGCCATGTATAGTGTCCTCTATGCATTTATTGAACATTGAATAACTTGCTCAGAATTTCCAAATGCATAACTTCATATTTGCAAACGGCAGTCATTTCTAGGATGAAAACTAAACTAATAACCTCTCGAGCACTTTGTCACGGAAAATTAACCGCTATGTATGCCCCTAGGCAGATTCTGAAGAGGATGATGCATCACCAGACAAGTCATTAGGAAGCTCTTCACGTTTGGACACCTCTGGCAGATAGGAGTGAGCAACAACACAGACACCAGAGACAATTGAAAGCCCAGTGCAACTCCAAAACAGCCTTTTCAGCCACCTTTTTCTCTGCCTTTGCTTTCGAGCAACCTCTAAACATCAAAATGACAGCAGTAAGTTAGATCACTCCTTCAGGCTTAATATTACTTGATTCCCACAAGGGAAAGTCAGTAAATTCTCATAAAGTAAAAGCATAAGGGCTCATCACAAAAGTCTCCCCATTTGCAAATCTACTTCAGGGGGTAAAAGAAGAAGGCAACTAAACATCGTTTGTCCAAGAGATTAAGGAACAGATTGATGAGGTACAGGTGCCAAGCGGCAACAAAGACGAGGCAAGTCGAGGACAAGAGACAAGAAGTATGACAAAGAGTTTGAGCCAAGCAGTTGATGCATTCTTGTTCAGACATGTGCAAGACGAGCCTGTAAACAAAGAGTGTTGTTGGGTTCACTTACTTGAGCCCAATCTTTGAGTTTTTATGTGTTGTAACATATATGAGTCGTTCGTATTATTTCTTTCATTCATTGAGTCGTTTGCTTAAAGTTTCTTGTTTGTAAAGGTTGTTCTTTCGGTCTTGCATGACCAAACCTTGAGTCTTTTAGCTTGTTAGGCCTTTAGGGTTGTTTATTATGTTTCTATATTTATTATAATTATTTTAAGGACTTGTAAGTTGCTGGAGACGTTTGAAGACCAAAGGAGTTGAAGAGAAGCAAGCCCATTTCAGAATGTAATTTTCTGGCAGAACAAGTTTTCGTAAAACAGGCGTATCTCTTCAACCACAAGGGAAAATCAAGTGATTCAAGTTTCGTTGGAAACACAAGACAAAGACCTAGCACATTCATGTTTTGCACATTTCCAAGATCTGTCGTTATAATGGCCAAAAACAGCAATGAAGTTCAAGTATTATTTCTGCCAAATTCTGTGACACATGTTTAGTAACTTGGACTTATCTCTTTAATGGATGGGCCAAATTCAGAGAACTGCATATGTTTATTTTCTACACTCAATTGACTACAATTCTCTAAGAGGAGTCAAGGACCAATTCGAGCTGCAAGTGATCCAAAAACAGGCCACCATTCATACAAGTTTTCAGGAGCCCGTACAGAAAGCATTCAAGACACCCAAACTTTGGAGGGCCATATCTAACTCATCCCATATCCAAATGAGGTGATTCAAAAGCCCAAATTCAATTTTAAAACGTGATCTACAATTCTCAAGAAGTAACAAAGACCAGAATCTGCTTCTAGAAGGGGTCAAACCGTTTGTCAACAGATTACACATTTTTAGCCTTTTTTGTAGCCTTTTGACTAGCCTTTTCTTTAGCTTTGTAGACTAGACTTTTTTTGTTCTTCTTGGCCCTATTTAAAGGAGTCATGCACATCCAAAACAGAGAAAAAAAGAAAGCTGGAAATTTGATTCATAAGAATTTCTTGGGCAAAATTAACCTATTTTCTCTTCATAAACACTTGTGAGTTTTGTTTGTTTTTGATTCTTCTTAAGAACAAGTTGAGTGTTTTCTTTGTTTCTTTGAAGATCAAAGTTAGAATCCAATCAAGAAGTGAGCAACCTTGTGGGGGATATCCAAAATCAAAGGTGTGGCCGTCCAAGAGGGTGCAAACTTGCTTGGGAAACGGGTAACTTTTGAAGGAGGAGGGCTCAAACAAAAACCTTGGTGATCAACGGCTAGGAGGGAGTTAAACTCTTGCCTACAACCGTTAAGGATCCAAGTGTTAAAGGAGACGATCCGTACGAGGCGTGACATCCGCGCATCAGTTTGGTATCAGAGAAAAGGTTCTCCTTTAATCTATCATTCATTTCGTGTCATCTTTTTTTTTGTCTTCATTTTTTTGTGTCATCAAAAAAAAATCCTGTTCCAAAAAAAAAAATCAGCCTTAAAACTTTCATCCAACTTGATATATTATCAAAAAAAAAATATAACAACCTATCTTTCTGGACTTGACAATATCAATACCTTGACATATTGAACAAAGGACCGAAATTTCCTTGACATATTGAACTATTGGACACTTTGTACCTATTTGACATATTGGACCTATTGGACACCTTGGACCTATTGGACTATATTGGACAATTTGGACAAATTGGACAGGACCAAATACCGAAATCTTTGGACATTTTGACAAAGGACTGTGACCTATTGGAGATACCTTGACAAGGACCCTATACAAGGACAAGGACAATCTTTAAAACATCTTAAAACATTCAAAAGATTGCATCTTTGTTGTTGTTCACAACTATTTTCATTTGGGTTACTTTGTCTTGTATCCACTCTTGCTTGAATACATACTTGGGTATTAGGATCGTTGCATAGATAGCTTTCATTTCAGCCACACTTATATTGCTTCTACTAGCCTAAAAAGCTACCGTTGTTAACTTTAAATCTTGTTGCTATTTGAAGCTCTTAGTCATGCTTGGATTTATGCATCTTACTTGCATTGTATGTTGTGTTTATTGATGCATACAAGTGATCCATACTCATACAATCCTTACACTACAAAAGATTGAGTCTCTTTTCACAAGAGCATCTTTAAACATCCTTTGGTACAAAATTCGCCTTAGAACAAAAAAAATTGGAGCAAGAAGGTTGTTGTGTTCTTTGATTAATCCTTTGGTTACTTTGAATTTCTTGTATTTCAGCCCAAAAAAAAAGAACATCAAAAAAAAAAAAAGAGGAGCGTTACAAAAAAAAAGAGTAACACAAAGTAGCCGTTATTCAAAAGAGGCTATTTGAATTGCTTGAAACGGTCTCCTTGCACAATCAAAACACAAAAACTTCCTACAACACCTACGACCAAAACAAAACACCCTTTTATATACAACTTCGGACACTTCTTCCTTTATGCATCTTGGACATTGCATACGTGTGATTAAGTGCATTGAGTCTAAGTGTGGTTAAGGATTGCCCAAGGCAACCCCTTAGCAATTCATTGTCTCAGCCCTTTACATCACATTTGGTTTCATAATTTTCTTGAATCTTAGAGTTTGTCCAAGTGTGTTTTGTGTCCTTTGCTCGGTACTATTCTTACTTCGGTGATACTAACCCCGTTTTTGAAGATTGTACAAGCTGCTGAAGACCTCCACTTTGTTGCTCGTCTTGGTTGCTTCTAGCCCACGATTGGATTAGAGGCACAAGAAAAGAGAGGTAAAAGGCTTTTAAGGGCTTGAAAGGACTTAAAGAGGGGAGGTAAAAGCCTTGAGTGTCAAAATACGAGTAAGAAAGGACAAGCACAAGTTGAAATTCTCTTTGCACTAACGTAACAAATCTTCTTTACTCTTTGTGTTAGTTTTCCTTTTTTTTCAGGTTTAGATGGATGAGACACCGTTTAAAAATTCCAATACTCCCCCACCTTTGGAGGATATGAGGAATTCCGTGACGGAAGAGAATGTACTTGGAATGCTTAGAAGGATTACCGAGAGGTTAGACCTACTGGAGGCTGACAGATCTAACCTCCGCCACCAAACATCTCAACCAGGAACCATCGAAGGAAATGGCTCCATGATTCGAAACATGGCTACCCAATTTGAGGGTCCAAGTCGTATTCCAGTTGATCCACCACGGCAAGCCATTCGTGGTCAAATGATGGGACAAAGAGGACGAGGCAGAGGAGGCCTACAACACGCCCCAGTGTACATGCCACCATTAGAAGAGAGGTATCCTGAGGATGATCCACATATCCATGATGGTCAACGGGGAAGAGATTATGAGGAACCGTTTGATGCTGAAACTCGTAACTTTCAACGTCAAAACCGTGACTATGATGTTCCTAATCGTGGGTACTATCCTAGGCACAATCAACATGATAATGATTCCCATAAGATCAAGATGAACATTCCTCCATTTCAGGGGCGAAGTGATCCTGAAGCATACCTCGAATGGGAAAGAAAGGTAGAACTCATTTACTCTTGTACTTCCTTTTCTGAACTAAGTAAAGTGCGTTTTGCAGCCATTGAGTTTACAGAATATGCACTTCTTTGGTGGGATCAAATGTTAAGTTCAAGAAGAAGGAGTGGAGAAGGTCCCATTCAAACATGGGAGGAGATGAAAAGAGAAATGAGAAAAAGGTTTGTGCCTCAATTTTATGAAAGAACTATGATTCAAAGACTAACCCAACTCAAGCAGGGAAATAGAACTGTTGATGAATACTATAAAGAAATGGAGTTGTTGATGATGAGAGCACAGATTGATGAAAGAGAAGATGCTACCATGGCACGGTTTCTAGAAGGACTGAACAAAGAAATTGCCCTTCCTGTGGAGTTGCAATCTTGTGCAACCTTAGCATCGATGGTACACTTGGCAGAAAAGGTGGAAAGACAGTTGAGGAGGCCTTCAACACAAGGTAATATTCGGCCCTCTACCCAACCCATGAACAGGTTTAGCACACGACAGAATCCACTGTTTACACGGTCAAGCCAAGCTCCACACCGTCCACCACCACCATTTCAAAGCCGTGTGCAGCAGCCACTACACCGTCCACCTCAGCAGCAAGGTCGTACACCACAAGCTCCCTCCCAAATCGACAAAGGCAAACAAAAGGTTAGTGAACAACCTCAAGGTAAATCTTCTAACTCTTCTAGCAGATCTAGGGACATTAAATGCTTTAGATGTCAGGGTTTAGGTCATATTGCATCTGAATGTCCTAATGTTAAACGTATCATGTACATAGAGGAGAGTGGAGAGTATTATTCTGATTCTGAGCATGAAGAGGAAGAGAATGTTGACGAGGGAGTAGAAGAGAATGAGGTTGAGGAATGCACTATTGAGGAAGAACTTGTATCTAGTGAGCTTTTAGTTGTTAAGAGATCACTTAACGCACAAACTAAAGTAGATGAGCATGAACAAGAGAGGGAGAACATATTTCATACACATTGCATGATAAAAGGAAAAGTGTGCACCATGATTGTAGATGCAGGATCTTGTACTAATGTTGCTAGTGCAGAATTAGTTCGGAAACTTGACTTACCCATGACTAAACATCCGCGACCTTATAGTTTGACATGGCTTAATGACTGTGGTGAAATTAAAGTGAGTAAGTAAGTTTTGGTTTCATTGTCCATAGGTAATTATAAGGATGACATACTTTGTGACGTTGCACCCATGCATGCTAGTCATATTCTCTTGGGACGACCATGGCAATTTGATAGGAGAGTCATTCATGATGGTTACCTTAATACATATTCATTTAAGATGGATAATAAGACGTATAGATTGCGTGCATTGCCCCCGCACAAAGTCTATGAGGATCAAAAACGCCTTGCGCAAAAGCGTTCAGATCCTATTGAAAGAGAGGCTGAAAAGAAGTTTCTTGAAAGCCTCAAGCAAGAAAAGACTTGGCTCGATTCCCGTAAGGGCTTGGCCAAGGAGGGGACAACAAAAGAGGGTTCGGCCAAGGCTGAATCTTCGGCGAAGAAAAACTTAATCAAGCAAGAAAAGAAGCATGCATTCTTTGCTAGTCATTCTGAGGTTTCACATGCTTTATATGATCAAAAGACTGTTTATATGATGCTTTACAAAGAATCATTGTTTTCTGTAAGTGACTTACCATCTACATTGCCTAGTGGAGTTGTATCTTTGCTTGAAGAGTTTTCAGATTTGTTTCCAGAGGAGGAACCTGCTGGATTGCCACCTTTGCGTGGGATAGATCACCAAATTGATTTCATACCCGGTGCTACATTGCCTAACAGACCAGCCTATAGGGCGAATCCCGAGGAGACAAAGGAGATCCAATGCCAAGTAGAGGAGCTACTAGCCAAGGGCAAGGTGAGGGAGAGCATGAGCCCATGTGCTGTACCAGTGATTGCCGTGCCCAAAAAGGATGGCTCATGGAGAATGTGCATTGATTGTCGCGCTATTAATAAGATCACGGTAAAGTATCGGTACCCTATTCCTAGACTCGATGACATGTTAGACGAATTGCATGGAGCTAAATACTTTACTAAAATTGATTTGAAAAGTGGGTACTTTCAAGTGCGCATCAAGGAGGGAGATGAATGGAAGACTGCATTTAAGACTAAGTTTGGTTTGTATGAGTGGTTAGTAATGCCTTTTGGTTTAACTAATGCACCTAGTACATTCATGAGGTTAATGAACGAAGTCTTACGTGCATTCATTGGGAAGTTTGTTGTTGTCTATTTCGATGATATCTTGATATATTCTAAGACATTGCATGAACATATAGGACACTTAAGAGCTGTTTTTGAGACTTTACAGAAAGAACAACTATATGCTAATTTTAAAAAGTGTTCCTTTTGCTTGGACAAAGTGATATTCTTAGGATATGTTGTTAGTGAAAATGGCATTGAAATGGACCAAGAAAAGGTGAAGTCAATCCTTGAGTGGCCTATCCCTAAAACAGTTGGTGAAGTTAGAAGTTTTCATGGCTTAGCCAGCTTTTATAGGCGGTTTGTTAAGGATTTTTCATCTATTGCTGCCCCTTTAAATGAGATTGTAAAGAAAGATGTTGGATTTCATTGGGGGGAGGCACAACAATTGGCGTTTAATGAGCTTAAAAGAAGATTAACGACAGCACCTATTCTTAAACTACCAAGCTTTGAAGAAACATTTGAGATTGAATGTGATGCTAGTGGTATAGGAATTGGAGCCGTGTTAACACAAGCTAAACGTCCCATTGCATACTTCAGTGAGAAATTAAAAGGTCCTCAATTGAATTATTCTACATATGATAAAGAGTTGTATGCATTGGTAAGATCTTTGCAAACTTGGCAGCATTACTTGCAACCTAAGGAATTTGTGATTCACACGGATCATGAATCTCTTAAGTATCTTAAAGGCCAAGGTAAGTTGAATAAAAGACATGCTAAGTGGGTGGAATTCATTGAACAATTTCTTTATGTGATTAAATATAAGCAAGGAAAAGATAACGTAGTAGCTGATGCATTGTCTAGGAGATATTCCTTGATTACTACATTGTCTTCTCGTTTGCTTGGATTTGAACTAATTAAGGAGTTATATGCTAGTGATCATGATTTTCATTCTATCTATGCAGCATGTGCTAAATCATCTTTTGGTAAGTTCTACATTCATGATGGATTCTTGTTTAAGGAAGGTAAGTTGTGCATACCACAATCATCTTTGCGTGAATTACTTGTTAAGGAGGCACATGGAGGCGGCCTTATGGGTCACTTTGGTGTCTTTAAGACTTTTGAGGCATTGCGTGAGCATTTTTTTTGGCCCCACATGCGTTCAGATGTAGAAAAGATTTGTGCTCATTGCATTACGTGTAAGCAAGCAAAGTCTAAGTTGCATCCACATGGTTTATATCATCCACTACCCGTACCCCTTTCACCTTGGGTTGATGTTAGTATGGATTTCGTTCTAGGACTGCCTAGATCAAAGACGGGTAAGGATAGTATTTTTGTTGTTGTGGATCGTTTCTCTAAGATGGCTCACTTCATATCATGCAGAAAAGTTGATGATGCATCCCATGTTGCTGACTTGTTCTTTAAGGAAGTTGTTCGTTTGCATGGTATGCCTAGAACTATTGTTAGTGATAGGGATACAAAATTTTTGAGTCACTTTTGGCGTGTCCTTTGGGGTAAGTTGGGTACTACGCTCTTATTTTCTACTACTGCTCATCCACAGACTGACGGTCAAACCGAAGTAGTAAATAGGACGTTGTCTCAACTTTTACGTTCTCTAATTCAGAAGAACTTAAAGAATTGGGAAGATTGTTTGCCACATATTGAGTTTGCATATAATAGGAGTGTGCATAGTGGTACTTTGTATTCTCCTTTTGAAATTGTTTATGGCTTCAATCCCCTTTCCCCACTTGATTTATTGCCTATACCTACAAATGAAAAATTAAACCTAGATGGTAAGCCAAAGGCTGAATTGGTGAAGAAGTTACATGCCAAAGTGAGACTACAAATTGAAAAGAAGAACAAGCAGTATGCTAAGCAAGCCAACAAAGGAAGGAAGAGAGTTGTCTTTGAGCCAGGCGACTTAGTATGGTTGCACTTGCGTAAAGAGCGGTTTCCTAATGAAAGGAAATCCAAATTGATGCCGAGAGGTGATGGTCCTTTCAAGGTGCTTGAGAGGATCAATGACAATGCCTACATCATTGACCTCCCGCAAGGTAAGTATGGTTCTGTCTCAAATACTTTTAATGTTTCTGATCTATCTCCTTTTAGTGATGCTTTAGATTCGAGGTCGAATCCTTTTGAGGAGCGGGGGAATGATGAGGTACAGGTGCCAAGCGGCAACAAAGACGAGGCAAGTCGAGGACAAGAGACAAGAAGTATGACAAAGAGTTTGAGCCAAGCAGTTGATGCATTCTTGTTCAGACATGTGCAAGACGAGCCTGTAAACAAAGAGTGTTGTTGGGTTCACTTACTTGAGCCCAATCTTTGAGTTTTTATGTGTTGTAACATATATGAGTCGTTCGTATTATTTCTTTCATTCATTGAGTCGTTTGCTTAAAGTTTCTTGTTTGTAAAGGTTGTTCTTTCGGTCTTGCATGACCAAACCTTGAGTCTTTTAGCTTGTTAGGCCTTTAGGGTAGTTTATTATGTTTCTATATTTATTATAATTATTTTAAGGACTTGTAAGGTTGCTGGAGACGTTTGAAGACCAAAGGAGTTGAAGAGAAGCAAGCCCATTTCAGAATGTAATTTTCTGGCAGAACAAGTTTTCGTAAAACAGGCGTATCTCTTCAACCACAAGGGCAAATCAAGTGATTCAAGTTTTGTTGGAAACACAAGACAAAGACCTAGCACATTCATGTTTTGCACATTTCCAAGATCTGTCGTTATAATGGCCAAAAACAGCAATGAAGTTCAAGTATTATTTCTGCCGAATTCTGTGACACATGTTTAGTAACTTGGACTTATCTCTTTAATGGATGGGCAAATTCAGAGAACTGCATATGTTTATTTTCTACACTCAATTGACTACAATTCTCTAAGAGGAGTCAAGGACCAATTCGAGCTGCAAGTGATCCAAAAACAGGCCACCATTCATACAAGTTTTCAGGAGCCCGTACAGAAAGCATTCAAGACACCCAAACTTTGGAGGGCCATATCTAACTCATCCCATATCCAAATGAGGTGATTCAAAAGCCCAAATTCAATTTTAAAACGTGATCTACAATTCTCAAGAAGTAACAAAGACCAGAATCTGCTTCTAGAAGGGGTCAAACCGTTTGTCAACAGATTACACATTTTTAGCCTTTTTTGTAGCCTTTTGACTAGCCTTTTCTTTAGCTTTGTAGACTAGACTTTTTTTGTTCTTCTTGGCCCTATTTAAAGGAGTCATGCACATCCAAAACAGAGAAAAAAAGAAAGCTGGAAATTTGATTCATAAGAATTTCTTGGGCAAAATTAGCCTATTTTCTCTTCATAAACACTTGTGAGTTTTGTTTGTTTTTGATTCTTCTTAAGAACAAGTTGAGTGTTTTCTTTGTTTCTTTGAAGATCAAAGTTAGAATCCAATCAAGGAGTGAGCAACCTTGTGGGGGATATCCAAAATCAAAGGTGTGGCCGTCCAAGAGGGTGCAAACTTGCTTGGGAAACGGGTAACTTTTGAAGGAGGAGGGCTCAAACAAAAACCTTGGTGATCAACGGCTAGGAGGGAGTTAAACTCTTGCCTACAACCGTTAAGGATCCAAGTGTTAAAGGAGACGATCCGTACGAGGCGTGACATCCGCGCATCACAGATCCAAGCATACACTTCTCCAAGGTATCTTACCGTAACATATACTAGGCATCAAAATTGCGAAGGGAAAAAAAACAAAAATAGAGCAAAGTCTTTTCCTTTTCTATTTTTGGTGGTGGAAAGAGTTTCTTGGTGTTTTGATTTTAAAATTTTATTTTACTTTTTTCCCCGGAGAGGGGGGGGGGGGGGGAGCTGTTAAAAGCAACATGAACATGAACAAATACACACGTACAAACTAGGAATCCATCGTTCAAAATTTAATGATGAAAATTCAAACAGAACTTTTGGTACCCAAAAATGATGTTACACCAATGAACAAGAGTTTCATGAGACGAGGCAATAATTAAAGCAACACAAAATTTTTCTCAGACTATTGACACGATTGTTTTCAGAGGGTAACAGAATTTGACTTAAAAATCGTTGCCTAATCAACTACATCTGATAATGCGTCTTAGTCTCTTCAGGCAATCAGTACCATAATGTAGACAAGACAACTCACATACTAACATACATAAATACCGAGTATAGTCTGCTATTTATTTGTCATTAATGTTATTACGAGGTTTGGCACAAAACTAATGATTCAAGTATTCTCAAATGTACATACAGCTACGCTGTCACCAAACAAGGAAAAAGAGGCAGCAAGCAGACAAACTACGTGAGGCTAAAAATTGGCCAGATGAACTTGAAGATACTAATGGTAAAACAGGATTATCAAAGTTGCCTTATATAAGAAATCAAACAAAGTGTTTTCTTGCACAAGAAAAAAGAAAAGTAAAACCACTGAATCATATTACCCTTCAAATTTAGTAAGATATTGTTAGGATAGTAACATCTTCAGCGCAAATAACATACATAGGAACACTTAAGGAGCAGAGGCAGGTAGAGAATTAATTAGGAACTTTGGAACTCTAGGTATGTGAGCAAAACATCAGGTGCAGAACGTACCAATAATCTCCTGGTTTCTTTGAGACATTTCGCGATTGACAGCTTCATAGTAGTTTGTCTCGCAACCGAGATATCTTGTGATCTTTGGCTTGAAGGACCACATCGGCATCCAGATCGGCTTCAGCACGTGCCAAACCTTTTGCTATAGCCTCAGCAACATATTTATAAACGATGACTTCTTGAGCTACCTCCTCCATTGACACATTTTCACACTGTATGATTTCTCTATCACTTGGAGGTGAAGGGTATGCGAGTTTATCATCTGATAGGAGGTCCCTCATCTTCCGCCAACGTCTCTGCATTAAGTCGAGCGCCTCCTGTGCATTCTTACGCTTATCAATCTCCTCCAGGAGGCTGAGCCTTGTGGCACATGTTTCAGATTCAACACTTTGAGCATCCAAACTCGTAGTTGGAGCAGAATTATCAGAAGAAAAATCTGGAGACATCAGGATGAAAAATCTAAAGTGTAATCACCAAATAAGGAAAAAAGAGACATTCTCCATCAATTCGAGATATTTGAAGAAGATATCTTCTCTGCAATCTCAGGAACTAAAAATTAAACATACAGTTATTCCACATCATAATTTCCCACAGGCATACAACCATACATCAAAAACACATCCATCACAACTTTCCACATTGCTTAGTCAAATGATTAATCTTCTCAATCTTTGTTCATACAGCTATGAAATTGTTTGTTTGTAGATTTGCTAAGCTTCTCATTTACCTTTTTTAGAATATGAATTAGAATATTTAATAGAGATCACATTGTTGAACCAGAACTTTAAGGTATGTTTCTTTGCAAATCCATCAATTACTTCTTGTTCTTCTTCTCCTTTTTTTGTGTAAAATTTTCATTGATGCAACAGTAGGATATACAAGATGTTTAAAGCCCTAGATACAGTCTGGAACGCCTCAAAAACAAAAGTTAGTTGTTAATATGCACCTAACATATCATGAAGATATTTCCTGGCACATTTTTTGTTTATTATTTATAAACTACGATGATATGTTTTATGGGTATAAATCTTTTTCTCCCTATAATTGACGCATATTCATGTATTTTATGTCCTTATCTTTATTTTGTCTCCTTTTTCTTGTTGAGTAGAGTTTCTTGAAAGTTCTAGTGGAAGTCATGAAAGTCAGCCTTCTACAGATTTTAGTGCATCTCGAGTGAAAATCATGTAAAACCCGGCCTTCTGCAATTTTGAATGCATTTTGACTGCTCTCTCTCTCTCAGCAACTAGAAGATTACAAGAGCCATTCAGCACTCAGATAAAGTTGAAGACTTTGAGCCTTTGGTTAAGGACCCTCAGTCTGTGGAGGGTTTGCGATCTTCACTTGTTTTGTGTCGTTTTCTAATTTCATCAGATATTCTGTGAAATTAGGACTTGAACTACTATCTTTTCTCTTTGATACAAAATGAACTATTTTTTTTTATTATGCCTTTTGGGGTAGTCTACATCAGTGACATGCATGCAACAAATATACTCATTGTTGATTTGTTGTTGTTAATCAAATGTAGAGTAGTTTGACCGCAAATTAAGTTTTGCATGATCATCTTTGCTTTAAGGTTTATTAAACTTCTCATTTACCTTTTTGAAGATATGAATTAGACTTTTTAACAGGGATCTCATGGTTGAACCAGAGCCGTAAGGTGCAAGTAGCTCAATTTTGGTGCTTCACAATTCCATCAATTACTTCTTATTTTCTTACACTAATGATATCTTAAGCTGATTTGTGGCACATTTCTTGTGTATTATTTTGAAAATATAATGATAATGTTAGGTCCTTATCTTTGTTTTATTTCTCTTTCATTGCGGACAAGATTTGGAGGAAAATGTATTGTGAAGGTCATGAAAAGATGACCTTTTATGATTTTAGAAAACTTAATGAGTTCCTCTTCTCTAGAACACGAGCTGTATTAGGTTCTTGTGTAGCGATTTCTGCAAAACAGTTGTTAAGCGTGTTGCTACGGTATCTGTGGGTGGTCCACTTTTATAGTAACTGGATTTTTATTTGCATGATTGAAATTTATCATACTCTGTTTAACATTCAGGATATGAAGGTTATATCTTCATTCTTCTTGGATTATCTCCAGGTAATACTATTTTTATGTTTTCTTTGGGGGCTATTTTCGTGTTACTCTATAATTTTTTCCTGGGTGAACAAAATATTGAGTCGTATTGTCCTCTACTGCTCTAGCTAAAAAACAGGAATGGACTACGTGTGGATTTAGGTATCGAACATAGGAATTAACGGCTTGTGGGTTTTCATGAAGAGGGTGAGAATTATTAATGTAATCCATGCAATATTCCTTTAGAAATTCCTGTGGAAGGTTTGTATTTTTGTAATCTTCACTGGTATCCTGTGAAATAAGGACTTGCACTATTTCTATTTCTTTTTTCTCTTTTCTCTCTCGGAATATAAGTGAACATATATTTAATGTGACATGCTTTTAGGGTTGTCTATATCAGGTGCTTTTGAAATCTCATTGTTGTTACATATATCAGTATTTTATGTCGGAAATGTTAGGAAATCAACCGAGATCACTGCAAAACGCGCAGCGGAAAACAAAAACTTGATCTCCGATTTCCTACCAAGGATCCATGTTGTTCGTTTAATTCGACAAAAGAAATCAAAAACTACCTCTGTAGATTCGAAGTCTGCAGATGGAAGAGGTGCGAAATCACGAACACCCTCTGTCGGTATCCACACGAACGCTTCCGCCCGGAGTGCTAGCTCTTCAAACGGCGCGGCTGAAGAACTCGTTTTTCACAAAAACGGCTCTAGGGTTTTTTTATGACTCTGTGTATTTTTCGTGTGTCTTGTGTATACGAGATACACAAGTATATATGCACATACGTAGACATCAGAATCCGAGTCCTAATCGGATTAGTGGATGCCAATCAAAATCCATATCAGATACGGATTGTATTAGGATATTCAAAATCCATATCTGATATGGATTCTCTCGTTATTATCCGATAATACACATGTATATATAATCACCAAAAACCCGAAAATAATAATAATAATAATTAATATCCAATATTAATATTATTAATATTAAAAACGATAATAATAATACTAATAATTAATATCCAATATTAATATTATTAATATTATTAATCTCAGCCTTACGCATTCTTGTGTGTGACCCGATAGGCCCATATTAATTGGCAGTTGATTAAATCTCTATTAAACCAACAAGTCGTAATTGGCCTCTAGCAAGGCATTACAACTACCCAATTAATACGAGTAAAGTCCAACTAGCCTAATAATAGTACATGCATTAATCCCTTTGTCACACGATATCTAGTTTGAACATAAGTCATGGTCAGCGTCATACTTATATAGTTCAAACATATGATTACTCGATCTCTAAGTAGACTGATAAAACAAATGATATTGATCACACTATCAAATCATTTGAGCACGGCCATGCATTTCACAGTCTCACTAATCGAGGGGCCCAAAGATATCTCTCTCAAAAGAGAGGGACAAATTCTATCTTGATTGTTCAATATCCTCTACATAATTTCTATCACATTCAATCATGACCTTTATTATTATCCAGTTACGGATAACGTTTGATCATGTCAAAATATAATAGTCCTTATGTTGGAAACTATGACAATCTCAAGTCAAAGGATTACAACATGACTATCATGAGATTTACTTATGACGCTAATCCATGTAGCAATCTCATGATGGGTCTATCCAATACACTGTTCTCTAACAAGTATCTATGAGATTGATTCGTATCACCATACACATAATCATCTCATGATTATCAAATCAATACTCATACTGATTATAAATTATTTTATCTCCATAACAATAATGAATCAGGGACATATATCAAAATTGTGTAACATACTAACCAACAATAATGATAATAAAATCTCTTTTATTAATAATAAATGTATAACATAAATATCCAAATCATGGCCTAGGGCACATACACTAACAATCTCCCACTTGCACTAGGCCTACAAATATCTGAGACCCATAGATCTAGTGTGCTGATCATGCTTGACCCGTGAGAGAGGCTTAGTCAATGGATCCGCTATGTTATCATTTGTGTCAACTTTGCATATCTTGACATCTCCTCTATCGATGATGTCTCGAATGAGATGGTAGCGTCTAAGTATATGTTTAGATCTCTGATGAGACCTAGGCTCTTTTGCTTATGCTATGGCACCATTGTTGTCACAATAAATGTCCACAGGATTTGCAATGCTAGGTACTACTCCTAGCTCAGTGATGAACTTCTTCAACCAAACTGCTTCTTTAGCTGCATCTGATGCTGCTATATACTCAGCCTCTGTTGTAGAATCAGCCGCAGTGCTTTGTTTTGAACTCTTCCAACTAACAGCTCCACCATTCAATGTGAATACAAAACCGGACTGCGATCTGAAATCATCTATGTCGGTTTGGAAGCTAGCATCTGTGTAACCATTTACAACTAACTCGTCATCCAAACCTCCATAAACCAAGAATACTTCTTTAGTCCTTCTGAGGTACTTAAGAATATTCTTCACAGCTGTCCAGTGACCTTCACCGGGGTCAGCTTGATATCTACTGGTTGTGCTCAATGGATATGAGACATCTGGTCTAGTACATAACATGGCATACATGATCGATCTTATAGCAGAAGCATAAGGAATTTTATTCATTCGATCTCGCTCATCAGATGTCTTAGGACATTGATTCTTGCTAAGATGAATGCCATGAGACATAGGCAGGAATCCTTTCTTGGACTCTTGCATGTTGAACCTTTTCAACATTTTATCTATGTATGTACTCTGACTCAAGCCTATTATCCTTTTAGATCTATCTCTATAGATCTTGATACCAAGGATATAGGTAGCCTCACCCAAGTCCTTCATTGAAAATGAATTCCCTAACCAAGCCTTAACCTTTTGCAAGGTAGGGATATCATTCCCAATAAGTAATATGTCATCCACATATAAGACCAGAAACACTACTGCACTCCCACTAACCATCTTGTAAACACAAGGTTCATCTTCATTCTTGATGAAACCAAAGTTCTTAACTGTTTCATCAAAACGAAGATTCCAGCTTCGAGATGCTTGCTTCAATCCATAGATGGACCTTTGAAGCTTGCAAACCTTATTTGAATTCTCAGGATTTACAAAACCCTCAGGTTGTGTCATGTACACATCCTCGAGTAAATTTCCATTAAGGAAAGCAGTTTTGACATCCATTTGCCATATCTCATAATCATAGTATGCTACAATGGCAAGGAGAATTCGAATAGACTTAAGCATAGCTACTGGTGAAAAAGTTTCATCATAGTCTATACCATGAGTTTGCTTGAAACCTTTAGCCACAAGCCTTGCTTTGTAGGTTTGCACATTTCCATCCATGTCAGTTTTCTTCTTGAAAACCCATTTGCAACCAATAGTCTTAATACCCTCTGGAGGATCAATTAAAGACCAAACTTGGTTATCAAACATGGATTGCATCTCAGAATTCATGGCTCCAAGCCATTTATCTGAATCTGGACCTGACACAGCTTCCTGATAGGTAGTAGGCTCATCTTGATCTATGAGCATAACTTCACTATCATCAGTCACAAGAAATCCGTATCTCTCTGGCTGACGATGTATCCTATCAGATCTGCGTTGGACTTGTGTTACATTTTCAGGCTCCACAACTGTTTGTGGTTCTGAAATCGTCTCTAAAGACGGTTCAACGATATCTTGTGGAACTTGAGTTTCCTCAAGTTGTACTATACTCCCACTTGTTCTCTTGGAGAGGAACTCCTTTTCCAAAAAGACTCCATTTCGAGCAACAAACACTTTGTTCTCTGAGGGAATATAGAAATAGTACCCTTTAGTTTCTTTTGGATACCCCACAAATATACATTTGATAGATTTTGAAGGTAGCTTATCTGTCATTAATCTTTTCACATAAGCTTCACAACCCCAAATCTTAAGAAAAGACAAACTGGGTCTCTTACCAGTCCACATCTCATGTGGTGTCTTTTCAACCGCTTTAGATGGTACACGGTTCAAAATGAATGCAGCTGTCTCCAAGGCATAACCCCAAAAGGATAAAGGAAGATTTACTTGACCCATCATAGATCGAACCATATCCAATAAAGTCCGATTTCTCCTTTCAGAAACACCATTCCATTGTGGAGTTCCTGGAGGAGTCAACTGTGAAACGATTCCACAATTTCTTAGATGTTGGTCAAATTCTTGGCTCAAATATTCACCACCTCGATCTGATCGAAGGGTTTTAATTGTCTTACCAAGTTGATTTTGTACTTCATTTTGAAAAGTTCTAAACATTTCAAAAGACTCATGTTTATGTTTCATTAGGTAGACATAGCCATACCTACTGAAATCATCAGTAAAAGTAATGAAATACTGAAATCCTCCCCTGGCACTAATGCTGATTGGGCCGCATACATCTGTATGTACCAAGCCCAACAAGTCATTGGTCCTTTCACTATGTCCAGTAAAAGGAGTCTTTGTCATCTTTCCAAGCAAACAAGATTCGCAATTTTCAAATGATTCAAAATCAAATGAATCTAATAATCCATCTTGATGGAGTTTAGATACGCGCTTCTCATTTATATGGCTAAGGCGACAATGCCATAAATATGAAGGGTTTAGTTCATTTGGCTTAGTTCTCTTTGAAGATATGTTATAAATATTACCGTCATTGGAATCATCAAGGTTAAGGACATAAATGCCATTATAACTACTTGCAATACAATAAAGCAAGTCATTTTTATCAAAAATAGAACACTTCTTATTTTTAATTAAAAATGAATAACCTTCATCATCCAAAACAGACACTGAAATAAGATTCCTACTCATAGTAGGAACATAAAAGCAATTGTTTAAAACTAACAAAAGCCCATTGGGCAAGACAAGCTCATAGGTCCCTACAGCTATAGCAGCAACTCTTGCTCTATTGCCAACACGTAGGTCCACCTCGCCCTTCTACAGCATCCTACTCCTTTTGAGCCCCTGCATATTTGTACAAATATGGGATCCACATCCAGTATCTAATACCCAGGAAGAAGAAGTAGATAAATTAATTTCTATAACATAAATACCTGAAGATGTAGTCGTACTACCCTTCAGCTTCTTCAACTCCTCCAAATAAACATCACAATTTCTTTTCCAATGCCCAGGCTTGTTGCAATGGAAACAAGTTCCTTCCTTAGGAACCTTTGCCTTGGGACCAGGTTTCGGTTTAGCTTGACCCTTTGCCCCTTTTGCACCCTTTGCACTTTTAGCCTTACCCTTGCCTTTAGCTTTCCTTTTCATTAGCTTAGTATTGACACTCAATACATGAGTAGGCTTCTTGATATTCCCCTCAGCAGTTTTGAGCATACCATGTAGCTCAGGAATGGACTTTTCCATATTATTCATATTGTAGTTCATGACGAACTGAGAAAAACTGCTAGGCAAAGAGTGTAGGATCAAATCCGTAGCGAGTTCTAAACTCAGGGGATATCCGAGTCTTGCAAGGTGATCTATATAGCCTTTCATCTTTAAAACATGAGCGCTAACAGATTCACCTTCAGACATCTTACAGTCAAAAAGTGCAACGGCGGTGTCGAACCTATCCTGCCTAGCCTGTTGTTGGAAAGCTTGTTTGAGATGAACACTCATCTCATAAGCTTCTAAGTGTTCTAGGTCTTTCTGAAGTCCTGAACACATAGTTGCCAACATAAGACATCCTATGTCGTTTGAATCTTCCACATGCTTCTTATACTTGTTCTTAACAGCAGCAGAAGCATCAGCAGGAGGGGGTTCAGGGACAGGGTCATCGAGCACGTAGGACTTCTTTTCTTGCTTGAGAACAATTCTCAAGTTTCGAAACCAGTCAACAAAATTAGTCCCACATTCTTTTAGTTTTTCCTTCTCAAGGATAGATCGCAGCGATAAGGTGGAATTGTTATTAGCAGCCATTTATGATCTACAAAACATGCAAAGTAACACTTTATTAATAATGAGGTTAAAATTTATAAAACTCTCACTAAAACATAACCCTCAAAAGAATATTTTAGTGAGCTGAGATCCATATTTGACTTAATTCTAAACTCAGCTTTGGCATGACGCTTAAAATTAAGTTATTTAGGTAGGTAACATCTTTACCAATTACATCTCATGTAACTCTTAGAATTTATGGAATAATGACATCATATATCATTGTATGTTAGATTCCATCTAATGCCTTGAGCCCAAAACCGTTTTGATAGCCCAATTAAGTCTAACCAATTTTAAACATATGAGTAGCACTATTACTCATTCTACGTAGCTAGGAAAGTACCAATCGCATTGATAATTTTCTTTTCGAAACCCTAACACAGACGCGTCAATTATATTAACGATCTTACTGTTTTGATTACGTGCAAACCCTTATAGAAGCACCGATCGAACCGAGAGTTATCATTCAAAACCCAAAACAGATTCATCAATCGAATTGATAATCTGCTGTTCGAAATCCGAAACAGAATCAATCTGCCATTCGAAATCTGAAAACATAATCATCAATCGAATTGATAATCTGTCTGTTTTGAATATGCATAACTCTTACAGAATCATTATCGGTTGCTCATATCGATATAAACATAATCGTTTTTGATCATCACATGAAAAACGAAAACTTTATATCACATATAACAATCTCGAATCATAACGTCTCATGAAAACGAATTGAAAACATCAATCCGCTCTCACCAGATGAGATTCGAATAGGGTTCTACACATAGCGTATGTTTATATCTAATATAAACAGAATCCGTTTTGATCATCACATGACAAACGAAAACCGCCGTATACAAATCATCTCATGAAAACGATTTGAAAAACACCATTCTTCTCTCATCATATGAAATCCGAGTTGGGGTTTTTGTACATATAATGCCATACGAAAAACAGTAAACATATAATCACATAAGCATGATATAATCGATTTAAACGAAATCAACAAGTGGCTCTGATACCACTGTTAGGAAATCAACCGAGATCACTGCAAAACGCGCAGCGGAAAACAAAAACTTGATCTCCGATTTCCTACCAAGGATCCATGTTGTTCGTTTAATTCGACAAAAGAAATCAAAAACTACCTCTGTAGATTCGAAGTCTGCAGATGGAAGAGGTGCGAAATCACGAACACCCTCTGTCGGTATCCACACGAACGCTTCCGCCCGGAGTGCTAGCTCTTCAAACGGCGCGGCTGAAGAACTCGTTTTTCACAAAAACGGCTCTAGGGTTTTTTTATGACTCTGTGTATTTTTCGTGTGTCTTGTGTATACGAGATACACAAGTATATATGCACATACGTAGACATCAGAATCCGAGTCCTAATCGGATTAGTGGATGCCAATCAAAATCCATATCAGATACGGATTCTATCAGGATATTCAAAATCCATATCAGATATGGATTCTCTCGTTATTATCCGATAATACACATGTATATATAATCACCAAAAACCCAAAAATAATAATAATAATAATTAATATCCAATATTAATATTATTAATATTAAAAACGATAATAATAATACTAATAATTAATATCCAATATTAATATTATTAATATTATTAATCTCAGCCTTACGCATTCTTGTGCGTGACCCGATAGGCCCATATTAATTGGCAGTTGATTAAATCTCTATTAAACCAACAAGTCGTAATTGGCCTCTAGCAAGGCATTACAACTACCCAATTAATACGAGTAAAGTCCAACTAGCCTAATAATAGTACATGCATTAATCCCTTTGTCACACGATATCTAGTTTGAACATAAGTCATGGTCAGCGTTATACTTATATAGTTCAAACATATGATTACTCGATCTCTAAGTAGACTGATAAAACAAATGATATTGATCACACTATCAAATCATTTGAGCACGGCCATGCATTTCACAGTCTCACTAATCGAGGGGCCCAAAGATATCTCTCTCAAAAGAGAGGGACAAATTCTATCTTGATTGTTCAATATCCTCTACATAATTTCTATCACATTCAATCATGACCTTTATTATTATCCAGTTACGGATAACGTTTGATCATGTCAAAATATAATAGTCCTTATGTTGGAAACTATGACAATCTCAAGTCAAAGGATTACAACATGACTATCATGAGATTTACTTATGACGCTAATCCATGTAGCAATCTCATGATGGGTCTATCCAATACACTGTTCTCTAACAAGTATCTATGAGATTGATTCGTATCACCATACACATAATCATCTCATGATTATCAAATCAATACTCATACTGATTATAAATTATTTTATCTCCATAACAATAATGAATCAGGGACATATATCAAAATTGTGTAACATACTAACCAACAATAATGATAATAAAACCTCTTTTATTAATAATAAATGTATAACATAAATATCCAAATCATGGCCTAGGGCACATACACTAACAGGAAAAACCTGGCGAATGGATGTTTGGGAAACTACAGTAATTTACCTGGGTATAGAACAACTTTCCTTATTTCATAGCTAATTTTTTGTGTTTATTTTGCTTATATAAAGAGAGTTCAAAATATGAGGCGTGGTTATGTCATAAGCAGCCTGAAAGCTGGAGTTTGTCGCCATAGTTGAACACCTCCAATTAATTTGGTTGTATCCTCTCATTCTAAAGGGAACAAAAAAAAATTCATTTCTAATGATTGTTGTATCTTCATCATCTATGTCTTCAAGTTTGTTTAGAAGTTGTGCTGTTTTATTACAGGTCACGGTGGCACTTAATGACAAAGCATACATGCACTGTACTTGGAGGTCTTCACAAGCTAACTTGTTTCCTACTCTCAGTGGTCTCTCTCTATCTGAGCATGTGTTTATTCTAATGATTGTTCTTCTCAGTTTCTCTCTATGCATCTAAGGAAATGTTTGTTTGTAGATTTGTTAAGCTTCTCATTTACCTTTTTAAGGATATGAATTAGAATGTTTAATAGGGAGCGCATTGTTGAATCAGAATATCAAGGTACGTTTCTTTGCAAATCCATCAATCAATACTTCTCCTTTTTTTGTGTAAAATTTTCATTGATAAAATGGTAGGATATTAGTGTATGATGTCCTTTATAATTTACGCATATTAGTGTATGATGTCCTTTTTTGATGTTGACTAGAGTTTCCAGAAAGTTATGGTGAAAAACATGAAAAGTCAGCCTTATGCAGATTTCAGTGAATCTCTAGTGAAAATCATGAAAAGATGGCCTTTTACAGCTTTCAATGCATTTTGACTACTCCATCCCTCTCTCTCTTTGCGACTAGTAGGTTACAGGAGCAATTTAGCACTCAGATAAAGTTGAAGAATGTCTGTGGAGGGTTTGCGATCTTCACTTGTTTTGTGTCGTTTTCTAAATTCATCAGGTATTTTGTGAAATTAGCTCATGCACTACTATTATTTTCCCTCTGATACAAAATGAACTATTTTTTTAATATGCTTATCTTTTGGGGGTAGTCTACACCAGTGGAAAGAGAGAAAGGCGATATGAATGGAACCAATATACTCAATTTAGACGTGGTACCTACGAGTAAGCCGTAAGGATATCTTTTATAATTTTGCTCATGTTTTCGTTGTTGTTGTGTTTTTTAATGTCGTTGTTGTTATATATACAAGACTTTTTGGAGAAAAATCTAACAGTAGCATTTTATTGCTAGTTGTTATTCGTATAATTGGTACTTTGTGAAATTACGATAATATTTCTGGATACAAGACAGTTTTCCTTAGTTCATGGCTAATTTTTCTATTTATTTGTCCTATTAATTATTATATTTATTTGATCTCTAGTAAATTTTGTTGTATCCTCTCAATCTAAAGGAAAAAGATGGTAAAGCTCATAACGTTTTCTTCTATTGAACCGTGTATCATCTCATCTACGTCTTCAAAGTTTCTTAAGGTCTTCACCAGTATCTTATCACCTGTTTCGACTCTCAGCGGTGTTTTTTCATTTGTCATGTGTTTTCTCTAATCAATGACCTTTTTAATGTATCTTTACACTATTGTGATATTGTTCGTTTGTAGGTTTATTAATATTCTCATTTACCTTTTTACTGATGTCAATTAGAGTATTAGTCTTCTCATTTACCTTGGATACAATCTAATATCAAAATGCCGAAGGTAAATCAGGCTAGCGAAGGTAAACCAATTTTTTGGATAATGGCTTACTTGCAGCCGGTAACCAGCTGATGACTGGATAGTGGCTGTAAAGTCTCTGTCCACTTGTAAAAATGGCAGTGGCAGTGAGTGAAGCAATTGCAGGGATGGCAAATCCTAGCCCCCAGCCAAATGTATCCTGGATGTATGACATAAAAGATATGCCAAGCAAGCTACCGCAACAAATACCAAAGTGCCACTATTGGAAAAACAATCTCCTCCTGGTGGAACTGTGATCATTTTTGCTGATAGGCAGTTCGTCATCTTCAAGTTGATTTGCTCCAAATGCTTGTAAGGATGGATTATATATGCTCCTTGGCCCAGGGAAATCGTAAAGAGGGACCAAGAAAGGAATGAGAATCTACTTGCTTTGTTCATGTTAGCCAAGGGCCATTCTAGAGCTGATGAAGTAAGAAGTAAAAAGAATTATATTCAGAGGTTTTTATTGGTAGCAGTTATGAATAGCATGTGGAAGTTTTAATGTTCTTGTACTTGTTTATTTTATTTCTCTACTGGCATTTTAAATTTATAATCATGATTACCACTGTAGATTCTCCATCTTCAGCAGGCGAGCACTTGTTTTCTGAAGGGGAATGTTGTCGACTTCTTATCTCTACATACAGAAGTTGCAGATTCACCTAATTTTCCATTTAAATGGAATCGATATACTCAATTTAGCATGCCTTTAGTTTCTTAAGGTTACATCTTTGATCCTGGGTTAACTTTGTTTTTGCAGGAAATTCAAGTTTATTTTAAAAAGATGTAAGCACAAACTCTATCGGGACTTAAAGAATAATATGTCTGGAGTATTCAATTTTAATTTCTATGAAATTCAACACTTATACTTCTGTGTAGAAGATATGCTGGAGACACTCTCCAAATCAATGTTTAAGAGTATCATCCTAATTAAGAGTACATCTGTGAATGTGATTCTTTGTATGCATGCAACTCTATGCTCAAGTTAGTGTTAGTTTCTTGTTTCTTGTAAGTAATACGATGCTTATGGTGAGCTGCCGGTTATGTTTTTTGACAAGTTAATGGTGCTGGCGATCATGTTCTCATATCTCCACTTGGGGCCTGCAATTGAAAATAACTCTTTTGTATGTCGACTCTTTTTACAAGGTGTTCTGTTCTGCCTGCTTTATTTGAGGCCGTCACCTTGATATAACATGGTTGAAGATCTTGCTGATGTTCCTTAATCGTTGGAGCAACATGTTCAGTTATTGGCAGCAAAGAATTGCAAGAAAAGTCAAATCCTACTATTATGATACTTGCGAGTAAGTCATAAATGATATCTTCTTCAGTTATCGTTGCTCCTGTTGTCGTTAATGTGCCTTGTTAATCTCGTTTTCGTTGTTATACATACAGGTACTTCTTGGAGAAAAAAAACCTGACGCTAGCTTTTTATTGCTACTTGTTATTCATAGCATGGATCTTTGGTAAAGTACGGTAATGTACGTGGGTATAAGACAGTTTTCCTTACTTCGTGGATAATTTTTATGTTTATGGATTTCATCCTTTTATAGAATATCTAGGTCTTTTCTTCTCAGTCCTATTATGCTCCTTTGTCTAGAATTTACTCTTACGGATCATCAATTGTATCTTCCAAATAATGCACATGCTTTAATAAAGAAAGCAAGATTCTATAACTAGACATATGCTCTATTGCTTTTGTGCGTTTGTTTAGACATACTATAATTTAATGTTGGAGTGTATTGGAAAACTAGGTTGTTGACCATTGAAATTGGTGGACCTTGATTTTTGTTTTCTCAGTCAAAAAATCAGAATTTTCTGTTTTAGTTTTCATCTTGTGTATGTGTCAATATTGGTTAAGGATAATATTATAGTTGCATGTGTATTCTTGATTTCTTTGGTCCAGACACTTAATTGGATTCTGATCATTGTTTCCACTATAATTAGCATGAGCATAAAATCGTGCATCATTGTTGAATTGATGTCATGTGATCTACATAGAGCAATATGTTCTTAGAGATTCTTCATCTTAAAATTGCCATTCTGGCTTAAATTTGGGGCTTCCATTAATTTTTGTGTAAAAAAGATTGTTATGTCCTGGGGCTTTGCTTACTTGCAACGGGATGGCTGCAGTTGTTGTCGGAAGGCTGTCCATACATTCAGACAAGAAGTCACCAGACAAGAATTCTTTAGTCATCTGCTTTAGTGAATTGTTAATTGACTTTGTTCCAACTGTTAGTGGGGTTTCACTAGCTGAAGCTCCAGCCTTCAAGAAGGCTCCTGCTAATGTTTTTGTATGGTTAGCAAGGTCGGGAGGCTCTTCATCTTTTGTTGGCAAGGAGAATATCTCTGACTCTCTGTTTTTCTAGTCTGGATGGTGATTTATGACAACATTAGAGTATCATGCAACTTTATATTTGAAGGTTCTTCTTGGTTCCACAACATAACTTAGTCCTGCATTGTTCTGGCCGTTGATTAGGTTGCAAAGGATATGTTCTGTCCAGTAAATTCATTTTTGTTAAGCACTAATCAACGTATATGCTCATTTTAAGTAATTTGGTATCCATATAGAAATGCGGCTGGCATGTTGGATTTCAACTTTTTTAATTAACTAGTTCTTTGTTCATTGAGTTTAATCGGATTGTTCACTCAACTAGAATTGGATACTCCTTTTCAACCATGTTTATCTGAAAACAATATTATATTGAACAACAAGGTTGGAGATGATGAGTTTGGACATATGCTAGCTGATGTTTAAAAGAAAATGAAGTTGACGATTCTGGTATCCTGTTTGATCCCTCTGTAAGGACTGCCCTGGTGTTTGTTACACTCAGAGCTGATGGGGAACGTGAATTCATATTTTTCCGACACCCCAGTGTCGATTGTTCGCGAGTCAGGACTTGATACTGACATAGTGAAAAAGATATAAATTTCTTATTCCTTCCTGAAACTTGAAAAGAGATCATGCTTGACTATTTATTTGTCAATATGTTGTTGGTATGAGAGGTAATCATCTTCCACTATGGTTCAATTAGTCTGATTGAGGAACCATGTAGATCTGCACAGTTAGCTGCAATGGAGCTGCTAAAATTTCTCTAACTGTCCTCCCTCCTTTGGCAGAATACCAGAATTTCTTGTCTCTAATTTTTCTTCACTCGTCTATCTTCCCTTCAATTGAACTCAATGATGGGAGATTCCCCTCCTATGGAACTTCTTTTCTTCAAAAATATTTCCACATTACTTCTTTTCTTCTCTCTAATTTGATCTTGAAACAGAAGTTTTTCCTATCTATCACTATCGACAACCCTTGGATATAAATTCTTTCCCCTTGATTTAACTACAACTTATACGATTTAGGTTTAAGTGGACACAATTTTTTGTTTTTTCTTTTTCTCTTTTCTTAATGGTTTGCTATCGTTGCTTGTTTACCTGGGTATTATGTCTATTAAACTACTCATTTACCTTTTTTAGGATATGAATTAGACTTTTTAAAAGGAATCTTATGGTTGAACCAGAACCGTGAGGTGTAGGCAGCTCAATTTTGTTGCTTTACAAATCCATCAATTGCTTCTTGTTGCCATACGCCAATCATATCTTTTGGTGTTGTCTATACCACTAGAGACAGAAAAATGCAGCAAAAACAAGAACCGAGCCATTGATGGACCCCACCATTATTATTCACGTGGAGATTGAAAGGCTTTCTAGCTTGAAGCGGAAGAAAAATTTATATTCAGAGTTTTTTGTTGGTAATAGTTATAAAAAATAAATGGAAGTTTTTAACGTTTTTGTACTTGTTCGTTTTATTTCGCTAGTGTCATTTTAAATTTATAATCATAAGCCACTAACTAATTCTCCTTCTTTCGGCAGGTGAGCACTTGTTTTCTGAAGGGGACAATTTCAAGGCCTTATCACTACATGTAGAAGTTGAAGATTCACCCAATTTTCCATTTGGATGGAATTGATATACTCAATTTAGCATGCCTTTAGTTTCTTGGCGGTACATATTTGATCTTGGGTAAGCTTGTTTTTGCAGGAAATTCAAGTTTATTTTAAAAAGATATGAACACAAAGTCTTTCGGGACTTACAAAAAAAATAATCTATCTGGGGTAGGCAATTTTATTTTCTATGAAATTCATCACTTATACTGATGTGTAGAAGATGTCCTAGGGAATCTCCAAATAAGTGGTTTAAGAGTATCATCCTAATTAAGAGTACACCTGTGAATGTGATTATTTGTATTGATGCAACTCTATGCTCAAGTTAGTTTCTTGTTGCATATAAGTAATACTATGTTTACAGTGACCTAGTGGCTTATGATTTTTGACAAGTTAATGATGTCGACGATCATGTTCAGAGATCTCTAACTGGGACTGCACTTGAACGCTTTTGCGTCTCGACTCTTTTTACAAGTTGTTCTGTCCTGTTGGCATCATTTGAGGTCATCCTCTTGAAATAACATGGTTGAAGATCTTGGTCATGTTCTTTAGTCGGTGGAGCAACATGTTCAGTTATTGGCAGCAAATAATTGTATTATTCCCCTTTAACCTTATAATGACATCAATCTCATGACATAAGATATCTATATCTGGTAAAAATAATAAACGGAGCACTACTTCTATTACATTTATACAATTTAAATTTTAAATCTGAATATATTCAATAAAATAGTAATATTCCCCTTCACAAATTTTGTATAGTATGTTTCCTTCACTCTTCTATTTTTCCTTCAATTGAATTTAATGATGGGAGATTTTCCCCTTCGGAACATCTCTTCTCTTGATTTGTTTCAATAAAGCTTGACATTGTTTCTTTTTTCACTTTTCAATTTAATCCTTAAGCAGGGTTTTTCCTATCTATCATTAGATGATGGCTCCACTATCCTTGGATCTAATTCCCCCAATTTGACTAAAATACATCGGAATTAGGTTTTATTATACACAATATTTGCCTTTTGTTTTGCCGTTTTCTTAATGTTTTGCGATCTTTACTTGTTTCATTGGTTAATCTATGATTTTTTTTATGATGCAAATGGAATTTTATGTCTAATAAGCCTATGTTTTGGTGTTGTATATACCACTGCAAACAAAGAAAGGCAGCATAAACAAGAACCAAGGCATTGATGGACCCTACCATTACGGTTCACGTGGAGGTTGAGAGCGTTTCTCGCTTGAAGCGGAAGAAAAATTTATGTATGGAGGTTTTTTTAAGTAGCAGTTACGAATAGCATGTGGAAGTTTTTAATGTTCTTCTACAGGTTTATTTTATTTCCCTGCTGGCATTTACATTTATAATCATGGTTATCATTGATAGATTCTCCTTCTTCTACAGGAGAGCATTTCTTTCTTGAAGGGGAACAATGTCGACTTCATATCTCTGCATACAGAAGTTGCAGGTTTGCCTAATTTTCCATTTGGATGGAACCGATATACTCAATTTAACATGCCTTTAGTTTCTTGGGGTTACATCTTTGATCCTAGGTTAGCTTTGTTTTTGCAAGAAATTCAAGTTTATTTTAAGAAGATATAAGCACAAACCATGTCGGGGACTTAAAAGAGAATCTGTATGGAGTAGTCAATTTTAGTTTCTATGAAATTCATCACTGTCCAAATCAGTGGTTTAAGAGTATCATTCTAATTAAGAGTACATATGTGAATGTGATTTTTTGTACGCATGCAACTCTATGCTCATGTTAGTGTTAGTTTCTTGTTTCCTGTAAATAATAAGATGTTTATGGTGAGCTGCTGGCTTGTGTTTTTAACATGTTAATGGTGCTGGCAATCATGTTCTCATATCTTTACTTGGGGCCTGCACTTGAAAATAACTCTTGTGTTGACTTTTTTTTCCAGGTGTTCTATCCTGCTTGGTTTATTTGAGGTCGTCCTCTTGAAATAACATGGTTGAAGATGTTGGTCGTGTTCCTTAATCGCTGGAGCAACATGTTCAGTGATTGGTAGCAAAGAATTATGAGAAAAGGCAAATCCCACTATCTGTGCTACTTGCAAGTAAGTGATAAATGATATCTTCCTCAGTTATTGTTTCTCCGGATGTCATTGTTGTGCCTTGTTAATCAAATTTTGTTGTTACACATATGGCTACTTGTTGGAGAAAAAACATGACTGTAGCCTTTTATTGCTACTTGTTATCAATATGTTTACTTGGCCTTGCACTTGAATATGACTCTTTTACGTCTGGAATCTTTTTACATGGTGTTCTATCATGCTTGCTTGATTTGAGGCTGTCCTCTTGAAATAACATTGGTTAAAGATCTTGGTCTTGTTCTTTTGCCGCTGGAGCAACATGTTCAGTTACTAGCAGCAAAGAATTGCCAGAAAAGGCAAATCCTACTATTTGTGCTACTTGCAACAGCTGCAAGTAAGTCATAAATGATATCTTTCTCATTTATTGTTGCTCATGTTGTCGTTGATGTGCTTTGTTAATCTCATTTTTGTTGTTACACATACAAATACTACTTGGATAAAAAAATCTGATGTTAGCCTTTTATTGCCACTTGTTATTCATACCACGGATGCTTTGGTAAAGTAGGTAACATGCGTGGGTATAAGACATTTTTTACTTCGTGGATAATTTTTCTGTTTATTTGACCTATATCGAAAGTGTTCATAATATGAAGCGTGGTTAATAAATGATCTTATTACCTATTTTACTCTCAGCGATGTGTATTCATCTGAGAATGTGCTTTCTCTAATGAATGATCTTCTTAGTCTCTTTACGCAGCCATGAAACAGCCATGAAACTGTTCGCTTGTAGGTTTATTAAACTTCTCAGTTACGTTTTTGAGAATATGAATTAGACTTCTTACCAGGGACTTCATGGTTGAACCAGAACCATGAGATGCAAGCAAATCAATTTTATTGCTTTACAAATCCATCAATTGCTTCTTGTTGCATGCACCAATCATACCACGAAGATATTTTCAGGTACATTTGTTGTCAATTATTTTGAAAATATAATGATAACGATATGTCCTTATTTCTGTTTTGTTTTTCTTTTATTGTGGACTAGAGTTGGTGGGAAAGCTATTGTGAATCATGAAAAGATGACTTTTTATGTTTCCGAAAACTCGAGAAGTTCCACTTCTCCAGAACACGAGTTGTATTAGGTTCTTGTCCAGTGCTTTCTACTGAAACTATTATTAAGCGTGTTATTGGGGTATCTGCGGGTGGTCCTCTTTCACAGTAACTTGATTTTTATTTCCATGAAAGAAATTTCTCATACTGTGTTTAACATTTAGGATATGAAGCTCTATCTTCACTTCTTCATGTATTCTCTCCATGTAATACTATTTTCACACTTTCTTTTGGGGCTATTTTTTTCCTAGTTTATAATTTTTTCCTGTCTTAACAAAATCTTGAGTCACATTATCCTCTTCTGCTGTGGGTAAATAACAAGAATGGTCTATGTGTGAATTTAGATATCGAACGCAGAAAGGCTTGTGAGTTTTCATGAGAAAGGTGAGAAATCTTTATGTAATTCATAGAATCTTCTTCTAAAAGTTAACTGCTCTGAAGATGTTTCTCTCTTATTCTAAGTGACTAAGAACGTAACAAGAGGCATTCAATATTCAGCTCTTGTAAATAAGGACTTGCACTATTTATTTTTCTTTTTTCCCCTTTTCTCCCTCGGTTGCTAAATGAACTATATATTGAATCTGAATTTCTTGTGGGTTGTCTGTACCATGTTGTTTAGAAATCTTATTGTTGTATATATACATGTACTTTATGGAGGAAAAACATGACAGTAACATTTGAATGCAACTTGTTATTTTTATAATAGATGTTCTGGAAATCTACAATAATATACCTGGATATAGAACAACTTTTCTTACTTCATAGCTAAATTTTGTGTTTGTTTTAATTATATAGAGAGTTTAGAATATGAGGCATAACATCGTGGAAACTGGAGTCTGTCGCATTGAACACCTCCAATTAATTTTGTTGTATTCTATCATTCTAAAGTGAAAGAAAATTTTTTCCTTTATATTGATCATTTATATCATCTTCATCCACATCTTCAAAGTTTTTTTTAGAAGTTTCTTTATTTTCTTATAGGTCACATGATCACTTAAAGACAAAGCGTACATGCATTCTACTTGGAGATCTTCACATGCTAACTTATTTCCTACTCCCAGTGGTTTGTCTCCATTTGAGCATGTGATTAGTCTAATGATTGTGCTTCTCAATCTCTGTTCACACGGTTATGAAACTATTTGTTTACAGATTTGTTAAGCTTCTCATTTAACTTTTTTAGGATATGAATTAGAATATTTAATAGGGATCACATTGTTGAACCAGAACCTTAAGGTATGTTTCTTTGCAAATCCATCAATTAATTCTTGTTCCTCTTCTCCTTTTTTGTGTAAAATTTTCATTGATGCAACGGTAGTATATAAAAGATGTTTAAAGCCCTGGCTACATCCAGGAATGCCTCAAAAACAAAAGCTAGTTATTGTTTATATGCACCTAATATATCATGAAGATATTTCTTGGTACATTTTTTTCTATTATTTCTAAAATACAATGATATTTTTGTGGGTATAACTCTTTTTCTCCGAATATAATTTGCGCATATTCATGTATTATGTCTTAAATTTGCTTTGTTTTCTTTTTAATGTTGACTAGAGTTCCTGGAAAGCTCTAGGGGAAATTATGAAAAGTCAGCCTTCTACAGATGTTAGTGCATCTCGAGTGAAAATCATGAAAAACCCGGCCTTCTGCAATTTTCAATGCATTTTGACCGCTCTCTCTCTCCCCTACTAGAAGATTACAAGAGCCATTCAGCACTCAGATAAAGTTGAAGACTCTGAGCCTTTCGTTAAGAGAAAATTGCACTTATCACCCAAAAGTTAGTCAATTTTTCCAGTTAGCATTTAAATGTTCTGAAACCTTATTTGGCATCCAAACGTGGCCAAATTTGACTCAATTAATACCGGAAACCAGCTGATGACCTGTTGCAGCCGGTTTCAGCAATTTTTACAGCTAAAAGCAATTCCCCTCCAAATTAACGTCTTCGCCTTCCCTCCCTTCTGCTGCTATTGTTTCCCGCATGTTTGCCTCCATAAATTACCTCCAATTTACAAACTTAACCAATATACATCATAATTCACATTCATAATATAATTGAGATGATTGAAGAATTAGAAACTGAATCTAACATGCAGTGTTTTAATATGTTAGTGGCAAAAGTTTTTCCACTTCCCCATTACATCATTGAATCTTGAATGCCATACCTCATTTCAAACCCCAGTTGATCAACTTTCCTCCTTATACACGACATTTTCTGAGGAAATCGAAACAAAATGTCCATAAATTCCCAATCAGCCAACTCCTCCATCTCTGTTTCCACCAACCCATTTTTCAACACCATCTTCTTCCAAATCTCCTCCTTGTCCCCCATCTCCTTACAAAGGGTGAAACTTTGAGAAAAACTTTCATGTTCATTCACAATCAACCTGAATTTAAACCCAATTTCTGCCCACCTCTCCTTCCTAGCGAAAGCCATTTCATTTATTGTATTATAAGCTTCACCAGAATCAGCAATTGATTTGATTGATTCATCTGTGGCTGACCAAATCTGATGCGCAGCTACTAGCCTTGCATCTGATGCATCCATATACATTTCCTCCTAGCATTCTTTTGTCCTCCCCACCCCACGCCCAAAGAAAAAAGCAAACCTCCGAAGAGTTAGGATTTTCAAGGTGATAAGTAAATGGGGTAGAATGAAATGTTTTTAGGTAATGGAGCAAGCTGATGACAGGCTCGACGTCTAGAGGAGCTGAAGAGAAGGGGCAGGAAAGGTGGTGGGAGAAAAGGGACGTCGGCAGAATCAGATGATTAATGTTAAACGGACACCGGGATAGAGGAGTTGATTTGGGAGAAGGAAAAGGAAGGAGAGATGGAATGGAACTCAAACTGCTTGGGGTGAGCAGAAGGAGGGAAGTAAGAGAGGAAAGGGCGGTGGGGAGATCAGAAGCAGCTATCGGAGAGGAGAAAGACGAGGAGGATACGGCGGAATAAGGAGGTAGAGGGGGGAATGAGAAACAAGTGGTAGCCAGACGGTTGCCACATTTTACCGTCAATCAAATAAAATCAGGGGTAAATCGGTATTTCAATGTAAATTTAGTCAGTCAACGATTGCATTGAAAAAGTCAAAGGTCACAGTCGGTTTTCCGGTGTTAATTGAGTCGAATTTGGCCATGTTTGGATGCCAAATGAGGTTTCAGAATGTTTAAATGATAACTGGAAAATTTGACCAACGTTTGGGTGATAAGTGCAATAGTTGAACACCATAGTTGAACAACTTTCCTTACTTCATAGCTAATATGAGGCATGATTATATCACAAGCAGCCTGGAAACTGGTGTCTCTCGCCATAGTTGAACACCTCCAATTAATTTGTTGTACCCGATAATTCTAAAGGGAAAAGAATGTTTTTTCTGTCTGATGATCATTGTATCATCATCTCTACATCTTCAAAGTTTCTTTAGAAGTTTCGCAGTTTTCTTACCGACCACAGTGGACACTTAACGACAAAGCGTATATGCATTGTACATGGAGGTCTTCTCAAGCTAGCTTGTTTCCTACTTCTAGTGGTTTGTTTCCATGTGAGCATGTGCTTATTCTAATGATCGTCTACTCAATCTCTCTTTACACAGTTACAGAATTGTTTTGTAGATTTGTTAAGCTTCTCATTTACCTTTTTAAGGATATAAATTAGAATATTTAATAGGGATCACATTGTTGAATCAGAACCTCAAGGTATGTTTCTTTGCAAATCCATCAATTACTACTCTTTTTTTCTTTTCTTTTTTGTGTATAAAATTTTCTTTGGTAGAATGGTAGGATATACAAGTTAAAGTCCTGGATATTGTTGTTGCTATGCGCCTAACATATTATGAAGCTATATTTTTGGTACATTTCTTGTCTAGTATTTCTAAAATGCAGTGATATTTTTTTGTGGGTATCAATCCTTTTCTCCCTCTATAATTTACGCATATGAAATATTATGTCCTTATCTATGTTTTGTTTCCTTTGTAATGTTGACTATAGTTTTTGAAAAGCTCTAGTGAAAATAAAGAAAAGTCGGCCTTCTGTCGATTTCAGTGTATCTGTAGAGGAAATCATGAAAAGCTGGCCTTCAGCGATTTTCAATGCATTTTGACTACTCTATCTCTCTATCTCTCTGCAACTAGTAGGTTACAAGAGCCATTCAACACTCAGATAAAGTGGAAGACTCCGTCTGTCGGGGGTTTGCGATCTTAACTTGTCTTGTGTCGTTTTCTAAATTCATCAGGTATTCTGTGAAATTAAGACTCCATTATGATAGGCAGACAACGGCGGATGTCAGAGCAGTTGAAAGCCTCACTGTAGAAGGGAAGAGGAGTAAAGGCAGGCTCAAACTAACGTGGAATTGCAGATGTCCTTTGGAACTCCTACAAAGCTCCATTGTGAAAACAAAGAAGCGATCAATATTGCGTTTAACCTAGTCCATCATGATAGGACAAAGCACGTAGATGTGGATCGCTATTTCATTCGAGAAAAGATTGATGGTGCGAGTTTCTGCATGGCCTATATCCCAACCAAGCAGCAAACAACTGACATCTTAACAAAAGGACTTCACAAGCCGACGTTTGAGGAACTTGTCATCAAGCTAAGAATGACTAACATTTATACTCCGGCTTGAGAGGTGTTATAATATATGACGAAATTATGTTATACAGTTGTAATATAGCATAGGATACGGTTAGGATCTATATTGATTAGGAGAATATCCTAGGATCCACTAAGATAAGATAGAATCACAGAGGTTAGGATAATTGATATCCAATCCCTATAGTCATAGGATTTGATAGCTAAAATGATTGACTAGAGGCGTGTGTTTATACTTGTGATATAGTTGAAGGAATGTACATGCCTACCTAACTAATTTCAAATCTATCTTTTGCTTGTTGTTGCTATGTTGAAGCTATTTTCTGGTACATTTGTGTCTATTATTTTGAAGATATAATGATAATTTGTGTCATTATCAATCTTTTCTCCATTGAGAATTTATATATCTCCATATTATGTTCTTAACTTTGTTTTGTTTCTTTTTTATTATTGCCCTAGACTGGAGCATAGTTGAGTGAAAAACACACTAAATTGGTTAGGCATATGTTTAATCCTCGGATTACTTAATGTTTTGCTCTAAACTGAATTCTTTTGAAATTGTTATCACGAAAAAGGTTCAAGAAAAGAGAATAAGGCTCGAATGTTGTTGTTGTGAGTGTAAATCATTGTTTTTTTTGACTTATCGATTTCTGTGGTTTCTTCATTAGGTTGAAATTTTCATTAGTATCTTTTTGCTTCTGTTGTGGATAAGGGCATAAGCAATGGAGGGCAATTTATTCTCGTTATCACCTTTTTTTTGGAAATTGTTGCGTCGTTTCTTATATTTCATCTGCACCGTTAGAAGTAACTTTAGATCACTGCCTTGCACAAAGCATATTTATGGCAGGTCTGCAGTTTTTGTTTGTTGCTGTTCTATATGTTTCTTTGGATTGGTCTTTAATTCTTTTAGAAATGAGAATATATTATCGGTCTTTTTTCTTGAGACATCAAAGTAAGTCTATGTTATTGGTTTCACATTCTGTTCGTTTTATTGTTGGATATGCATATATAACATACCGAACATCTTGGCATATTCATTGTATATTTTTCATAGGCTTGCTCTCTTCTCTTTTTTGGTTAAGCCTGTCTCAACTACAAATTTGTAACTTATAATAAGCATGCAAAATTCATATGAGACAGCTGATGAAAAGTTTAGATAGGACTGAGAATGCAATGTTGGGATTGTTTCTTGAAGTACCATGGGTCATTACTCTCTAAGATCTTCCAAGCTCTTCCTTATCCTAGTATATTTGGTTCTGAAGTCCTTTTAATGTCTAAAAGTTTATTGCTATAGACTATTTTCCGTTTCTTGTTTAGACTAATAATTGAATTGTTTTTCAATTTTTACAGGATTTGATTCATATCCCTCCATCACAAGTGTAAATATGATATACTTCTTCAGAGAAAGAAGAGATTGGTAATATGTTTTCGTAAAGTAATTTTCACAGTTTATGCTAAGCATTTATGTTTCTAGAGAGTTCTTTCTTCATATATTTGGTCGGCTATTTGTTAATAGTGCCAGCAAGCCCATAAAACAGAACTAGTAAAATGTGTAGAGATAAGGGAGTTTGAGTGATTTCAAAATAAGTGACTTAAATGCATGATATATATAAACGTGTACATGTATGCATGATATCTTGCCATTACTTGCCTTATTTAGCTTATATATTATGTTGCCGTACTAACGAGCCATGAAGCGTTAAAGCCTACGTCACATGGCAAACATTTGTTGTGTTTATGCTATTTTCAAGTGCCACTATTAATGAAGTAAACTAGTTCATTAAGTGAAGTACTTAGTTTAATAAACTAAGTATTTCATTAAAGGAAGCCACATTTGGAAAAGGCACAAAGGCAACAAAGCTAAGAAAGGAAAGTTTTCTCCTCCTCCCATCCTTAATTACACACGCCATATATATATATACATTACATATATTTTCAGAATTTTTGAAAAAGGCACATACACATGTATTCCAACGTACTACCGACACGTTATATATTTTACGTACGTACGTTAACGTCACACCACTATACTTAACTCATATTTAAGAGTATATTCAGGTATATCATATGATATAAGATATGGTGATGACAAATCAAATACGACACGATAAAAGGTTCTGAACCGAAATTTGTCGTATCGGGCGAATACCGAAACTTCACCAACGTGTCACGTACTTGCCATAAATAAATGGCCAGCCTTTATACATCAAAATTTGATGTACATTTCGTGCACATCACTGAAAAATAGGCCAAAAATACTTTCCATGTTGGCACACACAAATCACCCCACATTAAGGCCAAAATGTGAAGATTCCAAGTTTAATTTTGTCACATGTCAATGGTACCACTTTAGACCAGCCTAGTGCTGAGATTTAAAGTATATATTATATATATTATGTATAACATAATATATATAACATGTGCAAAAGTTGGAATTTAAATTATAGAAAAATCGGGTAATCGATAAATATCGAAAATTCGGTTTTCTACGCACACAACACATGAAACGTTTTTGGTACATCATGTGACACGTATCTAGACACTTTTTACATATGATATACATCTTAAAGTGTTCTAGAAAATTAAATTAAGGGCTGATTGGAATATAACATGTGTGTATTGTTAAATGTGCATTATTTTACAAAGTTAGCAAAAATAAATTTCAGCACATGCACAATCATTTCCAACGCCACCTACAGCTGAGATGGAGCTTATTTGGAGCCTTGTTGGCATATTGATTGGTCAAGGATCAATCATACAATGTTGGTGAATTGAAGAGAGAAGATACAAATGGTAAGAATTCAAAATATATCACTCTTATATCACATGCTGAAAATTTCAGCATGCTAAACATAGGGTGGCCAATTTTATGATATTGAATGTGATATATTTCATCATCTTTTATTATGTGATTGATTGGAAGAAGAAATGGAAATGATTTGAATATTATTTAAATTAATAAAGGGTGATATTTTATATATCACACATGCTGAAAATTTTTCAGCATGTGTAAGATATGTGTGGCCGAATTTGAGAGCTAAATGGTGTCCAAATTCATTTCTTATGTGATAGCAATACTTACCATAACTTGGTGATTCAATTTTTAAAGAAAAAATCAAGGTAAATTGGGCATTATTTTGAAAGAAATGGAATGATGCACATGCTGAAAATTCAGCATGGCAATGAGACATAATGGCCGAAATTTTGCCTAGTTGGGAAGGATTTGATGTCTTGCAATTTATGTGATATATCTTATGATTTATGGAAGTTATTTTGTGATGATTTTTGGCACATGTTTAAGTGAAATTCTCAGATTTTTCCAAGTCATCAATGATGACAACATTCATCCAATGAGAAGGTGCCAAGTAAGCAAAGACTAAATGATCATCCAATAAGAAGATGCCAAGTAAGCAAGGCCTTGTCACAATGATGTCTTACACTCTCTCAAGGACTTAGAAGATAATTTTCAAGAGAGGGAGGTACACCAAGGGGGACGGCCTGCACACATTAAAAGGAAAGAGAAGAGAGCAAACAAAAACAAGAACAAGCATTGCAAATCAAAGTGATCAAAAAGCCTAGCTCTTCTTCTTCTACTTCCTCTTTCTTTCTCTTTTCTTGTAAGCCTATTGTATTCATATTCTTCAATCTTGAATAGGCTTGACATAGACCACCACTCATTATATATCTTTGTAAAAGATTGATCAAGGTGTGATCAACCTTCATTCTTGCGAGGTGGTGGTGTTCGTGCAAATTGTATTCGCTATACAAGGTTTGTAAAGGGTTGGAGTTAGGTGTAACTCTATCAATCTTGTGGTAAGGCGTGCTGCGTCTGTGTGATTAGTGTGAACCAAGGAAGGTGTTCCTTGAAGACTGGAGTAGGTTGTTTATAACCGAACCAGTATAAAATTCTTGGTGCCATTTACTTTCTGCATTTACTTTTCAGTTACTGCACTGATTATCCTTCTTGTTCGCATTCGTAAAAATAGTTAACGAATTTCAAAAATCACGAAAATTTTCAAAAATATACTCACACGTTCTAGGGTTAATTTGGCACAAGTTTCAACCCTTTTGGACAAGTATAAGTCAATCAAACATCAAACGTTCTGAGACTAGTGCAGTGTGATTTTCAGATTTGCAAAGGTTGCGACTTTGATTGTAGTTGACCTACTTCCCAAAAGAATTTTCCAAAACTATTTCAACTCATTTAAATATAGTATATAAGGAGTTACTGGTCAAATTTTCAGAGCATTTGGACGTTCACACAAATAGGAATTAATTTTTCAAAACCATCTACCGTTTCTGGCAGATTTGCACAATCTGATTACCAACGGTTTTTGAAGGGTTTAAAGATTGAATTTTAATTTGAAATTTTTAGTGGACCCTCATAACATCTGAGGCTAAGTTCTATCAAAATTTCATAATTTTTGGAGACCTCTAATCTGGTTTTAAAAACGTTTTAAAACTGGTCCTGAAAACAGAATCTGTTTTCAGAACTTGAATTGTTCAAGTTTAAAGAAATTTTAAAAACCACAATTTCCGCACCATCTATTCAACCCCCCCTTCTAGTGGTGCCTTGCAGATCCTACAAGTGGTATCAGAGCGCAGGAACACTCACTTCAAGGAATCCAACGATTCAGTGAGATGGCAACCACAAATCTCAAAACCGAGCAAGAAGGTATGTCGAGCCAAAGGCCTCCACTTTTTGACGGTGAGTCGTTTATTCAGTGGAAACTTAGGATGAAGCTTTTTCTTATGGCTATAGATATAGATCTTTGGTCAATCATTGAAGATGGTCATTATGTCCCATCTAAGGTATCCACCGTAGACGGAGTCACTTTAGAAGTTGTTAAAACTAGACAAGAATATACGAGTGATGATAAAAAGAAACTTAGTATGAATGCTAGGGCTATGCAATTGCTTTTAAACGGATTAAGTAAAAGTGAGTCTAGTTATGTGTCAAACTGTTCGAGTGCACAAGAAATGTAGAGGATACTAGAAATGAAACACGAAGGCACGAGTCAAGTGAAAGAGTCAAAAATTAACATGCTTATGTCCACACTTGAGTCATTTAAATTATTGCCCAATGAGTCTATTGTAGATATGGATCTTCGTTTGACTAACATCTACAACTCTCTTGAGTCTCTTGGTAAGGCTTTTACTATGCAGGAAAAGGTACAGAAAGTCCTACGAAGCCTTCCTTCTGAATGGGACCCTAAAGTGACCGCGATAGAAGAAAGCAAGGAAACTAAATCAATAAAGATGGAAGAACTACTCGGATCACTTAAAGTTTATGAAAATAAACTCATCATACGGAAATCGGAATCATCTAAACAAGGTAAAGACATTGCTTTTAAATCAAATGAATACGTCTCCCCTCCCTCCGATCACGTAGATGATAGTGATTCCGAATCGGATAATGATGACCTAATTCTATTGGCTAAAGGATTGAGAAAATTTATGAGAAGGTCATTTAGAAACAAAAATAAGGGCACTACGACTAAGAGAAATAAGAACAAGTCAAACGATAAAGACGTTAAATGTTATGAATGTGGCAAACTCGGACACTTATCATATGACTGCCCAAATAAAGAAAAGCAAAATACTAAATACCCTGACAAGGAGCGGAACAAAAATAGGCTCGTCTCAGAACCCAAACAAAGGAAGCGTGCTCTAAAGGCCTCCACCTGGAGTGATTCATCATATTCTGAAACTGAGACCGAAGAGGAGACCGCACAAGTGTGCTTTGCATCCAAAGCATCTAATGAGGTATCATCTGATTCTGACTCTGACTCTGAACCTTCTTATGATGATCTTTTTAGTCAGTATCTAGAATTGCATAAATTCACCAAGACTCTCGCTAAAGAAAAGAAACGATTAATTGAAGACAAGAAACTGTTAGAATCTTCTAACAAGAATCTTGTCGCTCAATTAAGCGATTCAAAGAAAGAGTCATCATGCGTCATTACTGCATTAAAGACAGAGATTTCATCATTAACCACTCAAAATAATGAAATGAAATCCGAAATTTCAAATTTGAAATCAAGGAATACCGATTTACAGAAAATGATGAAACAATTTGATACAGGGTCCAACATGCTGCATTGCATCATATTATCATAAAAGCATGACAACAACAAAACTGGACTAGGATACGTTGATACTAACGAAGTATCAACCAAACCAACCAAGTTTGTTGTGTCTAAGAAAGTAGACACCCCTAAGCCACAAGTGGCGTCTAAGATGACGTAAAAAGCGCCCCTTTCCTCACGCCCCACTTCTTCATATCATGTGAAATATAACTTTGTACCTTATAGATATAAAAAAAAGAATAATGCATGCACAAAATTCATATCATCCACGCACTACGCACACACACACAAGGACATATCAAAAACGTCATTCATTTAATGAGTATAAGGGAGTCCTTGGGCAAAGGCCCAAAGTGCATGCACCACATGTCTATTATATCGCACCTTCATCTGCATTCTTGTCATTTGATAGACCGAGAAGGATCACCCAAGTATGGGTACCGAAAGGTACTTTTACCAAGAGGTGATTAACTAACTCGAAAGGACCCAAAGTTAAAAGGGTACCTAAATCATCTTTGCACATTGCAGGGAGCCGACACATCGAAAGAAACATCTATTAAGTGGTTCCTTGATAGTGGATGCTCGAGACACATGACGGGTGACCCGAGCCTATTCACTAAACTAAAGAAGGTCACAAAAGGCGGATCCGTGACCTTCGGAGACAACAACGAAGGCAAGATCATCGGAAAATGTACGATTGGAAGTCCAAACACACTCCAAATCTCCAACGTATTTTTGGTAAGCAACTTATCCTACAATCTTCTTAGTATTTCTCAATTTGTTGACAATGGTTTCAATGTGTGCTTTACTCACCCTTATTGCAATATAATAAATAAAAATGGAGAAACCGTTTTAAAAGGAAAATGAGAAGGTAATATTTTTACGCTTTCTATGGATGATGTAATAGACGCTAAAGTTAAGTGTTTTATGTCAAATGAACCCAATGTGAACTTATGACATAGACGTTTAGGACACATTGGCATTTCCACACTAGAAAAACTTCAACGAAAAAACCTAGTACGAGGACTGCCTACGCTCGATTTAGACAACTTTCAGTTGTGTGAATCTTGCATAAAAGGCAAACAAACACGTGAGTCACTTAAGCCTAAAAACGAAATAAGCACGACTAGAATCTTAGAACTATTGCATATTGATTTGTTTGGTCCTAGTCGCATTACAAGCCTTGATGGGCGCCACTATGCATGCGTAATTGTTGATGACTTTTCTCGTTATACTTGGACTTTATTTCTTGCACATAAGGATGATAGTGCCGTTGAGATTGCAAAATTGATTAAACAACTTGAAAATCAATACGGTGTAAATGTGAAAAAGATAAGAAGCGATAGAGGCGGTGAGTTTAAAAACAAAGAGACGATTTCGTTTTGCGAAGAAAAAGGAATTAAGCATGAGTTTTCGCCACCTAGAACTCCACAATTAAATGGAGTAGTAGAAAGAAAGAATCGCACATTACAAGAAATCGCTAGAACTATGTTATGCGAAAACAAATTGCCTAGATTTCTGTGGGCGGAAGCCGTAAATTGTGCATGCTATATTGTAAATCACCTATCTATAAGAAAGAAAATAAACAAGACGCCTTATGAGATTTTGAATGATTGCACGCCTAAGATTGACTATTTTCGTGTGTTTGGATGCAAATGTTTTGTTCTAAATACAAAAGATAATTTGGATAAATTTGAATCCAAATCAATTGAGTGCATTTTTGTTGGATATTCTATAAATTCAAAGGCATATGGATGTTATGATCCTCTCACTAGACAAATTATAGAATCTATTCATGTTAAATTCAATGAATTTGGTGAGATTGATAAAGATAAGGAATATGAAGATGATTTTGAATTGAAACCCGTTTTGAATGAAGATAATGATTCTTTTGATATGCATGATGTGAATGACACACTAGAAATGCATGATCACATAGAAATGCATGATAACTTAGAAAACAATCAACCAAGATGACATAGAGATTACCCACATGATCTCATCATAGGCGACCTCACTCACGGTGTGCGACCACGTAGAAGAATTACTTCAGATGAAATAAATGAATTTCATGCTATGATTTCTGAAATTGAGCCCAAAAATGTGCATGATGCTTTGAGTGATTCTTCTTGGATTGATGCCATGCATGATGAACTTAATCAATTTGTTAGAAACGATGTATGGGATTTAGTGCCACGTCCACAAGATAAGACTATCATAGACACAAAGTGGGTATTTAGGAATAAAATAAATGAAGAAGGAAAGGTTATTAGAAATAAAGCGAGACTTGTAGCACAAGGATATAATCAAGAAGAAGGAATTGACTACGATGAAACATTCGCACCCGTAGCACGTCTAGAAGCTATACGACTATTACTTGCTATTGCTTGCATGAAAGATTTTAAATTGTATCAAATGGACGTAAAAAGTGCTTTCCTAAACGGATTCATACAAGAAGAAGTATACGTGAAACAACCACCCGGTTTTGAAGATTTGAAACATCCAGATCACGTGTACAAACTAAAGAAGGCACTATATGGGCTAAAGCAAGCACCGAGAGCATGGTATGATCGTTTTTCTACTTTCCTTTTAGAAAATGATTTTAAACGTGGTACTATAGATAGTACACTATTTTTGAAACAAGAAAAATCGGATTTACTTATTATCCAAATCTATGTTGATGACATTATTTTCGGTTCTACCTCACATAGACTTGTTAAAGATTTTGAAAATTGCATGAAATCTGAATTTGAAATGTCTATGGTTGGTGAACTTAATTATTTTCTTGGCTTGCAGATTAAGCAAACGAGTAAAGGGATTCATATAAGCCAAGCAAAATATGTTAATGACATGATTAAAAAGTTTAATTTTGAAAATTTGAAACCATCCCCCACCCCTATGAGTGTCACTACTAAATTAGACAAAGACGAACATGGTAAAGACGTTGATAATGGATTATATCGATCTATGATAGGTTCTTTGCTATATTTAACTTCTAGTAGGCCTGATATCATGTTTAGTGTATGCATGTGTGCACGTTTTCAAAGTCAACCTAAGGTGTCTCACTTCAGTGCGGTAAAAAGAATATTCCGATATATTAAGCACACGCCCACCTTAGGAATTTGGTATGATAAGGATTCTACATTTGACTTACATGCTTACACTGATGCAGATTATGGTGGCTGCAAAATAGATAGAAAAAGCACGAGCGGAACTTGCCAATTTATAGGAAATTCCCTTATTTCATAGTTTTCCAAAAAGCAAGCAAGTGTTGCTTTGTCCACTACTGAGGCTGAGTACATGGCTCTTAGCCTTTGTTGCACACAGTTGTTGTGGATAAAACAACAACTTTCGGACTTTGGAATTACCGTAAATAAAATTCCTATATATTGTGATAGTATGAGTGCCATAAATTTGTCTAAGAATCCCGTGTTACATTCTAAGGCTAAGCATATTGAAGTACGCTATCACTTTCTTCGTGATCACGTAAACAATGGTGATATTGTTATAGATCATGTACGCACAGAAGCATAAGTGGCAGATATCTTTACAAAAGCCTTAAATCAAGCCGTATGAATCTCTTCGTTCTAAATTAGGCATGATTCCCGTTGATATGATTTGATTTGACGTGATTTGATTTACTTTCCTTTTTGACAGGAATCTTTTGATTTACTTTCCAAAATAAAGGGGGAGAGAAAAGCATGATTTAAGGGGGAGAGAGACACTAATTGATATTAATTGCACAAATCAAGGGGGAGCCGGATTTTAAATTCGAAATTCAAATTTCAAATTTGTGCATGTTTCAAGGGGGAGAGATAGCATTTAAATCATGTGCATAAGTTATTTTGAAAATCATCAAAAGGGGGAGATTGTAGAGATAAGGGGGTTTGAGTGATTTCAAAATAAGTGACTTAAATGCATGATATATATAAACGTGTACATGTATGCATGATATTTTGCCATTACTTGCCTTATTTAGCTTATATATTATGTTGCCGTACTAACGAGCCATGAAACGTTAAAGCTTACGTCATATGGCAAACATTTGTTGTGTTTATGGTATTTTCAGGTGCCACCATTAATGAACTAAACTAGTTCATTAAGTGAAGTACTTAGTTTAATAAACCAAGTAGTTCATTAACGGAAGCCACATTTGGAAAAGGCACAAAGGCAACAAAGCTAAGGAAGGAAAGTTTTCTCCTCCTCCCATCCTTAATTACACACGCCATATATATATATACATTACATATATTTTCAGAATTTTTGAAAAAGGCACGTACACATGTATTCCAACGTACTACCGACACGTTATATATTTTACGTACGTACGTTAACGTCACACCACTATACTTAACTCATATTTATGAGTATATTCAGGTATATCATATGATATAAGATATGGTGATGACAAATCAAATACGACACGATAAAAGGTTCTGAACCGAAATTTGTCGTATCGGGCGAATACCGAAACTTCACCAACGTGTCACGTACTTGCCATAAATAAATGGCCAGCCTTTATACATCAAAATTTGATGTAAATTTCGTGCACATCACTGAAAAATCAGCCAAAAATACTTTCCATATTGGCACACACAAATCACCCCACATTAAGGCCAAAATGTGAAGATTCCAAGTTTAATTTTGTCACATGTTAATGGTACCACTTTAGACCAGCCTAGTGCTGAGATTTAAAGTATATATTATATATATTATGTATAACATAATATATATAACATGTGCAAAAGTTGGAATTTAAATTATAGAAAAATCGGGTAATCGATAAATATCGAAAATTCGGTTTTCTACGCACACAACACATGGAACGTTTTTGGTACATCATGTGACACGTATCTAGACACTTTTTACATATGATATATGTAGCGCCCCGACCCGGACAGCGGAATCCGAACCGGTACACCCGTCGTAGCTTACTGAGAAGACTACAAGACGTCTCATCTCTCGATTACACATCATCAACGACGTAAGAGAAATAAGTGCGGAAACATATATCTAATAAATCTCCACCATCAATTCAATACATCAAGTGATAATAACATCTCTAAGGATAGTCACAGTAATAACTAACTAATCCTCAAGTGTAGGAAAGAACTGAAATAAATAACAACTGTCTCATCTAGCTCCCAACATGTCTCTATGTATCCCATTCAGCCCACTCGCTATCGTCTTCTATGAATATCATGTCGTAGCTAGGCTCATCTGCAATCACAAAGGTAGTACCCTTAGCGAAAAACGCTAGCAAGTAACCCGCTTATAAGACATACGGGATCAACACATGGCAAGACATGAGTAATATATAATTCAAGGGAATTGTGGGGCACATGTCTTGTAAACTTCCAAATATATAAGCGAATAACGTAATAAAGCAAGTACAGCAATTTGCACGCAAATAACAATTCATTGGCAATCAGATACCACTCACATTCGTACCACTTTGACTCTTGTGATGCATGTCAAAATATGCACTACACTACACAATCACAAATGCATGAGCCACTTCTTTTCAAAACAGTGCAATGCATGTCATAATGTCCGGTCACATAACTTTATACCCTGTAACGCGCCCCGGCTTATATTTCCATCCCGGTTTACGTTACAGCCAACTTTATACCCTGTAATGCATCTCGGCTTATATTTCCATCCCGATTAGCATTACAGACAACTTTATACCCTGTAACGCGCCCCGGCTTATATTTCCATCCCGGTTTACGTTACAGCCTTTTTGTGCCCTGCAATGCACCCTGGCTTAAATTTCCATCCCGGTTAACACTGCAGGTCACCTTCGCAAATTTGTGCCGAAGCACATCTCTTTTCAAATCAATATGCAAATGCAAGTGCCATGATGCGAGACTCCTCGTTTTAATCACATTTTTCATTCTCGTATGCAATTCACATTCACATGCGCAAGTATAAGCAACACACAAGATACTCACCAACTTGCACTTCAAACTTAGGCTACAACAAGCTTCATCATACCTTAATCTTGCTACCAACCTCATACTCTAATGTGAACACTCCCCTCATTAAGCTCTTAGACACCTCGTACGTTCATTTCCTAACCCTTCTAAGTCGTCCACATTGAAATCCGAGTCGACAACCCACTGAAGCCACCAAGTTGATTCACCATCCTAAGTCATGTTCCCAATACTTAGACTACCATTAATCAGGTCTTAAGAAGTCTCTAAGGTCACCCAAAGACTCCCCGAGCTTCCCTCTTTCTTCCTCTATTTTCCCACAAAACTGATGGACATCATCCCCTTACTTCGATCGATCGATGTGACATCATACCCTCACATCGATCGATCGATGTCCAACAGAGCACATCGATCTCTCAGCTTCTCCTACATCGATCGATCGATGTCCGTCAGTGGACATCGATCTCTTAGCTTCTCCACACTTCGATCGATCGATGTCCGTTAGTGGACATCGATCTCTCAACTCACTTCTACTTCGATCGTTCGATGTCTGTCAGTGGACATCGATCTCTCAGCTACTCTCTACACCGATCGATCGAAGTACTTCATCCCCTCACTTTGATCGATCGATGTCCACGATTCCAACAAAGAAGTTCTGCGTTTTCTGCAACCATTGCAGAATCATACATCCGATGGATCCCAAACTTCATCCCCTTTCATCCAAGCCTAATCCCTGCTATCATTCATGCTTAAACTGTAGATTCAACCGCTATACACACACCACACGATAAATCAAGCCTAGTATGCCATTATTCCGACTTTCTCAATCCACAAATCTCATCTTTTCCCTCAAACCCCACGCAACATGAAATCACAACACAAAAGGGTTCAAGGGGTAGGGATTTGCAGGATTTCACATAAGCAACAACAACAACGAAACGGTTTTCATCATATAACGGCAAAATCCAAATCAAAACACATAAATCATAAACAAATAATCACAAAATGAAACTACTGCATGGTGATCCAATTTGATAACAAAATAGGCCAGTTTTCTTTCACAAATCGTAGGAACTTATAAGAAAGTTACTTGCCTTTGATTACTCGATAGAGAAACGAAGAACGGATGAGGATTTGATTGATTCCTGAAGAGAGTTTTCCCTAGAGTTGCAGAGGGGCCTCAAAATCGCCTAGGAGAAAAGAAGAAAAGTTGCGTCGTGTGAATGGGGAGGAGAGAAACTGACGTTGTCAGTTTAATAGAGATTTAGGGTAAAATTTGATGTTTCTAATTTATATCTTTTATCTTATTTATCTTAAAGGATAAACCTTTATAATTTAATTCTAGAATTAAATATACATTAATTCTAATATTTAATTCTCCCATTAATTTCTAATTAATCCTCGTACTTAATTCCTAGTTTATTACCATTGACTATCATTAATCTCCTTTAATTCCTTCTTTGTCTTTTAATTATCCTACGGAGGGTGCGGGGCATAACAATATACATCTTAAAGTGTTCTAGAAAATTAAATTAAGGGCTGATTGGAATATAACATGTTTGTATTGTTAAATGTGCATTATTTTACAAAGTTAGCAAAAACAAATTTCAGCACATGCACAATCATTTCCAACGCCACCTACAGCTGAGATGGAGCTTATTTGGAGCCTTGTTGGCATATTGATTGGTCAAGGATCAATCATACAATGTTGGTGAATTGAAGAGAGAAGATACAAATGGTAAGAATTCAAAATATATCTCTCTTATATCACATGCTGAAAATTTCAGCATGCTAAACATAGGGTGGCCAATTTTATGATATTGAATGTGATATATTTCATCATCTTTTATTATGTGATTGATTGGAAGAAGAAATGGAAATGATTTGAATATTATTTAAATTAATAAAGGGTGATATTTTATATATCACACATGCTGAAAATTTTTCAGCATGTGTAAGATATGTGTGGCCGAATTTGAGAGCTAAATGGTGTCCAAATTCATTTCTTATGTGATAGCAATACTTACCATAACTTGGTGATTCAATTTTTAAAGAAAAAATCAAGGTAAATTGGGCATTATTTTGAAAGAAATGGAATGATGCACATGCTGAAAATTCAGCATGGCAATGAGACATAATGGCCGAAATTTTGCCTAGTTGGGAAGGATTTGATGTCTTGCAATTTATGTGATATATCTTATGATTTATGGAAGTTATTTTGTGATGATTTTTGGCACATGTTTAAGTGAAATTCTCAGATTTTTCCAAGTCATCAATGATGACAACATTCATCCAATGAGAAGGTGCCAAGTAAGCAAAGACTAAATGATCATCCAATAAGAAGATGCCAAGTAAGCAAGGCCTTGTCACAATGATGTCTTACACTCTCTCAAGGACTTAGAAGATAATTTTCAAGAGAGGGAGGTACACCAAGGGGGACGGCCTGCACACATTAAAAGGAAAGAGAAGAGAGCAAACAAAAACAAGAACAAGCATTGCAAATCAAAGTGATCAAAAAGCCTAGCTCTTCTTCTTCTACTTCCTCTTTCTTTCTCTTTTCTTGTAAGCCTATTGTATTCATATTCTTCAATCTTGAATAGGCTTGACATAGACCACCACTCATTATATATCTTTGTAAAAGATTGATCAAGATGTGATCAATCTTCATTCTTGCAAGGTGGTGGTGTTCGTGCAAATTGTATTCGCTATACAAGGTTTGTAAAGGATTGGAGTTAGGTGTAACTCTATCAACCCTGTGGTAAGGTGTACTGCGTGTGTGTGATTAGTGGGAACCAAGGAAGGTGTTCCTTGAAGACTGGAGTAGGTTGTTTATAATCGAACCAGTATAAAATTCTTGGTGCCATTTACTTTCTGCATTTACTTTTCAGTTACTGCACTGATTATCCTTCTTGTTCGCATTCGTAAAAATAGTTAACGAATTTCAAAAATCACGAAAATTTCCAGAAATATACTCACACGTTCTAGGGTTAATTTGGCACAAGTTTCAACCCTTTTGGACAAGTATAAGTCAATCAAACATCAAAAGTTCTGAGACTAGTGCAGTCTGATTTTCAGACTTGCAAAGGTTGAGACTTTGATTGTAGTTGACCTACTTCCCAAAAGAATTTTTCAAAACTGTTTCAACCCATTTAAATACAGTATATAAGGAGTTACTGGTCAAATTTTCAGAGCATTTGGACGTTCACACAAATAGGAATTAATTTTTCAAAACCATCTACCGTTTCTGGCAGATTTACACAATCTGATTACCAACGGTTTTTGAAGGGGTTGAAGATTGAATTTTAATTTGAAATTTTTAGGGACCCTCATAACATCTGAGGCTAAGTTCTCTCAAAATTTCATAATTTTTGGAGACCTCTAACCTGGTTTTAAAAACGTTTTAAAACTGGTCCTGAAAACAGAATCTGTTTTCAGAACTTGAATTGTTCAAGTTTAAAGAAATTTTAAAAACCACAATTTCTGCACCATCTATTCAACCCCTCCCCCTTCTAGTGGTGCCTTACAGATCCTACAAAATGGCTGAATATGTTTCAGACCAAAAGTCTTTCTTTCTTTCTTTCTCTTTCAAGAGAAGGTGAATACTCACTGAACGTAGGAGGACGCTTTCAAAAGAAACTATAGGTTGTAGATTAGTAGTGCTCTAAGGCATGGTTTCTTCTTTTCTCTTGGTCTTTTTCCTGCACTATGTTATAATCCATGTTACGACCCGCACCTCCGAGCCATTAGAAAAGTAAATCAAAGGCAGTTATGGTGATCAAGATAAGGTTTACCGAATAGAATCAATTCAATCGTTGAGACGGGCTAAGCGGTATAGGTAAAAATGCTAGGGGTGCACTAAAATAAATAAATAAAACCGTAGACAATAAATAATTTTGGTGAATAAGAAATGAAAATTATAACTAAGACACAAGTCTTATTTGGTAATTAATTAAAAGAAAAAAGAAAGTAGGACATAGGTAAAATAATCTTGTCTTATCCTATCCCAATAATGACCACCCCAACCTATAGTGAGTGGTTTTTCATTCCACTCAACCTATTATTCTCTATTCTTACACATAAATTTCTCTAACCAATAGCCTCATATGCATGCCTTACAACCTTACATTTCCTTTTCCATCCTCCAAACCGTAAGCCTCTCAAGCAAAGGGAAGATGAATAGATACTTACGGTAAGTGTATGTATACGTATATATCAAAACTGATTTTCACTAATCGTAAATATAAAGAATTAATTATCTAAAAAACGCAAAAGTATATAGATACTTACGATAAGTGTGTGTATACGTACATATCAAAATTGATATTCACTAAGCCTAAGTATAAAGAATTAATTATGAGTGAAGTTTGAAGAAAAAAGCCAAGTTAGTCGTGGGAAAGAAGATATTGAAAGACATTTTTAGAGGGCCATTAACTATGACGGTAGAAATAATCACCTGGAGATAATACTAAGTGTTGGTTAAATCATAACAAAGGATTTGCTAGTTTATGCCCTGAGAGTATGAATGTGGAGGAAGCAAACATTTTGCTTTACTTTGATTTTTCTTACCATTTACAGGAAACTTTAATCTACAAATTCATCATTTGCAAGAACCGGCGTGCAGTTATAGATCATACGTTAGATAGTATATACATGAATATGACATCTTTTGAGGTCATAATTTGTAATTCTTTCTCGATCAATATAATTTTATTTATTTGTGTGATATCATGTTAATTAAGTTTCACATAAACACTTACCAAAGAGGTATATAGTGCTGATATTTTTTTCTTCACCTTTAAATTTTCCAAATCTTAGCCCGCCCTTGGGAGAATCTTCCTCGCACATTCATCAATGCCTTGGAAAAATAATAGTCTGACAAAGATAGAAACAGACAGAGAACAATATTACTTGTCATGAGCCCAAAAAAAAATTAAATTACTTGTCACTACCCATATTGGTATGATGGATGAGTGTTGGGATTAATTCGAGATACGTGTGATGCGCAGCACGTTGATAAAGTTTATACGAATTAATCATAAGGTGGACGTTATGTATGATAATATTATATGTCACATATGTCACGTAATAATATTAATTGTTACGTAAAACATCCACATGTTAAGTGATCATCGGGTATACTCGTGGATGTATAGTGTGGTTTAAATGGAAACCCCGAATATGTAGACAGTCATATGGTCAGAGACCGCGATGGATGGGCTCAAAGTGCAACGACCATAAAGTTACGACATCTGGTCCCCGAGGGGCGACAACCCACGTGTGGCTAATAGATAATTATTGGCACAATAATTAAATATTGGATAATATTTAATAGGAAGATAAGGTTGAGTTTTAAATTTAAGATTAAATTTAAAACCTTATACCTATCAAATCCTTCCATCCTCTCTATATGAAGAACGCTTCATCTCCTCATATTATCAGAGGGTGAAAAACGCTGCATACAGAAAAGAGGGAAGGTGTGCCAAGTTTTCTATAAAGTCCACACTGCCTAGCCTCTCCATCGGGTAAAGCAGTGAATTGTTGATTCCGTTCAAGGGGTATATCAACAATTGGTGGGAGGTCGTGAATCCTTGGATCACGCCAGATTCTTCATCAGCCGGAGAAGTTGCAGTGTACGTGTTCAGATTAACAACAGAAATGGAGCAAGGTATATTTTCCGCATTTTGTTACTTTGTCCATTGATTCGATTAAACGATCCTATTCAGGGATTTATTAAATTAAATCCAACAAGTGGTATCAGAGCAGGCCTAATCGAATCAATTATTTATTCTGTTAATTTGTTCATGCTAAAAAAAAACGGAAATTTTTCGGTCAAAAAACGTTTTTTCCCGGGACAAGTTTTGGTGAAGAAAAACGTTTCTGGTTTTTGAAATAGATAAATTTTATCGCTGTTTTTAATGAAACTATGCGTTGGTCTGGTGGCCGGCACTTCCGCCAGAAAGCTGAAGGTCCCGTGCTCAATCCTTCTTGCTAAAGTTTCGCTGCTTTTCGATTTTATGAAAAATACTGGTTTTTAATATAAATATAAAGCAGCCTCCCTCAATACACAAAAGGCTTGCTTCTCCAGTGGCAGCAGCGTCAGTTATCAATTGGAAGGTCTCTGGTTCGAGACACTGTGGAGGCTTTTTGCTCCAGGCGGTTCAGGCTAGCGAATTGGGCTTCGGCCCAAATCACAACAGAATAAATTAAAAAAACAAAAGAATTTCAGGTGGGCTTTCAGATTCCGCCCTAATTCGGTTCAGAAAGGGCTTCGGCCCAATTCGGATTAAATTAAAAAAAAAGAGGAAAGGTTGCGTATTCCAGATTTGGGGTATTGGATCGGGGCTATTTCAGAAGGGTTTCGGCCCACTACAGCTTTTAAATAAATAAAAAAAAAGGAAAGAAAATTCAGAAACTGGCCGGGCGGGTCTGATCCGACCCGACCCGCGTCCCATTATTAAGTTTTTTTAATTTTCAGTCTTTTAATTGATTTATTATTATTGTTTTGGATAAAGTAAATAATAATAATTCTATTATTATTATTATTTAAAGTTTCTGGAAAATAGTAATAATAACTAATTGTTGTTATTATTATTATTTTAAAGTCTCCTTTTAAAGAAAATAATAATGATGATGATAATTTAATTATTATTGTTATTATTATTAAAGGAAAATAGTAATAATAATAAGTAATTATTATTATTATTATTATTATTTTAAAGTTCTTTTAAAGGAAAATAAAGTAAATAATAATGATAATAATTTCATTATTATTGTTATTATTTAAAGTTTATTAAGGAAAATAGTAATAATAATAATAATAATAAATTCTTGTTATTATTATTATTATTTTAAAGAAATCCAAAATAATAATAATCAAGTGTTAAGTTAATTTCCGGTTATTGCATTATTATGTTTACATGCATGCAGTTATTTGTTTATTTATTTATTTATGCCTTATGTTTATGCATGTTAATAAATAAATAAAATAAAGTTAAGGAACTTAACCCAATAAGGATCCGAATCTTGCTTGACCCGGTTTGACCGAGTTTCAACCAAGTTAATTCGATGGGCTAAGTTGACTGAATTAACCAACACTTATCAATCAATGCGGTTTATACTCGTGATAGATGACTCATTGAGTTGTGATAAAAACACCGTACACATAGTTTTGTCTAAGAAAGCCGGTACTTAAGCGAGACCATTGTGACTCCACCGGTGGCCTGGAAATTATGTGGAATGGTAATACACCCTTATGGCAAGTGGGTATTACTGAATCGGTTCACTTCACACTCAATGTGACCCATCATAAGGATATATCACTTGTTAAATTGATTGATAAAGATATTGTTTTCTTATACCGTAAGGAGAACTGAGCTTGATTCAAGGTGGTTCTTATTTGAGCCGTAAAGGGAATCAAGCTAGTTCAAATTGGTTTAAGTAAAACAAAACGGATGTTGGGGTTACGTATGCACGGTACGTGCAAAAGGGTCAGTCAGGAAACTGCGGATCATTTAGAACCATAAAGTTACGCGACTTAGCAAATGTAGGGCTTTAATATGATCCCCTTAAAGTGCGGCAATCATATCATCGCCACTATATTTGTTATGATCGTGAAGGGCATGTATGTGTTGGAGGCAATCATTGACCGGCCCAAAGGAAGGTGTGATTGTCGAAGACACATATGAGCATGGTAGTGGACCCAAATAGGGCCGGCGGCGAAGCTTTAAAAGCGTAGGTTAACTCATCGGCCCAAAGGAAGGTGGTTAACCTGTGCTTGGAGAGCCGTCATATTGACCACTACACCCAATTGTTGGAAGGTATTGGGATGACTCCAAAGAGCCCCAATATTGGAAGACATTTGGTAGATGGAATCGGGGTTCTATTTTGATATTTGTTTTTATGCAGTTTAAAGATTACACGTGTTGTGTATTTAAGTCCGTTTCTTGTTTGCTTTTCAGCAATAATGTCTAACATTAAGGATATTCCTACAATGAACGGTTCAAACTATAAGCAATGGAAATGTCAATTTGAGATCTTTCTGGGGATTGCTGATCTAGACAATGCGTTACAGATAGATCGTCCAGCTGTGCTAACAGACAAAAGTACCAGTGAGGAAAAATCTCACATGGCACGCTGGCTACGATCAAATCGCATGTGTCTTATGATCATGCAAAAGACTATCCCCAAATACTTCAGGTGACACGTTTCTGAGTCCACGACGGCTAAAGAATTTTTAGCCGATCTCGAGCAAAGATATGTAAAGAATGAGAAAGCCGAGGCAGGCAATCTCTTAAAGAAACTTTGCTCGAAACAGTACCGTGGAATCGACAGCATAAGGGTGCATAAAGTTATGAATGCTGTCGCCACCAAGTTCGGTGGTAAGAAACGCAAAGCTGCGGAAATGGTTACTGTGCAAAAGGCAAGTCAAAAGGAAAAGGGGGTGCCTACTGCTGGCACACGCAAAAGCATGACTTGTTTCTTTTGCAATAAGGAAGGAGATTTAAGGAAGAATTGTACCAGTTATATATCTTGTCTCAAGAAAAAGGGTACATTCTTAGTTTGTTCTGAAGTTAATTTTGTTTCGGATATAGCCACTTGGTGGGTCGATACGGGAGCCACGACTCACTTATCTGTGACTATGCAAGGTTGCCTAAGCCATAGAAAACCAAGAGACGATGAAAGATATGTCTATTGGGGAAATGGCAGCGGCATAAAGGTTGAAGCCATCGGGCATTTCAGATTGCTGTTGACATCCGGTTTCTATCTAGATTTGCATGACACTTTTATAGTGCCATCGTTTAAACGAAATCTTATTTCGTTTTATCGATTGGATAAAAGTGGATATTACGGTTATTTTGGAAATGGAAATTTCCAACTTTATCATGCTTCTAGATTGATTGGTCACGGTATAATGTCCGAAATTGATAAACTTTATTCAATAAATGCTGCTTCACATCAGGAAACCTTGCATGTTGTAACGCGAAACGTTAAAGCAAAATTAACTCATGAGAATTCAGGATCACTTTGGCATCGATGTTTAGGACACGTGTCCAAAAACAGAATAGAACGTCTTGTCAAAACAGAAATTCTCAATCCTTTAGACTTAACCGACTTAGAGTTGTGTGTATTTTGTGCTAAAGGAAAACAAACTAAAGTCCGAAGATATGAAGCAAATCGTGCAAATAGTCCATTAGAGTTGATTCATACCGATATTAGTGGCCCATTTCATCCGGTTACTCGAAATAGCCACTCTTATTTTATCACCTTTATTGACGACTATTCGCGATATGGCTACGTATTCTTGATTAAAGAAAAAGCGCAAGCAATAGACATGTTCAAATCCTTTAAAGCTGAAGTTGAGTTACAACTCAACAAAAGGATTAAAGCCGTCAGATCGGACCGTGGGGGTGAATACTACGGTCGATATGATGGATCAGGAGAACAGTGTCCAGGACCATTTGCTAAATACCTAGAGGAAAACGGAATCGTCCCTCAGTACACCATGCCTGGGTCACCAAGCATGAATGGTGTAGCTGAAAGACGAAACCATACACTTATGGATATGGTGCGTAGTATGATGAGTCAAACTACACTACCATTATTCCTCTGGGGAGAAGCGCTTAAAACCGCAGCTTACATCCTCAACCGAGTACCAACTAAAGCAACAATAAGGACCCCTTATGAGTTATGGACTAAGCGTAAGCCTAGCCTTAACCACATAAGGGTTTGGGGCTGTCCAGCAGAGGCGAAGCCTTACAGACCAAATGAAAGAAAGCTGGATACCAAAACAGTTAGTTGCTATTTCGTTGGTTACTCGGAAAGGTCACGAGGGTATAAATTCTACGATCCCACAAGTAAAGTGTTTTTCGAGACAAATTCGGTAAAGTTCTTTGAGGATACTTTGGTTCCGGGGGGGAATGATTTGCATCAGCAGATCATCGAGTTAGATGAGGCACACTCAGATGCGACAGAAATGCGAATCGAACCATCTTTTGGGGAGATAGCATCAGCGATACCCGCACCTGAGGTACCTCATCCCAGTAGTGACGCTCCACAGGAACAAATTCATGTTCATGAGGAAGTTACTGAAGAACCCGATGAATTGCCGGCTGATGCAGTTCAGGAACCTACAGTATCTCAAGAACAAGTGCCCCTAAGGAGATCCACTCGTGAACGGAGAAACCCCATACCTAGCGACTATGTGGTGTATCTCCAAGAACACGAATTCGATATTGGTATGTTGGACGATGATCCCGAAAACGTCCAGCAAGCATTGCAATGTCGAAATTCTGAAAAGTGGATAAGGGCCATGGAAGAAGAAATAAAGTCTATGCACGACAACAAGGTATGGGATGTCGTCTCGTTGCCTAAAGGTTCGAAACCCGTTGGTTGCAAATGGATATTTAAAACCAAACGGGATTCAAAAGGCAACGTAGAACGATATAAGGCTCGACTTGTTGCTAAAGGATTTACCCAAAAGGAGGGCATAGACTATACGGAAACCTTCTCTCCAGTGTCTACGAAGGATTCCTTCCGGATAATCATGGCTTTAGTGGCACACTTAGATCTTGAGCTACATCAGATGGATGTTAAGACTGCGTTTTTAAACGGAGAACTCGACGAGACCATTTACATGGTTCAACCGCCTCGATTCGAGGTGGGAGATCCAAAAGGCATGGTTTGTCGACTAAAGAAATCCATCTATGGGCTCAAGCAAGCGTCTCGACAGTGGTACTTCAAATTCGCCAAAGTGGTTGCCTCCTTTGGTTTTGAGGCAAACCAAATTGACGAATGTGTGTATCACAAGTTTAGTGGGAGCAAGTTCATATTTATGATCTTGTACGTAGATGATATACTGCTTGCAACAAACGATGTAAACATGTTGAGCGACACCAAAGCCTTTCTGAGAAAGCATTTCGAGATGAAAGACCTTGGTGAAGCCTCATATGTGTTGGGACTTGACATACGGAGGAATCGTACCCAAGGTATCTTAGGTCTCTCACAACAGGCATACATCGAAAAGGTGTTGAAGCGGTATAGCATGGATAAGTGTAAACCACTTAATACCCCTGTGGCAAGAGGAGATAAATTCAGTCTAAAACAATGTCCCAAAACAGAGTTTGAACGTTCGGAAATGAGGAATACTCCCTATGCTTCGGTAGTAGGGAGTATAATGTATGCTCAAGTATGTACACGACCAGACTTGGCATTCATTACGGGAATGTTAGACAGATACCTCTCTGATTCGGGCAAGGATCACTGAACCGCAGAAAAGAGGGTGCTAAGATATTTACAAGAAACGAAACAACACGCACTGACGTATCGGAGATCTGATAAGTTAGAGATCACTAGATATACAGATTCCGATTTTGCTGGATGCTATGATAGCATGAAATCGACCTTAGGCTATGTATTTACACTGGCCGGAGGTGTGATCTCATGGAAAAGCACGAAACACACCTTGTTGGCGTCCTCCACTATGGAGGCGAAATTCGTAGCTTACTTCCACGCATCCAATCAGGCGATATGGCTTCGCAATTTTGTCACAGGGCTGCGGGTATTGGAGACTATCTCATCTCCAATGAGGATTTACTGTGACAATAAAGCTGCGGTGCTATATTCAAATAACAACCGGAGTTCATCTAAAGCGAAATACATAGAGATGAAGTATCTGGCTGTTAAAGAAAGAATTCTGAGTGGTCTGATCAGTATTGAGCATATCAGTACAGACTCTATGGTGACCGACCCTTTGACTAAGGCCGTGGAACCAGTAGTGTTTCACAAGCATGTTAGCCGTATGGGTCTTAGTCCAGTTGAGGATGTTTTATCCTAGTGGGAGTCTGTGAGGTTTTTCTTGTGCTCAATAAAGTTGTTTATTTCAGACATATAGTATAATGTACATTCCAGTTATATTAAAGTTTTTCTGCAGAAGTAATGTACATTAAGCAGTTACGGCATACATTCTGAATTCTATTGATCTCGCTAAAGTAGGGCCAAGTTGGAATTAGATATGTATGATCACCTAATTCCACACTACATATCCATTTCAGTATCCATGTCATTCAGTAGAATGTTAGTATCATGATTTAAGAGGGACAAGTCACTAATTCAATGTGGCGGCGTGCGGCTTAAGTCTTTTGCTAACATTTGCTGATGGACCGGATAAAGAAAGACACACTAAGGGACATAAGGTATTTGAGCTCAAAAGGGTGACACATAATCTTTAAGATACATACATAGTCAAAGTGGGAGATTGTTGGGATTAATTCGAGATACGTGTGATGCGCAGCACGTTGATAAAGTTTATACGAATTAATCATAAGGTGGACGTTATGTATGATAATATTATATGTCACATATGTCACGTAATAATATTAATTGTTACGTAAAACATCCACATGTTAAGTGATCATCGGGTATACTCGTGGATGTATAGTGTGGTCTAAATGGAAACCCCGAATATGTAGACAGTCATATGGTCAGAGACCGCGATGGATGGGCTCAAAGTGCAACGACCATAAAGTTACGACATCTGGTCCCCGAGGGGCGACAACCCACGTGTGGCTAATAGATAATTATTGGCACAATAATTAAATATTGGATAATATTTAATTGGAAGATAAGGTTGAGTTTTAAATTTAAGATTAAATTTAAAACCTTATACCTATCAGATCCTTCCATCCCCTCTATATGAAGAACGCTTCATCTCCTCATATTATCAGAGGGTGAAAAACGCTGCATACAGAAAAGAGGGAAGGTGTGCCAAGTTTTCTATAAAGTCCACACTGCCTAGCCTCTCCATCGGGTAAAGCAGTGAATTGTTGATTCCGTTCAAGGGGTATATCAACAATTGGTGGGAGGTCGTGAATCCTTGGATCACGCCAGATTCTTCATCAGCCGGAGAAGTTGCAGTGTACGTGTTCAGATTAACAACAGCAATGGAGCAAGGTATATTTTCCGCATTTTGTTACTTTGTCCATTGATTCGATTAAACGGTCCTATTCATGGATTTATTAAATTAAATCCAACACTGAGAACATGTGTCTAAGACCCTCCCTGCTGTGAACACTCCTGTAGTGCACGGGCCAAACGTCACTTGGCAAATAATTTGTTTACATATCAAATCCGATGCAAAAACAAAAATTCGACGTTTATTATATTGTGAAATAGCAATTGATCGACACAGCTTGACGTAATTTTCATTATAGGTAATCGGAAAACAACCTCTGTTTGTTTCTAACATATAGATATGGTTGCGTACATCCGACCTTCCAATACTCCGTCATAGACGACAACTTCTAAGAGAACAGGATAATGTTGTTTTTGTATTCGAATACTAACTAAAGTACGTTTTTAAAATAATATTTTTTTCTTTCGGAGTTCATATGTACTATAGATGTGCACGACCATTCTACAAAAATTGTCGCTGAATTTGGGGTTATTAGTGTCTTAATTTTATGATTTTCATTAATCATATGAAGCAGTTTCGCAAGTATGAATAAAATAACTCCATAAAGTGAAGTATCCTTTCAATCAGCAGCGGAGACAGAAGTCCCTTCTTGGGAGCCACAGGAATACCACCAGTCACCTTTTTGGATCGGAAAAACCGACAAAATCTTCTAGACATATTTTTGTATTATAACATAAATTACATAAAAGAAAACATATCTACCAACCAATGTACAAAAAAATACACAACAAACAATATGCGGATCATAATTATTAAATGAATATAGTAATATACATCAATACCTACCTTTTATTTACCTATTGTAGGACGAGAAGAAATTTCCAAGGGACGTAAAAAGGTTCTTCAAGATGACATTGATTGAAATCGTTGCATAATATCTTCATCTTAAATGGTGCTAAAAATTTTATGATCAAAGTAACAAAATAAACAATCCGATAGTACATCGTCCCCTGACCGGTTGCGTAGATCAGTCTTGACGATATTAATTGCAGAAAAAGTTCTTTCAACACTAGCCGTAGATCAATGGTAACTCAATAAGTCGATATACTAAAGGAAATTAATTATGATAATTTTTCTCCACCATCTTCTTTGCAAGATCTCGAAGATTATTTATCTTAAAGAATACTTCATTTGATTTCATATCGACAATGTAATTGTCAAGTTGATGATCAAGCTCCATTCGTTCAAAGGAAGTGAAGTCATCTGGATATAACTCATCAAGATGCAAAAATTCACCATGATTAAAGTTCGCAAAAGAATTTGAAGGATCAAGACATATTACACATCTAAGTAAATCTGTGTTTGCCTCTATGAAGTGTTCATCCATTTCCATAGCAATAATGTCAATCACCTAAGAATTTATATGAATAAAAATTAATTACGATATAGACAAATTAATCATCAATGTCATATGTATCAGCACAATAAAGATAAACGAAGTACCTTTATGAAGATTTCTGTACGAAAATGATGAAAGTATGTCATCGGTTCACCACCTTTATGCTTTTTTCTAGACCGGCCAATGACAACATCCGCCATATTAGGCACATCAATTTCATGTATTTCATAAAACTCAAAGACTTCTTTCAACAAATTATCCCAACTAACCATTCTATATTCTTGTAAGTTCTTTTTTACCCAGTTGATCATATTAAGAGCACACCCTATGTTTTGATCTCTCACTTGTAGAATCTTAGAAAATGTATTTGTCATTCCAAAATTTTCAACATAAACTTTCCAACAAAAACAAACTCAAAAGAGTCCATCTTATCAATTAAACCTGACGCAGTATATCCTGTGACCACGTAATAGAGAGTTAGTGTTCTGTCAAGGAGAGGCACACTTTGAACTGAATGACCAAAAATACAACTACACAGATCTATCTATATAATTTTTTCGTCGACGTTAGCCCCCCTTCCCTCCGCCCCTGCTTTCGATCATACCGAGAAAAACTAGAGGGGAGAAAACAGAGTTGTTATACACCCATGTTGTATCTACATATTCAATTAACACTTAGTGTATGTTTTTTTAGATAATTACATGTATTCTTTTTATAGACATCGATGTTTTTATGCATAGATCCTATGTTAGATGATGCATATGTGAATATGATATCTTTTGAGATCATAACATGTAATTCTCTCTTGACCAATATAATTTTACTTATTTGTGTGACATCGTAAATGTCCGGCAATTAAGTTCAACAGAAACAGTTACCAAAGAGGGGGAAGCAAAAAAATTGTGGGGAAAAAAACAAAAAATGGTGGACAACCGCCATAATTTTTTTACGTAACGATGAATACGAAAAAAAAAGTAATATGGCAACTAAGAAGACTGAGCAGGAAAAAATATAATTCAAGCGTTGAAAGATACGTTTCGTTGTTATTTCTTGTCAAATTATTTGTCACGAGCACGTAAAAGAGAAGTCATCGGAATGGATTTAGATGACTCGTAGGGATAGTATGGATCTAATTTGTGGCTAAATTTTTGTTTTCTTAACTAGTTTTTGTGAAAGTTGAATTACTTTGATATTTTTATTGTATTAGTTTTTCTTCTTTAATTTATTTAATTTACTAGTTGAATTCCAACGTTAACTATTGCCGATGTTTTAAGTGCTTCAACAGATTAGCTACCTATTGATAGAACATATAATTAAATTTGATGAACCGGGATGTGAAGATTTTAATTAAGATCGTGTGAACAACAAACTTATAATAAAACTGAGTAGTGATAGATTCGATCTGTAGAGGGGGTTTCTAGGATTACATAATCAAAGGTTATTGAAACTATGGAATTTCATAAAGATTTAATGTGGTTTATTCAATTAGAATTCACATAGGGCTATGGAATTTTCTAAATTAAATTAGGTTTTTACACCAAGGGGCTGGTAAAAATTAAAAAGAAAATTTCATCCTTAGCGGTTTGAGAAAGAAACTAGTTAATTATTTTGGGTTAAAGATTGGCCTGCTCTTGAGTACAGAATTCAACTAGAATATAAACTAGTCAATAAAATCTTAAACAAAAAAAGTTAAGGTTTAGTATTTAATTAGTAGTTAGTTTTTGATTTTGTTAAATTTTATTTAGGTTTAAATTAAGGTGAAAAATAATTTTAATACTTAAAATTAGTCTTCATGGGATAGATAACGCTCTTGGCTACTACTCTATAATTGTACATATGCATTCGATAGTCAGTGGTTAGAAATTATGTATCATTAGGTTCAACAGAAACAGTTACCAAAGAGGGGGAAAGCAAAAAAAAGTGGGGAAAAAAGCAAAAAATAGTGGACAAACGCCATATTTTTTTTACGGAGCGATGAAAACGAAAAAAATAATAATATGGCAACTAAGAAGACCGAGCAAAAAAAGTATAATTCAAGCCTTGAAAGATATGTTTTGTTGTTATTTCTTGTCAAATTAATTGTCACGGAATGGATTTAGATGACCCGTAGGGATAAATAAAAGTGGCACTTAAGTCCACTGGTTATTATGTCCTCCGACATTTCAAATCACTAGTCGATTACATATTATTCGTAATTATACTTACTTTAACAGTTTGGGCAATTTTTAACACAATGATATGACAACACTTTGTCATATACACTAGGCCTGTGAAACAACAAGTCATTCCTTCATCTTTGTTTTTCATGTAACCACCATGTTTTTTTTTCATGAGTATCCTATGTTATAAAACCACCATGTTTTTTTTACGAGTATCCTATGTTATAATCTAACTAAAATTGAACGTAGATAACAACAATATTCAACCAAAAAATTATTACCGTTGCCTTTGAGGTACTTAACAACAATGTTATATGGATCCCATCTTTTCTGATGAAAGTGGTACTAGAATTTGGTACCCATGAATGAATCATGCACCCCAAAGATTGCCACATGTTCAAACTCAGTGAGTCACTGACAAACATTATCTTCCTCCCCCACCATTTCTCCAAAAAAGACACCCCATTAAACCTGAAAGATAATAACACATTAACCACAAGTTTTTGACCACCCAGTTTATTAATCTTCCCAAAGAGTACTCTCAAAAATGAGTCTTACTTAACAAAAGGTACAAGAACAAATTCAAAAATTATTCCTTTATAAGAATTAAAACATAAGTATATTAAAAAGTGTCCAAAGACATTTCCGTGTAGCATTTCTGTAGCATTTCCATCATCACATCCACTCGAAAAGAAAAAGAAAGATGTTCAAGTACCTGGGAAGATTGCAAGAGGAAGGTTGCCATCTGTACTTGAGATACAAATTATCAGGCCTATTTCCATGTGATTACTTCCCCCTCATAGTTAACGGCCCTCTAAACGATGCCTTTCAATATCTTCTTCCCCACCACAAACTTGACTTTTTCCCTCAAACTTCACTCCTAATTAATTCTTTATATTTAGGCTTAGTGAATTGATATGTACGTATACACACACTTATCATAAGTATCTATTCATTTTTGTGTTTTTTTGGGTAATTAATTCTTTATATTTACGCTTAGTGAAAATGAGTTTTGATATATACGTATACATACACTTACCGTAAGTATCTATTCACTTTCGTGTTTTTTAAGATAATTACATGTATTTCTTTTCTAGACATCGAGGTTTTTATGCATAGATCATATGTTAGATAGTGTACACATGAATATGACATCTTTTGAGTTCATAACATGTAATTCTTTCTCGATCAATATAATTTTATTTATTTGTGTGATATTGTAAATGTAGCGCCCCGTCCGAAACCAGGGTTCCGTCTTAGTACACCCGTCGTACTCTACTCCAAAGAGTACAAGGTGTCGATACTATACATGTACATGTCGACATGAATAATGAATCGATAAGCGGAAGCAACATAACATAAACAAATCATAATCGACGTGCAATGCACTACATCATAATCTGTACAAGTCAGAATATACAGAATACTGAAATCTTCTTAAATACATCATAAACCGAGACCTAATGTGGCGCCCCGCACCCCGGCCCCGCCGAAGTCGGCGCACCCGCCGTACTTCACTAAGGAGAGTACTAGGCGTCATCCTTACGCATTGTGATCCATGATAGAATTTCATGGAATTTTCGTCTTTTGCGCAATTAGTAATCGAAACCGCGGCAGAATTTAAACTTCAAATTAAAGTACCATCAAAACAGTTAAAGTAGCATCCCACATAACCAAATTCCGAAAACGAAGAAAGTCAATTGTTCCCATCACTATTACAAAACATCATCAATCCTTCAAGCTGGGTGCTCGGTTCACCTCTCTTGGCCATCCTTTAACTCTCTCACGGATAGGGTACCCTAGGCTCGTCATCAATCCATTCAACTTTATCTCCTGCCACTTCTGGAGAGAAAAATAGGGTGAGTGACAACGTCAACAGCAAGTATACTATAATAATCATGAGTTAAATGGAAAGTACGAGCAAGAACCGAACCCCAAATTATAATTGGTTTGGAAACATACCTGTCCTCCATTTCAGGTTTGATAAGGATCATCGCTTAATGTAACAAGATCATAACTTAATAACATCACTAGATAAAATGAAATATAACATAAGGTGATTAGTTCAGGCATTGTTTAATAAAACAGTCATCATCATCCTTACGGACACGCAAGGTCATGTCAACACGGCATAGTTCATGCGACGCTACGTTACAACTCTACAAGTGACATGCATGCATATGCACATGAAATGCGTTATGAGGAAAAGTGAGAAAATGCCTTTTCATGCTTTGCTCTTTTAAAAACATCATCGTCATAAAACCATAGAGTGTTCAGATCTATCTTCCCGGATCTGAGGCGGTAACTTCTCCCCTTCGAATCTATTAATCCTGGATTCGGATCGGTAACATCGTTCCTTTCCATTCACATCACTTAACCCGGATCTGCTCAGGTTCCTTTCATTTCAGATCTATCTTCCCGGATCTGAGGCGGTAACTTCTCCCCTTCGAATCTATTAATCCCGGATTCGGATCGGTAACATCATTCCTTTCCATTCAGATCACTTAACCCGGATCTGCTCAGGTTCATACTGGCCAGTTCATACTCACACACGGTACCGGTGGGGAAGCGTTTTAAGAAAACAAAACGAAGTCATCCTTTTGAAAAACGCTTTTCATCATTCCTTTATGTAAAATCCACATCATAAAATCATGCATGTGACGATGATGCAATGTATGACATGCAACGTGCAAACTCGTACACGGCATATGACATAAGAACGGGCACATTTCGCTAGCAATGCTGGAATTTTTCCAGCTTTTTATCATACACTTAACCTTAACGAATTCTTTGTTAAACTACTCATGTTAAACTCACGCAATCAGATCTACTCATTCGTGACCATTATAAGCGA
>AP025075.1:13406989-13424293 GCA_036186865.1 Eustoma russellianum | reverse complement strand
TCATGCATGCATTGCGGACTTACGATGCCATTAAGAGACCCATTTACTCTTTTTTTACGAATCCATGCAATAAAAATCCGGCAATGACCATATTTTACTATAAAATTTATTGTGGTCAATCCTTTGATCTTTTTCTAGAAATTCCAACTCCCTAATCTCATAAACTCTTTGGGCTAACATCCTGCCAATTTTTTAGCCCAAAACTAATTCTTTAAGGCCTTTATCCCGGCCATACAAAATAGGTCATATATTCTGTTTTTCCAGCCTAGCTCGATTTGACCAGTTTTAGTAGAAAATTTATTAAAAATAAACCACAACTTATTTTGATGGAATTCCAGCTGTCATTTCTTCTTCATTCATGGGGCTAATGTCCTGCCGAAAATCATTGGATTTTCACACCTCTAAGATCCCTTTTTAAGCTGCTAAACATGTGGCTTAAGTTCTGTCCAGAACATATTTTCCAGCAAGACCAATCTTAGTAAGAAATTCATTAAAAATAAACCGTGACTCTTTTTAAGGTGATTCCAACTCTCACTACTAACAAACACATACAACTAACGTCATACCAAAAATAAACGAAATTAAAGGTCTCTAAGGTCCCTTTTCTGGTCTAGCAAGTCAGCCTAATTTCTTACCCAGCTCCAGAATTTTCAGTAGCCCTAATTTCATCCTAAATGTTCTTAGCTCACCTTTTAGTCACCATTCATGGTATCCACCCTAAAATGAACACACACACACACCACGTCAGCCCCATTTGCGGGTGTTTAGAGAAAAATGACCAAAACCAAAAACACTTTAAGCCTACAAGCACAAGATCAAGTCTTCCCCTCATTTTCTTGCTTTGTTATTATTTTGCATGCAACTTTACCTCACCTCCCTTTTCTCCCTTCAACCGTGACCCCCCTTCAACACAAAAGAAGAAATCTTTAACACATTCAAGCCTAGTTTAAGACATAAACATGCATAAAATCTTCAAAGAACTTATCTTTATTACGAAATGTTCATCCTACCCTTATGTGTGCCTAAAGCCGAAAGCTTTTGGCTCAAAGCTAGCCATTTTACAACTAAGATCAAACCTTAAGTCTTTCTAGCCATTCATGCACACACTTTCACATTCAAACCATGAAGAGTATAGTGTACTTGCCTTGTTTGCCTTCGGGTATGGCTCGAGTTGGTTGACACAAGAAGCATTCCCCTTTCTCTTGTCCTATCACGCACGGCTTGGCATTTGTTAGCTATTCTAGGTTATACAATACAACTTAGAGGAGAGATGAAGAGTCTTACCATTTGCACCTTGGATGAATGGAAGGAGATCTCCATTTGCTTAAGTGTTCCTCTTGTTTGGAATTTTAGGAAAACTCTCCCCTTAGAGCCGTAACACCTACGGCTTAGCCAAGGAAGGGAATATAAATTTCTCTCTTCTTAATATGTAACTCATTAGGGTTTATGGAGGGATCTTACCTAGATGGCCTTGGAATGGTGTAGTTCTTTGGTCCTCCTTCTTGTTCCCTTATTTTCGCCGGTGCAATGGAAGGAGAGGAAAGAGCATTTCTCTTGAAATAGCCTTTTAAGGTTCCTTTGTTTGAAAGAAAGGCCTTCCTTGTAACAAGGAAGGAATTTACTCCTTCTCTTGGAGGGTGCAGCCGGCGGTCCTCATGGGGGAGAGGGAAAGTCCCTTCTTTAATTGACTTGTAACCATCATCTCAACTACATCATTTATTTAGATTCCTTCCCAATCTTGAATACAAGGGTTAATTTTCCTTGAGCATGGTTGGCCGAACGCATATATATGTATATGTATATATATATTCTAATTATAATTGTTTCCTCAGTATTACCTGTACTTATATGTTTGTATAATTATAATTATCCTTCTCTTATCTTTGCCATTTCAAGGATGTTCTTCAGACACAATTCATCCCGTGGCCCCTTTCATACCGTATTTTCCTTAATCCTTATCCATACATGCGGAACTTATGTATATATACCCGGATATATGCCTGAACACCCATATACATTCATAGAATTAACCCTATGGGTATACATTTAGATATACATATAGGACATGCTTTCCGTAGATTATTTTATTGTCCTACCTATACTTCTAGACCCGTGTATGACGATGCGTATACCCACATATAAGCTATCTATTCGTTCCTTAGATCCCGTTGTTACTCCTTAATTCGTGCTTATGATTTCTCATACTCATCTTATGCACTTATATATGTTTATACACATATTTATCTCATATCCCGATCATTTAAATGCTCTTTCATGAATCCACTAGGCTATACTTGTATGCATGTGACCGACCTATATATGTACACATAGCCCTCTTGAATTTCCCATAACTCTTGTCTATAGGTGGGTAGCTATACATGTACTCACGCACGCATTGTTACATGTATATATATCTATACTTCCTTCTTGAATTAAGCCAATAACCTCAGAAAGAAATATTCATGACATTTGATAATACTAAGTATATGTACATACCTATATATATTCCTTTGAAAATTATTCTATCGTTGTTCGTATATTCTTTGAGTCGTATATGGATATACACATGTACCCCTATGCACGCTCACATATCTTTCCGAATCTGTCCGTGACCGGAGCCTCATCATTGTAGTCCTAACACCTGATCATGGATGTACGCTTAAGTTTCTAAAACTTACTAAGTGTCAAAAATTCTTAAAGTGACATGTTTTCTATATGCCCCTTTAGGTATGGGCTTCATTGCGTTGTAGTCCTCTAGAGCCATCTTCTTCATGCTAGCTTCCTCCTTTTATGAGGCACGTGCCCATTCGTAGTGTATCTTTACCCTTGGATGCACACCCTTACTGTTTCATGTGTGGGTTTGACATGACCTAGGTTTTCCTTAGTGGTCAACGTAACACTTGGCTCTTTAATTTTACTGCTTGCTTTTTCTCCCTTTTTCGCTTGTACTTGGTGTATACTTCCCTTTCCTACATAAGATTTGGTAGCATATTTCCTTTGAGATCTTACTATCTAGGTGTGCTCTGCTTCTGACCCTAGTTGCCACACTAATTTTGAGCGGGGTGCGACATTCTCCCCCCCTTAAAATAAGTTTCGTCCTCGAAACTGGAGAAGGGGGTGCCTAGGTTTTCTAAGCGACTCCTTAACCCTGTGACCATTCCTATTTATTTCCCTATTTGTCTGAAGGCAATTGCTTCTTGGTATTTTCAATGATGCTTATTCAATGCATAAAACACAAATGCTTTAACGGGAAATTCCTTTGTACCTGTCAGTAACGTTGGGGCCTCGGGGTCCTCTGGCTCTCGTTCTTCGATCTTCGCCTCGGTTTACCCTATGAGGGTGCCGTGACCGTCCCTCATTTGCTCTATTCATTTGTCTCCTCAACCTCCTCCGGACCTTCATCATCCGAATGTTGCGTTCTACCTCATAACATTCTTTTACCAGATCGTCGAACGTACTTGATTGTGCTACGTTCAATCCTTCCTTGATTCGGGAATTCAGTCCCCGCACAAATCTCGTTTTCTTCCATTGTTCGTCCTCCATAATCAAGGGCACGTACTGTCCTAGTATGGTGAACTGACGGATGTACTGTGAGACTGGAGCGTCCGATTCTTGCCTTAACGCGTCAAATTCTTCCATTCTCTCAATTACCAGTTCATTAGAAAGGTAGGCTCCACAAAACTCCTCCAGAACTCTAGCCCAAGCTATGGGTCTGGGTAGCGATTGGACTCTTTCTCTCCACCACTGACTAGCCTTGCCGTTCAAGAAGGGGCGGATAATCAGGGCCCTCATTTCATCAGGTACTCTAGCCCGGATGAGTTGGTCCTCTATCTCGTTTAACCAGTTTTCAGCTTCCTCGGGTGTCGTTTCTCCCCCAAACCTTGGGATCTGTTCTCTCGTCATCTTTCGGAAGTAGAATCCCATACTTCCAGGGGGTGACAACAATGATGTTCCTGCGCCCGTGGGTGGAATTATCTGCACCATGTAACGTTCGTTTATTCTAAGTTATACCATAACGGAAAACCCGACCTAATTGATATGTTAATAACGTCGCGTTTCTCATAACAACTAGGTACATGTTCATTTCCATTGGAGTGATCCCCTACTAAAACACGGTTATGATTGGTTCCCCTCTAGGTCGCACCATCTGCATCATGCAGCGTCGACTTTATTTAGTATAGAAAATTTATATCAAAGTATAACTAAATACATCAAAAACACGCCGCCATATACTCATTACTTCAGGATAGATCGTTAGGGGTGGCATGTCAGTGGACTGTACCTAATCTCGTAAGTCGAGGTCATTTTGTACTAAGGTTAACTCTCATCGAAAATCAAAACTTAGTTCTATGATCGACCTTAGTGGACTAAAATCATGACTTAGTTCTACATTCTGCCCGGATCTGGAGCCTTAGCTCTGATACCACCTGTGGCGCCCCGCACCCCAGCCCCGCCGAAGTCGGTGCACCCGCCGTACTTCACTAAGGAGAGTACTAGGCGTCATCCTTACGCATTGTGATCCATGATAGAATTTCATGGAATTTTCGTCTTTTGCGCAATTAGTAATCGAAACCGCGGCAGAATTTAAACTTCAAATTAAAGTACCATCAAAACAGTTAAAGTAGCATCCCACATAACCAAATTCCGAAAACGAAGAAAGTCAATTGTTCCCATCACTATTACAAAACATCATCAATCCTTCAAGCTGGGTGCTCAGTTCACCTCTCTTGGCCATCCTTTAACTCTCTCACGGATAGGGTACCCTAGGCTCGTCATCAATCCATTCAACTTTATCTCCTGCCACTTCTGGAGAGAAAAATAGGGTGAGTGACAACGTCACCAGCAAGTATACTATAATAATCATGAGTTAAATGGAAAGTACGAGCAAGAACCGAACCCCAAATTATAATTGGTTTGGAAACATACCTGTCCTCCATTTCAGGTTTGATAAGGATCATCGCTTAATGTAACAAGATCATAACTTAATAACATCACTAGATAAAATGAAATATAACATAAGGTGATTGGTTCAGGCATTGTTTAATAAAAGAGTCATCATCATCCTTACGGACACGCAAGGTCATGTCAACACGGCATAGTTCATGCGACGCTACGTTACAACTCTACAAGTGACATGCATGCATATGCACATGAAATGCGTTATGAGGAAAAGTGAGAAAATGCCTTTTCATGCTTTGCTCTTTTAAAAACATCATCGTCATAAAACCATAGAGTGTTCAGATCTATCTTCCCGGATCTGAGGCGGTAACTTCTCCCCTTCGAATCTATTAATCCCGGATTCGGATCGGTAACATCGTTCCTTTCCATTCAGATCACTTAACCCGGATCTGCTCAGGTTCCTTTCATTTCATATCTATCTTCCCGGATCTGAGGCGGTAACTTCTCCCCTTCGAATCTATTAATCCCGGATTCGGATCGGTAACATCATTCCTTTCCATTCAGATCACTTAACCCGGATCTGCTCAGGTTCATACTGGCCAGTTCATACTCACACACGGTACCGGTGGGGAAGCGTTTTAAGAAAACAAAACGAAGTCATCCTTTTGAAAAACGCTTTTCATCATTCCTTTATGTAAAATCCACATCATAAAATCATGCATGTGACGATGATGCAATGTATGACATGCAACGTGCAAACTCGTACACGGCATATGACATAAGAACGGGCACATTTCGCTAGCAATGCTGGAATTTTTCCAGCTTTTTATCATACACTTAACCTTAACGAATTCTTTGTTAAACTACTCATGTTAAACTCACGCAATCACATCTACTCATTCGTGACCATTATAAGCGAGTGTCATGCATGCATTGCGGTCTTACGATGCCATTAAGAGACCCATTTACTCCTTTTTTACGAATCCATGCAATAAAAATCCGGCAATGACCATATTTTACTATAAAATTTATTGTGGTCAATCCTTTGATCTTTTTCCAGAAATTCTAACTCCCTAATCTCATAAACTCTTTGGGCTAACATCCTGCCAATTTTTTAGCCCAAAACTAATTCTTTAAGGCCTTTATCCCGGCCATACAAAATAGGTCATATATTCTGTTTTTCCAGCCTAGCTCGATTTGACCAGTTTTAGTAGAAAATTTATTAAAAATAAACCACAACTTATTTTGATGGAATTCCAGCTGTCATTTCTTCTTCATTCATGGGGCTAATGTCCTGCCGAAAATCATTGGATTTGCACACCTCTAAGATCCCTTTTTAAGCTGCTAAACATGTGGCTTAAGTTCTGTCCAGAACATATTTTCCAGCAAGACCAATCTTAGTAAGAAATTCATTAAAAATAAACCGTGACTCTTTTTAAGGTGATTCCAACTCTCACTACTAACAAACACATACAACTAACGTCATACCAAAAATAAACGAAATTAAAGGTCTCTAAGGTCCCTTTTCTGGTCTAGCAAGTCAGCCTAATTTCTTACCCAGCTCCAGAATTTTCAGTAGCCCTAATTTCATCCTAAATGTTCTTAGCTCACCTTTTAGTCACCATTCATGGTATCCACCCTAAAATGAACACACACACACACCACGTCAGCCCCATTTGCGGGTGTTTAGAGAAAAATGACCAAAACCAAAAACACTTTAAGCCTACAAGCACAAGATCAAGTCTTCCCCTCATTTTCTTGCTTTGTTATTATTTTGCATGCAACTTTACCTCACCTCCCTTTTCTCCCTTCAACCGTGACCCCCCTTCAACACAAAAGAAGAAATCTTTAACACATTCAAGCCTAGTTTAAGACATAAACATGCATAAAATCTTCAAAGAACTTATCTTTATTACGAAATGTTCATCCTACCCTTATGTGTGCCTAAAGCCGAAAGCTTTTGGCTCAAAGCTAGCCATTTTACAACTAAGATCAAACCTTAAGTCTTTCTAGCCATTCATGCACACACTTTCACATTCAAACCATGAAGAGTATAGTGTACTTGCCTTGTTTGCCTTCGGGTATGGCTCGAGTTGGTTGACACAAGAAGCATTCCCCTTTCTCTTGTCCTATCACGCACGGCTTGGCATTTGTTAGCTATTCTAGGTTATACAATACAACTTAGAGGAGAGATGAAGAGTCTTACCATTTGCACCTTGGATGAATGAAAGGAGATCTCCATTTGCTTAAGTGTTCCTCTTGTTTGGAATTTTAGGAAAACTCTCCCCTTAGAGCCGTAACACCTACGGCTTAGCCAAGGAAGGGAATATAAATTTCTCTCTTCTTAATATGTAACTCATTAGGGTTTATGGAGGGATCTTACCTAGATGGCCTTGGAATGGTGTAGTTCTTTGGTCCTCCTTCTTGTTCCCTTATTTTCGCCGGTGCAATGGAAGGAGAGGAAAGAGCATTTCTCTTGAAATAGCCTTTTAAGGTTCCTTTGTTTGAAAGAAAGGCCTTCCTTGTAACAAGGAAGGAATTTACTCCTTCTCTTGGAGGGTGCAGCCGGCGGTCCTCATGGGGGAAAGGGAAAGTCCCTTCTTTAATTTACTTGTAACCATCATCTCAACTACATCATTTATTTAGATTCCTTCCCAATCTTGAATACAAGGGTTAATTTTCCTTGGGCATGGTTGGCCGAACGCATATATATGTATATGTATATATATATTCTAATTATAATTGTTTCCTCAGTATTACCTGTACTTATATGTTTGTATAATTATAATTATCCTTCTCTTATCTTTGCCATTTCAAGGATGTTCTTCAGACACAATTCATCCGGTGGCCCCTTTCATACCGTATTTTCCTTAATCCTTATCCATACATGCGGAACTTATGTATATATACCCGGATATATGCCTGTACACCCATATACATTCATAGAATTAACCCTATGGGTATACATTTAGATATACATATAGGACATGCTTTCCGTAGATTATTTTATTGTCCTACCTATACTTCTAGACCCGTGTATGACGATGCGTATACCCACATATAAGCTATCTATTCGTTCCTTAGATCCCGTTGTTACTCCTTAATTCGTGCTTATGATTTCTCATACTCATCTTATGCACTTATATATGTTTATACACATATTTATCTCATATCCCGATCATTTAAATGCTCTTTCATGAATCCACTAGGCTATACTTGTATGCATGTGACCGACCTATATATGTACACATAGCCCTCTTGAATTTCCCATAACTCTTGTCTATAGGTGGATAGCTATACATGTACTCACGCACGCATTGTTACATGTATATATATCTATACTTCCTTCTTGAATTAAGCCAATAACCTCAGAAAGAAATATTCATGACATTTGATAATACTAAGTATATGTACATACCTATATATATTCCTTTGAAAATTATTCTATCGTTGTTCGTATATGCTTTGAGTCGTATATGGATATACACATGTACCCCTATGCACGCACACATATCTTTCCTAATCTGTCCGTGACCGGAGCCTCATCATTGTAGTCCTAACACCTGATCATGGATGTACGCTTAAGTTTCTAAAACTTACTAAGTGTCAAAAATTCTTAAAGTGACATGTTTTCTATATGCCCCTTTAGGTATGGGCTTCATTGCGTTGTAGTCCTCTAGAGCCATCTTCTTCATGCTAGCTTCCTCCCTTTATAAGGCACGTGCCCATTCGTAGTGTATCTTTACCCTTAGATGCACACCCTTACTGTTTCATGTGTGGGTTTGACATGACCTAGGTTTTCCTTAGTGGTCAACGTAACACTTGGCTCTTTAATTTTACTGCTTGCTTTTTCTCCCTTTTTTGCTTGTACTTGGTGTATACATCCCTTTCCTACATAAGATTTGGTAGCATATTTCCTTTGAGATCTTACTATCTAGGTGTGCTCTGCTTCTGACCCTAGTTGCCACACTAATTTTGAGCGGGGTGCGACACCTAACGCATTCGAAGCAAATCTCTCGGTATGTTCTTCGTTATCAATGGTCTATCTAGCATGTCCTCAATAAGTCTGTATAGTGACACCTGTTATTTGGAAAGTGATAAATAAGGCAAGTATGAGTGATAGCCAACTTTTAATCGCTCAACAAGTAGTCTTACTAGATACGACATGTGGATCATACATGGGGAGATGGGGTAAAAAAATATAATAACCATGAATATCGAGTATAATAAGCACGTCTCTATTTTAAATCAGTATAGCTAACTGTAACTAAAAGCAGGTAAATAAGGAAAATTTCACGACATACATAACATCATCCCATGCTACTTAATCCGTAACACCATATAGTATCCATACTTAGCTTCTAATCCATAACTTGTACCATCTTTGCATATCTTACATGTACTATACTTTCATGCATAAAAACTAGGTTGACCATTGTAGTGCCATCATAGATTTAAGGAATTCTTCATTATAATCCTAAGGTGACATGATCATGACAAGATGCATAAAACATGACTTTTCATAAACATGACGTGATTTTTTCATAACTTGCATAACATGACATTTCATAACATGAAGACATAACGTTTTCATAATTGGCTATATCACTTTTCATAAGAATAATAACACACAACATACCGATTGATTCCCCATATAGTACATGTACGACATAAAACATCATAAACATATGTACATGTACTAACGGTAACGCGCTATGACGAAGATCTCGTGTCCCAGACCCGGTGTTACACTCGGCCTGAACATAATCATATGCCCCTGACACCTACCACTCCGGTACCGATGTCACACTGGCGAACATAACATGACATATTGTGTGTCGGCAAATCAATCGTCTCGCGTTTATTATTCACATACATATGAACTTTTAAACATGTAATGCGATAAAATCACTTTTCAAACTTTCGTTTCATGAGGCATGAGACTCGGTCAATGAGGGTATCTTGGTCATACTACCACTAGTAACATCACTTACTTACTTACAGTCTACTTATCATGACTTAAGGAAGCACGTAACCATACTTTCTTAATACCTAACCTACACATGTATTTCATAATTCATAACTTAGGTACATAGAACATATAACTCCTAATTACTATAATATACCATCTAGGAATTTCATAACTTATCTCATGATTTACCTATTATCATTTATCGCACATATGAATATAAATAACATGAAATAAAATCATTTATGTCATAACATCGTAATTTAACGTGTGTGTGTGTGTGTATATATATATATATTTATATGTACAATATATATACTTCCATACATATGAGTGTTGTTTAAGTGAGTATATGTACAATAACTTATATACTAGACTATGTTTCATGTAAGTGTACATAAAAAACATAATAATCATTATTTCCTTATCTTAACATATATATATATCATACATATATATACGACATAAACATAATAAAGTCATTTAGCAAAAAGGCCTAATGGCTGAATATGTAATGTGTATACATATATAATTATTTTATGATATATTATATAATATCCAAAACTTATTCATTTTCATATCTTTAACATACATATATGTATATAAATACTTTAAAATCATTTTAACCTTAAATACTTTATGACCAAAAAATGCATATGTATACTTGTATTTATACACTTCCTATATTAGTTAGTATACATATCTTGGTCATTTTTATATCTTAATTTATATACAATACATATGTATTTTCATAAAGTGGGTTTAAACCATTTTTATCAAATAAAGGCTTATTGGCCGAAATATGAATAATTTTATACATATATATAAAATCATTTTATGACATATTGTATACTATCCAAAACTTATTTATTTTAATATCTTAACATATATATGTATATATAAAATATCTTGATTTCATCTTTATCATTTTAAAGACTTCATGGCCGACCTATACATATATGTTATATATATATATATATACATATTTGTTTCATACTATACACATATATTTACTTACAAGATGTAAATAATATATTTTAACCCTATAAGTATATTATAACCATGTATATGGTATTGGTATATCCAATAAAATTTTCAACCAACTCCACTCAATATATATATGAGTATGTTATGTATATATATATTTACATATATATATATACACTTATACTTTAATACATTATACATATGTATATATAATATTAAAATCATTTTAACAAAATAAAAAAAATCCTTGGCCATGTATTTCCATAAGCCATACTTAATATATATATATATATATATATATATATTCATACCATATGCATATATGTATTTATAATATGTAAATAATCCATGTTAACCCTAAAATACACTATGACCTTATATATGTGTGTGTATAAATAATCATCTACATTTTTCTACTATCCAACACATAATACACGTATAGTGTACGTATGTATATTTACATATTCGTATATTTATACTTGAAACATATGTGTATGTAGAATACATACTAAATACATGTTGTCATAAAAAAACATCAAGGCCGTGTGTATAAGAGGGTATACAACTGTGTACACTAGTATGTATATACAACATGTATATGACCTAAAAACATGTAATTTTTATATTCTTTCCATGTAGGATCTAGGAAGAGTACTTGCCTTTACCACTTTCTTACATTTTAAAGTGAAGGTTTCTTCTCTTAGATTGGAAGTGACCTCTTTCTCCCTTCTCCTTTGAAGTCGCGGTTGGAAGGAAAAAAATAGAGAAGTTAGTGTACAACTTGTGAAGCCAAATAAATAGAGGAAATACTATCTAGCTTAGATAGTGTTTTTACCTTGCTACACCTTGATTTCTAAACCTCAAATTTACGGCCAAAATGGAAAAGGAATGGAGTTGGAAGACTTTGTTTATTGTGTAAAGGAAGAAAAAGAATGTATTATGTTTGAGATATGAAGATGTTCTAGTGTGGAAATGAAAGAGGAGAAATCTTTTTCCTTGTTCTTCTTGAATATCTAGGCCAAAGGAAAAATGAAGAAGATAGAAGAAATGTTTGGTGTTGGAAATGGAAAAGAGGGAATTTTGGATGAATATATGAAGTTTGTTGTGTAGAATGATTGAAGGGGAAAAGGGTTTTCCCCCTTTCTACATGTCTCGGCCAAAAATATCAAAGGGAGGAGAAGAAAGATTTTTTTTGTTGGGTAATGAGGAGAGAAGGTGGAAGAAGATGAGTTGGAGTTTAAGATAATGAAGTGTATAGTGTAAAGAAAGAGAAGAGGATTTTCTCTTCCATGGGCTTAAGGATGAAATATGAGGGAGAGGAGAGAGGAGAGCGAAAAATGAGTGGAATGAGTTAGAAGAAGGTGAGATAAATGATGGGGATGTGGAATTGTGTAAGAAAAGGAGTGTGAAAGAAGAACAGAAAAGGGAGGGGGGAAATGAGAGGTGTTGTTATGCCCCGCACCGTCCATAGAATAATTGAAGGATAAAAGGAAGTTAAATGAAATTAATGGAAATTAATGGTACAAAATTAAGAATTAAATATTAGATTAATTGATATTTATTGAGGAATTAAATATTAGAATTTAATTATTTAAGATAAAGGAAATAATAGAATATAATTTAAAAATTCCAATTTTACCCCTACCCATATCTAAACTGACAGAACGTCAGTTTCTCTATTCATTTAGAGAAACCGACGTCCCCTCTTCTCCATAAGCGACTTTTCTTCTTCTCCAACCCTAGGTGAAGAACTCTTCAAGAACCAATCTGATCTTCGTCCGTTCTTCAATCCGACTCCTAGTAATCAAAGGCAAGTAACTTTCTTATGAGTTCCTGCGATTTTTTAAGGAAAAAGGCCCAATTTTTGATATCAAATGGATCACCATGTAGTAGTTTCTCTTTGTTGATCTATATGTGATTTATGTATTATAGATTTGATGTTTTGGCCACTAAATGTTGAAAATCGTTTTGTTGTTGTTGATTACGTGCAATCTTGCAAACCCCAATCCCTTGAACCCTGTCTTGTGTCTATTTTCGGTTGAGGGATGGAGAGAGTGAAAAGGTGGGATTTTTGGGTTTGAGTTGGTGGTTTATTGGAGTTTTAGGCTTGAGTCTTTGATTGGTATGGGTGTAGCGCTGAGTTGATGGATTAAGTATGAATTATTAGTGAGGATTAGGCTTGGCATGATTGGAGTGAAGATGGATTCGATTTAGGGTTTGGATCTGCAGTTTCTGTAGAAATCGCAGGTTGCAGGTTGAAAATTCTGGGAATTGTTGACATCGATCGATCGATGTCAGCGACTGACGTACATCGATCGATCGATGTATAAGTGAGGGAGAGACTGATGTGGTCCAGATAAACGTGGATCGATCGATGTATAGTTGAGGGAGAGATCGATGTATCCTGATGGACGTCGATCGATCGACGTGAGGGAACGACGTCACTTCGATCGATCGATGTAGGCTGAGGGAGAGACTGATGTGCTCTGATAGACATGGATCGATCGACGTCAGGGGCTGATGTCCATCAGTTTTGTGGAAAAGTAGGGGAAGGAAGTGGGAAGCTAGAGTATCTTTTGGGTGACCTTAGGAACTTCTTAAGACATGATTGAGGTTAGGGAAAGTTGTGTGCACGTATCATAGGATTGTGAACCAACGGTGAGTAATTGTGAGATGTGTTTAAGTGAGTGCATAAGAGGGGACTTATGTGATTGAAGTCCGTGATTGAAGAATGTGATTGGATGATGAGAAGTTGTGCATTTTTGCATCATGGCACTTGCATTTGCATTATGATTTGATAAGAGCTGTGCCTTGGCACAGGGTATAAAGCTTGCGAAATGAGTTGTGGTGTGTTACAGGGTATAAAAACAAACTGTAACCATCCTAGGGTATAAAGTGAGCTGTAATGTGACACAGGGTATAAAGACAAGCTGTGGCACATTACAGGGTATAAAGTTAAGCTTTGGTGCGTCACAGGGTATAAAGACAAGCTGTGGTCCATCACAGGGTATAAAGTTATGTGACCGGACATTAAGACATGCATTGCATTGTTTTTGAAAAGTTTAGCATAATCATTTAGGATTGTGTAGTGTAGTGCATATTTTGAATTGTCATGCATCACGTGAGTTGTTTTGACATGATTGACTGGTAAGTGTTTTGTTATTGAACTGTTTACTACTTATTCGTTGTTGTTCTTTGTTTCTGTTGTGCTGGCAACTTATGATCTTTAAATTATACAAGACATGTGCCCCATTATCCCTTCATATAGATATTACTCATGTCTTGCCATGTGTTGATCCAGTATGTCTTATAAGCGGGTTACTTGCTAGTGTTTTTCGCTAAAGTTCTACTTGTTGTCTCGCAGATAGGGCTGAGTATGATATGATATACATCGAGGACGATGGCGAGTGGGCCGAATTGGATGAGTAGAGCTTCTTGGGATACGCCTTTGTCATGTTGGGATGTTTAAACCTCTCTTTTATCCGCTTAAGTATTTAGCTGGCTGCGGCCACGAACTATCTTTTGTAATCACATTATATCTTGATGTACGGATTTGATTGTTTAGATTTATTTTACACATGTTTCTGTGCTTATTACCCTTACGTCAGTGATGATGTGTAATTGAGAGATGAGACGTCTTATAGTCCTCTCAGTAGGCTATGATGGGTGTACCAGTTCGGGTCCGCTGTTCGGGCCGGGGTGCTACAGGTGTCAGCCGAATTTTATGAGGGAGGGAAGAGAAAATAGGTAAAGTAGAATAGAAAAGAGTAGTAGGATGATGGTGATGTGTGAGATGTGTAAGAGAGGTGTAAAAAAGAAGAAAGTAGATGTTGGCTTGTTGGAGGGTAGGGGCGGCCTAGGGTTTTGGGGAGGGAGAGGATTTGCCTTTTGTGCCATGTAGGGTAAAGCGAGAGAAAATATGATAAAAGCGTGTATTAGAATTATTGTATCGGGTATTTTTATTTAGTTTGATTTATATCTATCGCTTAGGTTGCTACCGACTAATTTATTTAAATCGTATCGTATGTTCGAAATGTTTGTTATCTAGTCCCGTCAAGTCTCACTCTATCCGATAACTTATCATTCAGTTATTTTTCCGAGCATTTATAACCCCGGTATATAATGTCGATGTCTGTATTAATCCTAAATAAAATTTAAATTCCATTGAAATTTTATCAACATCGCATTCGCATTCCATTTTTTATTATATTATTTCATTTCCATTGATCCGAAAATTCGGATCGTAATAGTAAATGTCCGTTAATTAAGTTCAACATAAACAGTTACCAAAGAGGGGTGAAAAGCAAAAACAATAAAAAAGAACAGTAACCAATCAAATTCAACTCCAAGATCATGTCACTTAAGGTATTGTAACAACAAATATCATATATCAGAAACATCTGATAAAATATTCGCTCTCAATTGGTAACACAACATAATCATAGTCACAACTTTAATTTATCTCTTTGGTATATAGTGCTGATAATTTTTTTCTTCGCATTCAAATTGTCCAAATCTTAGCCCTTCCTTTGGGATCTTCTCCGCACATTCATCAATGCCTTGGAAAAGTAATAGTCTGACAAAGATAGAAACAGACAGAATAATATTACTTTTCATGAACCCAACAAAAAAAAATTATATTACTTGTCACGACCCATATTGGTATGATGGAATGAGAACATGTGTCCAAGACCCTCCTGCTGTGAACACTCCTGCAGAGCACGGGTCAAACGTCACTTGGCAAATAATTTGTTTACACATCACATCCGATTAAAAAAAGGTGAGGATGGTTATATTGTGAATTAGCAGTTGATTAACACAGCTTGACGTAATTTTCATTATAGATCATCGGAAAACAACTTCTGTGTGTTTCTAACATATGGATATGATTGATGTAGCGTCCCGCCTGAAACCAGGGTTCCGATTCGGTGCACCCACTGTACTCTGCTACGAGGAGTACAAGGCGTTAATACTATACATGTGCATGTCGACATGAATAATGAATCGATAAACGGAAGCATCATAATATAACAAATCATAACGGACATGCAACACATGTCATCGTTAAATCCGTACAAGTCATAAGATACAGAGTACTGAAATCTTCTAAATACATCATCCAAAACCTACATTCTCAAGGCTAATCTCGTGGTACACTTGTCATTGCCAGTGGCTACCTGACCTGTCCTCAACAAGCCTGTATAATGGTACCTGTTATCTGTAAAGGGATAGGGCAAGTATGAGTGGTAGCCAACTTTTAATCGCTCAGCAAGTAGTCTTACTAGATACGACACGTGGATAATACATGGGGAGACGGGATGACAAATCATAATAACCATAAATTTTGAATATAATAAGCACGTCTTCTTTTTACAAGTAAAGTATCATATCATACATGTAAACTGAAACCAGGTAAACAAAGAAAATTTCACAGCATAACATAGCAGCATCTCGTTCTGCTTAATCCGTAACATCATATAACATCCATACTTAACTTCTAATCCATAACTTATACTATTCTCGCATATCTTACATGTAATATCTTCTCATGCGTAAACACTATATTGACCATTGTAGTGCCATCATACACTTAATGAATTCTTAATCATAACCCTAATGTGACATGATCATGGCATGATGCATAAAACATGACTTTTCATAACATGAGTTTTCATAACATGACTTTTCATAACCGTGACATGATTTCCATAACTTAATGACATGACATTTGCATCATTGGCTATAGAACTTTTCATAAGAATAATAACGCATGACATACCGAATGATTCCCCATATAGTACATGTGCGACATAAACATCGTAAACATATGTATATGTACTAATGGTGACGCATTATGAGTGAGATCCCGTGTCCCAGACCTGGTGTTACACTCAACCATAACGCAAACATATGACTTTGTCATCTACCACCTCGATACCGATGTCACACTGGCGAACATAACATAATAATAATCATAACATAACATATCATGCGTCAATGGAATCAATCATCTCGCTTTTATTATTCATGTGCATATGAACTTTTAAAACATGTGATGTGATAAAAGAACTTCTCAAACTTTGATTTCATGCAACATGAGACTCGTTCAAATGAGGGTATCTCGGTCATACTACTACTGATATCGTTCCTTACTTACTTACAGTCTATTTATCATAACTTAAAGAAATATCATAGCCTTACTTTCTTAATACCAAATCTACCCATGTATTTCATAATTCATAACTTATGTGCATAGAACATATAATTCGTAATTACTTTAACATACCATCTAGGAATTTCCTAACTTATATCATGACTTACACATTATCATTTATTACTCATATGAATATAAATAACATGGAATAAAATCATTCATGTCATAACGTCGTATTTGGCCGTGTATATATTTTTATGTATGTACAAATATATATTTTCATATATATATATAT
>AP025075.1:13327746-13406979 GCA_036186865.1 Eustoma russellianum | reverse complement strand
ATATATATATATATGAGTGTTCTTTAAGTGTGTATAAGTACTATAAAGTATATGATCATATTTCATAGATATATATATAAAACATAATAAGGTCATTCTTTTCATAACTTAACATCTATATATCATGCATATATACATATGTATACAATATAATAAAGTCATTTTATCATAAATGGCCAAATGGCCGAATGTATATGTAATGTGTATACATGTATATAATTATTTTATGAAAGATTATATAGAATACATAAATTAATCCTTTTCATATCTTAATATTCAATACACATATTTGTATATAAAGCATATTTAAGCCATTTCCATTTAAAGGCCTTATGGCCGAACTTTCATTTGTATATATGTATACAATTATGTATCCATATTTCATAATCATTTTCCTTATAAAACTCTTTTGGCCGATTTTTATATATATAAATATACATAACTATATTTATTTACATTATTCATATATGTACATATAAAATATTCATTTTTATAACAAGTCATAAGATTTACTCTTTTTCTTCATATATGCCAAAAATATATGTATATGTTCTATATATATACATTACAAAAAAAAATGACGCTGCGGTCTGGCGATAATGTCCTGCGGCGGCAGTAGCCGCCGCCGTTGCCTGGTTGCCCCGATCCACACTCTCTTCTCCGGCGATCACTTCTTTTCTTGAGTCTGCTGCTAATCACACCAGTAAAGCTGTATTCTTTTTTCCTTTTTGGCATCAAACGATGGCCACTGCTCCCACTTTCGCCGCAGTAGTGGCCGGAAAGCCTGCCGCGCCGATATCAATCTCGCCGAAAACGCCTACCCATTACAAAGGGATTCCACTGGTTTTGTTTCTTGATTCGGAAATCGACGCACTTGCTGCTCCTTTTCGGTATTGTCTCGTTGGCACTTTCTGGTATGGTCGTCCTCCATTAAAAGTTATACGTGAAGTTTTTGAAAAGATAGGTTTTCATCAAGACCTACGGATAACTCTCATTGATCAAACACATATCTTGATGACTTTTAGCAATGAAGCGGATTACTTGAGATGTTTTTATCGTCGTTCTTGGCATATTTCGGGTTGCCACATGAGAGTTACAAAGTGGACGGTCGATTTTGATCCATCTTCTGACGTCCCAATTGTGCCGGTTCGGATAGCTCTGCCGGCACTACCGATAAACCTTCATCAGCAGGAGGCTTTGTTTGAAATTGTTCGCACCATTGGTTTTCCAATCAAACTGGACGTAGCCACCTCTCAAGGATTGCGTCCGTCGGTAGCACGGGTGTGTGTTGAGATAGATGTATCTCAGGATTTGCCGCAAAAGATATATCTACAAGCCAAAGGTCGATTAATATTGCAATCTATTGTGTATGAAGATTTGCCGTTGTTTTGTACTGACTGTCGCAGGCTAGGGCATAAGCTCTCGGATTGCCCACCGAAAGGAGAGTCTCGAATTCCTCCGCCACCTCCCCCGCCGCCCACTGTTCGCCGCGCCAAAATGCGTTGGACCCCGGTTAAACGAAAGTCCAATGCGCCTTCTACAGTGGATGAGATAAACGAAGATGTTGATGCCCCTTTGGAGAATTCGAATGCTGCTGAAGGTCCCATGGTTCCAAACGTCCAGCCTCCCTTGCCTGCGGCTGAGCCATCGCAAGCCCCAGGAGATTTGGGGGCAGCAGAAAATGACTCGGAGGATGCAGGTCCGCTGCATGCTCCCTTGCCTCCTGATGCTACCCTACAGGAGGTCTTCTGTGATGCTGCGGATTTCCCAGTTGACCACATGCAGCACGATATTGGCCATGTGTCTGACACAGATTTGCCCACTGACACACTTGTTAAGGATATACCGATAGTGTCAGTTAACGTGGAAAGACGCATGCAGCTCATTCCACCCTCTCCGGAGGACGAGTTATTGATATCCCGGCTGTAGGATCCGTTGGCGGAGTCAGCATTTATTCCTGTGGTTCCGCGTCGTAAGCGTCGCTCCCGCAAGGATCTTCCTCCTTTGCCTCCATCCACAATCTTGACACGTAGTGCCTCGCACATTATTCAGGGAAGTTCCTCTACTCAACCTCAATGAATATATTAATATGGAATATTCGCGGCATGTGTGCCTCTATGCCTCGATTACGAACGTTGATTTACGATCATAAATTGAGTCTACTAGCTTTGATAGAACCTAAGCAAACTCCCTCACAGATAATTAGTTATGGCTTACGTCTTGGTTTCTCTCAGTCGTTTGTTTCGCAGTCTGAGCATATTTGGTTTTTCTGGCGAGATCATGAGTTTCGTTTGGTTGACATGCAGGATAAGAATCAGGTGGTCCATCTTACATTAACTTCGCTCTCATTGCAACATACATTTGTTCTTTCTTTGGTCTATGCGAAACATACACCCACACAGCGTCAGGCGCTCTGGCAATCTTTGTGTGATTTCAACACCACGGTGCGATTACCATGGTTAGTTGGGGGTGATTTCAATACTTTCCGTTCTCTGGAGGATCACAGTGGCAGGTCTACTCCAACGCTGGCCTCATTACAAGATTTTAATGAATGTATCGAAAGCTGTTCTCTTATGGCCCCTCCATAACACGATACCCGGTATACATGGGTGGATGGCAGGGGTCTAGGTCGCGTTCGAAGAAGATTAGACTGGATTTTTGTTAACTCTATGTTTCAAGATTGGTTTGATAACCTGCAGTTAACTCACTTGCCTCGGACATCGGATCATACCCCACTTCTAGTGCTATGCAAAACGGCTGCTCCCCCATCACGTCGCACCTTTCGTTTCTTGGATGCCTGGTTGCATCATTCAGATTTTCATTCATATGTGCGAAACGCGTGGCAGTCTTATCCAACCACTGGAGGTATGCATGGGTTTTATAGTAAACTATTTGCTCTAAAGAAAGATATCCATAGGTGGAACAAAGAAGTCTTTAGCAATATTTTCAACACTCTGAAACATGCCGAAGAGTTGCTGAATACTGCGGAACGTCAATGGGATACCACACCCACAGAGGATACGCGACAGGCATATTATAAGGCTAAAGCAGATTATTTACTTGCCTCACACTATGAAATGCAGTTCTGGAAGCAAAAGGCGAGGGTTAAATGGTTAAAGGAGGGAGATGCTAATACTAAATATTTTCATTCTCTGGTTAAAGGAAGACGTGCGCAGCTCAGTATACAGCATATCCAAAACTCTGAGGGCTCTCTCCTTACTTCCCAGGATGATATTATGGCTTCTGCGGTGGAGTTTTATACCACTTTATTTGCGAGAGAGGAAACGCATGCCCATTCGGAAATACTATCGCACATCCCATGTGTACTAACCGCGCAAGACAATTTTATGCTCACACAGCTTCCAACTGAGGCAGAGGTGAAGACAGCTGTGTGGAGCTTAGATCCTCACAATGCAGCAGGGCCGGATGGTTTTCACGGTACTTTTTTCCGTTCCTGATGGTCAATCATACATTCGGATGTCCTAAAAGCAGTTCAGGAATTTTTTCTGGGGGTTCCACAGCCAGCAGTCATGGCTGGTGCATTGATCTCGTTGATTCCGAAGATACAATCACCACAAACATTTAGCGACTTTCGCCCCATTTGTCTGACGAATTTTCTAAGTAAGGTATGCACTCGGATACTTGCAACATGCTTGGGTACGCTACTGCCACGACTAATATCCCTGGAGCAAACAGGATTTTTACCAGGGCACGATATCTCGACACAATTATTGTTAGCGCAGGAGATGATACACATGATGGATAAAGGGGGCTCTCAACTATGTTTGAAATTGGATATGATGAAAGCGTTTGATAGAGTCAGTTGGGAATACTTGGAGCTTTTATTGCGGCAATTTGGTTTTTCGGATTTCTTCATACGTGTGGTTATTAATCACCTAAATGTCACAAGGTTTTCAGTGCTAATTAATGGCCAGCCATCCCCCCGGTTTCGCCCGTTTCATGGGGTAAAGCAGGGTGATCCGTTATCTCCACTGTTATTTATACTGTCATCTGAAGGTTTCAGCAGGGGTCTGAAGTCCCTTTCCGCAGCAAGACATATTCAATCTTTTCGTCTGGGACGTGTCCCACTAGCTATCACACACTTGGCTTATGCTGACGATTTGCTCATTTTTCTACGCGGTACACAGCGTAATCTACGACATTTTAAATTATTCTTAACTCAGTACGAAACAGCATCTGGCTAAAAGGTTAATTATCACAAAAGTACTATCATTCCTTCGTCCCATGTTGCCTCGCATCAGCAACGAATCTTTAAGGAAATCCTTGGTGTGTGTCTATCTTCTCTTCCCTTTCGATATCTCGGATCATATCTACACAAAGGTATCAATAGGGCAAGGTACTGCACCTCTTTGCTACAACACATGGAGACACGTTTGCATGGGTGGCACACACGCCTTCTTGGCCATGCTGGTCGATTGGTACTGCTGCAGTCTGTGATGGCTGCTCTCCCATTACACATTCTAGCTGCGGGGGGTTTGCCCAAATCAGTAATCTGTCTCATCCACAGAAAAATGGCTTCTTTCTTCTGGGGCAACCGCCATCACTGGGTATCCTGGTCCAGAATTACACGACCGATTGATGAAGGTGGGCTGGGTCTTCGCGACCTTATTTCACTGCAACAGGCATATCATTGCAGAATCTGGTGGACATATCATAAAAACGACACGTTATGGAGCTCCTATATGCATATGAAGTATGGCAGGAGGGGAGATTTTGTACCACGACTTCCAGACTCGCCGATATGGAAATTAATCTGTCGTATTCATACTACGTGTATCTCACATACGACGGGTACATGGCAATTCCTATCGTGGACTCCATCATCTACTGGTGAGTTCACGCTTAAATCAGCTTACACTATTTGCCGTCCCTCTGTTTCAACGCAATTATCATCCAAGTTTATTTGGTTTAAGCATCACTTTCCTTCCATGAAACTATTGTTATGGCGAATCTTCAACTCTGCACTGCCTTTTGAGGACTACATTGGCCGCTATACAGTGATACGCCCTACGCAGTGTCCTTTCTGTAGGAAAGCTTCTGCCTCAGTCGCTCACGTCTTTATGAACTGCGATTGCATTTCTCCAATCTGGGCTTTTTTTCATCCGAATTGAGGGTTTTGCTGCCGACACTGTCGACGCTTCGGCAATATTTACTCTCATGGTGGTATCGTTCATCAGAATCTTCACTCGCTGGAGTTTTGAAAATTGTTATTCCAGCTATCACTGTCTTAAACATCTAGAAACTCTATGCATAGCTCATATATGGGGATTCCACATCCTTCTCGACTACTAGGCTACAGAATGCTATACATTTTGACATTAATATGTGGATTCACAAGATACAGGGAACCAAGCTTACAGCTGGTTCAAATATTTCTCTCTCCTGGATCCCACGCATTCGGTCCGCTCGCCTCAAGATTGTTAGGTGGAAATGCCCGCCCTCTGGTAGATTCAAACTGAATGTGGACGCTGCCGTGGGTGCTCGGCATGCTGCAGGCGGAGCACTATTGCGTAATCATCATGGAGAGTGTGTGCGAGCCATATCCTTCCGTCTGCCGTGCTGCACACCATTGTTGGCTGAAATCCAGGCAACTTTATTTGGTCTCTTATATTTTCTTCCATTACACCGCTCAATTATGATAGAATCCGACTGTGAGCATTTGGTGTCGAGATTGCGAACTACACAGCCAATTTTTGGCAATTATCATTTGTGCCTATTACACTCGTTACTTCAGGCGCATGAGCTGTCAATCACACATGTGTATCGAGAATCTAATATGACAGCTCACTACTTAGCTCAGCACGCTATGCTCCATCCGGAGACAACATCCTTCGCCAGTCACAATCTGCCATCTTTGGTCCGTGCCTCTTTATTACATTACTTGATCTCACCTCAGCAAGTCTGCGCATAGGCTGATCATCAAGTCTTCCTAATGGATTGGCGCACTTTCTTATCCTCTGCCTGTGCTCATGTGAGTGCAGGCAGACATGGTAAGTTTCCTGTATTTTTTCATCTACTCATCATTGCTCTTCTCATTATATATACACACATTATTTTTCCCTCCGCATGGCTTCCACGTTGCGAGGGCTTGAGGACTATCGGAGGATATGGCGAGCGCCACTATAACAATGTCTTCCATATGGATTGGCACACATCTGCTGTCGCTGCCTGTACTCTTGCCAGTGCAGGCAGCTTTGTGAGCTTATCATCTTGTCGTTACATTTTCTTAGTATGTATTTGCTATGCATGATTGATGTACTTTTCGGTAATGCTGCTGCATGGGCGTTTTGGTGTCTTCAACTTTCGATGGTCACCGCTCTCCTGAGTTTCCATATGGATTGGCTCATCTTCCGCTCCCCTGCCTGTGCCTCACAGGGTACAGGCAGACCGGGTAATGCTGCTGCATGGGCTGCCTGTGCCTGTGCCTGTGCCTCACAGGGTATGTGCATGTGCCTGTGGTTTGTATGCTGCATGGCTGGACTCGTTGGTGGCTTGTTTCCACGACAATGCTGCATGTACTGACAAAGGCAATTGGAAGCTTTTATGGAGCCTTCATACTCTTCTCCAAACGCAACTCATGATGGCGCGCACATTCTCCTGTCGAGAGCTTGGTCACGCACTGGAGGTGCTTCTCACTCGGGCGACAATACATACCAGATCATTGTATTTAATATGTTCCATAATTGATATCCATGACAGTCGTATAAATATGTACGCTTTTTCCTTCGCCAAGGTTTTATCCACAAGGGTGCTTTTTCTTGGCAAGGTTTTAATGTGGCATATCGTATACGGCTGGAGATATATCATCCTTAGTTTTTTAATTCATAGGTTTGCATATTCGGATACTTTGTAATATGGTTTTCCTCCGCCATAAGTGAGGTTTTCTCATAATAAATTTTCGTTTTTAAAAAAAATATACATTACAAAATTCTTTTCTTGGTTACACTTTTGTTTATTTTCCAAATTTGATAGTTATTCCAACTTTATACTCATTTGTCTTTATCATCATAATATCTTATCAATCATCATAATATATATATATGTAACATATAAAATAGTGAAACCCATAAAATAAAGAAATTTTCTCCCAAAAACTATTACTAACCGTGTGTATTTATGACTATATACATATTTACATTTTCTTCAAACTTATGCCTATAATATATATGTGTCCATTTTATTTTATTCATACATTTAGGGGTATTTTAACCCTTTTAGCCGTGTATACTTATATACATATTGTAGAGAAAAAGGGGTTTGAGTGATTACAAAATGCATGATTTAAATAAACATGTATTAAAGAAATGCATGACATATTTCTTGACATGACACGTTGTTGCATAAAACTTGCCTTATATAGTTCATATATATTGTTGTCGTACTAACGAGCCATGAATCTTTAAAGCTTACATCAAATGGCAAGCATTTGTTGTGTTTGAACTATTTTCAGGTGCCATCATTAATGAACTAAACTAGTTCATTAAGTGAAGTACTTAGTTAAATAAACTAAGTAGTTCATTAAAGGAAGCTATATTTGGAAAAGGCACAAAGGCAACAAGTTGAAGTATGGAAAGTCCTCTTCATCCTCTCCACACGTTTTTAACATATATTTTTATATATATTCAGATATTTTTCAAAAGGCACATACGCATATATTCCAACGTACTACCGACACATTATATATTTTACGTACGTATGTTAACGTCACACCCCTATATTTAACTCATATTTATGAGTATATTCAGGTCTTATATCATATGATATAAGTCATGGTGATGAAACATTTATTACGACACGTTAAAAGGTTCTAAACCAAAAATCGTCGTATCGGGCGAATACCGAAACTTCGCCAACGTGTCACGTACTTTCCATATATAGAAGGCCAGCCCCTACACTTCAAAAATGGCCACAAATTTCGTGGATTACATGGTATGTACAGCCATAAAATCATTCCATGTTGGCACACACAAATCACCCTCAATTAAGGCCAAATTATGGAGATTCCAAATTCAATTTTGTCACACGTTGGGCGACACTTTAGATCAGCCTAAGTGATGAATATTAAAGTTTAATTTATGTATATTATATGTAACATAATATATATAACATGTGCAAAAATTTGGAATTTAATTAGAGAAAAATCGGGTAATCGATAAACGTCGAAAATTCGGTTTTCCACGTACACGGCACATGGAACATTTTTGGCATGTCATATAACATGTATCTAGACACTTTTTACATACTTCATACATTATAAAGTGTTCTAGAAAAATCAATTAAGGGCTGATTGGAATATACCATATGTGTATAATTATATGTGCATTATTTACAAAGTTTGCAAAAATAAAATTCAGCACATGTATATTCTTCATCACCCGCCTATACCAGCCATGTTGGAGCATATGTGGAGTTTTGTTGGCATGTTGATTGGCCAAGAATGAAGCATGCAATGTTGGTGAAATAAAGAAAGGAACTACAAAAGGCAAAATTTCAAACTTTGTCACATTTGTGACACATGCTGAAAATTCAGCATGTGTTGTCATGTGTTGTCTTACGCTGGTCGATTTTTTCACTTAATGAGCCATATTTTGCTATCTTGAATTATGTGGATTAATTGAGAGATAGTATGAAAGTATTTTGAATATATTATGGAATAAATAAAGTGATATCTTTGAATATCACACATAATGAAAATTTCAGCATGTGTGGGAATGCATGTGGCCGAATTCATGGCCCCTTGGTGACTAATTTTTATTTCTAATTTAGTACTAAATGATGTTTGATTCTGATTTATTTTCAAGGAATAAATCAAATACAAACTTGGCAATAATTTGAATAAAATGTGAATGTTACACATGATGAAATTTCAGCATGTAAAGAGACATAATGGCCGACTTTTTCATTAAAATTGTGATTAGTTGTCTTGCTAATTATGTGGGATGATTATGTGAATATGGATACCCTTTTATGGCTAATTGGCACATGCTTTTTAAGGTTTATTTTCAGATTTATCTAGTCATCAAATGATGACAACTTCCATCCAATCAATGAGTGCCAAGTAAGCAAGAGCTTAATGATCATCCAATGAGGAGTTGCCAAGTAAGCAAGGAAATGTCACAATGATACAATATACTCTTCCAAGGACTTAGAAGATAATTTTCAAGAGGAAGACCAAGCATCAAGGGGGCGGCCATATGGTGATAAAAAGGAAAGAAGAGAGCAAACAAAATACAACACAGGTCATACAAGCTTAAGAGATCAAAAACGTTTATCATCTCTTCTTCTACACTCTCTTTCTTTCTTCTCTCTAAAAGCCTATTGTACTCATATTCATACATTTGAATAGGCTTCATATAGACCATCACATACTCTCTTTATTGTTGTATAAGATTGATCAAGGTGTGATCAATCTTGCACTTGCAAGGTGGTGGTGTTCGTGATCGTTGTATTCACATACAAAGTTTGTAAAGGGTTGGAGTTGGTGTGTAACTCCATCAACCCTGTGGTAAGGTGTTATTTGTGTTTTGTGATTAGTGCTAACCTAGGAAGTGTCCTCGAAGACTGGAGTAGGTTGTTTTAACCGAACCAGTATAAAATTCTTGGTGTTATTTACTTTCAGCACTTACTTTCAGTTTCAGCACTGTGCATCGTTTTCATCATGTTCGTAAAAATTGTAAACGAATTTCAAAAATCACGAAACTTTCAGGAAACATAGCCACACGTCTTAAGGTTCTTTTGGCGCCTCAACCCTTTTGGACAAGTACTCCAAACGTCAAAAGTTCTGAGACTAGTGCAGTCTGATTTTCAGGCTTGTAAAGGTTGAGACTTTGAACGTATTTGACTATCTTCCCAAAAGAATTCTTCAAAACTGTTTCAACCCAATCAAACACACCTAATAAGGGGTTAGTCATTAAATTTTCAGAGCATTTGGAGTTACGGTTTAATTGGAATAAATTTTTCAAATCAGACTACCGTTTCTGGTAGATTTGCGCAATCTGACCACCAACAATTTTTAAAGGGGTTAGAGGTTGAATTTTAATCTGAAATTTTTAGAAGATACTCAGAACATCTGAGACTAAGATCTCTCCAAATTTCAGAATTTTTGAAGACATGCAACCTAGTTTTCAAAATATTTCAAAACTGGTTCTGAAAATAGAAACTGTTTTCAGAAGTTGAGTTTTTGGTTTAAAACAATTTTAAAAACCACATTTTCCGCAACCACTATTCAACTCCCCCTCCTTCTAGTGGTGCCTTGCAGATCCTACATGTGATATCAGAGCGTAGGAACACTCACATCAAAAGGATCCAATGATAAGTGAGATGGCAACCACAAACTTCAAAACCGAGGAAGAAGGTATGTCTAGTCAAATGCCTCCTCTCTTTGACGATGAGTCTTTCATTCAACGGAAGTTAAGAATGAAACTTTTTCTTATGGCAATTGATATTGATCTTTGGTCAATTATAGAAGATGGTCCATTTGTTCCATCAAAATTATCCATTGTAGATGGAGTCACACTAGAGATCGTTAAGCCTATACAAGAGTATACTAGTGATAATAAAAAGAGACTGAGCATGAACGCTAGGGCTATGCAATTACTTCTAAATAGACTAAGTAAAAGTGAATCTAGCTATGTTTCAAATTGTTCTAGTGCTCAAGAAATGTGGAGAATTCCTGATGAAACACGAAGGCACTAGTCAAGTAAAAGAGTCCAAGATCAACATGCTTATGTCCACACTCGAGTCATTTAAATTATTGCTAAATGAATCTATCGTTGATATGGATCTTCGCTTGACTAACATTCACAATTCTCTTGAGTCTTTTAGCAAAGCCTTCACTATGCAGGAAAAAGTACAAAAGGTCTTGCGAAGCCTTCCATTCGAGTGGGACCCTAAAATAACGGCCATAGAAGAAAGCAAAGAAACTAAATCGATTAAGATGGAAGAACTAACTGGATCACTTAAGGTATATGAGAACAAAATCACCATAAGGAAATCGGAATCATCACCAAAACAAGGTAAGACTATTGCATTTAAATCAAATGACTACGTCTCTACTTCTTTCGATCACGTAGATGATAGTGATTCTGAATCAGATAACGATGACTTAATTTTATTGGCTAAAGGCTTAAGAAAATTCATGAGAAAGTCATTTAGAAACAAAACTAAGGCTACTTCGACTAAAAGAAATAAGAACAAGACAAATGACAAAGATGTTAAATGTTACGAATGCAGTAAACTTGGACATCTATCATATGACTGTCCTAATAAGGATAAGCAAACAAACAAACACCCTGACAAGGATCGGACCAAGAATAGACTCGTCTCAGAACCTAAGAAAATGAAAAGAGCTCTCAAAGCCTCCACTTGGAGTGATACATCTGATTCCGAGACTGAAACAGAAGAGGAGACTGCACAAGTATGCTTTGTGTCCAAAGCATCAAACGAGGTATCTTCTGACTCTGATTCTGACTCTGAGCCTTCTTATGATTATCTTTTTAGTCAGTACTTAGAATTGCATAAATTTACTAAGACACTCGCGAAAGAAAAGAAGCGATTAATTGAAGACAAGAAGCTGTTAGAATCTTCTAACGAGAATCTTGTCGCTCAATTAAACGATTCAAAAGAAGAGTCGTCATGCATCATTAATGCATTAAAGATAGAGATCTCATCATTGACCACGCAAAATAATGAAATGAAATCCGAGATTTCAAATTTGAAATCAAGGAATACGGATTTAGAAAATATGATGAAACAATTTGACACGGGATCTAACATGCTAGATCGCATTATTTTATCACAAAAACATGATAGTGATAAAACCGGATTAGGATACATTGAAACAAATGAAGTATCCATTAAACCAACCAAGTTTGTCTTGTCTAAGAAAGTAGACACTCCAAAAGCAAATACGATGTCTAAGATGACGCAAAGACCCCCTCTCCCCTCATCTCGTCATACTTCTTCTTCATATCATGCGAAATATAATTTTGTGCCATATAGATATGAGAAGAAACAAGTGATGCATACACGACATTCATTTCACCCATCTAGATCACGCACTACGCACACCAACACAAAAACATATCAAAAACGTGCTCCATATAATATGTATAAAGGAGTTCTTGGCCAAAGGCCTAAAGTCCACTCACCACATGTCTATTACACTGCACCTTCATCTATATTCTTGCCATTTGCTAGACCAAGAAGGATCACCCAAGTATAGGTACCAAAAGGGAACCCACACATCAAAAGATACATCTATCAAGTGGTTCCTTGACAGTGGTTGCTCGAGGCACATGACGGGTGACCCGAGCTTGTTCACTAAATTGAAGAAGGTCACAAAAGACGGATCTGTGACCTTTGGAGACAACAATGAAGGCAAGATCATCGGAAAAGGTACAATTGGAAACCCAAGCACCCTTCAAATCTCCAACGTCTTTTTGGTAAGCAACTTATCTTATAATCTTCTTAGCATTTCACAATTTATTGATAATGGTTTCGATGTGTGCTTTACTCATCCATATTGCAATATAATAGATAAAAATGGAGAAACGGTCTTAAAAGGAAAACGGGAAGGAAACATCTTTACGCTTTCCATGGATGATATGTTAGACGCTAAGGTTAAGTGTTTCATGTCAAATGAACCTAACGTAAATTTGTGGTATAGACGTTTATGACACATTAACATTTCTACACTTGAAAAACTCCAACGAAAGAATCTAATACGAGGACTGTCTATCCTTGATTTAGACAACTTTCAGTTGTGTGAATCTTGCATAAAAGGCAAACAAACACGTGAGTCACTAAAACCTAAAAATGAAATAAGCACGACTAGAGTTTTAGAATTATTACACATTGATTTGTTTGGTCCTAGTCGCACTACGAGTCTTGGTGGACGTCACTATGCTTGTGTGATTGTTGATGATTTTTCTTGTTATACTTGGATTTTGTTTCTTGCACATAAGGATGATAGTGCCATTGAGATTGCGAAACTAATAAAACAAATCAATATGGTGTCAATGTGAAAAGGATAAGAAGCGATAGAGGCGGTGAATTTAAAAACAAGGACATGATTTCATTTTGTGAAGAAAAAGGAATTAAATACGAGTTTTCGCCACCTAGAACTCCACAATTAAATGGAGTAGTAGAAAGAAAGAATAGGACATTACAAGAAATTTCTAGAACCATGTTGTGTGAGAATAAATTGCCTAGATTTTTGTGGGTGGAAGCCGTAAATTGTGCATGCTACATTGTTAGTCGTTCGTCTATTCGAAAGAAAATAAATAAGACGCCTTATGAGATATTAAATGATCGCATGTCTAAAATTGATTACTTTCGTGTGTTTGGATGCAAATGCTTTGTTTTAAATACAAAAGATAATTTAGATAAGTTTGAATCTAAATCAATTGAATGCATCTTTGTTGGATATTCTGTGAATTCAAAAGCATATAGATGTTATGATCCCATCACTAGACAAATTCTAGAATCCATCCATGTGAAGTTTAATGAATTTGGTGAGATTGATAAAGATAAAGAATATGATGATGATTTTGAATTGAAACCCGTGTTGAATGATGATGATGGCACGCATGTTATGCATGATACACTAGAAATACATGATCACTTAGAAATGCATGAGAACGTAGAAAATAATCAACCAAGAAGCATAGAGACTACCAACATGATCTCATTATAGGCGATATCACTCACGGTGTGCGACCACGTAGAAGAACAAATCCGGATGAAATAAATCAATTTCATGCCATGATTTCTGAAATCGAACCTAAAAATGTGCATGATGCTTTGAGTGATTCTTCTTGGATTGATGCTATGCATGACGAACTTAATCAATTTGTTAGAAATGATGTATGAGATTTAGTGCCACGACCACAAGATAAGACTATAATAGGCACAAAGTGGGTGTTTAGAAATAAAATAAATGAAGAAGGAAAAGTTGTTAGAAATAAAGCTAGACTTGTAGCACAAGGATATAATCAAGAAGTAGGAATTGATTATGATGAGACATTTGCACCCATAGCACGCTTAGAAGCTGTAAGAATTTGTCTTGCTATTGCTTGCATGGAAGATTTTAAACTTTATCAAATGGATGTGAAAAGTACATTCTTAAATGGATTTATACAAGAAGAGGTATACGTGAAACAACCACTCGGTTTTGAAGATTTGAAAAATCCCGATCACGTGTACAAACTAAAGAAGGCACTATACGGTCTAAAGCAAGCACCTAGAGCATGGTATGATCGTTTTGCTACTTTCCATTTAGAAAATAGTTTTAAAAGAGGCACTATAGATAGTACTTTATTTTTAAAACAAGATAAATTGGATTTACTCATTATTCAAATTTATGTTGATGACATCATTTTTGGCTCCACTTCACATAAACTTGTTGAAGATTTCGAAATGTGCATGAAATCGGAATTTGAAATGTCTATGGTTGGTGAATTAAATTGCTTTCTTGGCTTGCAAATTAAACAAACGAGTAAAGGTATCCATATTAGCCAAGTTAAGTATATAAATGATTTGATTAAAAAGTTCAATTTTGAGAATTTAAAGCCGTCACCCACCCCTATGAGTGTCACAACTAAATTAGATAAAGATGAACATGGTAAGGATTTTGATAATGCCTTATATAGATACATGATTGGCTCTTTGCTATATCTTGCTGCTAGTAGACCTGATATCATGTTCAGTGTATGTATGTGTGCATGTTTTCAAAGTCAACCTAAGGTGTCTCACTATAATGCTGTGAAAAGAATATTTCGATATATTAAGCACACACCCACCTTAGGCATTTGGTATGATAAAGACTACGAATTTAACTTGCATGCCTACACTGACGCAATTTGATTGTCTTTCCATATTTATATGCATTTTTGATTGACTTTCCAAAATAAAGGGGGAGAGAATGCATGATTTAAGAGGGAGAGAGAAACTGATTACATAAATCAAGGGGGAGCAAATTTGAAATTTGAAATTCAAAATTTGAATTTATGCACAATTGGAGGGGGAGCAACAAGATTTAAATCATAAGTGCAAGTTATTTTGTAAATCATCAAAAGGGGAAGATTGTAGAGAAAAAGGGGTTTGAGTGATTACAAAATGCATGATTTAAATAAACGTGTATTAAAGAAATGCATGACATATTTCATGACATGACACGTTGTTGCATGAAACTTGCCTTATATAGTTCATATATATTGTTGTCGTACTAACGAGCCATGAAGCTTTAAAGCTTACATCAAATAGCAAGCATTTGTTGTGTTTGAACTATTTTCAGGTGCCATCATTAATGAACTAAACTAGTTCATTAAGAGAAGTACTTAATTAAATAAACTAAGTAGTTCATTAAAGGAAGCTGTTATAGCCCGGAAAATTCGTTATGTCATAACAACCTCCAATACCGTAAACATAATCTCATAGGTGTACGATTCATTAGCAAATATATCATAAACGTTTGAATCTACACAATAAAAACTCAAATTAAATTAGTTAGTAACAACTTAAACTATTTGTATAAATTAAATCAAAAAGAAATACATGATACAACAATTTTGTACTACTTTAAATAAAAGGAAATAAAATACATACATGAAATAAAAGAAAAGGAAAATGAAAAGGAAGGTGAAGACAACTTGTCTTACACTTTAAACATTTAGCATAAAAAAATTTGCATGCTTAAGAATCTTGTCATAAAACACATCCCTTCAACCCATACTTGCCAAAAGTTTGTCTCCCACCCCATTTTCCCCCATGCTTGGCCGGCCACCCCCCTTAGAAAAGTAGGATATTATTTCTTCTTTAACCCCTCACATAATTGCATCTTCAACCAACCAATTTCATACCATCTCCAAGGAAAAAGTCAAGAACACTCCAACACCCCCTTCTTCCCTATAGTGGCCGAAAGTTTTGCCTTCAATAAGGAGAAGATTTTCTTCTCCTTTCTTCACACCAACATCACTCAAATCAAGTACCATAAACACTCCATCAACTAAGAAGGATTCAAGAAGGTTGTAGCATCTAGAATCAAAAGAAATCAAGGTAAGAACTTTATAAAGTTTAAGTTTGATTCTTCTATATAATTAGTTTCATAAGTTGCTCACTAACCCTCCTTTTAAACCCTATAAACCGTGTATACTAGGAAGGAAGGAAGAAGAACTCTCTTCCAAACCAAGTGAAGGAACCATCTTCTAAGTGTAAGAAAGGTGAACTAAGGCAAGTACTCTTCCTAGATCCTTCATGGCTTTCAAAATCTAATACTTATGTTCATATCAAAAATGGGATCATCATGTAGTATGTTCAAGTTTTGTTCTAAGAATAAGGAAAAATCTATGATTGTAAGTGATATAAATATATAAATATATGTAATTATACCTATAAAAGGATATATATATATATATAAATCTATACACGGTGAGTTTATATATATATACATACATAGGTGCATACATACGGTAATATACATATATATACAAATAGACATAAACTTTGAACAAATGATATGAAATAAAGAAGCTTAAGAAAGGTATACAAAGAATACAACTTTTGTTGTTTTAAATATGTTTTCTTTTATGATGATCATCATGTTTGCATGTTTATGTATTTTAGTGTTCATATGTTTCAAGATCATGTCTTTAACATGTTTATGTATGCATCATAAGCATGATTTATATACATGGTCTAAATGGTTGTTTGATGATCATCATCTTTATATATACACCACATATACACGGCCAAGTGGCCTATTTGAGTATTTCATTGGAGTTTCATCATTCCATCCACAAGATGTGCAATAGATGATGAATATGGCTCAAGAAGTACATTTGTATGTTTTCCATCATGTGTATGTTTATATATATTTTCTAGTTGTTATAATCTTAAGATTAAGAAAAAGGATATAAAGCAATATATATACATACAACTTACAACATGTACATAAAAGGAAGAAAAATGAAATATAAATAGGTATAATACTAGGCCAAACTTTCGGCTTATAGTATAAAAATGAAAGAAATGAATTGTGACATGTTAAAGAAGTATACATGGATATAATTCTACATATATATACACGGTTTAAGTCATCAAGAATATAAATCATCTTATATATGTACATAGTATTTCGTATATATATATACACACATAAGGGTATATATTCGGCCTTAGGGCCCTTTAAGAATTCAAAAATGTTCTTAAAGTTAAATGTTATGGACACTTATATGTAAAAGGTGTGGTAATGAATAAAGTATGGTGTAAGTTGAGGTATTTGTATGTGGGAAGTTAAAGGAATTAGGACTCGAAGGTTAATCCCCTTAAGTGTTGGAATATGAGTTGTATTTGGAAATACAAATTAAGAAAGTGGTGATGGATGAAAAATGAGGTAAAGTGGGCTGTTTTGGTGGTATGGCCGAATGGCCACCTTGAATGGTCAAAGTGGGAATTTCTTTAAGTTATGATATGTAGGATAAAAATAAGTAAGTGATGTTATAAGATGTAGTTTACCATAACACCTCATATGAACAAGTCTCATGTTGCACGAAAATAAAGTTTGAAAGTTGTTTTGCGCATATCATGTTTTAAAAGTTTATATGCATGTGAATAATAAACACGAGACGATCGATTTCATTGACACACGATATGTTATGTTATGTTCATCATTATGACTATGTTATGTTCGCCGGCGTGACATTGGTATCGAGGTGGTAAATGTCAGGGGCATATGATTACGTATATGGCCGAGTGTAACACCGGGTCTGGGATACGGGATCTCCGTCATAGCGCGTCACCGTTAGTACATGTACATATGTTTATGAAGTTTTATGTCATACATGCGCTATATGGGAAATCGATCGGTATGTCGTGTGTTATTATTCTTATGAAAAGTGCTATAGCCAATGATGAAAATGTTATGTCTTCATGTTATGAAAATGTCATGTTATGCAAGTTATGAATATGTCATTTTACGCAAGTTATGAAAATCATGTCAAGTTATGAAATGTCATGTTTATGAAAGGTCATGTTTACGAAAAGTCATTTTATGAAAAGTCATGTTTACGAAAAGCCATTTTATGAAAAGTCGTGTTTTATGCATCATGTCATGATTATGTCCCTTAGATAGTGAGTAGTGTATTTGTACAATCATGATTCCTTAAGATGACTAAGGAAGATTATAAACGTAGAAGTGATGATTGCAAGTTATGACCTTAGTGTAAGACGGATTAGTGTTCAAGTATGGAAGGTAGGCTAAGGATATGCTGGGGAAGAATGATATGACCCATAAGGTATGATGCAAAATCTTATGTTTTGTTTTATTCTTATATATAATGCTATCATTTGTAAATGGAGATGTAATTATGTATGTTGTTACTTTATTACTACTTGTCTTCCCATGTATGATCCATATGAAATATCTATAAAGAATACTTGCTGAGCGATTAAAAGATGGTGGTTATCGCTCATACTTGCCTCTTAATATTTTAGAGAACAGGAACCCTGATGCCGTGATCATTGAGGAAGAACCCCAGATAGAGTATCCGTGAGCGGAGATGTAGGCTGAAGCTATGTACCTGTTGTGTGAGCTTTATTTCATTGTGATGTAATAAGACTATCGTGAGAAGCTGTATTTGTGGTTTGTGTGGATTTGAACGGTTTGTATTATTATTATTATGCATGTCGTGAGCTTATTTTAAGTTGCTTCCGCTATATCGATTACGATTCATGTTGACATGCACATGTATAGTATCGACGCCTTGTACTCTATGGAGTAGAGTATGGCGGGTGCACTTAGCCGGAACCCTGGTTTCGGGCGGAGCGCTACAGTTGGTATCAGAGCAAAAGGCTCTAGATCCATGGCAGAAACAGTAAAGTAAGCACTTAGAAGTTAAGTGATGATCCTAGAACTTAAGTTATGATCTTAGACCAAGAGTGATATCCCTATATTAGGATCCTTAGAATGTTTATGGATAGCTAGATGAAATTTAAAATTTTACTTGGATTATTAAGTCCCCAATATAAAAAAAAAATTAATTTTACAATTTTTAACTAAGTAGGAAGACAAGTTGAGTTCTTCTGTAAATTATTACTAATGATACTGCTTTCGATAGGATGTCTTCACGACCTAGAGGTAGACCGCGCGCTAACAGACCTGCACAGTTACCCCCTCCTCCACCACCACATATACCACCGCAGACAGGACCGGTTCCACTTTACACTGAGCATGTGCCTCCACCCCCACAGCAGCAGGGTCAAGGAGATTTTCAGCAGGCTGTTCTGCAAGCTTTGGTACATATAGGACAGGCGGTAGGTAACAACAGCCACCAGAATCATGCGACGCCTCCACCGTCACTGCCACCACCTCCACCACAGCAAGGTACTCGTTTCTTCTACGGAGAAATGAAGAAGGTCCGCATCCCTAACTTTGAAGGTGGATCTGACCCTGACATAGCCGAGAAATGGCTAAAAGAAGTACAGAATAATTTTGAGCTGATTCAAGTACCAGAGGAGATAAAAGCACATGTTATCAAGCCTTTTCTGATTGGTGAAGCCGATGAATGGTGGATCACTAATTTGCAACATTTGCCAGCTCCAGTTACTTGGGAGCGATTTCTGAGAGAGTTCCGCAAATTTTATATTCCACCATCAGTTACCTTACAGAAGATAGGGATGTTTGAGTCTCTGGTCCAGACGTCTGGTATGACAGTGGCAGACTATGCTAACTGATTTACTGCATTGGGAAGATATGTTCCAGCGATTATGGGGGATGAACAACTGAAGATGATCAAGTTTGAGAGAGGACTGAACCCACGCATTCGCACATGGATTGTGAATGCCAACCCAAGAGATTTTAGTGAGTTACTGGATGCCTGCTATCGGGTAGATAGGGACATCATTAGGCGTGACGCTGATACCTGGGGCAAGAGGCCCCAAGAGTTTGGAGATGGTCAGTTTGTTAAAGGGGCTAAGACTGTTAGAGGAGATGATGGACGTACACGTCAGCAGAATTATCAGCAGCAACCTCAGCCGCAACGCTAGCCACAGCAGCAACGTCCACCACAGGCGAATCCGATTCCGAGATGCCCTAAGTGCCAGAAACCGCATACAGGAGCATGTTTGCTTAAGATTGGAGCTTGCTTTACTTGTGGTAAGATTGGCCACATGATCAAAGACTGTCCTGAGCCCAGGAAAGGACCCCAGAGGGTCGCACCTCAGCAGAGAGATGGTCCAAGGGCCAATGCCAGAGTACATGTGATGACAGATGAGGAGGTTCTGGATGCCCCAGACGTTGTGACAGGTATATTTCATTTTGAAAAGTTTATGATATTATCTGCTTGCTTAGGGATTGCATATTTGAATTATCAATTGCTTCAGGTGTTATATTAACAAACAACATACCTGCCAACGTATTATTTGATAGTGGTGCAAGACATTCTTTTGTATCGAAAAGATTTGCTAAGAACCTTGATAGTTGTCTGACTAGGTTGGATACGCCTTGTCGCGTTCAAGCAGCTGGTGATCAGGTGATCATTTCACATCATATATATAAGAATTGCGAGATAGAAATGGGAGGACAGAAGTTCGAAGTTACCCTAATTCCTATACAGATTGGGGATTTCGACCTTATTCTAGGCATGGATTGGTTGTTCAAACACCATGCCTACATTGATTGTTGTGGTAAGCGTGTGATGATTAAGGATCCAATGCGAGAAGAAGTGATTTATCAAGGGAACTCCAAGATGAAAAAGATACCACAGAATATTTATCTGACAGCAGCAAAAGCATTTCGATCACTGAAGAAGGGTAGCGAAGGATTCCTTGTGTATGCTCTTGGCAAGGATTCCGAGACCCCATCAATTGACAGTATTCCAGTAGTCAAGGAGTTCACAGATGTATTTCCAGATGATCTACCAGGTTCGCCTCCAGACAGGGAGATTGAATTTGAGATTAATGTCGTTCCAGGAGTTGAACCAATCTCAAAGCACCGTATAGAATGGCCCCAACCGAATTAAAGGAATTGAAATCACAGTTGCAAGAATTGATAGATAAGAAGTTCATACGGCCAAGTGTATCACCATGGGGAGCTTCAGTGTTGTTCGTTAAGAAGAAAGATGGCAGCATGCGACTCTGCATCGATTATCGAGAGCTGAATAAGATCACTATCAAAAATAGATATCCACTGTCTCGAATCGATGATTTGTTCGATCAATTAAGGGTAAATAATTTAAATAATTAAATAACAAATATATAATTATTATAAATATCAATATAACCTTTCGTACATGGTGCTAAAGTGTTCAGCAAGATTGACCTTCGCTCTGGTTACCATCAGTTGAAGATCAAGTCGGAAGATATCGCTAAGACTGCTTTTCGTACAAGATATGGACATTATGAGTTCTTAGTAATGCCATTTGGACTAACCAACGCACCCGCAGCATTCATGGATCTGATGAACATAGTATTTCGGGATCAGTTAGATAAGTTCGTGGTGGTATTTATTGACGATATTCTGATATACTCACCGGATGAAGAGACACATGCAGAGCATCTAAGAGTAACACTGAATGTATTAAGAAAGAAGCAGCTATATGCTAAACTCAGCAAGTGCGAATTTTGGCTCCATAGTGTTGCATTTTTGGGTCATGTTGTGTCTAAGGATGGTATCTCAGTAGATCCGAAAAAGATTGAGGCTATTACGAAATGGCCGAGGTCGACAAATGTGACTGAGGTCAGGAGTTTCTTAGGACTTGCAGGTTATTATCGGAAGTTTGTTGAGGGATTCTCACGGATTGCAGTTCCATTAACTCGATTGACGCAGAAAAAGACGCGATATGATTGGACTTCTGATTACAACAGAGCTTCACCGAACTTAAGAAGAAATTGACATCGGCACCAGTATTAGCACAACCAATCTCGGGAGAGGGATTCGTGGTATATAGCGACGCTTCGAAGAATGGACTAGGTTGTGTATTAATGCAGAAAGAACGAGTAATCGCATATGCATCAAGACAGTTGAAACCCTATGAACAGAATTATCCCACCCATGATCTGGAATTAGCGGCAGTTGTATTTGCGCTTAAGATATGGAGACATTATTTATATGGAGAGAGATACGAAATCTACACGGATCACAAGAGTTTGAAATATCTTTTCACCCAAAAGGAACTAAACATGAGGCAGCGAAGATGGTTGGAGTTGATGAAAGACTATGATCTCGCTATCCATTATAATCCGGGTAAGGCAAATAAAGTGGCAGACGCATTGAGTAGGAAGTCAAGTCATGCTAGGGAGACGCCTCTAGAGAGAGATAGCCGAGTTTGGATTGGATGTGGTTGACTCGACTGCAAATATTCTGGCTAAATTGATGATCACTCCCACTTTAATTGATAGGATTAAAGAGGCACAAAAGAATGATTCTGAGTTAATGATCATTGTCAAGCAGTTTGAAGAACGACCGGTGAAGGATTTTTAGTTGCATAATGATGACAGTCTTTGGTTCAAAGAGAGATTGTGTGTGCCAAACATTGATGGAATTAAAAGAGAGATCATGATCGAAGCTCACAACTCACGGTTATCTATACATCGGGGAGCAACAAAGATGTACCAGGATCTTAAAAGAAATTATTGGTGGAACAGCATGAAGCGTCACATTGCCGAGTTTGTGGAGAGATGTCATACTTGTCAACAAGTTAAAGAAGAACATCAGAGGCCAGCAGGACTATTACAACCATTAGAGATTCCGGAGTGGAAATGGGAGCATATTACGATGGATTTTGTTACCAGACTTCCTAAGACTCGCAATGGTAATGATACGATTTGGGTAATCGTGGATCGTCTCACTAAATCGGCACATTTCTTATCCATGTCAATCCAGACATCCATAGAAAAGCTGGTGAGTATGTATATGAATGAGATAGTCAGCCTACATGGAACACCTGTCAGTATCGTGTGCGATAGAGATCCACGTTTTACTTCGCGATTCTGGAGAGCTTACCAAAATGCCATGGGTACCGAACTCCGGATGAGTACAACATTTCATCCGCAGACCGATGGACAGTCAGAACGTACCATACAAACATTGGAAGATATGCTACACGCTTGCACTTTGGATTTCAAGGTTAGCTAGGACAAATGAGTGAAGTTAATTGAGTTCTCTTACAATAACAGCTATCACAGTTCTATTGGTATGGCAGCCTTTTAAGCATTGTATGGAAGGAAGTGTCGATCTCCATTATATTGGGATGAAGTTGGCGAGAGAACTATTATGGGTCCAGAATTGGTGGAGCAGCCTCTGGAAAAGATCAAAGTGATATGTGATAGATTGAAAGCTGCTCAAGACCGTAGCAAAAGCTGGGCGGATACAAAAAGACGAGCGATTGAGTTTGAAGTAGGCGAGAAAGTATATTTGCGGGTTTCACCGACCAAGGGCGTGATTAGATTTGGGATTAAAGGAAAACTGAGCCCTAGATTTATTGGTCCTTATGAGATACTAGAGAAAGTTGGAGCGGTTGCATATCAGTTGGCCCTACCTCCTACATTATCCCAAGTACATAATGTGTTTCACGTATCTCAGTTGCGGCGATATGTATACGATCCGGATCATATACTAAAGCAGCAGCCCGTAACTATTAAGGATGACGTTACGTATGAAGAAGTTCCTATACGGATCGTAGACCGTAAAGAACAGGTGCTGAGGAAACGGACAATCCCCTTCGTGAAAGTACAATGGAGTAATCATACGGAACGAGAAGCAACTTGGGAGCCGGAGCAGAAAATGCAGAAGCAATATCCACAACTTTTCGTATGAGGTACGTAAGTTTCGAGGACGCAACTTTTTATAAGGGGGGAGAATGTTACAGCCCGGAAAATTCGTTATGTCATAACAACCTCCAATACCGTAAACATAATCTCGTAGATGTACGATTCATTAGCAAATATATCATAAACGTTTGAATCTACACAATAAAAACTCAAATTAAATTAGTTAGTAACAACTTAAACTATTAGTATAAATTAAATAAAAAAGAAATACATGATACAACAATTTTATACTACTTTAAATAAAAGAAAATAAAATACATACATGAAAGAAAAAGAAAAGGAAAATGAAAAGGAAGGTGAAGACAACTTGTCTTACACTTTAAACATTTAGCATAAAAAAATTTGCATGCTTAAGAATCTTGTCATAAAACCCATCCCTTCAACTCATACTTGCCAAAAGTTTGTCTCCCATCCCATTTTCCCCCATGCTTGGCCGGCCAGACCCCTTACAAAAGTAAGATATTATTTCTTCTTTAACCCCTCACATAATTGCATCTTCAACCAACCGATTTCATACCATCTCCAAGGAAAAACTCAAGAACACTCCAACACCCCCTTCTTCCCTATAGTGGCCGAAAGCTTTACCTTCAATAAGGAGAAGATTTTCTTCTCCTTTCTTCACACCAACATCACTCAAATCAAGTTCCATAAACACTCCATCAACTAAGAAGGATTCAAGAAGGTTGTAGCATCTAGAATCAAAGGAAATCAAGGTAAGAACTTTATAAAGTTTAAGTTTGATTCTTCTATATAATTAGTTTCATAAGTTGCTCACTAACCCTCCTTTTAAACCCTATAAACCGTGTATACTAGGAAGGAAGGAAGAAGAACTCTCTTCCAAACCAAGTGAAGGAACCATCTTCTAAGTGTAAGAAAGGTGAACCAAGACAAGTACTCTTCCTAGATCCTTCATGGCTTTCAAAATCTAATACTTATGTTCATATCAAAAATGGGATCATCATGTAGTATGTTCAAGTTTTGTTCTAAGAATAAGGAAAAATCTATGATTGTAAGTGATATAAATATATAAATATATGTAATTATACCTATAAAAGGCTATATATATATAAATCTATATACGGTGAGTTTATATATATATATACATACATAGGTGCATACATACGGTAATATACATATATATACAAATAGATATAAACTTTGAACAAATGATATGAAATAAAGAAGCTTAAGAAAGGTATACAAAGAATACAACTTTTGTTGTTTTAAATATGTTTTCTTTTATGATGATCATCATGTTTGCATGTTTATGTATTTTAGTGTTCATATGTTTCAAGATCATGTCTTTAACATGTTTATGTATGCATCATAAGCATGATTTATATATACATGGTCTAAATGGTTGTTTGATGATCATCATCTTTATATATACACCACATATACACGACCAAGTGGCCTATTTGAGTATTTCATTGGAGTTTCATCATTCCATCCACAAGATATGCAATAGATGATGAATATGGCTCAAGAAGTACATTTGTATGTTTTCCATCATGTGTATGTTTGTATATATTTTCTAGTTGTTATAATCTTAAGATTAAGAAAAAGGATAAAAAGCAATATATATACATACAACTTACAACATGTACATAAAAGGAAGAAAAATGAAATATAAATAGGTATAATACTAGGCCAAACTTTCGGCCTATAGTATAAAAATGAAAGAAATGAATTGTGACATGTTAAAGAAGTATACATGGATATAATTCTACATATATATACACAGTTTAAGTCATCAAGAATATAAATCATCTTATATATGTACATAGTATTTTGTGTATATATATATACACATAAGGATATATATTCGGCCTTAGGGCCCTTTAAGAATTCAAAAATGTTCTTAAAGTTAAATGTTATGGACACTTATATGTAAAAGGTGTGGTAATGAATAAAGTATGGTGTATGTTGAGGTATTTGTATGTGGGAAGTTTAAGGAATTAGGAATCGAAGGTTAATCCCCTTAAGTGTTGGAATATGAGTTGTATTTGGAAATACAAATTAAGAAAGTGGTGATGGATGAAAAATGAGGTAAAGTGAGCTGTTTTGGTGGTATGGCCGAATGGCCACCTTGAATGGTCAAAGTGGGAATTTCTTTAAGTTATGATATGTAGGATGAAAATAAGTAAGTGATGTTATAAGATGTAGTTTACCATAACACCTCATACGAACAAGTCTCATGTTGCACGAAAATAAAGTTTGAAAGTTGTTTTGCGCATATCATGTTTTAAAAGTTTATATGCATGTGAATAATAAACACGAGACGATCGATTTCATTGACACACGATATGTTATGTTATGTTCATCATTATGACTATGTTCTGTTCACCGGCATGACATTGGTATTGGGGTGGTAAATGTCAGGGGCATATGATTACGTATATGGCCGAGTGTAACACCGGGTCTAGGACATGGGATCTCCGTCATAGCGCGTCACCGTTAGTACATGTACATATGTTTATGAAGTTTAATGTCGTACATGCGCTATATGGAAAATCGATTGGTATGTCGTGTGTTATTATTCTTATGAAAAGTGCTATAGCCAATGATGAAAATGTTATGTCTTCATGTTATGAAAATGTCATGTTTTGCAAGTTATGAATATGTCATTTTACGCAAGTTATGAAAATCATGTCAAGTTATGAAATGTCATGTTTATGAAAGGTCATGTTTACGAAAAGTCATTTTATGAAAAGTCATGTTTACGAAAAGCCATTTTATGAAAAGTCGTGTTTTATGCATCATGTCATGATTATTTCCCTTAGATAGTGAGTAGTGTATTTGTACAATCATGATGCCTTAAGATGACTAAGGAAGATTATAAACGTAGAAGTGATGATTGCAAGTTATGACCTTAGTGTAAGACGGATTAGTGTTCAAGTATGGAAGGTAGGCTAAGGATATGCTGAGGAAGAATGATATGACCCATAAGGTATGATGCAAAATCTTATGTTCTGTTTTATTCTTATATATAATGCTATCATTTGTAAATGGAGATGTAATTATGTATGTTGTTACTTTATTACTACTTGTCTTCCCATGTATGATCCACATGAAGTATCTATAAAAAATACTTGCTGAGCGATTAAAAGATGGTGGTTATCGCTCATACTTGCCTCTTAATATTTCAGAGAACAGGAACCCTGATGCCGTGATCATTGAGGAAGAACCCCAGATAGAGTATCTGTGAGCGGAGATGTAGGCTGAAGCTATGTACCTGTTGTGTGAGCTTTATTTTATTGTGATGTAATAAGACTATCGTGAGAAGCTGTATTTGTGGTTTGTGTGGATTCGAACGGTTTGTATTATTATTATGCATGTCGTGAGCTTATTTTAAGTTGCTTCCGCTATATCGATTACGATTCATGTTGACATGCACATGTATAGTATCGACGCCTTGTACTCTATGGAGTAGAGTATGGCGGGTGCACTGAGCCGAAACCCTGGTTTCGGGCGGGGCACTACAGAAGCTATATTTGGAAAAGGCACAAAGGCAACAAGTTGAAGTATGGAAAGTCCTCTTCATCCTCTCCACACGTTTTTAACATATATTTTTACATATATTCAGATTTTTTTTAAAAGGCGCATACGCATATATTCCAACGTACTACCGACACGTTATATATTTTACGTACATATGTTGACGTCACACCACTATATTTAACTCATATTTATGAGTATATTCAGGTCTTATATCATATGATATAAGTCATGGTGATGGCAAATTTATTACGACACGTTAAAAGGTTCTAAACCAAAAATCGTCGTATCCGGCGAATACCGAAAGTTCGCCAACGTGTCACGTACTTGCCATATATAGAAGGCCAGCCCCTACACTTCAAAAATGGCCACAAATTTCGTAGATTACATGGTATGTACAGCCATAAAATCATTCCATGTTGGCACACACAAATCACCCTCAATTAAGACCAAATTGTGGAGATTCCAAATTCAATTTTGTCACATGTTGGGCGCCACTAAGTGCTGAATATTAAAGTTTAATTTATGTATATTATGTGTAACATAATCTATATAACATGTGCAAAAAGTTGGAATTTAATTAGAGAAAAATCGGGTAATCAATAAACGTCAAAAATTTGGTTTTCTAAGTACACGACACATAGAACATTTTTGCCATGGCATATAACATGTATCTAGACAATTTTTACATACTTCATACATTCTAAAGTGTTCTAAAAAAATCAATTAAGGGCTGATTGGAATATACCGTATGTGTATAATTATATGTGCACTATTTACAAAGTTTGCAAAAATAAAATTCAGCACATGTATATTTCTCATCACACGCCTATACCAGCCATGTTGGAGCATATGTTGCGTAGTTGGCATCTTGATTGGCCAAGAATGAAGCATGCAATGTTGGTGAAATAAAGAAAGGAACTACAAAAGGTAACATTTCAAACTTTGTCACATTTGTGACACATGCTGAAAATTCAGCATGTGTTGTCTTAGGATGGTCGATTTTTCCACTTAATGAGCCATATTTTGCTATCTTGAATTATGTGGATTAATTGAGAGATAGTATGGAAGTATTTTGAATATATTATGGAATAAATAAAGTGATATCTTTGAATATCACACATGCTGAAAATTTCAGCATGTGTGGGAATGCATGTGGCCGAATTCATGGCCCCTTGGTGACTAATTTTTATTTCAAATTTAGTACTAAATGATGTTTGATTTCTTCTTTATTTTCAAGGAATAAATCAAATACAAACTTGGCAATAATTTGAATAAAATGTGAATGTTACACATGCTGAAATTTCAGCATGTAAAGAGACATAATGGCTGATTTTTTCATTGAAATTGTGATTAGTTGTCTTGCTAATTATGTGGGATGATTATGTGAATTATGACAACCCTTTTATGGCTAATTGACACATGCTTTTTAAGGTTTATTTTCAGATTTATCTAGTCATCAAATGATGACAACTTCCATCCAATCAATGAGTGCCAAGTAAGCAAGAGCTTAATGATCATCCAATGAGGAGTTGCCAAGTAAGCAGGGAAATGTCACAATGATGCAATATACTCTTCCAAGGACTTAGAAGATAATTTTCAAGAGGAAGACCAAGCATCAAGGGGGCGGCCATATGGTGATAAAAAGAAAAGAAGAGAGCAAACAAAATACAATACAGGCATACAAGCTTAAGAGATCAAAAACGTTTATCATCTCTTCTTCTACACTCTCTTTCTTTCTTCTCTCTAAAAGCCTATTGTACTCATATTGATACATTTGAATAGGCTTCATACAGACCACCACATACTCTCTTTATTATTGTAAAAGATTGATCAAGGTGTGATCAATCTTGCACTTGCAAGGTGGTGGTGTTCGTGATCGTTGTATTCACATACAAAGTTTGTAAAGGGTTGGAGTTGGTGTGTAACTCCATCAACCCTGTGATAAGGTGTTATTTGTGTTTTGTGATTAGTGCTAACCGAGGAAGGTGTCCTCGAAGACTGGAGTAGGTTGTTTTAACCGAACTAGTATAAAATTCCTGGTATTATTTACTTTCAGCACTTACTTTCAGTTTCAGCACTGTTCATCGTTTTCATCATGTTCGTAAAAATTGTAAACGAATTTCAAAAATCACGAAAATTTCAGGAAACATAGCCACATGTCTTAAGGTTCTTTTGGAACAAGTTTCAATCCTTTTGGACAAGTATAAGTCATCCAAACGTCAAAAGTTCTAAGATTAGTATAGTCTGATTTTCAGGTTTGGAAAGTTTGAGACTTTGAACTTATTTGACTATCTTCCCAAAAGAATTTTTCAAAACTATTTCAACCCAATTAAACACACCTAATAAGGGGTTAGTCATTAAATTTTCATAGCATTTGGAGTTACGATTTAATTGGAATAAATTTTTTAAATCAGACTACCGTTTCTAGCAGATTTGTGCAATCTTACCACCAACAATTTTTAAAGGAGTTAGAGGTTGAATTTTAATCTAAAATTTTTAGGAGATACTCAGAACATCTGAGACTAAGATCTCTCCAAATTTCAGAATTTTTGAAGACCTGAAACCTAGTTTGCAAAACGTTTCAAAACTGGTCCTGAAAATAGAAACTGTTTTCAGAAGTTGAGTTTTTGGTTTAAAACAATTTTAAAAACCACATTTTCCGCAACCACTATTCAACTCCCCTCTCCTTCTAGTGGTGCCTTGCAGATCCTACATGTATATCCATATATATTTCTTTTATACATTATACATATACATATTCAGCATATACCATAAAATTATTTATACCACACAAGGATAGTCTTCCTCGTATATGTATATATATATATATAGGTCTATACATATATGTACATATATTTTCGTGTAGCCGTGTAATACATATATATATATATACATACACACACACGTGTGTATATATATACATGTTAATCTTAATGTTATTTCATACTTATACATATACATAACAAATACATCATTTATACTCCAAAATGCTTATGGCCGAAAATACTAGCACATGCATACAATATGTATACTACCTAAAAACATGCATTTTTCATATTCTTGTAAAGAATCTTGAACATACTTCATGATGATCCAACTTTAATATAAACATATATACTTAGATTTTGAAAATCCATGTAGGATCTAGAAAGAATACTTGCCTTTATCACTTAAGATTTTATATGAGTGAAGATTTCTTCACTTGGCTTGAAGAAAACCCTTCTTTTTCCTTCCTATACCCCACGGTTTTGGAGGCCAAAATGGAGGTTAGTGTGCAACCATAAAGATGAAGAAATAGAAGAAGAATAACCTAGTATAAATAGTGCTTTTACCTTGATGATTCTTGGTTTGTAACTCCAATATATATTGTATCCTTAATGCTTGGAGATAGGAAGATGTTGTAGTTAATAGTTGAGTGAAAAAGGAGATGAAATGAAGAAGAGAACAACTTCTCCTTTGCTTGAAGAAGTTTCGTCTATGTAGAGGAAAAGGAAGAAATTGGAAGATTTTTGTGTGTTGGAGAGGAAAGAGAGTGTTTGTTGTGGAGTGAAAATGAAAATGTAAAGGAGTTACCCTCCTTATGGAACTCAAGGCAGAATGAGGGAGGGGAGGAAGAGAGAAGATTTTCTTTTGTGTGATAATGGTTTAAGTAGTGTAGGTTGGCTTTAGGTTGTATAGGAAATGATGTGGGGAAGAGTAGTGTAAGAAAAGCAGGGGTCTTGTCCCTTTTTGGAGGCTATGGCCGGCCAAGTGGGTTGGGGGGAAGGGGGTATTTGACTTTTATACCATGTAGGATAAAGTGTGATAGTTGGAGTAAAAGTGTGTAGGGTTTTGTTGTGTAGTAGAATTATCATGTCGGGTGTTTTTATTTGGTTTAATTTATATCTACCCACTTAAGTTACTACCACTAATTTATTTAAATCGTACCGTATGAAACATTCGTTATCTAGTCCCGTCAAGTCTTGCTATATCCGTTAACTTATCTGTTTGGTTATTTTTTAAATGTTTCTAACCCCGATATATAATGTCGATGTCTTTATTAATCCTAAATAAAAATTTAAATTCCACCGAAATTTATCGACATCGCGTTTGCATTCTATTTCCTATCATTTTATTTCATTTTACACTGACCCGGAGATGCTGGTCGTAACAGTTGCATACATCCGACCTTTCAATACCTGTCATAGACGATAACTTCTAAGAGAATAGGATAATGTTGTTGCTGTATTGAAATACTAACAAAAGTACGTGTTATAAAATAATATTTTTTTCTTTTTTGGAGGTCATATGTACTATAGATGTGCACGACCATTCTAAAAATTGTCACTGGATTTGGGGTTATTAGTGTCTTAATTTCATGATTTTCATTAATCATATGGAGCAGTTTCACAAGTATGAATAAAATAACTCCATAAAGTGAACTATCCTTTCAATCATACAGAGAGAAACTAGAGGGGGGGACAGAGTTGTTATACACACATGTAATTCTCTCTCGGCAAATATAATTTTATTTATATGTGTGATATTGATGTCCGTTAATTAGGTTCAACAGAAATAGTTACCAAAGAGGGGGAAAGCAAAAAAAAATTGTGGGGAAAAAAAGCAAAAAGTGTTGGACAACTGCCATAATCCTTTTTACTGACCGATGAAAATGAAAAAGTAATATGGCTAGTGTAATTCAAACGTTGAAAGATACGTTTTGTTGTTATTTTTTGTCAAATTAATTGTCACGAGCATTTAAAAAGAGAAGTTATTGGAATGGATTAGGGATAAAGAAAAGTGGCACTTAAGTCCACTGGTTATCATGTCCAACATTTCAAATCACTAGTCCGTTACATATTATGCTTGATTATACTTACTTTAACAGTTTGGACAATTTTCAATTGCGGGAATCTCACTTATTAGCCTGAAGTTTGGTGCATTACTCAGTTAGCAGCATAACGTTGACGAAACTCAGTTAACACCCAGTCTTTATCCACAATGGCTCACTTGTAGCCACTTGACCGTTGACTAACTCAGACCAACCAGTAGTTGACACGTGGCGATACTTTTTAATTAAAAAATAAAATTGTATTTTTCAATAAATTGATTAAAAAGAATTTAAAAATTCTAAAAATTATAAAAATTAATTAAAAATATTTTAAAAATCAAAAAATTTGGAAAAAAAAAGATAAAAATAATAAAAATTACCCCAATGCCCTAGCCACCCCACCCCACCCCCACCCCCCTCTGCACCCCATCACCCAGCCCAGGCCAAAAAAAAAATTTTAAAATTTTTTCTAACTCACCCATAACCCTTCGACCACCCCTGCGTCCCCCCACCCCCTCCTCCCGCCAAAAAAATTTTTTTAAAAATTTTTTCTAACTCACCCATAACGTCCCGATCACCCGCGCGTCCCCTCCCCCACCCCTGCGCACACCCCAAAAAAATTTTAAAATTTTTTCAACTCACCCACAAAGCTCCGACCACCCCCCGGCACCCTGAACAATCCAACCCCCCGGCCCAAAAAGAAAATAATTTTTTTGTCAGGTTATCATGGGGTTAAATTTTCTAAGAGAATTTCTTCTGTGTGTTGAATGTTGAAGGAGCGCAAATGACGATGTGCATGAACATCTACAATATCTCATGCACGATATTGGAGATGCTTTTGAAATTATGTCCGAGGGTGGGGGTGGGGGTGGCACGAGGTGTGGAGAGAGAAAACAATTTTTTCACTTTTCTTTTTAGACCGGGTGTTGGGGTGCGGGGGAAGGGGGAGGGGGCGTTGTGTGGGTGGTCGAGACGTTATGGGTGAGTTAGAAAAAAATTCAAAAAAAAATTTTGGCGAGCGGAGGGGGTGGGGTGGGGGGATGCGGGGGCGATCGGAGCGTTATGGGTGAGTTAGAAAAAATTTTAAAAACAAAAATTTTTTTGCCTGGGGTGGGTGGGGTGCGTGCGGGTGGGTGGCGCGGAGTGGGTTAGGAGGGCTAGGGCGTTGGGGGTAATTTTTTTATTATTTTTATCTTTTTTTCCTAATTTTTCGATTTTTAAAATATTTTTTAATTAATTCTTACAATTTTTAGAATTTTTAAATTCTTTTTAATCACTTTATTCAAAAATACAATTTTATTTTTTTAACTAAAAAGGATCGCCATGTGTCAACTACTGGTTGGTCTGAGAAAGTCAATGGTTAGTCAATGGTTAGTCAATGGTTAGTCAACGGTCAACTGGCTACAAGTGAGCCATTATGGACAAAGACTGGGTGTTAACTGAGTTTCATCAACGTTAGGCTGCTAACTGAGGAATGCACCAAACTTTAGGCTAATAAGTGAGATTTCCCCATTTTCAATACAATGATATGATAACACTTTGTCACCTACGCTTGGCCTGTGAAACAACAAGTCATTCCTTCATCTTTGTTTTTCCCGTAACCACCATGTTTTTTCTTCACGGATATCATATGTTATAATCTAACTAAAATTGAACCTAAATAACAACAATATTCAACCAAAAAATTATTACTGCTGCCTTTGAGGTGGATTTGTCTTATTGAATAACTTGTAATAAGCCACTTTTTTCTAGCTGTAAGGGTTGTTTCTCCGCCGCCAATAACACCAATTCTCATGCTCAAATATTTAATTTGTTTCCGAAAAGGATACTCAACCCTTTATGTGGAGAAAAAAAAAGAAAAACGAAATGGACAAAAAGAGTAGATGTTTTATAAGGCCCAAAGAGTTATAATTTAATACCACTTCTTGGAACAAAAGATGAAATTCCTAACTCCGAAGGTTTCCACCGTCTCAGCAGGAGCATGTGTGGATAAGATCTCAGCGACATCATAGATTAGGTGAGATCTTGCCGAGTGAATCAGTACCACTTATTAACTAACTGGGTGATGGTTTTCGACTTCTCGCAATTTCTTCTGTTTATTGACCTTGCAAATATATCTCTTTGTGAAGTACACACGTGAACCACCATGGTTACACACCCACATATGTATCCATGTATAATATGTTTCTACAATTGTATCTAAGTATGCGTGAGTATGCACGTATGTTTATAGATGGAGATATAAACCTAAAAATTCCATATTGGATACAGTAAAGATGGTGACATAACATATAAGAATGAACTTAATTAGTAAATTCAAACATGCTTAATCTTTTTCGGATCAGCGAAGGCGTAAGTTTAAGAGACTAGACATTCAGTACTACTATTATAGTATCAGAGATAACTACATGACGTCAAGGTTTAGTAAAGGAATCTTGGGTTGTGGTTTTAAGGGAAAGTCTGAAGAATCAAAAATCATATATTGGACAAAGTGAACATGATGGTATGGTATATAAGAATAGGCTAGTGAATGTCAACAAAAATTAATCTTTTACGGGCTATTGAGCATAAAGTCAAAAAAAGGTAACATTCAATACTATTGTTAGACCCGAATTCGAAGATGTACAATACTTAGTATAATTAATAAATTAAAGGACCCTACCAAATGTTCCTTATTGTTTTATTGCAATATTTGGTTGATTGAAATTTTAACATGAGAAGATTTCGAAAGAAAAATTAACATATTGATTAAATGTAACAACTAATGACATTAGAGTTAGATGTATTCAATGTAAATAAAATACTTTTCCATTGTATAATTTGTGGTTGCGTTCGAGAGACTAGGATGTCACGTAAACTTATCATAACTGTGTCGAAATTGATGTATTTTTCTTTCTTTCTTTCTTTACCTTTTATGATATTTTTGGTATCATTTATGCGTCTTTATTTTAAGTAATTTTTTTATATTCTTTTTCATCTTAAATGTGACAAAACTTTTAATACTATTTTTTATCTAATATGTGACAATATGATATAAAGAAACGGCTAGAACATTTTTTCTTGCTTATGCTTTGCTTGTAAAAATTTGGGAAAATTGAGAGGTTAGATTAATACAGTAGTTTTATGGAAAACTTCCATCTAACATAAATATTTTCTACTCATTAGGTCTCATCTTCTAATCATTCTTCTAAATCATACCATATACACAAAATTGAATACACATTGTATACTTCCATCACATTTTTATAATTTAACTTTTAACTCATGAAACATTCAATACAATAGTATTAATCCTTTCACAAATTTTATATATGACTGTTTTCTTACATAAACAACCATGTTTTTAAAAATGTGCACACCATCAATACCATATTAAACATTTTCTTAAATAAAGAAAAAGCCATAAAGAGATTTAGTAATTTCAAAATAACTATACTGTTCTGAAGAACTATCGCTTAAGATAAATTTATCTCACATTTGTTACTTTTTAATATGGATAAAACATTTGCCGTTTTCTAACTAATTTTATTAATTTAATGTAATAAAATTATCGTATTAATTTTTCTTCACTTTTTTATCTAAAAATAATATGACACTAAAAAAAGTATACAAGAAAGGTTCTTTTTTAAAAAATTATATTGAAAATCAAAGATGAAGAAAAATCGATTTTAAATTTTTTTGAGAGCGTAATATTCAATTAGTATGATTTTAAATGATGCCTTTTGATTATAAAGTCGGTAATTAAAAAACCAAAGAAAAAAGAAAAAAGAAAGTCTATTGTGAAGTGACAGGAGGATTCATGCGTTGAACGTGTTAAGTGCCAGCGCAGCACCCTAAGTGCTACTTTCCTTGTAACTTTATATATACTCTGCCTCCCCTCCTCTCGCAGAATCCACAATTTGTTGATTTTGATTTTTCTTCATTCTTCTATCTTCCTCTTCAATTGAAGCCAATGATGAAAGAATTCCCACTTGTATTCTGATCAAGATGCTGAAACCCCTTCTGTTTTCATCAAGATAGGTAGCATGGGCAATTAATCCAACCGCTTCAGGTATGACTGGAGCACAAGCTCTTGTTGCTTTCCAAAAATCTGATGGCTCAATTAGAACTTATATTTCCTGTTATGCCCCGCACCCTCCGTAGGATAATTTAAAAGACAAAGAAGGAATTAAAGGAGATTAATGACGGTCAACCGTAACTAATTACGAATTAAATAATAGGATTAATGGGAATTAATTGAGGATTTTAATTATTGGAATTAATTAAGATTTAATTTTGAATTAAATATTAGGAGATTATCCTTTAAGGTAAATTAGATAATAGATATAATTTAGAAACACCAAATTTCACCCTGCCCATATAAAAACTGACAAACGTCAGTTTCCTCATTACGCAGAGAAAACTGACGCAGCCTCATTTCCCCCATAGGCGATTTTGGAGACTCTGCAGCCCTAGGAGAAGAAACTCTCCAAAATCAACCCATTCTCCGTGCGTTTTTCAATCTGCTTTCGAGTAATCAAAGGCAAGTAATCATCTTATAAGTTCTTACGTTTTTGCGAAAGAAAAAGGCCTACTTTTGATATCAAAGTGGATCACCATGCAGTATTTTCTTTATGTGAATCTATGTGTGTGCTTTAGGCGTTCTGGTTTTGAGATTTGGCCACCGTATATTGAAAATCCTTCGTTGTTGTTGTGGATTACTTGAAATCTTGCCAATCCCAATCCCTTGAACCCTCTCTTTGCTACTATTTCCGGTTGAGGGGAGAAGAGAGAGAAAGGTAGGATTTTTGGGTTGTTTTGGTGGATGAATTGAGTGTTAGGCTTGAATCTGTGATTGGTAATTGTGTAGCGTTTAAATTGTAGTTTAAGCATGAGATTATAGCTGGGTTTAGGCTAGGATTGATTGGGATGAAGTTTGGGATCAATTGGAGTTATGGTTCTGCAGTTTCTGCAGAAATCGCAAAGTTTCTGTTCTGGAATCGTGGACATCGATCGATCGATGTGAGGGGATGAAGTACTTCGATCGATCGATGTGAGGGTATGATGTCCTCTGATGGACATCGATCGATCGATGTGAGGGGATGAAGTCACTTCGATCGATCGATGTAGGAAGGGCTGAGAGATCGATGTTCTCTGATGGACATCGATCGATCAATGTGAGGGTATGAAGTCACATCCATCGATCGATGTGAGCGGATGATGTCCATCAGTTTTGTGGGAAAATAGAGGAAGAAAGAGGGAAGCTCGGGAAATCTTTGGGTGACCTTGAAGACTTCTTAGGACCTGATTGAAGGTAGACTAAGTCTTGGGAACATGATTTAGGATGGTGAATCAACTGGGTGATTTCAAAGGGGTTTTCGAATCGGGTTTCAACGTGGATAACCTAGGAGGGTTAGGAGATGAACGCACGAGGTGTTTTAGAGTTCAATGAAGGATGGATAGGGATACTTGCATTGGTTTGTGAACCTTAGAATCAAGACTAAGTGTTGACGAGATGGTTGAAGCCTAAGTTGTGAACCTTAGAATCAAGACTAAGTGTTGACGAGATGGTTAAAGCCTAAGTTTGGATGTGTAAGCTAGTGAAATCTTGTGTGTTGCTTGCACTTGCGCATGTGTACATGAACTGCTTATGTGAACGAGATATGAGATTGGAACGAGGAGTCTTGCATCATGGCACTTGCATTTGCATATTTTTTTGGAAAAAGAGAGGTGCTTCGGCACAGATTTGCGAAGGTGGCCTGTAATGTAAACCGGGATGAAAATATAAGCCGGGGCACATTGTAGGCACAAAAGGCTGTAACGCAAACCGGGATGGAAATATAAGCCGGGGCGCGTTACAGGATATAAAGTTCTCTGCAATGTTAATCGGGATGGAAATATAAGCCGAGGTGCATTGCAGAGTTTTACGAGATCTATGATGTAAATCAGGATGGAAATATAAGCCGAAGCGCATCACAGAGCATACGAGCCTGTAACGTAAACCGGGATGGAAATATAAGCCGGGGCGCGTTACAGGGTAACGAGTTACGAGACCGGACATTGTGACATGCATTGCACTGATTTGAAAAGAAATGGCTCATGCATTTGTGATTGTGTAGTGTAGTGCATATTTTGACATGCATCACGTGAGTCGTTGTGGTATGGATGTGCGTGGTATTTGATTGTTATTGATTTGTTAATTGCGTTCAATTTGCTGTACTTGCTATTACGTGATTGTTTATCTATTTGGAAGTTTTACAAGACATGTGCCCTACAATTTCCTTGAATTATATATTACTCATGTCTTGCCATGTGTTGATCCTGTATGTTTTATAAGCGGGTTACTTGCTAGCGTTTTTCGCTAAGAGTATTACTCTTGTCATTGCAGATGAGCCTAGTTACGACATGATCTTTATTGAGGATGACGGCGAGTAGGCGGAATGGGATGCCTAAACCATGTTGAGGGGAATTTTGATTAGACGGATTCGGTTATTTCGGTTTCTTGATTCATTTGAGGTTTAGATGGCTGCGACCATATATGGTTCTTTTGGTATTCACATTGTTGTTTGATGTGCTGCATTGATGGTTTAAATTTACGAGATATGTTTCCGCACTTATTTCTCTTACGTCATTGATGATGTATATTCGAGAGATGAGACGTCTTGTAGTCTTCTCAGTAAGCTACAACGGGTGTACCGGTTCGGATTCCGCTGTCCGGGTCGGGGCGCTACACTTCCCCTGTACCTGGTGGATATCGGAATAAATTGCAAGAAGGAAATTTGAGTTTTTCTGTTCCGGATTTAAAAGCTACTTATTCGAACAACGAGATGATTATTTTTGTTACTCTCAATCTTCAGAGTCTTGGTTCTAATGTGAACCAAGTTTGCCAGGAAGGTCCTCTTTCAAGTGATAGTCTTGGTATGCATCAGATTACGGATCCTAATGTTCAATCTGCGGGGCACTCTTAATCTTGTTTCTGGAGAATCAGAGACTACAACATCGTGTAGTTCAAGAAGAAGAATGTAAGAATGCATTATTACTTTTCTGCTGTCCAAATTTGAATTTTGTTTATGTTTTCTTTTGAGTTGATGAGAAAGAAGCGGTTGAGTCAAATTTTGATTCTTGTTTCTAATTTTCCTTCACTCTTCTATCTTCCCCTCCAATTGAAGCCAACGATGGGAGAATTCCACCACCTCCCCAGCAAGGCATCAGATATTATATTGGGGAGATGCGGAAGATGCATGCCCCTAATTTCGATGGGACCACTGACCCAGAGGTGGCTGGGTTTTGGCTCGATGAAGTAGAGAAATGCTTCAGGCTTGTGCAAGTGCCTGAAGAACTCAAGGTGGATGTAGCCACGCATTTCTGACTGGCAGAGCAAATGCATGGTGGAACGGCATTCTGCCCAAGATGACTCCTCCCATCCAGTGGAGTCAGTTTGTGCAGGCTTATAAAGACTACTACGTGCCTGGGACTGCCGTTTTGGAAAAGATGAGGCAGTTTGACAAGTTTTAGCAAGGGAGAATGTCTGTTTCAGATTATGCGGATAGGTTCCATGCCTTGGGTAAGTTCACACCCATGGTTTTGGAAAACAACAGGATGAAAATGCTGAAATTCGAAGAAGGGTTGAACCCCCGCATACGGACTGCAATAGCGGGGTCGAGTTTGAAAACTTTTGAGGAGATGCTGGACGCATGTTACCGAGTGGAGAGTGACATGCGTAGGTCACAACCAAGAGAGGCTCGTGAAGAGACGAGCAAAAGGCCGAGGGTAGAGCAAAGCGGAGGTAGACCTGGACATTGGGTCAAGATCCCTAGGAAAGGACAAACGGGGCCAGCTCAAAGGGCACCGCAGCAGAATCAACCCAATCGCCAGGCACCCGCAGAGTGTCCACATTGTCAAAGGAGACACGCAGGTGAGTGTTGGACGATTACCGGAGCGTGCTTCAAGTGTGGAAAAATGGGCCACAGGATTAAGGATTGTCCCGAATGGGACCCTAAACTTCAAGCCGGAGCAGGGCCTGCCCGGCAGCAGAAAGGCAGGCCCAATGCAAGAGTCCACGCCATGACGGACGCAGAAGTCTAGGAGGACGCAAACGTGGTGACAGGTATGACCTAAGCTAAATAATAGTTGCTTAAGCTGAATTTTAGTCCTTTAAGTTGATGATCGAATATGTGTTATGTGAAAACCTTTATGTGTTACCCTCTTGTGATTAGGTGTGATCCTAGTTAACAAAGTACCCGCAAACGTGTTATTTGATAGTGGAGCTAGTCACTCCTTCATCTCTAAGCGATTCGCCAAAGGACTCGACTGTTTACCCGAATGGCTCGAGAACCCATTTAGGGTGCAGGCAGCAGGCGAGCAAGTACTGGTTTCTCACCATCAGTTCAAAGATTGTGATTTGGAATTTGATGGAAAGATATTCTCGGTGACCTTAGTCCCAATCCCGATGAAGGACTTTGATAAAATATTGGGCATGGATTGGCTGACCAAGAATCATGCCAATATCGATTGTAAACTTAAGCAAGTGACCCTCAAGGACCCTGAGATGAATGACATCACGGTACAAGGAAATGTCAAGATAACTAAAGCTCCAAAGAAGACATACATGACGGCGATTAAGGCCTTTAAGGCTTTGCAAAAAGGAGCAGAGGGATATATGGTGTATGCTGTAGATGCTCAGCAAGAAGTTCCCTCCATGGATCAAATACCGGTGATCAATGAATTTAAGGACGTATTTCTGGATGATTTACCGGGAGTTCCGCCATCGAGAGAAGTGGAGTTCGAGATCAACTTGATACCCGGAGCCGAGCCTATATCTAAGGCACCCTACAGAATGGCTCCAGCTGAACTTAAGGAGCTAAATGGCAACTTCAGGAGTTGTTAGACAAAAAGTTAATTCGCCCCAGTGTATCACCGTGGGGAGCTCCAGTTCTATTTGTAAAGAAGAAGGATGGCAGCATGAGATTGTGTATTGATTACCGTGAGCTGAATAAGATTACCATCAAGAACAAATATCCCTTGCCAAGGATCGAGGATATATTTGATCAGTTAAAGGGAGCTCGCTGGTTTTCAAAGATCGACCTTCGTCAAGGGTACCATCAGTTGCTTGTGAAAGCGGGAGACGTTCCTAAGACCGCTTTCCGGACTCGATACGGGCATTATGAATTTTTAGTGATGCCTTTTGGATTAACTAATGCCCCAGCGGCCTTCATGGACTTGATGAACACCGTGTTTCGAGAGCAGTTGGACCAATTTGTAGTAGTGTTCATCGATGACATTTTGGTCTACTCCCCCGATGAGCAAGCCCACGCCGAACACTTAAGAGTGGTGTTGCAAATTTTGAGGCAACAAAAGCTTTATGCCAAATTCAGCAAGTGTGAATTTTGGCTAAGAAGTGTAGCCTTTCTCGGTCACGTGATTTCGGAGGATGGGATTTCTGTGGACTCTAAGAAGATAGAAGCCATCACGGAATGGCCAAGGCCCACAAATGTGACCGAAGTAAGAAGCTTCCTAGGCTTGGCAGGCTACTATAGGAAGTTCGTCGAGGGTTTCTCAACGATAGCAGTTCCATTGAGCCGACTTACACAGAAGAAGACTAAGTTCGAATGGACTGCTGAATGCGAGCAGAGCTTTACCGAGCTCAAGAAAATATTGACCACAGCCCCGGTGTTGGCACAACCCTCCGGCACCGACGGTTTCGTGATCTATAGTGACGCGTCCAAGAAAGGACTAGGTATGTACATCATTACATTTAATGCATTGTATATACATATGCTAGTCTTAACTTAGCGTTCTGTTCATAGGTTGTGTCTTGATGCAAAATGAACGAGTCATTTCGTACGCGTCAAGACAATTGAAGCCATACGAGCAGAACTACCCGACGCATGACTTAGAACTCGCCGCTGTGGTATTCGCTCTTAAGATCTGGAGACACTATCTATATGGAGAGAAATGTGCTGTGTTCACTGATCATAAGAGCTTAAAGTACCTATTCTCGCAGAAGGAGTTAAATATGAGGCAGAGAAGATGGTTGGAATTACTCAAGGACTATGACTTGACCATCAACTACCATCCGGGTAAGGCCAACAGAGTGGCAGACGCGTTGAGCAGAAAGTCTAGCTACGCGAGACAATCTCTGTTAGAAAGAGAAATCGAGGAGTTTGATCTCGAATTGGTGGATTCAGTGGCGAATATCCTTACAGCTTTGTCCATCAGCCCAGACTTGGTAGACAGAATCAAAGAAGCGCAGTACGAGGACCCAGCACTGAAAGAAATCCGCGACAAATTATCCACGGGGCCAGTAAAGGACTTCCAGTTGCGAGGGGATAAAAGTCTATGGTTCCAGAATCGGTTATGCGTGCCAGGTAAAGACAAACTTCGAACGGAATTTCTCCAAGAAGCGCATAACTCAAGGATGTCTATCCACCCCGGGAGCACTAAGATGTACAAGGACCTCAAAAGAAACTATTGGTGGATAGGGATGAAGAGATCTATAGCGGCATATGTCGAAAGGTGTTTGGTTTGCCAACAAGTCAAAGCTGAACATCAACGACCTGGTGGTTTGATGAAACCACTAGAGATTCCGGAATGGAAGTGGGAACACGTGACGATGGACTTCGTAATGGGACTACCCAAACCCGAAATAGAAATGAGATGATTTGGGTGATTGTAGACCGTTTGACAAAGACAGCCCATTTCATAGCTATGCCACATGGCACCTCCTACGAGAAACTCTCCAATGTATATGTGGATAACATTGTGAGTTTGCATGGAGTTCTAGTCAGCATTGTGTCGGACCGTGATCCCAAGTTCACCTCTAAGTTTTGGAAAGCATTCCAGAAGGCAATGGGTACCGAACTGAGAATGAGTACCGCGTACCACCCTCAAACGGATGGACAATCGGAGAGAACCATCCAAACCTTGGAAGATATGCTGAGAGCATGCGCCTTAGATTTTAAAGGGAACTGGGATAGCACGTTGAAGTTAATGGAGTTTTCATACAATAACATCTATCACAATGCAATTGGCATGGCACTATTCGAAGCGTTATATGGACGTAAGTGCAGGTCCCCTGTTTGTTGGGACGAAGTTGGAGAAAGGACAATCACTGCACCTGAGTTGGTTGAACAAACAGTTGAAAAGGTGAAAGTAATAAGAGAGAAACTAAAAGTGGCTCAGGATCGCAGTAAGAGTTGGGCTGACACAAAGAAGCGACCCCTGGAGTTTGAGGAAGGTGAAAAGGTCTATTTACGAGTTTCACCCACCAAGGAAGTTGCAAGATTCGGAATGAAGGGCAAGTTAAGCCCTAGATATATTTCCCCTAACGAAGTGCTAGGCAAAGTTGGAGAACGAGCATACAGGCTAGCCTTACCTCCGAGCTTGTCTCAAGTCCATAACGTATTTCATGTATCTCAACTAAGAAAATACGTATCGGACCCAAACCATATCTTGGAAGCTCAACCGTTGGATGTTAAGGAGGATATCACTTACGAAGAACATCAAATAAGGATTATGGACAGAAAAGATCAAGTCCTACGCCGACGCGTCATTCCGTATGTCAAAGTTTAGTGGAGTAACCATACGGAGCGTGAAGCCACGTGGGATCTTGAAGAGCAAATGAAGGAGCTATATCCACATCTTTTCCAATAAGGTACGCCAGTTTCGAGGACGAAACTTTTTATAAGGGGGTGAAATGTTATGCCCCGCACCCTCCGTAGGATAATTTAAAAGACAAAGAAGGAATTAAAGGTGATTAATGACGGTCAACCGTAACTAATTACGAATTAAATAATAGGATTAATGGGAATTAATTGAGGATTTTAATTATTGGAATTAATTAGGATTTAATTTTGAATTAAATATTAGGAGATTATCCTTTAAGGTAAATTAGATAATAGATATAATTTAGAAACACCAAATTTCACCCTGCCCATATAAAAACTGACAAACGTCAGTTTCCTCATTACGCAGAGAAAACTGACGCAGCCTCATTTCCCCCATAGGCGATTTTGGAGACTCTGCAGCCCTAGGAGAAGAAACTCTCCAGAAATCAACCCATTCTCCGTGCGTTCTTCAATCCGCTTTCGAGTAATCAAAGACAAGTAATCATCTTATAAGTTCTTATGTTTTTGCGAAAGAAAAAGGCCTACTTTTGATATCAAAGTGGATCACCATGTAGTATTTTCTTTATGTGAATCTATGTGTGTGCTTTAGGCGTTCTGGTTTTGAGATTTGGGCACCGTATATTGAAAATCCTTCGTTGTTGTTGTGGATTACTTGAAATCTTGCCAATCCCAATCCCTTGAACCCTCTCTTTGCTGCTATTTTCGGTTGAGGGGAGAAGAGAGAGAAAGGTAGGATTTTTGGGTTGTTTTGGTGGATGAATTGAGTGTTAGGCTTGAATCTGTGATTGGTAATTGTGTAGCGTTTAAATTGTAGTTTAAGCATGAGATTATAGCTGGGTTTAGGCTTGGATTGATTGGGATGAAGTTTGGGATCAATTGGAGTTATGGTTCTGCAGTTTCTGCAGAAATCGCAAAGTTTCTGTTCTGGAATCGTGGACATCGATTGATCGATGTGAGGAGATGAAGTACTTCGATCGATCGATGTGAGGGTATGATGTCCTCTGATGGACATCGATCGATCGATGTGAGGGGATAAAGTCACTTCGATCGATCGATGTAGGAAGGGCTGAGAGATCGATGTTCTCTGATGGACATCGATCGATCGATGTGAGGGTATGAAGTCACATCGATCGATCGATGTGAGGGGATGATGTCCATCAGTTTTGTGGAAAAATAGAGGAAGAAAGAGGGAAGCTCGGGAAATCTTTGGGTGACCTTAGAGATTTCTTAGGACCTGATTGAAGGTAGACTAAGTCTTGGGAACATGATTTAGGATGGTGAATCAACTTGGTGATTTCAAAGGGGTTTTCGAATCGGGTTTCAACGTGGATAACCTAGGAGGGTTAGGAGATGAACGCACAAGGTGTTTTAGAGTTCAATGAAGGATGGATAGGGATACTTGCATTGGTTTGTGAACCTTAGAATCAAGACTAAGTATTGACGAGATGGTTGAAGCCTAAGTTGTGAACCTTAGAATCAAGACTAAGTGTTGACGAGATGGTTGAAGCCTAAGTTTGGATGTGTAAGCTAGTGAAATCTTGTGTGTTGCTTGCACTTGCGCATGTGTACATGAACTGCTTATGTGAACGAGATATGAGATTGAAACGAGGAGTCTTGCATCATGGCACTTGCATTTGCATATTTTTTTGGAAAAAGAGAGGTGCTTCGGCACAGATTTGCGAAGGTGGCCTGTAATGTAAACCGGGATGGAAATATAAGCCGGGGCGCATTGCAGGGCACAAAAGGCTGTAACGCAAACCGGGATGGAAATATAAGCCAGGGCGCGTTACAGGATATAAAGTTCTCTGCAATGTTAATCGGGATGGAAATATAAGCCGAGGTGCATTGCAGAGTTTTACGAGATCTGTGATGTAAATCGGGATGGAAATATAAGCCAAGGCGCATCACAGAGCATACGAGCCTGTAACGTAAACCGGGATGGAAATATAAGCCGGGGCGCATTACAGGGTAACGAATTACGAGACCGGACATTGTGACATGCATTGCACTGATTTGAAAAGAAATGGCTCATGCATTTGTGATTGTGTAGTGCAGTGCATATTTTGACATGCATCACGTGAGTCGTTGTGGTATGGATGTGCGTGGTATTTGATTGTTATTGATTTGTTAATTGCGTTCAATTTGCTGTACTTGCTATTACGTGATTGTTTATCTATTTGGAAGTTTTACATGACATGTGCCCCACAATTCCCTTGAATTATATATTACTCATGTCTTGCCATGTGTTGATCCCGTATGTCTTATAAGCGGGTTACTTGCTAGCGTTTTTCGCTAAGGGTATTACTCTTGTCATTGCAGGTGAGCCTAGTTACGACATGATCTTTATTGAGGATGACGGCGAGTGGGCGGAATGGGATGCCTAAACCATGTTGAGGGGAATTTTGATTAGACGGATTCGGTTATTTCAGTTTCTTGATTCATTTGAGGTTTTGATGGCTGCGACCATATATGGTTCTTTTGGTATTCACATTGTTGTTTGATGTACTGCATTGATGGTTTAAATTTACGAGATATGTTTCTGTACTTATTTCTCTTACGTCATTGATGATGTATATTTGAGAGATGAGACGTCTTGTAGTCTTCTCAGTAAGCTACGACGGGTGTACCGGTTCGGATTCTGCTGTCCGGGTCGGGGCGCTACACTTCCCCTATACCTGGTGGATATCGGACTAAATTGCAAGAAGGGAATTTGAGTTTTTCTGTTCCGGATTTAAAAGCTACTTATTCGAACAACGAGATGATTATTTTTGTTACTCTCAATCTTCAGAGTCTTGGTTCTAATGTGAACCAAGTTTGACAGGAAGGTCCTCTTTCAAGTGATAGTCTTGGTATGCATCAGATTACGGATCATAATGTTCAATCCGCGGGGCACTCTTAATCTTGTTTCTGGAGAATCGGAGACTACAACATCGTGTAGTTCAAGAAGAAGAATGTAAGAATTCATTATTACTTTTCTGCTGTCCAAATTTGAATTTTGTTTATGTTTTCTTTTGAGTTGATGAGAAAGAAGCGGTTGAGTCAAATTTTGATTCTTGTTTCTAATTTTCCTTCACTCTTCTATCTTCCCTTCCAATTGAAGCCAACGATGGGAGAATTCACCCTCCGGAAGTTCTTTTCTTCAATAAATTTCCACATTATTTCTTTTCTTTTCTCCTATGTAATCTTTAAACAGAAGTTTTTCCTGGTAAGATTGTGGTTCTGTTTCATCTTGCTTATCAACTCCGTTCTTGTCGTCGGAGATCTTCCATCGGAACCTTTTTCTCTTAAGTTGGACTTCTTAAACCCGATTTCGTTGACTAGTTATAATCTCTATCTTTGCGCGTTGTGTTTCTTTGCCGTTAATCGTCACTCGAGCTTCTTTTTCGGATAGGAAATGAAGTTAGTGCGTAGCTTCCAAGTATGGCTTACTGTCAAATTTGGATTTTGTTTTTGGAAAAAGCTGCACTTTCTCCTGCTCTTGAAGTGTCTATTGAATATAAGCTGACGTATTATCAGTTGCCATTTTTTATTTTTTATTTAAATTCAAAACTGCCCAGTTCATTTCTTGAAGAATTTGAAAAGCGACCTTCCACAGAAAGAATACTAGCTAATCTCTATCACTCACCCCTTTATTTTTCCTCAATTGAGCAGGAGTTGATTACATATACATACGGAGCTGAGTACGGACAGTGGAGTAGTTAGAGCTAGAAAATAATATCTTTGGCAGTTTTTTTTTCTCTATGCTGAAATGTAATAATAAACTTAGACATGGTATTTATCTGATGTTGGATTTGAAATGTTGAAATAAAAAGAATGTTTATTTTATTTATTTCGTTTCCGCTGCGAAATTTTCTACACTGATGACGTGTAAGAGAATTGTATGACGCTTTGTAGTCCTCGTAGTAGACTACGACGGGTGCACCGTTTCCGATACGAGGGTTCGGGAGCGGAGCGCTACAATCTGTGCTCTTAATATATTGTTGAAGGAATCAACTTATAAAGCCGCTGACGCAGGGAGGAAAACCGAATCCTTGTTTGAAGAATCTTTAACTAATGTTTTCCAAGAAGAGGGATATTCTTCAAAGAGACTTTAAGTAGTATTTCTCATGTCCATATAATTACTGACACAGATGGCATCCTCCAGACGAAACGCAGCTAATTCTTCCTTCCAGAGTCTTGCAGACAGATCTATAACTCGTTTCTATTTTGACTTCTCTGCTTCATGGCCTCGCACTCCAAACTGGATTTCTGTATTAAGTAATGAAACTTTTTACTCAAACTTCGCAAAAATATTCAAGCGACTAGTTCAAAAGTGTGGCTATCCTGTTTTAACGTCTCTTAAAAATGCACCGGGAGAGTTTGTTAATGCCAAGGAGAGGTCTCGGCAGTGTGTTGCAGCTGAGGCTTTGGCAGGAGTTGTGCATTCTGATGTATATGCTGTTTCAGAAGTTTGGGATAGCTGGGTAATGGTCCAGCTGCAGAATATTGTGCATTCACCATCAGTAGAATCTATTCCAGAATGGGCAGATTGCATTCGTTATGCTGTTACTGGGAAGGGAAAAAACGGCACTAGGGCGCCCTTTCTGAGAGAAACTGTAGCGCCCCGCTCCCGAAACCTAGATTCGGGAACAGTGCACCCGCCTTAGCCTACTACGAGAACTACAAGGCGTCGATACAATTTAATCATGCGTCACTAAAGTAACGCAAATCGATATCAGCGGAAACATTATGAACTAAAAACCCTCGATAAAATAACCATCATCACTAAACAATGTCTAGGGAAATCTAAATCAATACAACGGTTAAATGCATATAAACACTAAACTCCAAAATGCATAAACCTCGAATAGCGAAATAACTGCCTCAACTAAATCCTCAAAAGTCTCATCCGAATATCCTCAGTCTCGAGATCTCCAGTCCCGATCTTCCAGGGTCCGCGAACTCGTTTGTAAGCATATCCTAACTTCTCATGCCTGTAAAACTGGTGAGTGGTGGTGTGAGCCGAAATCAACGGGCTCAGTAAGCAACCTACATATACTTGTTATAGAAATCATACATTCATAAGCAAGTACACATAACCTTTATAGTTAACATACATGTCCTCAGTCCACAAATAATTTCACTTAATTATCTTAACAGTAAACACTTCAAAAACACAAAACAAATAATTCATCAGCTCAACCTCAATTACCGTTACGCGTGCTCTTCTTAAATATGACATACACAACCAACAAATAATCACATAACAAAGAAAAAAACAGTACATACCAATGAAATATATAAACTGCAAAAGGTAAGTCACTCCACATAATAATGCGTAACTTCATGATGCATGCCCCTCTCTACGTGTCACGCGCAACAAAAGACAGTTCATGCACGATGCATATATCTCTACCATGCAATGCATGATCTCGGGACGTAATGATGATATAGTCTATCACCCCGACACCTGTGCCCATGTTAGACACAGCCTGCCATTGTCGACACCCGTGCCCATTTAGACCCGGCCTGCCTCGGTACCCGTGCCCATCTAGACCCAGCTACCGTCCGACACCCGTGCCCATTTAGACCCGGCCTCTCGTCCCCGACACCTGCGCCCATTTAGACGCAGCCTGTCGTCCTCGGCACCTGTGCCCATATTAGACGCAGCCAGCCACCCATCACTATCCATCAGTAACCGTGTCCATGTTAGGCACAACCTGTCAAATGCAATGCAATGCTCGTGCCATGAATGCAAATGCATATCATACGTAATCTGGTGTATCCATACTCACACATATGCTCGCGCCCATACACGTGCATATATACGCGTATGTATACCCCTACACATCCATATGCATATACAATACGCATTGAAATCGTACAACCCTACATACACCCAGTTTACATATATGTCTCACATATACACACAACTCCCATATAGAGAAAATCCAATTACATATATGCAACAAAACACAGTAATGCATGATAAACATAACAGCACACATAGGCCACTTACCTCTGATGCATGATAACATAACGAGCACAGATAGACCACTTACCTCTTATTGGTCACTTAACTTTCTTATTCTATGCTCGGACGTGAAGAATGTTACTATAAAAGTCTCTGCTTCTACTTGTCCAACTTATCCTCTGGAATCTCCAAAATTTGAACCTGTAAGTTAATTATTAGTTTGTTAACTTGTCCCATCAACTTCACCTTTACAACACAAATTCTTCTCCTTTGAATTACTCTTATTCTTTCCCTACAATTTTCCGACCATTTCATATAATATACTTTTTTTCCCTTTAAATCCAAGAATTACTATACATATTTATATTTCCTTCCGAAACCATTTATTGAATTATACACATTCTAAAACCCAAAAATCATACATGACAGAATAATGCTCGAAATAATATAATGATACTTCAATGTGTATGATTCCAAGAACAGACTAAGTAAATTTCAAAACCGCTTGTATATATATCGGCAATTTTTTTCCTTCTTCTAGACAATTAGCATAATTTACCGTGCTGAAAACAAAAAATATATAAAATGAATACATATTGCAAACCAGTTCATATATGCACATATGCAAATGGTTAACTAAAACAGCTAAATATATACAAATATATATTGCTGGAATCCAAAACAAATATGTATACATATTTATATGTACATACGTCCGAAAATTAATGAATGTATATCCTTGTAAATTCGAAACAGAGGTGCAATTATATATAAACATAACAAATCCCAAAACAGTTCAATATTACTTACAAAAGACAAAAAAAACATTCTGGTAACATGCATTATATATATACATGAGTATAATCCAAAACCCATTTATTTATGCACCTATACATGTAAATTTCAAAATAAAAATACGTGCATTTGTATTCATAAGAAAAATAGTTTGATTACCCTCAATCATGTTCTGGAACCGATGCATGTACTGAATTCCGTTAATATTAAATGTATGCAATGTGTTTACAAAACCGAAATGCACACTGATATTTGTATATAAAAATTTTTGAATATACTTTGACCATGCTTGTGTGTATAAATCGCAGATATACATATACATATGTATGAACGTCTTACTGCACCGGGATTATATAAATATATATACAAAGAAAAATAGCACTTATATTTACATATATATACATATATGTGTATAATCTCCGAAACCTTAAACATTTATACAAACATGTATATCATTCCGGTGGTATAATTATATACATAGACATATATATTCTATTTTCTGAAAATGAACAACGCCTACAAACCTTGTTTGATAATCCGAAAACTTCACACCAAAATACTTACACAAATATACATAACTAAAATACATGCATAATATGTATATTTAATAAAAATTGTGATAAAAATTCTAAGTATAGGAGGAGGGTACTTACCTTAGATTGTAGGGTTACTTAGATTTTTCTTTTCTTTTCTTCTTATTCCTTCCCATTCTCTTTTTTTTCCTTCCCTCTCCTTGCTCTACTCTCAGTCACAGTAATTTAGAAGGTGTGTTGTGTGTTTATGTATACCGGTTGTTGGAAGGAGAATATTAAAGAGCATTTCTTTAAAGAAGTGGGTAGTTTTTTTTGACCGAGTGTGGGAGGGAGAAAATGGGGGAGTGATTTAGAGAAAATTTAGTGGGGTAGTTATTGCCCCCACTTACCGTTACTTTCTCTTTTTATTTTATTATTATTATTATTTTTCAATTAAGTTATCTTTTCTTTAGTATCACAGTTTTTTAAAGCACACGTATATAGCAATCTACCCCCTACAAAAGTTTCGTCCTCGAAACTTGTGTATTATGTGATTAATAACTTAATATAGTTCTACTGAATACATTCACCTAGCATATGTCACGAGTGTCATCATATCAATCTCATGTTTAAGTTGTTAAGTCTTTAATTCCACTTATATCTCTTAACTTGTATCATTCATCTTTTGTAATTATAATCTATAATTTCCGAATTCTTAAACTCATCTTATATGATTCATTACCTAGATAGATAACCACTTCTAAATATTCATTGAGTATTCCAATATGTTAGTCATCACACTCCCTCAACACAGACTAAGTCTTCAAAATCGATTATTGTACACTTATAAGCTAGTTCTATAATCATATTATTACTCTTTTGGCATACCATCAATAGCCTAATATATGAAATATACGTATGGACATGTTTTTTATGTAAATAATAATATAGCTTAAGTAGCTATAGTTTTGAATATAGCTTGAATAATTTAAAAAAAAAACTAATTCTAGTTTTCTAAACACAAAAAAATCAGGGTGTTATAACAAATTTTTCCGCAAGCGGTGTCTCCCGTGACTTCTTATAAAAACAATGATATAAATTGTTCGCAAAAGTATTAAGACAATCCAATTTAAAATAATTGAGACATAACAATCGTAAAAAAAACGATTTGAACACATCGCCTTCTTCTTTCCTAATGAAATATATTTTGAAAGCTACGTTTTGTTCACAAAAATTAAGTGATTTCATCGCAAGCGGATAAATAACTTTAAAACATTTAATGGATGAAATGCTTGCGATCTCGATAGTCGACAAATAGAATTTATTTCGCAAAATTGATGTAACCAAAAAAAATTTTGAAATACTGTATAAGAATTATGTAAACATCTCGCTCTTTGAAAAACTCAATATAAAAGAAATATATCTATTATTTTTCAGAGTGAGCGGAGTAGTTGCAATTTTGTTGTGTTGATATACAAAGACGGAAGAAAATATAGTCGAATAAGATTAACAGACCATACACAGAAATGAAACTAGTTGCATTACATAGGAGCGAAATCTTTGAAAAACCTTAAAATACAGATGCATGTACTTATATGAAATCATTTAACTACTTGAAAAATCTTTGTCCATACTTCATATAGTTCTTCTAAGTCACCCCCTATTGTCAGGGAAAATCTGGCTATATATCGTTTCTTATAAGTCTATCCTTCGTCTACGATGATACAATCCTTAACTTAGATTGTCCAATTGTAGCATGACACACTAAATATTGATCGACTTAATTTATTCTGATTCACCATGCTTCTGCGCACCACACTGATCTACCGTTTTACTTTGTTATTTCAACTGTTGATTTTTAACTTGGTTAAATCTCACACGGAAAGCAACCAATACTTGTTCATGCTTACTCTATCCCAATTTAAGCCTTCTAGATTCGAGCCAAGTAACTAGTTGTTTCTAGGAATCAACACTTAACCCGAGATTTTGTAACAATTCATCATTCTAATGCACTCACCATAGCCGATTATCGCCTATCGTTATCGATCAATATCTCCATTAAAACTAATATCGTCGGCCTATTTTGGTAATTCTAAATTCGGCATCTTAATCGCAATTATAAACTCCTTTGAACAATATCTTTCACCAAAGTCTACTGATCATAACTCTTGTAAATCATTAACTAGTTTCTATCATGCTACTATAAATCATTCCTTAGTAGCTACGACGTCAGCTTAGATGTAATCGCGTTCCGGCATTGCTGTTAGAGTAGAGGCATAAACCAGCTTCAGTTACCCTAATGGTACTGGATCCCATGTTGCTGCTAGGGAAAAACAGCCCTAGTAACTGTCTGCTCCAACTAAATTTATACATCAAACGGCACCTGCGGTGAGACGTCCTGGTTATCTTACAATTTTATGTAATTAGTTATACACAATTCACTTAGAGTTACCAAAACCACAGTTAAGGGAATGTGCAAAGGTTATGATCAAAACTTAGATAGTATAATTAACCGAAAGCATAGGGATATAACATCGTTCTAGGTATGTGTACCCTTTGACCGATCATCATTTAAGCCTAAAGTCATTTCTTAGTTCTAAGATCATGCTTAAAATATAATCATTGCTTATGACTAAGATTAGTTTTTATGTTCAAATCATCGTTTAATGTTCAGATCAACTCTTAATCAAAATCATCACTTATATCTAAGATCGTGATTTAGGCAATCAAAATTGTCACTTATGTCTAAGATCATGACTTAGGGGCAAAGTCATGACTTAACTTCTAGAATCATGGCCTAAATCTACGTTTTCTGCCGTAGATCTAGAGCCATGCTCTGATACCAACTGTAGCGCCCCACTCCCAAAACCTAGCTTCGGGAACAGTGCACCCGCCGTAGCCTACTACGAGAACTATAAGGCATCGATACAATTTAATCATGCGTCACCAAAGTAACGCAAATCGATATCAACGTAAATATTATGAACTAAAAACCCTCGATAAAATAACCATCATCACTAAACAATGTCTAGGGAAATCTAAATCGATACAACGGTTAAATGCATATAAACACTAAACTCCAAAATGCATAAACCTCGAATATCGAAATAACTGCCTCAACTAAATCCTCAAAAGTCTCATCCGAATATCCTCAGTCTTGAGATCTCCAGTCCCGATCTTCCAGGGTCTGCGAACTCCTGTGTAAGCATACCCTAACTTCTCATGCCTGCAAAACTGGTGAGTGGTGGTGTGAGCCGAAATCAACGGGCTCAGTAAGCAACCTACATATACTTGTTATAGAAATCATACATTCAGAAGCAAGTACACATAACCTTTATAGTTAACATACATGTCCTCAGTCCACAAATAATTTCACTTAATTATCTCAACAGTAAACACTTCAAAAACACAAAACAAATAATTCATCAGCTCAACCTCAATTACCGTGACGCGTGTTCTTCTCAAATATGACATATACAACCAACAAATAATCACATAACAAAGAAAAGAACAGCACATACCAATGAAATATATAAACTGGGAAAGGTAAGTCACTCCACATAATAATGCGCAACTTCATGATGCATGCCCCTCTCTACGTGTCACGCGCAACAAAAGACAGGTCATGCACGATGCATATATCTCTACCATGCAATGCATGATCCCGGGACCTAATGGTGATATAGTCTATCACCCCGACACCTGTGCCCATGTTAGACACAGCCTGCCATTGTCGACACCCGTGCCCATTCAGACCCGTCCTGCCTCGGTACCTGTGCCCATCTAGACCCAGCTACCGTCCGACACCCGTGCCCATTTAGACCCGGCCTGTCGTCCCCGACACCTGCGCCCATTTAGACGCAGCCTGTCCTCGGCACCTGTGCCCATATTAGACGCAGCCTGCCACCCATCATTATCCATCAGTAACCGTGTCCATGTTAGGCAGAACCTGTCAAATGCAATGCAATGCTCGTGCCATGAATGCAAATGCATATCATACGTAATCTGGTGTATCCATACTCACACATATGCTCGCGCCCATACACGTGCATATATACGTGTATGTATACCCCTACACATCCATATGCATATACAATACGCATTGAAATGGTACAACCCTACATACACCCAGTTTACATATATGTCTCACATATACACACAACTCCCAAATAGAGAAAATCCAATTACAGATATGCAACAACAACACAGTAATGCATGATAAACATAACAGGACACATAGGCCACTTACCTCTGATGCATGACAACATAACTAGCACAGATAGACCACTTACCTCTTATCGGTCACTTAACTTTCTTATTCTATGCTCGGACGTGAAGAATGTTACCATAAAAGTCTCTGCTTCTACTTGTCCAACTTATCCTCTGGAATCTCCAAAATTTGAACCTGTAAGTTAATTATCTGTTTGTTAACTTGTCCCATCAACTTCACCTTTACAACACAAATTCTTCTCATTTGAATTACTCTTATTCTTTCCCTACAATTTTCCGACCTTTTCATATAATATACTTTTTTCCCCTTTAAATCCAAGAATTACTATACATATTTATATTTCCTTCCAAAACCATTTATTGAATTATACACATTCTAAAACCCAAAAATCCTACATAACAGAATAATGCTCGAAATAATATAATGATACTTCAATGTGTATGATTCCAAGAACAGACTAAGTAAATTTCAAAACTGCTTGTATATATATCGGCAATTTTTTTCCTTCTTCTAGGCAATTAGCATAATTTACCGTGCCAAAAACAAAAAATATATAAAATGAATACATATTGCAAACCAGTTCATATATGCACATGTACAAATGGTTAACTAAAACAGCTAAATATGTACAAATATATATTGCCAGTTCATATATACACATGTGCAAATGGTTAACTAAAACAGCTAAATATATACAAATATATATTGCTGGAATCCAAAACCAATATGTATACATATTTATATGTACATACGTCCGAAAATTAATAAATGTATATCCTTGTAAATTTGAAACAGAGGTGCAATTATATATAAATATAACAAATCCCAAAACAGTTCAATATTACTTACAAAAGACAAAAAAAAACATTCTGGTAACATGCATTATATATATACATGAGTATAATCCAAAACCCATTTATTTATGCACCTATACATGTAAATTTCAAAACAAAAATACGTGCATTTGTATTCATAAGAAAAATAGTTTGATTACCTTCAATCATGTTCTGGAACCGATGCATATACTGAATTCCGTTAATATTAAATGTATGCAATGTGTTTACAAAACCGAAATGCACACTGATATTTGTATATAAAAATTTCTGAATATACTTTGACCATGCTTGTGTGTATAAATCGCAGATATACATATACATATGTATGAACGTCTTACTGCACCGGGATTATATAAATATATATACAAAGAAAAATAGCACTTATATTTACATACATATACATATATGTGTATAATCTCCGAAACCTTAAACATTTATACAAACATGTATATAATTCCGGTGGTATAATTATATACATAGACATATATATTCTATTTTCTGAAAATGAACAACGCCTACAAACCTTGTTTGATAATCCGAAAACTTCACACCAAAATACTTACACAAATATACATAACTAAAATACATGCATAATATGTATATTTAATAAAAATTGTGATAAAAATTCTAAGTATAGAAGGAGGGTACTTGTAGCGCCCCGTCCCGAACCCTAGGGTCAGAACCGGTACGCCCGCCGTATTCCACTAAGGGATATATAAGGCGTCTGTACGAATCCCTGCACTTATCAAAACGACAGAGTATTCGATTGCGGAAGCGAAATAAATCAATTTAGAAACCTAAATCAAAAGTAAAATCCCCAAATCATATATAGTTAACATCAAGTCAAAATCCTCTAAACGACATCGTAAAGTTCGTAAAATAAAATCCCTAAGCTAAGTCCTCAAATGAAATAATAAATAAAATGAAACTTCCTCTTTTCTTGATCATCGGTCATCAACCAGTCTACGTGTCCCAATGTGCCCATTCAGAGTCCTCTCCAATCCATATGTAATCATACCCTGAATCGTCTGCAAGAAACAAAACGAACGGTGTGAGCGACAAAAACGTCACTCAGTAGGTACCCTGCCTGCATCGGCCCTCTGAGATCATACATGCTAGGACAGTAGTGAAATACATATAAGCATGGTAATACGAAAATAGACTGTCCACGTTTTCACAAATACATATAACGGTTATAACTTCTTAAAACAATCAAAACACATAATCATGCGAAATGAGCGTGAAATGCAATGTCACATATATGATGCATGATCAGCCTACATTCTTGAAAACATACATACTATCGTGCAATGCATGACCCCGGGACCTAACAGAACGGAACGGAACGGAACGGAGCAGATATGCGACTTAGGTCTCGCATGTCTTAACATAACATAGCAGATATGCGACTTAGGTCTCGCATATCCTAACAGAACAGAACAGATATGCGACTTAGGTCTCGCATACCTTAACAGAACATAACAGAACGGATATGCGACTTAGGTCTCGCATACCCTAACGGAACAGAACAGATATGCGACTTAGGTCTCGCATACCCTAACGGAACAGAACGGATATGCGACTTAGGTCTCGCATACCCTAACAGAACAGAACAGATATGCGACTTAGGTCTCGCATACCCTAACAGAACAGAACAGATATGCGACTTAGGTCTCGCATACCCTAACAGAACAGGTATGCGACTTAGGTCTCGCATACCCCAATGCAATGCCGTGATGCATGAATGCACAGAAATTACATATAAAACCCTTCATTTACTTTCATTTTCATTTTCTTTTTTTCTTTTTCTTTTCTATTCCTTCCTTACGCCTCTGCCTCCTCATCAATTTCATCCCCCCTGCTTTCCCAACTTTCGTCCCCATCCTTTTTAATTTCTTTTCTTTTTCTTTTTCTTTATTCTTTTTTTTTTCTTTATTCTTTTCCACTCTCAGATCGATTCTTCTGCCCCTTCAATTTGCTCCTGCGATTTCCACCCCCAACAGACCTTCTCCCTCAGCCCTACGCACCCCCTCCTCAGCCACACCTCTCCAGCCGCCCCCTCCCCTCAGTCCCACCTACCCAGGCGCACCCCCACCCCCCAGCGACCACCTCCCTCAGTCCCCCCCAGTCAGCTGCCCCCCTGACCAGGCCCCCCCAGCCTCGCCCTCTCCTCAACCACCACTAGCGCGGCAGCACGTGACCATAGCCCACCACCACCGGCCACGCGCCGCCATCCCCACGCCTCCAAATCGATTTCGTTATTCAGATACCAATCAAAAATACAATCTTTTTATGCTATCATACGAAAATAATACCATACATATATACGGATATACGATTCATCACGTACACATATAATCAGATAAACAGCCATCTATACAATCACAATTACTGATGCACGATCTCGATTTCGTAAAGAAATTAAGGATTGTACCGTTTTCATACAAAGGATGTTAAGGGGGCACCTACCTGGTATCTGATACGCGTTTGAAAAACTTGAATCAACTGGTGGCTTGACGAAAAGAAAGTCGCGTCTTTATTTTTCTCACTGGAAAGGGCGACGATTTTGTTATGTGGAGAGGGAGGAGTAGAAGCGTTGTTTAAATAGATATTTGATTAGGGTTTAGGGAAAATTTTGATAATCAAATTAGGTTTTCTAATTAATTAGGCCCAATTGACCCTTTTGCCCTTAATTAAAAATAGGATTATAACATTCTCCCCCCTTACAAAAAGTTTCGTCCCCGAAACTTGCATACCTTAGTCGAAGAGTCGAGGCCACATCTCCCTTATCTGACTTTCGAGCTCCCACGTGGCTTCCTTCTCGGAGTGATTACTCCATTGAACCTTCACATACGGAATAACTCGGTGCCTTAGAACTTGCTCTTTGCGATCCACAATCTTTATGGGAACCTCTTCATAGGTCGTATCACCTCTTATTTTCAAGGGCCTCGCCTCTAACACGTGGCTAGGATCAGAAACATATCTTCTGAGCTGTGACACATAGAATACGTTGTGCACTTGCGATAACGCTGGAGGTAAAGCAAGTCGATAAGCCAGAGTTCCAACCTTCTCGAGCACCTCGAAGGGACCCACATATCGAGGGCTCAACTTACCCTTCTCTCCAAATCTCATCACCCCTTTTGTAGGTGAAACTCTGAGATACACCTTATCTCCTTCCTCAAACTCCAACGGTCGTCTCTTTAAATCAGCCCAACTCTTACTCCGGTCTTGGGCCGCTTTCAATCGCTGACGAATCACCTTGATCTTCTCTAATGTCTGCTCAACCAATTCCGGACCAGTAATGGCTCTCTCACCAACCTCATCCCAATATAGTGGTGACCTACACTTCCGTCCATATAGAGCCTCAAAGGGTGCCATCCCAATAGCACTGTGATGACTGTTATTATACGAGAACTCAATTAGTTTCACCATGCCATCCCAGTTTCCCTTAAAATCCAATGCACATGCTCGTAACATATCCTCGAGCGTCTGAATAGTCCTCTCGGACTGATCATCGGTCTGAGGATGGAATGCCGTACTCAGTCTTAACTCGGTACCCATAGCCTCCTGACATGCTTCCCAAAATCGCGATGTAAATCTTGAGTCCCTATCAGATACTATACTCACCGGAACGCCATGTAAGCTCACGACACTGTCCACATACAATTTCACCAACTTCTCCAAGGGCATCTCCATCGATATCGGAAGAAAGTGTGCAGACTTAGTCAAACGGTCAACAATAACCCAAATAGCATCATTATTATTTCTAGTCTTGGGGAGTCCAACAACAAAATCCATGGTGATATGCTCCCACTTCCACGTGGGAATCTCTAACGGTAGCATTAGACCTCCGGGTCGCTGATGTTCTGCCTTAACCTGTTGACACACCAAACATCTCTCTATGAACTCCGCGATGTGCCTTTTCATACCACTCCACCAATAGTTTCTCTTCAAGTCGTTATACATCTTGGTGGCTCCCGGATGGATGGAAAGTCTGGTATTATGGGCTTCTTTTAGCACCTCCCCTTTAAGATCCGAATCATCGGGCACACACAATCTTCCTTGGAACCAAAGGCTCCCATCTCCCAATACCTGAAATCCTTCGACCCGACCAGTAGTCAACCTCTGCTTGATATCTCGTAACGCCTCATCATCAACCTGCGCTTCTTTAATTTTCTCAACCAGTGTAGGCGTAATGGTTAGGGTGGCCAAAACATTTGCTGTGGAGTCAACAATGTCCAGATCAAACTCTGCAATCTCTCTCTCCAACGGGGTCTGTCGGGCGTGACTCGATTTCCTACTCAGTGCATCAGCCACTCGATTAGCCTTGCCCGGATGATAATTGATCGTTAGATCGTAGTCCTTGATCAACTCCAACCAACGACGCTGTCTCATATTAAGTTCCTTCTGAGTGAACAAGTATTTCAAACTTTTATGGTCCGTGAATACGTGACATTTCTCTCCATAAAGATAGTGTCGCCAAATCTTCAAAGCAAATACTACTGCAGCCAACTCTAAATCATGGGTCGGGTAATTCTGTTCATATGGCTTCAACTGTCTCGATGCATAAGCTATAACTCTTCCTCCTTGCATCAACACACAGCCCAAACCATTCTTGGAAGCATCACTGTACACCATAAATTCTCCTTTTCCGGAAGGTTGTGCTAGTACGGGCGCAGTCGTCAACCTCTTTTTCAATTCTGTGAAACTCTTCTCGCAATCAGGGGTCCACTCAAATTTCGTTTTCTTCTGCGTCAGACGGCTCAGAGGTACAGCAATAGTCGAGAAACCCTCCACGAACTTTCTATAATAACCGGCCAACCCAAGAAAACTCCGCACCTCAGTCACATTTGTTGGCCTCGGCCACTCGGTAATCGCCTCAATTTTCTTGGGGTCCACTGATATGCCTTCCTCAGAAACCACATGACCTAAGAAAGATACGCTTCGTAGCCAGAACTCGCATTTACTAAACTTCGCAAAGAGCTTCTTCTGTCTCAATATTCTTAGAACGATCCTCAGATGTAACTCGTGTGTCTCTTCGTCTGGCGAGTATACCAAGATATCGTCGATAAACACCACCACAAATTTATCTAGTTGATCTCTAAACGTGGTATTCATCATGTCCATAAATGCTGCAGGGGCATTAGTGAGTCCGAAGGGCATCACCAGAAACTCATAATGTCCATATCTCGTTCGGAACGCCCTCTTCGCAACATCGTCGGCCTTGATCCTAAGTTGATGGTATCCTGACCTGAGATCGATCTTTGAGAATACCCTCGCACCCTTTAGCTGGTCGAAAAGGTCCTCAATTCTCGGAAGAGGATACTTGTTCTTGATAGTAACCTTATTTAGTTCTCGGTAGTCAATGCACATTCGCATACTACCGTCTTTCTTTTTCACAAACAGAACAGGTGCACCCCATGGTGAAGCACTGGGTCGGATAAACTTCCGGTCTAGTAGCTCTTGCAGTTGTTCCTTGAGTTCTCTCAGTTCGGCGGGAGCCATACGATAAGGAGCTTTAGATATGGGTTCCGCCCCTGGTACCAGCTTAATCTCAAACTCTATCTCACGATTGGGCGGTAAACCGGGTAACTCATCAGGGAAGACGTCTTTGAACTCTTTGACCACTGGTATCTCGTCGATAGGAGGTACTCCGACACTGGGATCCATGGCATAAACAAGAAAACTTTCTCTACCCTTTCGTAGAGCCTTATAAGCCCGAGCCGCTGTTAGGTAGACCTTTTGTGGCGCCTTCTTGAACTTAGGACTTCCTTGGAAAACAAGCTCTTTTCTGGCTGGGTCCTTGATATTAACTTTTTTCTGACGACAATCGATGTTGGCGTGATAGCGAGCCAACCAATCCATCCCAAGAATTATATCGAAATCGCTCATCTGGATAGGTATAAGCGTCGCGTCAAAAATCTGATCTTCCATCTCTAGTGCGCAACCTGGGTACTGATGGTAGGAAACAATTACTTGATCTCCGGCGGCTAACACCCGATAAGGAGTCTCTAATCGTTCAGGGCATTTATTAAGATTCTTCACGAATTTCCTAGCAACGAATGAATGGCTTGCGCCGCTATCGAATAGTACGTTCGCTGGGACTTTGTTTACAAGAATTACACCTAAAGTTCACAGAGTCTCACATGTATAACATATGCAAGTATAATCACATATAAAAGGAAGACCAAACAGAAATGCGTGAATCTTAAATATACCTGTCACTACTTCATTTGAACCCTGCACATCTGCATCAGTCATAGAGTGAACTCGAGCATTCGTCCGAGGCTTGTTGGACGGTGGCGGTCTCGCCTCAGGCTGTGGCGCTGGCTTCATATCTGGGCAATCTCTAATAACATGGCCCACTTTCCCGCATCTGAAGCAGGCTCCGCTCTTCTTATGGCATTCCCCAGGATGGAGCTTATTGCATTCTTTGCACCTCGGCGTGTCTTGTGGAGGGCGTGCATACTGCTGATCATCCCTCGGCGGAAGTGGTGGTCTAATTGGTTGTCCAAAAGAGGGTCTCCGGGCAATCTTCACCCATCTGCCCGTACTAGTCCCACTGACCTCCTCTCGAGGTCTCTTGTTCCTGTCCTGTGCTGCGACTCTTCTGAAGTCGCTCTCAACCCTGTAGCATGCGTCGAGCATCTCCTCAAACGTCCTCATGCCCGCGTTCACTATCGCGGACTGGATACGAGAGTCTAATCCCTCCTCGAACTTAAGCATCTTCATGCGGTTATCTGACATAACCGAAGGTACAAACTTCCCCAAAGCATGAAATGTGTCAGCATACTCTTTCACTGTCATCTTCCCCTGTTGTAGCCTGCTGAATGCTCTCATCTTCTCCAACACAGCCGTCTCGGGTACATAATACTTTTTGAAAGCGTCCAGAAACTTAGCCCAGGTGATGGGCGGCTGCATTCGGGGAACGACGCCGTCCCACCACTCACTGGCCTTGCCACTAAGCAGTGGTGTGGCTACATCAACACGAATCTCTTCAGGCACCTGAGTCAGCCTGAAGCATTTCTCCATCTCTGCTAGCCAATGTTCAGCATCCTCCGGATCTGAACTACCTGCAAATGTTGGGGCATGGACCTTTTTCATCTCGCCATAGTAAAATCGGATACCATGCTGCGGTGGTGGCGGAGGAGGTGGAGCCTGTGGCTGCTGATTCTGTTGGGCCACAGTTTGGGCCATGACCAGTAGTGCATCGGTCAGAGCCTGAGGAAGCACGGCCTGCGGTGGAGGCCCGTCATCTGAGTGATTTCCTCTTCTGTTTCCACCATTTCCTCTTCTCGGCGGCATTTTTGCTTCTACAAGGAAATTTTCAGTTTTGGTCAAGTACATTTCAAAAATGTATAATTAAGCTTAATAAATAGAAAACAGTTAAATACTGACAAACCGAGCAGAAATAAAACCCAACCGTGGCTCAGACCGATCATCACTTAGTCTAAATCAAACTTATTCTAAGGTCAAACTTAGTCTCAGATCATAACTTACGTCTAGAATCAAACTTAGTCTAAGATTGAACTTAAATCTATGATCCGAACTTAAATCTATAGTCATCTCTTACGTCTAAGATCATTTCTTAATTCTACGTTTCTGCAGTAGATCTAGAGCCTGGGCTCTGATACCACCTGTAGCGCCCCGTCCCGAACCCTAGGGTCAGAACCGGTACGCCCGCCGTATTCCACTAAGGGATATATAAGGCGTCTGTACGAATCCCTGCACTTATCAAAACGACAGAGTATTCGATTGCGGAAGCGAAATAAATCAATTCAGAAACCTAAATCAAAAGTAAAATCCCCAAATCATATATAGTTAACATCAAGTCAAAATCCTCTAAACGACATCGTAAAGTTCGTAAAATAAAATCCCTAAGCTAAGTCCTCAAATGAAATAATAAATAAAATGAAACTTCCTCTTTTCTTGATCATCGGTCATCAACCAGTCTACGTGTCCCAATGTGCCCATTCAGAGTCCTCTCCAATCCATATGTAATCATACTCTGAATCGTCTGCAAGAAACAAAACGAACGGTGTGAGCGACAAAAACGTCACTCAGTAGGTACCCTGCCTGCATCGGCCCTCTGAGATCATACATGCTAGGACAGTAGTGAAATACATATAAGCATGGTAATATGAAAATAGACTGTCCACGTTTTCACAAATACATATAACGGTTATAACTTCTTAAAACAATCAAAACACATAATCATGCGAAATGAGCGTGAAATGCAATGTCACATATATGATGCATGATCAGCCTACATTCTTGAAAACATACATACTATCGTGCAATGCATGACCCCGGGACCTAACAGAACGGAACGGAACGGAACGGAGCAGATATGCGACTTAGGTCTCGCATGTCTTAACATAACATAGCAGATATGCGACTTAGGTCTCGCATATCCTAACAGAACAGAACAGATATGCGACTTAGGTCTCGCATACCTTAACAGAACATAACAGAACGGATATGCGACTTAGGTCTCGCATACCTTAACGGAACAGAACAGATATGCGACTTAGGTCTCGCATACCCTAACGGAACAGAACGGATATGCGACTTAGGTCTCGCATACCCTAACAGAACAGAACAGATATGCGACTTAGGTCTCGCATACCCTAACAGAACAGAACAGATATGCGACTTAGGTCTCGCATACCCTAACAGAACAGGTATGCGACTTAGGTCTCGCATACCCCAATGCAATGCCGTGATGCATGAATGCACAGAAATTACATATAAAACCCTTCATTTACTTTCATTTTCATTTTCTTTTTTTCTTTTTCTTTTCTATTCCTTCCTTACGCCTCTGCCTCCTCATCAATTTCATCCCCCTTGCTTTCCCAACTTTCGTCCCCATCCTTTTTAATTTCTTTTCTTTTTCTTTTTCTTTATTCTTTTTTTTTCTTTATTCTTTTCCACTCTCAGATCGATTCTTCTGCCCCTTCAATTTGCTCCTGCGATTTCCACCCCCAACAGACCTTCTCCCTCAGCCCTACGCACCCCCTCCTCAGCCACACCTCTCCAGCCGCCCCCTCCCCTCAGTCCCACCTACCCAGGCGCACCCCCACCCCCCAGCGACCACCTCCCTCAGTCCCCCCCAGTCAGCTGCCCCCCTGACCAGGCCCCCCCAGCCTCGCCCTCTCCTCAACCACCACTAGCGCGGCAGCACGTGACCATAGCCCACCACCACCGGCCACGCGCCGCCATCCCCACGCCTCCAAATCGATTTCGTTATTCAGATACCAATCAAAAATACAATCTTTTTATGCTATCATACGAAAATAATACCATACATATATACGGATATACGATTCATCACGTACACATATAATCAGATAAACAGCCATCTATACAATCACAATTACTGATGCACGATCTCGATTTCGTAAAGAAATTAAGGATTGTACCGTTTTCATACAAAGGATGTTAAGGGGGCACCTACCTGGTATCTGATACGCGTTTGAAAAACTTGAATCAACTGGTGGCTTGACGAAAAGAAAGTCGCGTCTTTATTTTTCTCACTGGAAAGGGCGACGATTTTGTTATGTGGAGAGGGAGGAGTAGAAGCGTTGTTTAAATAGATATTTGATTAGGGTTTAGGGAAAATTTTGATAATCAAATTAGGTTTTCTAATTAATTAGGCCCAATTGACCCTTTTGCCCTTAATTAAAAATAGGATTATAACAGTACTTACCTTGGATTGTAGGGTTATTTAGATTTTAATTTTCTTTTCTTCTTATTCCTTCTCATTCTCTTTTTTTTTTCCTTCCCTCTCCTTGCTCTACTCTCCAGTCACAGTAATTTAGAAGGTGTGTTGTGTGTTTATGTATACCGACTGTGGGAAGGAGAATATTAAAGGGCATTTCTTTAAAGAAGTGGGAAGTTTTTTTTGACCGAGTTTGGGAGGGAGAAAATGGGAGAGTGATTTAGAGAAATTTTAGTGGGGTAGTTATTGCCCCCACTTACCGTTACTTTCTCTTTTTATTTTATTATTATTATTATTTTTCAATTAAGTTATCTTTTCTTTAGTATCACATTTTTTTAAAGCACACGTATTTAGCAGAAAGGGTAATGGATTGTTTGATGAACTCCTTGGACATGGCTACTTCAACTACTTCAACAGTAGTTGCTAAACGCTATACCTTTCTTGCGGCTGCACTTATAGAAATATCTCCTCCCAGAATGACGGCATCTGAAATGCAGCTTCATCTCAAATTGCTGGAGGAGTTGCTGGGTAACATGAATCATTCATCAGCTCAAGTAAGCAGTTTACCGGTTGCTTTTGTGCTTAGAGATAAACCAGACACTTCCCCTGTACCATTCGGGAGCATGTATTGTCAATTTGTTTTTTCCTTATTGCTTTGGTTTGACTTGTGCTTTTGTCTTCTTTGATGAGAAACATTTTGTGTTTAATTTGTCTTGCAGTTCATAGGGCCTTCTTTTTCAGTACCTCAATTGGATTCTGTTGCAAGTGTGACATAGTTTCTATCTGGATGCATACAACTGCTTTTACCTGCAAACAACTTTGAATAGCTGATTCAATTAAGCCATCGTGTAGAAAACGTCACTAGGGGCGAAGAAGTTATTTCTCACCTAGAAGATAAACAGGTTCATATATTCTGGACTCTAAGAATATAGTCTTAGGATCAAATTATCTTAGAGCCCATTCTCAAGCATCTTTCATGAAATTTATATTCCTCTCAGTTGTCGATATGTTTTAAATGAACAGTCCCTTTATACCGTATGTCACATTCCCTTTCCAAACTTCAACTTGTCTCCTTGGTTTCAGGAAGTTTGGGTTTTAGGGAAATAAATGGTGTGAAGTTCAGAGCTGAAACTTAGTTTTTTCTGATGAATTGTATTTAAACAGGTGAGGGAGACGATTGGAGTTACTCTTTCTGTAGTATGCTCAAATATTCGAGTCCATGCATCATTTATTGATGTCAGCTCTGATGAAGAGAGAGCGCGCTTTGCTGGCAAAAATTTGGAACTGGAAAACTGGGATAAAAAACTGATAAAACGTGCCTCTGACCTTGTAATGGTTATCCTGGACGCAAATCCTTCCGATAGTTTGGAGGCGATGATTGATAAGACTGAAAATGGAACGTCAAAAGATGTTTCACGACATGACATTAATTGGATGGAAACGGTATTTTCTTGTGCTGATGACTGTTTGCGAAGGGATTTTGTGGCTGCATTGTTCAGTTGCTTCAATCCTTTTTTGGTTCTATTGCAGATGTTCCATTTTATCGTTTTCATCATTGAAGTCTGGAAGATCTTCTGTTTTGCTTGATGTTATTGTGGGCCTTTTGTATCCTATGGTATCTTTACAGGTAACAAGCCAAAAACTACTTAAACGCTGAGTTTGTTTGAAATTTGTTGGTTAGCGTATACATATCAGTAAATGGGTCACCGTGGCCTGACCTCTATGATAATGTATTTATGAGAAGCTTATACTGGTTAGGACAAAAGCTTAAGATCTGTGGAACCTTAACAACAAGGTCTCTAAAAAAGAATGGCATTTTAGTAAAGAAGAGATTGGATCCTATAAGGGTGAAGCTTCTCCTGTCTGTTTCTTCTTTGTTGATTCTGTCATACCCCGTGACTTTTAAGCACGACTTTCAATACTTTAGGTCAACCTTGAATGCAATTTAATTAATGATGTAGAATGTGATACTTAGTTACCTAAAATATAGAAAAATAAGAAGAAGGGGTTAAAAGTAGAATTAGAGGTAATTAAAGAAAATTACCTAAAAGGTCCCTACTAAAGGATAGGGGAGTTATACAACACTTAGTATAACTCCCCATCTCAACCTAAGGGGGACGGTTAGAACACCAAAAAGGAGAGGAGAAAACCGCAGGAGGGAGAGAGAGAAGAGAAGAAGAAGAGAAGAAGAAGAAAAGGAAGAAAGATCGACCAATCTAGGTACAATTCCTACCGAAATTCTGCAGTAAATCCGTAAGCTTAACTAGAAACAAATGCAAGTAATCTTTCTATACGCTTTACGCAAATTTTGATACTTTAGGCCCTATGTTCTTACAAAGAGAAAACTTGGATCACACATTAGTAATCTTGACTTGTCTATGTTAAATGCTTTACTATATGTAAGTTTTGTTGCTAGTTACGTAAAGTCTTGTTCTTTGGGCCATATTTCTGAAAATAGTTATGTGGTGCTTTGTTGTTTGTCAAGCATGCCCATGAAAGTGTATTCTTGATGTGTTTATTGTCTTGTTATATTCTCGTGTTGGTTGTCTACACCTAGATGTTTGAGAGTAAGTGCAGGGAATTGAAGGATGAATGATGGCATTGTTGTAGACTTGTTGTGTTGGGAATGTTGATGATATCTTTTGAAGGTTGTGAATGATTGAAGGTTAAGAGTGGGTTATTATTAGACATAACTAAGCATCAATTCATGTTAGATGTGTGTTAAGTATGATGAATCTAGATGGTAAGATGGATCTTGAGAGGTTTAGCATGAAAGGGTTGAAGGAGGAAGGAGATGGGAGGAAGTTACTGCAGAAAAACTGCAGTTTAGAACCGTCAGAACACTTCGAACACCTACATTAGGCGCTTCAAGTCACATTAGGCGCCTAATGTAGGCGTTCAATGTGTCCCAGAGCATCCCCGAACACTTCGAACACCTACATTAGGCGCTCTATGTCACATTAGGCGCTTCATGTAGGCGTTCGATGTATACGGCACATTCCCGAACACTTCGAACGCCTAGTAATGGCGCTCCATGTCCACATTAGGCGCTCCATGTAGCGTGCGAAGTATACTGGAAGCCTTTTTGACCCTTTAGGCGCCCTATGTGTGTGTAGTAACTTTATACACTCCTTTTGAACATAAAATGCAAGGGTATTTGAGGTGTAATTGAGGTGTAGATGGTAAGTTTGATCAAGTAAGAATAAGATTGAACCCCAAGTGAATTAGTGGGACGAACGGACTTGGAAAGATACGAACATGGAGTGTTTGAGGTGCAAGATCGCATACTTGGTATGTAAGATGTATGTGTGTGTGTTTTGTGTTTGATACGAAGTTACATGTACATCCTGCATCATGACATGGGCACTTGCATTTGATTTGAGAATTGCTTTGCGAAAGAACATGTGTTTACAAGAAAAGTTTAAAGTTTTCGAAAGACAAAATGGCTGCTGGTTGATCGCAGGGTATAAAAGTCACGCCTGCGAAAGCAGGGTATAAAAGCGTGACCTGTGAATCAACAGCAGGGTATAAAATATGTTATGGGGCCGTGGACCTATCAGCACAGAAAATAAAGTATTTTATGGGGCCGTGGACCTATCAGCACGGATATATGATATATGTAATGGGGCCGTGGACCTTTCAGCACGGTGTATAAAATTATATGTTATGGGGCTGTGGACCTTTCAGCACGGGGTATAAAGTTCTGTTTGCTGTGGATTGATCACCCGCAGAGTATAAAGTTTTGCTACACGAAGAATATGATAAGAATAATTACGAAAAGTTTTGTGAAATGACACGCATGACATGTTTATGAAAGAAGACATATGCATGGGTGTTGTGTGTGGTTTTAGAGAGGTACATGCATCATGATACACGAAGCATAAGATTTGATATGCAAGAAACGTGACTAGCTTATGACTTGCTTATGTGATATGTTGTTTTAGTACATGTTTGTTCTCGTATCCGTGTATCATTTATGTGCTTTATCTGTTTTGAAGAATTCTTATTAAGATGCTATTTGCTAACCCGAGCACCTTATTTTGGGCAATGACTTATACACTGGTGACTCGTCGTGTGTGATCCCGTAAGGTGTATAGACGGGTTACTTGCTGGTGATAATTTCGCTAAGAACAGATACTCTATTCCTTTTCAGGTGAGCCAGAATATGAATTGATATTTATCGAAGACGATGGCGAGTGGGCTCAGTGGGATGATGGACATGGAAGTAGATAGATGTTTGCTTACCTTCTTTATGTTGGAAAACTTGATGTTTATTATGCTGTACTGGAGGATAAGTTAGACAGTTGTTTGAACACCCTTTTATTTCCGCTGTACTTTCTGGTTGTATTAATGATGATGAAGTTTTAAATTTATGTTTCCGCTGATTATCTTACGTCATGAATGATGTATGCTTGATCTGCTTTGACGCTTCGTAGTTCTCATAGTAGACTACGGCGGGTGCACTGGTTCCGATGACAGTATCGGGCCAGGGCGCTACATGTGGTATCAGAGACTAGGCTTCAGATCTATCTCGGAAACTTAGGTTCATGATCTTTTAGCAAATTAAGATATGATTTTCCCTTAAGATTGATCATTAGTTATAAGTACTGATCTCTCTAGAGTTTAAGTGTGATTTGGGTTGGGTGTGTGCGAGCGCGGTTAACATCTAATGTCGTATTAATAGTTTTACCACATACCGCACCCACTCTTACGAGTTCAAGCTTTCAGTAACTTCTTGTATTTACTGAATGCTAATGCAAGGTTAACCTTTCAGAGAAATATGCCTCCAAGAAGAGATAACACAGACAACTCTAGCAATGGACAGGAGAACCAGCCACCACAAGTGGTTTTACCCCAGGTGCTCACTGATGCATTAACGGTGATCGCACAAAGGTTCGCTCAGCAGCATCAGCCTCCGCCGCCTCCACCACCACAGCACAACATCCGGTTCTTCTACGGAGAGATGAGGAAGATGAGGGTGCCGGAGTTTGGAGGATGTACTCATCCTGAGGAGTCTCAACACTGGTTGGCTGAGGTAGAGAAGTGTTTTCGATTGGTGCAAGTGCCTAAAGAGATAAAGGTAGATGTGGCCACACCCCTTTTGTGTGGCAAAGCTGGCGAATGGTGGGCCGGGATGGTGTTGAGAATGACCCCACCTATCTCATGGGCACAGTTCTGTGATGTTTTTCTGAAATACTACGTTCCCGAGACTGCGATACTGGATAAAATAAGGGCATTTGATCGGTTGGAGCAAGAAAGGATGACGGTGTCGGAGTATGCGGATCGTTTCCATGCTTTAGGTAAGTTTGCCCCTGCGATTATGTCAGACAATCGCCTTAAGATGACGAAGTTTGAGAGGGGTTTGGACTCAAGGATACAGTCGGCAATAGTGAACGCGGGAATAAAAACTTACGAGGACATGTTGGATGCGTGTTTTCGAGTTGAGAGTGATTTTCGCAGGGTGGCAGCGCGAGCAGTTAGCAAAGGGTCGTCTGATAGAGGCAAGAGGCCATGGGATGATGTGAGAGTTGGTGGAGGACCCGGACGTTGGGTCAAGATTCCGAAGAGAGGACCAGTTGGAAATTTTCAGAGACTTCTACCTCAGAATCCAGTAGTTCAGCAGGGTATAGGAGTTTGCCCTCATTGCAACAAGAACCACGTCGGAGAGTGTAGGAAAGTGGCAGGAGCATGTTTTCGATGCGGTCAAGTGGGTCACATGATTAGGGACTGTCCGGAGATGAAGAAAAATAATCCGGGAGAAGCGGCTCAGCAGCCAAGAGCAAAGCCATGAGCAAATGCCCGTGTACATCTCATGACGGACACTGATGTGCAGGAGGCTACCGATGTAGTAGCAGGTACCATTTGAATTAAGTTTGAACCATTAATGAATTAAGTGTTTATGTGCTTAACTTTTGTGTAAAACTTCATATGGCCTTAGGTGCGGTTTTAGTAAATAAGATGCCTGCCAATGTACTCTTTGATAGCGGCACAAGCCACTCCTTCGTAGCAAAGAGATTCACTAAACACCTTGGTAGTTTGTCTGAATGGTTAGAAACTCCGTATCGTGTTCAAGCGGCCGGAGATCAAATTATGGTTTCGTATCAGCAGTATCAAGATTGCGAGTTAGAGTTTGAAGGCCAAACGTTCTCCGCCACACTGATCCTTATTCAGATGTACGACTTTGATGTTATATTGGGAATGGACTGGATGGCCAAGCATCACGCCAATATTGATTGTCGATTGAAACAAGTGACAATCAAGAACGCTAAGATGGAAGATGTAACGTTTCAAGGGGACCCGAAACGAAAGAAAGTTCCCAAGAAGGTGTACGGGTCGGTTGCACAAGCGTGCAAAGCCTTAAGGAAAGGTGCTGAGGGATTCCTAGTGTATGCAATGGATGTTACTCGGGAGGTACCGTCCATTCAGCAAATTCCAGTGGTCAATGAATTTCTTGATGTGTTTCCGAAAGATTTACCAGGAGTACCACCCCCGAGAGAAGTTGAGTTCGAGATCAACTTGATTCCCGGAACAGAACCTATTTCTAAAGCTCCTTATAGAATGGCTCCGGCAGAATTGAGAGAGTTGAAGGAACAACTGCAGGAGTTATTAGACAAGAAGTTTATCCGCCCTAGTGTATCGCCCTGGGGAGCACCTGTTTTATTTGTAAAGAAGAAAGATGGTAGCATGAGACTTTGTATCGATTATAGAGATTTGAATAAAGTTACCATCAAGAATAAGTATCCCCTCCCACGAATTGAGGATTTATTTGACCAGCTCAAGGGTGCTAAAATCTTCTCTAAAATTGATCTCCGATCAGGGTATCATCAGTTGCGAGTGAAGGCCGAGGACATCGCGAAGACAGCATTCCGCACAAGATATGGCCATTATGAGTTCTTAGTGATGCGGTTTGGATTAACAAATGCCCCCGCAGCTTTTATGGATCTTATGAATACCGTCTTTCAGGGCAGTTGGACAAGTCTGTAGTGGTATTCATAGATGATATTCTGGTGTATTCTCCTGACGAGCAAACTCACACTGAGCATTTGAGAACCGTTCTAAGTATTTTGAGGCGGAAACAACTATATGCTAAGTTTAGCAAGTGTGAGTTTTGGTTAAGAAGTGTGGATTTTCTGGGTCACGTGATATCGGAGGAGGAGATTGCTGTGGATCCGAAGAAGGTAGAAGCTATCACTGAATGGCCTAGACCTACCAATGTTACCGAGGTACGAAGTTTCTTGAGTCTAGCGGGTTATTACAGAAAGTTTGTTGAGGGATTCTCAAGAATAGTCGTACATCTTAGTCGCCTTACTCAAAAGAAGTCTAAGTTCGAGTTGACGGCAGAATGCGAACAAAGCTTCACGGAGCTTAAGAAGAGATTAAGGACAGCTCCAGTATTGGCTCAACCCTCCGGAACTGATGGGTTTGTGATTTATAGTGATGCGTCGAAGAATGGTTTAGGTACGCAAACTGTAGTATAAGATTATGATCTTGTACATCAATTAAGTTTAGACTAACACCTTGTTTGTAGGTTGCGTCTTAATGCAAAACGAACAAGTCATCGCATATGCCTCAAGACAGCTTAAGCCTTATGAGGAAAATTATCCAACACACGATCTTGAGCTTGCCGCAGTGGTGTTCGCCTTGAAGATCTGGCGGCATTATTTATACGGAGAAAAGTGCGCGGTATTCACAGACCATAAAAGTTTAAAGTACTTATTCTCACAGAAGGAATTAAATATGAGGCAACGGAGGTGGTTGGAGTTGCTAAAAGACTACGATTTGACAATCCATTACCATCCAGGAAAGGCTAATAAAGTGGCAGATGCGTTAAGTAGGAAGTCCAGCCATGCGCGACAATTGCCTTTGGAAAGAGAGATAGAGGAATTTGGTTTGGAGTTGGTGGAATCCACGGTGAACGCTCTGACAGCATTGACCATCACACCGAGTTTGATTGATCGAGTAAAAGAGGCTCAGAAGAATGATAAGACCCTCAGTGAAATAACGGAAAAGGCGAAACATAGTCAAGTTGAGGGATTTCAGGTCAAAGAGGATGGGAGCCTATGGTTCCGAGGAAGATTGTGTGTGCCTGATGTTGATGAACTTAGAAAAGAAATTTTGCAAGAAGCCCACAACTCAAGACTATCTATACATCCCGGTAGTACCAAGATGTACAGAGACCTTAAGCAATATTATTGGTGGTCCGGGATGAAAAGACATATTGCGGAGTGTATAGAGAGGTGTTTGGCTTGCCAACAAGTAAAGGCAGAACACCAAAGGCCGGGAGGATTATTGATGCCATTAGAAATTCCAGAATGGAAATGGGAACATGTCACGATGGATTTCGTAGCTGGTTTACCAAAGACAAGAAGTGGATATGACATGATTTGGGTCATCGTGGATCGTTTAACAAAGTCTGCCCATTTCCTACCCGTTTCAAGTGAAGCACCTCTTGACAAGTTAGTGAATTTGTATATGGAGAATATTGTTAGCTTGCATGGTGTTTCAGTAAGTATAGTGTCCGATCGAGATTCACGGTTTACATCTAAGTTTTGGGCAGCATACCAGAAAGCCATGGGTACGGAATTAAGGTTGAGCACGGCGTATCATCCCCAAACTGATGGACAGTCCGAGCGGACTATTCAAACTTTGGAAGATATGCTAAGGGCTTGCGTGTTGGATTTTAAAGGGAGTTGGGATGGAATGGTGAAGCTAATAGAGTTTTCTTGTAACAACAGTTACCACAGCGCAATTGACATGACTCCTTTTGAAGCTTTGTATGGAAGGAAATGTAGGTCCCCGGTTTATTGGGACGAAGTAGGCGTGAGGATCATCACTGGACCTGAGCTATTGGAGAAAACGCTAGAGAAGGTGAAAGTCATCTGGGAAAGGCTCAAGACGGCTCAGGATCGCAATAAGAGTTGTGCAGATTCCAAACGATGACCACTGGAATTTGATGTGGGTGAAAAAGTTTATTTGAGAGTATCACCCACGAAGGGCATTATGAGGTTTGGAGTCAAAGGCAAGCTAAGTCCTCGTTTTATTGGTCCTTACGAAATACTTGAGAAGGTGAGAGACTTGGCTTATAGGTTAGCATTACCTCCGGTGTTGGCGCAAGTTCACAATGTCTTTCACGTATCACAACTAAGGAAGTACGTGACGGATCCAAGTCATGTACTTGAAGCTCAACCTTTGGAACTTAAGGACGATGTTACATACGAAGAGATACCCGTAAAAATTGTGGACCGAAAGGATCAAGTGTTGAGGAAGCAAGTGATTCCTTATTTAAAGGTCCAATGGAGCAACCACACAGAGCGTGAGGCCACTTGGGAACTCGAAGATCAAATGCGGGAAAAGTATCCTCAACTCTTTGATTAAGGTACGTAAGTTTCGAGGACGAAATTTTTTGTAAGGGGGGTGGAATGTCATACCCCGTGACTTTTAAGCACGACTTTCAATACTTTAGGTCAACCTTGAATGCAATTTAATTAATGATGTAGAATGTGATACTTAGTTACCTAAAATATAGAAAAATAAGAAGAAGGAGTTAAAAGTAGAATTAGAGGTAATTAAAGAAAATTACCTAAAAGGTCCCTACTAAAGGATAGGGGAGTTATACAACACTTAATATAACTCCCCATCTCAACCTAAGGGGGACGGTTAGAACACCAAAAAGGAGAGGAGAAAACTGCAGGAGGGAGAGAGAGAAGAGAAGAAGAAGAGAAGAAGAAGAAAAGGAAGAAAGAGCGACCAATCTAGGTGCAATTACTACCGAAATTCTGCAGTAAATCCGTAAGCTTAACTAGAAACAAAGGCAAGTAATCTTTCTATACGCTTTACGTAAATTTTGATACTTTAGGCCCTATGTTCTTACAAAGAGAAAACTTGGATCACACATTAGTAATCTTGACTTGTCTATGTTAAATGCTTTACTATATGTAAGTTTTGTTACTAGTTGCGTAAAGCCTTGTTCTTTGGGCCATAATTTTGAAAATAGTTATGTGGTGCTTTGTTGTTTGTCAAGCATGCCCATGAAAGTGTATTCTTGATGTGTTTATTGTCTTGTTCTATTCTCATGTTGGTTGTCTACACCTAGATGTTTGAGAGTAAGTGCAGGGAATTGAAGGATGAATGATGGCATTGTTGTAGACTTGTTGTGTTGGGAATGTTGATGATATCTTTTGAAAGTTGTGAATGATTGAAGGTTAAGAGTGGATGTTATTAGACATAACCAAGCATCAATTCATGTTAGATGTGTGTTAAGTATGATGAATCTAGATGGTAAGATGGATCTTGAGAGGTTTAGCATGAAAGGGTTGAAGGAGGAAGGAGATGGGAGGAAGTTACTGCAGAAAAACTGCAGTTTAGAACCGTCAGAACACTTCGAACACCTACATTAGGCGCTTCAAGTCACATTAGGCGCCTAATGTAGGCGTTCAATGTGTCCCAGAGCATCCCCGAACACTTCCAACACCTACATTAGGCGCTCTATGTCACATTAGGCGCTTCATGTAGGCGTTCGATGTATACGACACATTCCCGAACACTTCGAACGCCTAGTAATGGCGCTCCATGTCCACATTAGGCGCTCCATGTAGCGTGCGAAGTATACTGGAAGCCTTTTTGACCCTTTAGGCGCCCTATGTGTGTGTAGTAACTTTATACACTCCTTTTGAACATAAAATGCAAGGGTATTTGAGGTGTAATTGAGGTGTAGATGGTAAGTTTGATCAAGTAAGAATAAGATTGAATCCCAAGTGAATTAGTGGGACGAACGGACTTGGAAAGATACGAACATGGAGTGTTTGAGGTGCAAGATCGCATACTTGGTATGTAAGATGTGTGTGTGTGTGTTACGTGTTTGATACGAAGTTACATGTACATCTTGTATCATGACATGGACACTTGCATTTGATTTGAGAATTGCTTTGCGAAAGAACATGTGTTTACAAGAAAAGTTTAAAGTTTTCGAAAGACAAAATGGCTGCTGGTTGATCGCAGGGTATAAAAGTCACGCCTGCGACAGCAGGGTATAAAAGCGTGACTTGTGAATCAACAGCAGGGTATAAAATATGTTATGGGGCCGTGGACCTATCAGCACGGAAAATAAAGTATTTTATGGGGCCGTGGACCTATCAGCACGGATATATGATATATGTAATGGGGCCGTGGACCTTTCAGCACGGAGTATAAAATTATATGTTATGGGGCCGTGGACCTTTCAGCACGGGGTATAAAGTTCTGTTTGCTGTGGACTGATCACCCACAGGGTATAAAGTTTAGCTACGCGAAGAATATGATAAGAATAATTACGAAAAGTTTTGTGAAATGACACGCATGACATGTTTATGAAAGAAGACATATGCATGGGTGTTGTGTGTGGTTTTAGAGAGGTACATGCATCATGATACACGAAGCTTAAGATTTGATATGCAAGAAACGTGACTAGCTTATGACTTGCTTATGTGATATGTTGTTTTAGTACATGTTTGTTCTCGTATCCGTGTATCATTTATGTGCTTTATCTATTTTGAGGAATTCTTATTAAGATGCTATTTGCTAACCCGAGCACCTTATTTTGGGCAATGACTTATACACGGGTGACTCGTCGTGTGTGATCCCGTAAGGTGTATAGACGGGTTACTTGCTGGTGATAATTTCGCTAAGAACAGATACTCTATTCCTTTTCAGGTGAGCCGGAATATGAAATGATATTTATCGAAGACGATGGCGAGTGAGCTCAGTGGGATGATGGACATGGAAGTAGATAGATGTTTGCTTACCTTCTTTATGTTGGAAAATTTGATGTTTATTATGCTGTACTGTAGGATAAGTTAGACAGTTGTTTGAGCACCCTTTTATTTCCGCTGTACTTTCTGGTTGTATTAATGATGATGAAGTTTTAAATTTTATGATGTTTTCGCTGATTTATCTTACGTCATGAATGATGTACGCTTGATCTGCTTTGACGCTTCGTAGTTCTCATAGTAGACTACGGCGGGTGTACTGGTTCCGATGACAGTATCGGGCCGGGGCGCTACAGATTCCATTTCTGTTGTTTGGCTAGCTCCTACGGGTGTTACATCTTCACCAGAGTTTCCTCTTTCTTGCAATAATTTGACCCCTAAAACTTATAGTACAAACATGCATATGTGACAAAAATATCTTGCTTGATCTAGTAAGAAAATCAGTTTCTATGTTTTCAGATAAAAAAAATAAATTAGTTTGATAGTGCTTAGGGTCATTAACCAACTAGTCTCACCTCTTGTTTCTGTATCTTCTGTTTCGCTTCTTGTGCTTGAATTGGATAATGTTCCTTATGTTATCGTTGTTTTTGCTGTTTTGGTGTACCTTTGGATCTACTGTTCAAGCTAATTTTGTATACACTTTCTCTCTGTTTCTTGAACAGTAATTCTTCCCGGATGTTTATTTACATTGTCTGAGTTGAGAACAACAGCTAATAAGTAACTAAGGTGCAACCCAGTACAATCAAGAGTTGCTCTTACTGGTGGAGTTGACTATATGAATCTTTTTTCTGCATTGTTCTGTTAATCTAGTAATTAAGAATGTGCGACCCGTCAACAGTGGATGAATGGTGTTTAAAAGCATAGTCTTGCTGGAAACAAGGCCAGAAGGGTTTTATCTTGTTAACTTTTGCTCCACTGGTAACTTTTGTCTAGTGGATGCCAAACAGTTCATTAAGTTGGTTTGTTCATGCTTTGAAGGAAACATTAAACAAAGATCTGGCGACACTTGCCAAAGCAGCTTTTGAATTGCTAAAGTGGAGAGTGTTCTATGAACCACATCTTCAGACAGCCGTATCACTCATTCTTAATTCAGCCAGTGATACCAATTGGCGAACTAGATCTGCAACATTAACTTTTATGCGGACTTTTATGTACAGGTATCCCTTGGCATCACCTTAGTGTCCTTTTCCCCCCTTTACTTTTTTTCTTTTTTAAATTATCATAGGACGTCTATGCGTCCTACCCATGATAAGAAATCTCAGTTCCCCAAACAAGTGGCATTTGGTAGGATATTTCAGGTCATATTTTTGTTCAGGACTTTATTATAGGAAAAGTGAATAGTTTTAAGGAAAATGATTAGTGCTCCAGTCCTGAAAATTTCTATTAGTACATTCCTCGGGGGATTGTTACCTTTCTCTTCTACAGCAACTTATCCTGTTGACTTTTTCCAAGTTATTGCGTACCGTTTAGAGTCGACAACTATTCTCAATTGCATATATCTTCTTTTTATATCTGTGAAGGCACGCTTTTATCCTTCCAAAAAAGGACGAAAAAGAGATCTGGGAAACAGTTGAAAAGCTCTTAACGGATAACCAGATTGAGGTGAGTTTTATGTTGCAAGTTGCCTATTGTGAACCTGGAAAAGAAGATATCAATTATTGGGAGAAGGGTATTTCT
>AP025075.1:13314125-13327736 GCA_036186865.1 Eustoma russellianum | reverse complement strand
AATATTGGTACTTACTATTATAATTCCTATAATTTGTTCATCTTACTCGAGGAAGCTGTTGTCAGTTTGACGTTTATTGATCATCAATGTTTGGGTTTTGATCAAATGTTTGGTTGTCTGTTAAATAATGTTATAATGTTGTATCATTTCTTTGTTCTTCCTTGTTGCTGGGGAGGTTCGTCTATGGTTGAAAGTCTTTTCTCATCTTGGTGCTAGGCATAGGGTTTCCTTCATCAAGATGCAATGCCAGGGCCATGGAATTCTGTGGTTAGAAAACCACCTAAAGAGAAGAGATAAAGAGAGAGACTGTAGGGTTACATAGCACCGTAACATAAATAGAATCTTGACACTTAACGTTTTTGTTGTTCTCTCTTCTTATTCCGTAGTAGAAATCCATGTCGCTTCATAATCATCAAAGCAAGATCCTATATCTAGAATAGTAGTAGTAATTGATAGGTTTCTATACTTCCCTCGGACAAGTTGGAGTGTATATTCGGTAAATAAATTTTGAAGCACACATGCCAAACAAATTATCACAGGAATATATTAACATGGCTATTTTTGAATTCCATGTGGGGGTTATATGTTATTTAACTAATCATGGTGCTTATCGGATCCGAACCGGTGCACCCGTCGTAGCTTACTGAGAAGACTACAAGACGTCTCATCTCTCGAATACACATCATCAATGACGTAAGAGAATAAACATGGAGACACGCGCAAAATAAAATCTAAATCATCCAAATCCGTATTTCCAAAACATAAGTAAATAAAGTAGTTTATGGACGCAGCCATCTAAGCCTTCAAATGAATGAGAGAAACTGAAATAATATGAAACAGTTCAGAACAATTCCCAATATGAACACTAAACATCCCATTCCGCCCACTCGTCGTCGTCCTCTATGAATATCATGTCATAACTGAGCTCATCTGCAAAACAACGGTAGTACCCTTAGCGAAAAACGCTAGCAAGTAACCCGTTTATAAGACATACGGGATCAACGCATGGCAAGACATGAGTAATATTTAAATCAAGGGGTTGATGGGGCACATGTCTTGTATAACTTCAAGAATATAGATTTATAGCATAACAGAATAAGAACAATAATTAATAAGCATTCAACAATTCAATAACAATCCAATTTCAATTCAATTGTACCGTAACGACTCTCGTGATGCATGACAGTTCAAAGCATGCACTAAACTACACAAACCCCAAATGCTTATGCTTCACTTTTCAAAAAGTGCAATGGATGTCATAATGTCCGGTCACATAACTTTATACCCTATGATGGGCCACAGCTTGTCTTTATACCTTGTGACGCACCACAGCTTGACTTTATACCCTGTAATGTGCCACAACTTGTCTTTATACCCTATGACACATTACAGCTCACTTTATACCCTGTGATGGTTACAGCTTGTCTTTATACCCTGTAACGCATCACAGCTCATTTCGCAAACTTTATATCTTGTGCCGATGCACAGCTCTTATCAAAACATAATGCAAATGCAAGTGCCATGATGCAAAAATGCACAACTTCTCATCATTCAATCACATTCAAATGTCAATCAATCATTCGAGACTCACCTCATTCACACACTCGAGCGTATTCTTTCCGAAAAGTCAACATCACCTAAACATTCATTCTAGAACCCAAAGGATAATGTAGGAACCCTCACATTCCTCTTTTTGTATTCTGTAGAGCCTCATACGTTCATTCCTAACCCCTTAGGTCATTCACTTTGAAGTTCGATTCAAATACCCTACGAAGTCTTCACCGTTGATTCACCATCTTAAGTCGTGTTCCCAAGACTTAGACTAACCTCAATCAGGTCCTAAGAAGTCCCTAAGGTCACCCAAAGGATCCCCTAGCTTCCCTCTTTCTTCCTTTATTTTCCCACAAAACTGGTTGACATCATCCCCTACATCGACCGATCAATGTCACTTCATACCCTCACATCGATCGATAGATGTCCATCAGAATACTTACTGTCTAACATCATACCCTACATCGATCGATCGAAGTACTTCATACCCTTACATCGATCGATCGATGTCCATCAGAATACTTTCTGTCCCACATCATACCCTACATCGATCGATCGAAGTACTTCATCCCCTCACATCGATCGATCGATGTTTACGAATCCAGAAAAGAAATTATGCGATTTCTGCAGAAACTGCAGAACCATAACTCCAAATGATCCCAAACTTCATCCCAATCAATCCAGGCCTAATCCCTGCTATAATCTCATGCTTAAACTACAGATTGAACGCTACACACATCCCAAACAAAGATTCAAGCCTAGAACTCAGAGATTTCAACCCACGAATCCAAAGATCCTACTTTTCACCCTCAACCACTCTCATAGCAGTTCAATCACAGCAAAGGGGGATTCAAGGGTGGGGATTTGCAGGAATCCACATATTTACCAACATCAAATTAGATTTACAATATACAATGGCCAAAACAACGAAACTAAAACACAGAAATTGCACAGAATTCACAAAGGATAAACAAGGGCATAATATTGCATGGTGATCCAATTTTGATACAAAAATAGGGCCTTTTCTTTTTCACAAATCGTAGGAACTTATAAGATGATTACTTGCCTTTGATTACTAACAACCGGATTGACAAACGATGGAAGGTTGGATCGATTCCTGGAGGCTGTCTTTCCTCTTCTACGCCTTGGGAGAGTCGACTAGGGCTGAGGGAAAAGAGTCGTCGACAGTTTCTGATGAAATGAAGAAACTGACGCTTTGTCAGATTTTATTATGGGTAGGGGTGAAACTGGTATTTCTAAATTGTTTTTTACTTAAATCCTTTTCCTCAATAATTAAATTCTAATATTTAATTATAAATTAAATACTAATTAATTCTAGTATTTAACCCCTCAATAAATACCAATTAATCTAATATTTAATTCTTAATTCATTACCATTAACCGTCATCAATCTCATTTAGTTTCCCTTTTATCCTTTAATCATTCTACGGAGGATGCGGGACATAACAATAGCAGTCTAGAACAATTCTCAGTATGAACTCTAACCACCCCATTCAGCCCACTCGCCGTCGTCTGCTATGAAAATCATATCATATTCGGGCTCATCTGCAAAACAACAGGGTAGAATTCTTAGCAAAAATGCTAGCAAGTAACCCGCTTATAAGACATACGGGATCATCACATGGCAAGACATGAGTGATTAATAGTACGAAGGGGAATAGGGCACATGTCCTGAGTTATTCCAAACTTCCAATTTACTTGCATAACAAAAGAAAAGAACAAGTAACAACAAATAAACAATGATTCACTTGCATATCATTCAATACCGGAACGAAACATATGATGCATGACGTTTCAAAGAATGCTCTACACTACACAATCACAAATGCTTATGCAATACCTTTCAAAACAGTGCAATGTATGTCACAATGTCCGGTCATATAACTTTATACCCTGTGATGGGCCACATCTTGTCTTTATACCCTGTGACACATCACAGTTGAACTTTATACCCTGTAATGTTTCACAGCTTGTCTTTATACCATGTGTCACATTACAGCTCACTTCATACCCTGTAGTGGTTACAACTTGTCTTTATACCCTGTAACACACCACAACTCATTTCACAAAACTTTATACCCGGTGCCAAGGCACAACTCTTATCAAAACATGATGCAAATGCAAGTGCCATGATGCAAATATGCACATCCAACATAATATTCAATCACTCGAGGCTCATCTCATTCACACCTTCAAGCGTATCACTACATACTTAGGTCTACCTCACATAAACATTCATACTACGGATACAAAGGAATGAAGTAGACTCCCTCACACGCTCCATTTGAACCTTATCGACGCCTCAAGCATTCACTCTTAACCCCATAGACCATTCACACTGAAGTCCAATTTAAAATACCTCACAAAGTCCTCACCGTTGATTCACCATCTTAGGTCACGTTCCCAAGACTTACACTAGCCTCAATCAGGTCCTAAGAAGTTTCTAGTGTCCCCCAATTGGTCCTCTAGCTTCCCTTTTCCTTCTTCTATTTTTCCACAAAACTGTATAACATCATACCCTACATCGATCGGTCGATGTCACATCATACCCTGACATCGATCGATCGAAGTCAGTCAGAATACTTTCTACCTTACTTCATTCGATCCCTCAACCCACATCGATCGATCGATGTTACTTCATACCCTCACATCGATCGATCGAAGTTCGTCAGAATACTTTCTGTCTCACATCAGTCTCTCCCTATCCCTACATTGATCGATGTACATCAGTCGATGACATCGATCGATCGATGTCTACGATCCCAGAAAATTTCTTTGCGATTTCTGCAGAAACTGCAGAACTAAAACTTCCATCGTTCCCAATCTTCATCCCAACCATTCCAAGCCTAATTCCTGCTATCATCTCATTCTTAAACTATAAATGGAACACAACGCACATACATAACAAATATTCAAGCCTAGAACTCAAGGATTTCAACCCTATCAATTCAAAGATACCACCTTTCACCTTCAAACTCTATCAAGCAACAAAATTGCAGGAAAAGGGAAATTCAAGGGTTGGGATTTGCAGGAATTCACATATCCACCAACATCAAATTAGATTTTCAACATACGATGACCAAAACAACGAAACCAAAACATAGAAACTGCATATAATTCACAAAAGATAGACAAGGATAGAATACTGCAAGGTGATCCAAATTTGAAACCAAAGTAGGGCCTTTTTCTTCACAAATCGTAGGAACTTATAAGATGATTACTTGCCTTTGATTACCGATACTCGGATTGATAAACGAATGGAGGTTGGATCAATTCCGGAAGGTTGTCTTCCTCACTTAGCGCTTGCAAAAGTCGACTATGGCTGGGGGAAGAGGGGAGGTCGACATTTCCTATGAGAAATGAGGAAACTGACGCTTTGTCAGTTTTTATTATGGGGAAGGGCAAGACTGAATTTCTAAATTGTATTTAAATTAATTCCTTTTTCTTTAATTCTTAATTCTAATATTTAATTCAAATTAATTGATACTTTATAGGTTATTAATTTCTTAAAATTTCTTCTCTCACTTAACTAAGTTCCGGAGGGTGCGGGGCATAACATTCCCCTCCCCCTACAAAAAGTTTTGTCCTCGAAACTGATGTACCTTATTGGAAGAGATGCGGATACAACTTTTTCATATGCTCCTCAAGTTCCCACGTGGCTTTGCGCTCCGTATGGTTACTCCATTGAATTTTGACATACGGAATCACACGTTTGTAGAACTTGTTCTTTCCTGTCTACGATCTTCATAGGGTACTCTTCATATGTGGCATCATCTTTAACTTCTAACGGTTGAGCCTCAAGAATATGATTTGGATCCGGCACGTATTTCCTCAGTTGAGAAACATGAAACACATTGTGGACTTGCGACAAAATCGGAGGCAATGCTAGTCGGTATGCTCTTTCTCCAACCTTGCCAAGTACATCGTATGGACCAATATACCGAGGGCTTAACTTGCCGTTCATCCTGAATCTCGCAACTCCCTTAGTGGGTGAAACTCGTAGGTAAACCTTTTCACCTTCCTCGAACTCCAAGGGCCGTCTTTTAGAATCCGCCCAACTTTTATTGCGATCTTGTGCCACCTTTAGTCCCTCTCTTATAATCTTCACCTTCTCAATAGTCTGTTCAATCAACTCTGGTGCAGTGATCATCCTTTCCCCAACTTCGTCCTAACAAACCGGGGATCTGCATTTTCATCCGTAAAGAGTCTCAAACGGTGCCATACCAATAGAACTGTGGTGACTATTGTTGTATGAGAATTCCATCAGTTTCAACATACTATCCTAGTTCCCTTTAAAATCCAACGCGCATGCTCTCAGCATATCCTCCAAGGTTTGAATGGTCCTCTAAGACTGTCCATCCGTCTGAGGGTGATAAGCTGTGCTCATCCTTAGTTCAGTGCCCATAGCTTTCTGGAAAGCCATCCAGAACTTAGAAGTGAATCTGGGATCACGGTCCGACACAATACTGATGGGAACTCCATGCAAACTTACAATGTTATCCATATAGGTGTTGGCCAATTTCTCATAAGAAGTACCATTCGGCATAGCGATGAAATGCGCTGTCTTTGTCAAGCGATCGACAATCACCCAAATCATCTCATTCCCACTTCTGGTTTTGGGCAACCCCATCACGAAGTCCATTGTCACATGTTCACACTTTCATTCTGGGATCTCCAGTGGCATCATCAAGCCGCCGGGTCGCTGATGCTCCGCTTTGACTTGCTGACACACCAGACATCTCTCAACATATTCTGCAATATTTCTCTTCATCCCTATCCACCAATAATTCCTTTTGAGGTCCTTATACATTTTAGTGCTTCCAGGGTAGATAGACAACCTCGAGTTATGAGCTTAACTCAACAATTCCCTTCGAAGCTCTCCATTGTCTGGCACGCATAGCCGGTTCTGAAACCATAGACTTTCATCTTCTCTCAACTGAAAATCTCTTACGGGACCCATGCTCAATTTGTCACGGATTTCCTTCAGTGCCATATCGTCATACTGAGCTTCTTTGATTCTTTCTACCAAATCCGGGCTTATAGATAAGGCGGTAAGGACATTCGCCACTGAGTCTACAACATCGAGACCAAACTCTTCAATCTCTTGCTCCAAAGGAGACTGTCTAGCATGGCTAGACTTTCTGCTCAACGCGTCTGCCACTATGTCGGCTTTCCCAGGATGATAGTTGATGGTTAGGTCATAATCCTTAAGTAATTCCAACCATCTCCTTTGTCTCATATTCAGCTCTTTCTGCGAAAATAAGTACTTCAGACTCTTATGATCTGTGAACACTGCACACTTTTCTCCATATAAATAGTATCTCCAAATCTTAAGAGCGAATACTACTGCTGCGAGCTCCAAGTCACACGTCGGGTAATTCTGTTCATATGGTTTCAACTGTCTCGAAGCGTAAGAAATAACTCATTCGTTTTGCATCAGGACACAACCTACAAACAGAAAGTTAATTCTCGTCTGATATATATACATACAACAATTGTAACTATATACATACCTAGTCCTTTCTTGGACGCATCACTATAGATCACAAAACCATTGGTGCCGGAGGGTTGTGCCAACACCGGGGCCGTGGTCAACCTCTTCTTGAGCTCGGAGAAGCTCTGCTCGCATTCTGCATTTCAAACAAACTTAGTTTTCTTCTGGGTAAGTCGGCTTAGTGGAACTGCAATTGTCGAAAATCCTTCAACGAACTTCCTATAGTAGACTGCTAGGCCTAGGAAACTTCTGACTTCCGTTACGTTCGTAGGTCTTGGCCATTCAGTAATGACTTCAACCTTCTTAGGGTCCACCGAAATTCCATCCTCAGAAATCACGTGCCCAAGAAAGGTCACGCTCCTTAGCCAAAATTCACACTTGCTGAATTTGGCATACAACTTCTGATGTCTCAAAATCTCCAACACTACTCTCAAATGCTCCGCATGGGACTGCTCATCAGGGGAGTATACCAAAATGTCATCAATGAACACCACCACAAACCGATCTAGCTGCTCTTGGAACACGGTGTTCATTAAATCCATAAAAGCTGCTGGGGCATTAGTCAGTCCAAAAGGCATCACCAAAAATTCATAATGCCCATATCGAGTACGGAAAGCGGTTTTAGGAACATCACTTGCTTTCACGAATAACTGATGGTACCCCTGACGAAGGTCGATCTTCGAGAACAATCGGACACCCTTCAATTGATCAAATAAGTCCTCAGTCCTTGGCAGTGAGTATTTATTCTTGATGGTTATCTTGTTCAGCTCTCTGTAATCTATACATAATCTCAAACTGCCGTCTTTCTTCTTGACAAATAAAACAGGGGCTCCCCAAAGCGACACACTGGGTCAGATTAACTTCTTGTCTAACAACTCCTGTAGTTGACCCTTTAACTCCTTAAGTTCAGTTGGGGCCATCCTGTAAGGTGCCTAAGATATAGGCTCAGCTCCTGGGATCAAATTAATTTCAAACTCCACTTCTCTTGATGAGGGTACTCCAGGTAAATCATCTGAAAATACGTCTTTGAATTCGTTGATCACCGGGATCTGATCAATGGGGGGAATTTCTTTCTTAGCATCCATAGCATATACCATAAATCCCTCCACTCCCTTTTGCAAAGCCTTGAAAGCTTTAACCGCAGTCAGGTAAATTTTCTTTGGGCCTTTGTCAGCTTAACATTTCCTTGGACCGTTACTTCATTCATCTTGGGATCCTTAATGGTTACTTGCTTAAGTCTGCAGTCGATATTAGCATGATACTTTGTCAACCAGTCCATGCCCAAAGTCACATCAAATTTGGGACTAGTGTAGCAGAAAACACCTTCTCATCCAATTCCAACTCACAATCTTTGTATTGATGATAAGAAACCAGTACTTGATCACGAGCTACCTGCACTCTGAATGGGGTCTCAAGCCACTCGGATAGACAATCAAGTCTTTTGGTGAATTTCATAGATATAAACGAATGACTTGCATCACTATCAAACAACACGTTTGCAGGCATTTTATTTACTAGGATAGCACCTATCAACGAAGAACATAGCATAGAAAATCTCACGTAAAGCAAATTTTAATTCCAACTTAAACAACTGAAATTTAACTTAAGTCATATCTGTCACGACATCGGTGTTCTCCTGCACCTCGGCATCCGTCATGACATGAACTCTGGCATTGGTTTTGGGCCTAGCTCTCTGTTGCTGTGATGGCCCGGCGTCTCCCTGTGGTCTCTGCTTCCACTCGGGACAATCCCTGATTCTGTGGTCAGTGTTACCACACTTAAAGCACGCTCCCGTCTTCTTTCAACACTCTCCTACATGATTTTTCTGGCAATGGGGACACACACCTGTCGCCTGTCGATCAGGCTGACTCTACTGCGGTGTCCACTGAAACTGTCTCGTCTGGCCTCTTCTAGGAATTTTGACCCAACGTCTGGGTCTACCTCCACTCCTATCATCTCTCAGCCTCTTGCTTGTGTCGTCACGAGCCTCTCTAGGCTGAGACCTGCATATATCACTCTCCACGCGGTAACAAGCATCCAACATTTCAGCAAAAGTTTTCAGACTAGACCCCGCTATAACTGTACGAATGGGGGGGTTCAAACCTTGCTCAAACTTGAGCATCTTCATCCCGTTATTTTCTAATACCATGGGTGTGAATTTTCCCAAGGCATGGAATCTGTCAGCATAGTCGGAAATAGACATCCTGTCTTGCTCCAGTTTATCAAACTGCCTCATCTTCTCCAGGATAGCAGTCTCAGGTACATAGTAATCCTTGTAAGCCTCAACAAATTATCTCCACAAGATAGGGGAGTCATCTTTGGAAGAATACCATTCCACCAAGCGTTAGCTCAGCCACTCAACAAAGGCGTGGCCATATCTACTTTATGCTCTTCAGGCACCTGCACCAGCCTGAAGCACTTTTCAACTTCTTCCAACCAGAACTCGGCCACCTTTGGTTCAGTGGTCCCTTCAAAGATGGGGGCATGCATCTTCCGTATTTCCCCAATGTAATACCGTATATCGTGCTGAGGTGGTGGCGGAGGAGGAGGCTGCTGTTGCTGCTGAGCAACACTCTGTGCAATCACCGTTATAGCATCCATTAGGGCCTGAGGCATGACCATCTGTGGTGGCTGTGGATTTTCAATCCCGTTGCCACCATTACCCGGGTTTTCTCTTTTGGGAGGCATCTTTCTGCAAGGTCAGCACTTATCAACATTCAGCAATTCAAAAGATAATACTGAAAGCTCATACGTGTTGCACGGATCGAACTTGCATACGTTAAGGAAAAATAAATAGTCTAGTCTTTAATTAAGTTATATCGCACTCGCACAGACCCAACCCAATTCATCTTATATCTAAGATCAAGTACTTAGACCTATGGATCAACTTAAGGTCAAAATCATATCTTAAGACTCTATATGACACAACCTAGGTCTTCGAGGTAGATTTGAAGCCTAGGCTCTGATACCACCTGTAGCGCCCCGGCCCGGACAGCAGACCTGAACCGATGCACCCGTCGTAGCCTACTGAGAGGACTAACAGACGTTATTACTCTCACATACACATCATCATTGATGTAAGAGAAATAAGCGCAGAGACACTTATAAATTAAAATCTAAATCAATCAAATATATGTTCCCCAAAACATAAGTAATCGAAACGGTTTATGATCGCAGCCATCTAATTCTCAAATGAATGAAAGATATTGGAAATAACCAATAGAAGTCTAGAACAATTCTCAGTATGAACTCTAAGCATCCCATTCAGCCCACTCGCCGTCGTCCTCTATGAAAATCATATCATATTCAGGGTCATCTGCAAAACAACAGGGTAGAATCCTTAGCGAAAACACTAGCAAGTAACCCGCTTATAAGACATACGGGATCATCACATGGCAAGACATGAGTGATTAATAGTACCAAGGGGAATAGGCACATGTCCTGAGTTATTACAAACTTCCAATTTACTTGCATAACGAAAGAAAAGAACAAGTAACAACAAATAAACAATGATTCACTTGCATATCATTCAATACCGGAACGAAACATATGATGCATGACGTTTCAAAGAATACTCTACACTACACAATCACAAATGCTTATGCAATACCTTTCAAAACTGTGCAATGTATGTCACAATGTCCGTTCATATAACTTTATACCCTGTGATGGGCCACAACTTGTCTTTATACCCTGTGACACATCACAGCTGAACTTTATACCCTGTAATGTTCCACAGCTTGTCTTTATACCCTATGTCACATTACAGCTCACTTTATATCCTGTAGTGGTTACAACTTGTCTTTATACCCTGTAACACACCATAACTCATTTCACAAAACTTTATACCCTGTGCCAAGACACAACTCTTATCAAAACATGATGCAAATGCAAGTGCCATGATGCAAATATGCATATCCAACATAACATTCAATCACTCGAGGCTCATCTGATTCACACCTTCAAGCGTATCACTACATACTTAGGTCTACCTCACATAAACATTCATACTACGGATACAAAGGAATGAAGTAGACTCCCTCACACGCTCCATTTGAACCTTATCGACGCCTCAAGCATTCACTCTTAACCCCATAGACCATTCACACTGAAGTCCAATTTAAAATACCTCACAAAGTCCTCACCGTTGATTCACCATCTTAGGTCACGTTCCCAAGACTTACACTAGCCTTAATCAGGTCCTAAGAAGTCTCTAGTGTCCCCAATTGGTCCTTTAGCTTCCCTTTTCCTTCTTCTATTTTTCCACAAAACTGTATAACATCATACCCTACATCGATCGGTCGATGTCACATTATACCCTGACATCGATCGATCGAAGTCAGTCAGAATACTTTCTGCCTCACTTCAGTCGATCCCTCAACCCACATCAATCGATCGATGTGACTTCATACCCTCACATCGATCGATCGAAGTCCGTCAGAATACTTTCTGTCTCACATCAGTCTCTCCCCCTATCCCTACATTAATCGATCGATGTACATCAGTCGATGACATCGATCGATCGATGTCTACGATCCCGAAAATTTCTTTGCGATTTCTGCAGAAACTGCAGAACTAAAACTTCCATCGTTCTCAATCTTCATCCCAACCATTCCAAGCCTAATCCCTGCTATCATCTCATTCTTAAACTACAAATGGAACACTACGCACATACATAACAAAGATTCAAGCCTAGAACTCAAGGATTTCAACCCTATCAATTCAAAGATACCACCTTTCACCTTCAAACTCTATAAAGCAACAAAATTGCACGAAAAGGGAAATTCAAGGGTTGGGATTTGCAGGAATTCACATATCCACCAACATCAAATTAGATTTTCAATATACGATGGCCAAAACAACGAAACCAAAACACAGAAATTGCACATAATTCACAAAAGATAGACAAGGATAGAATACTGCAAGGTGATCCAAATTTGAAACCAAAGTAGGGCCTTTTTCTTCACAAATCGTAGGAACTTATAAGATGATTACTTGCCTTTGGTTACCGATACTCGGATTGATAAACGAATGGAGGTTGGATCGATTCCGGAAGGTTGTCTTCCTCACTTAGCACTTGCAAAAGTCGACTATGGCTGGGGGAAGAGGGGAGGTCGATTTTTTTGTGAGAAATGAGGAAACTTACGCTTTGTCAGTTTTTATTATGGGGAATGGAAAGACTGGAATTTCTAAATTGTATTTTAATTAATTCCTTTTTCTTTAATTCTTAATTCTAATATTTAATTCAAATTAATTGATACTTTATAGGTTATTAATTTCTTAAAATTTCTTCTCTCACTTAACTACGTTCCGGAGGGTGCGGGGCATAACAAGACCAATGCTTCCCAAGATATAACGGCTTTCTTCTTTTCCTTTACTATTGGAGAAGATTGAATTTGTTGTAGAAGAGAAAGACAATGGAGAGAGGTAGAAGAAGAATGCTGAAATTCTTTAAGATTTTGCAAAAATGTTATATATCGTTGAAGATAGCAAGATCCACTATATATAGACCTTGGATTGTGATAAAAACCATGTATGAAACTCAATTCAGCAGTTTGTCTACCAGTTATGGCCTTTGATTACCGTTCATAGGCGAAGGGAGATGATCCTTGGACCAAAAGCTGCAACTCAAAGTGAAAAGTTCTGTCCGTTGGCACATCGATCGATCGATGTCACTTCGGTCGATCGATGTGATCGATCGGAGTCGGACAGAACCTTCAGCTTTCATTCTGCCTTACATCGATCGATCACATCGATCGATCGATTGATGTTCCTTACATGGATCGATCGAAGTCCTCTAGAACACTCAACTTTATTCCAACTTTCACTTGGTTCGATCCAGTCTAAACATGGATCGATCTAAGTGACCTATTTCAAGTTAGACGTGTTCCAAACATCATATCAATCTCCTAAACAACCTTAAATATGTTCTATATAAGTTTGGAGCACATGACAAAGTACTTTAACGTACTTTTCCAACAATCCCCCATATGATCCAAACTTATATAAAAACAACTTCATAACGTTAAACAACTAACCTCTCCATTATCAATCGAAGATAATGACACATAATGGATACGATGACTTGTGGTCTTGAATCGCCGGTAGTACAACTTGAGTTATATAAACGGAAGTAAGATGAACTTCGTCTTGAATCTTGCCCCACTATTGTTTATATGAACAACAAGAAGACATATCATTATCTACTTCTTCAAGTTCGCGGTTTTGGTGCGATATCGGCCATGCACCTATCTCGGGTTTCGTAAGCTCTCTAAAGAGTTTTCCAGGCTCTCACAGGAAGCGGCACCACTTCAAAGCTTATATAGGTGAAATTCATCAAGTGCGCACTGTTCACAACATCAACATTATGGCTATGAATTTTTCATTAAGAGATTCTTAAAATCTCACCCTTAAGTCATTACAGTGAGCACTATCAACAACAACATCATAGGGAGGAACACTTAGATAGTGCAACATAAAATTCTTTCATGACTTGTTCTTACCACATTGAACCTCGTTTGTAGGATCTCTACTAATAGTGGGTT
>AP025075.1:13141218-13314115 GCA_036186865.1 Eustoma russellianum | reverse complement strand
CTTAACCACTCAGCTTCTGTACTTGCTAATTCTAAAGCAATAAATTCAGATTCCATAGTCGATTTAGCACTACATGTTTTTTACATGACTTTCACGAGATAGCTTCACCACCCAATGTAAATACATATCTACTAGTGGAGTTTATCTCATCGTTGTCAGTCACCCAATTGACATCACAATAGCCTTCTAAAACAGCGGGTGATCCAGTAAACATGAGACCTAAATTCATAGTTCCTTTAAGATACTTAAACAAACATCTTAATGCACACCAATAACTCTCATTTGGACTATAAGTGTACCGTACAAGCCTATTCACAGTATATGCAATGTCAGGCCTAGTGCAATTCATCAAATACATTACACTACCAATTATCCTAGCATATTCATATTGCGACACACTATCAAATTTATTTTTAGCCAAAGTAACATGCGAATCATATGGCGTAGTTACTGGTTTTATATCATAGTGATTAAATTTCCTCAACATTTTCTTCACATAATGTTCTTGAGAAAGTAAATAACCCCCACATTTTTCCACTAACTTAAGACCAAGTATTAAGTCCGCCTTCCCCATGTCTTTCATATCAAAAGCAGAAGATAAAAATGATTTTGTATCATTAACAACATTTATGTGGGTTCCAAAGATTAACATATCATCAACATAAAGGCAAATAATAACACCATCACAATCATTAAATTTACTATACACACAACAGTCAATTTCATTCACTATATAACCATTAGTTACTAATGTGTTATCAAACTTGTCGTGCCATTGTTTAGGTGCTTGCTTAAGACCATACAAAGACTTCTTAAGCCTACACACTTTGTGCTCTTGTCCTTTAACTATCATACCCTCCGGTTGTTTCATATAAATCTCCTCTTCTAAGTCTCCATTTAAAAATGCTGTTTTTATATCTATTTGGTGAATAACAAGCTTGTGAATGGAGACAAGTGCTACTAGGACTCTCATTGTAGTGATCCTAGCAACCGGTGAGTAAGTGTCAAAGAAGTCTATACCTTCTTGTTAAGTAAACCCTTTTGCGACAAGCCTAGCCTTAAACTTATCAATCGTTCCATCCGCCTTTAGTTTCTTCCTAAAGACCCACTTACAACTGATAGGTTTGTACCCTCTGGGCAAGTCTACCAACTCCCAAGTATTGTTACTTAGTATAGACTCAAGCTCACTATCTATGGCTCTTTCCAAAACTTAGAATCTATCGATCTAATCGCTTCTCCGTAAGTTTTGGGATCATCCTCTAAAATGAAAGCCGATATAAAGTCACTTCCAAATGACTTTTCTATTCTTTGTCTCTTACTTCTTCTAGGTTCATCAACCTCTTGTTCAAAAAGGACTTACTTGACTCGCCTATCTTAAATTCGGAGACACATTTGGATTGTCTATTCATAGGGAATATATGCTCAAAGAATTCAGCATCTTTCGATTCTAATATAGAACTACTATCTATAGTCATGAATCTATGTGTTGCACTATTTTGAGCATAACCAATGAATACACAATCTCTAGTCTTGGACCCGATTTTACTCTTCTTAAAATCAGGAATGCCGACTTTGGCTACACACCCCCACACTTTCAAGTAATTTAAGTTGGGAGCATAGCCTTTCCAAAACTCATAAGGAGTTTTATCTAACTTCTTATGAGGTAACCTATTCAAAATGTGACAAGCAGTCAAGATTGCCTCCCCCCACAAGTTATCTGGCAAACCTGATCTAACCAACATGGCATTCATCATGTTCTTCAGGGTTCTATTCTTTCTTTCGGCTATTCTATTATATTGAGGTGTATACGGAGGTGTAACTTCATGAATAATACCATTCTCTTCATAAAACTTTTGCAAAAAGTCTGTACAGTATACACCACCTCTATCAGTTCTAAGCCTTTTGATTTTTAAGTCTAGTTGATTTTCAACCTCATTTTTATAACTTATAAACTTGGACTCGGCCTCATCCTTATGACTTAATAAATATACTTTTGCATATCGATAAATGTAACATAATACCTTTTACCACCTTTACTCATGTGATTCTTAAAATCACCTAAGTCACTATGAATTAGACCAAGTTTTTGTGAAACTCTATCAACTTTCTTAAATGGTTTCTTATGATTTTTGCTTCAACACAATGTTCACATTTGTTGAAGTTATCATCATCAAAAGAAATCACATTCATATTCTTCAGTTTTCTTTATTACTCCTATATTTGCATGTCCTAGTCTAGCATGCCACATATCAAGAGACTCAACAAAATAAACGGAACTAGATGCATCTTTATTATTGCAGCAAATAGCATAAAGTACAAGAACACCTCTATTGCAAAAACCTTTACCAACAAATTCACCATTTCTAGACATGACTAATTTATCAGACTCTAAAACAAGTTTAATATTGGCCTTGTTCAGCAACACTCCGGAGATCAAGTTCATACACATAGCAGGAACATACAACACATTGTTAAGCTCCAGTCTCTTCCCAGAGGTTAACTTGAGAAGCACCTTATCCTTTCCGAGGACTTGGGTACTATGTGCATCTTCCAAGAAAACTTGCTCATTGCTGCCTATTTCCTTGTATTCAGAAAATAGGTCTTTACTGGTAGCAATATGCCTGGTAGCACCTGTGTCTACCACCCATTCCGTAGTGCCACCAACAAGGTTTACCTCCGTTAAGACGATCGCTGCGATGACGTCGTCTGCTGCTCTTTTGGCCTCCACAATGTTTGCCTGGTTGCTTGGCTAGCCTTTTCGTTTCCTATAGTTGACTGCTCGGTGTCCTGGCTTCCCGCACACCCAGCAAACTCCCTTCATCTTGTTCTAAGCCTGCATATCAACCTTCTTACCTTTGTTCCCACCGCTGTATCCGCCATTGTTGTTGTGGAACTTGGGTTTATTCGCAGCATGCTCCACAACGTTGGCCTTGACGCCCTCCTCCTAGTGAGGCTCGTCTTCCATCTGGTTGTTCTCTTCGATGCGTATATGTTTGATTACGGCATCTAGAGACAACTTTGCGTCGTCGTGCTTTCCTCTCTTCTTGTATTTGCTCTAAGAAGGAGGAAGTTTCTCCAACAGCGCCGCTGCTTGGAACGTTTCATCGATCTTGATTCCCTCTTGTTCTAGATTATCCACCATTTGTTGGAATAAATGGATTTGATCATTTATTGGAACATGATCAACCATCTGGAATCTGAGGAATTCACTTACCACGTACTTGCGTTTACCCACATCTTCAGCACCATACTTGTTCTCCAGTGCTGACCAAATTTCTTTTGCAGACGTGAATTTGACATAAATGTCAAATAGAGAATTGGCCAGAAAATGTAGTATATGGCCTCTGCAAGTAGTGTTGTCTGCATCGTACTTACGTGCTTCAGTTTCATCATCTGGTTTGTCCACCTTGAGTACATATGAAACTGAAAGCATCTCGAGGAAGAACAGCACCTTGGCTGCCCACCTCTTATAGAACTTGCCATCAAATGGCTCCATCTTCGACATATCTAGTAAAGCTTGCTTGGATGCCATTTAAATTGCTTTAAGATTGTTAGGAAAATGTAGCAAACAAGCAAGAAGATAATCAAACAAAAGCCGAGACTATTTTTTTTGGTGACTCTGTCCTTAAAACAATTTACCCTCTACCAACGAGCAAGGTAGACAACGAGACTAATGCTTCCCAAGACATAACGGCTTTTTTCTTTTCCTTTGCTCTAGGAGAAGAAGATTGAACTTGTTGTAGAAGAGAAAGGCAATGGAGAGAAGTAGAAGAAGAATGCTGAAATTCTTTAAGGTTTTGCAAGAATGTTGTATATCGTTGAAGATAGCAAGATCCACTATATATAGACCTTGGATTGTGATAAAAACCATGTTTGAAACTCATTTCAGCAGTTTTTCTACCAGTTATGGCCGTTGATTACCGTTCATAGACGAAGGGAGATGATCCTTGGACCAAAAGCTGCAACTCAAAGTGAAAAGTCCTGTCCGTTGGCACATCGATCGATCGATGTCACTTCGATCGACCGATGTGATCGATCGGAGTCGGATAGAACCTTCAGCTTTCATTCTGCCTTACATCGATCGATGTCACATAGATCGATCGATGTGATCGATCTATGTTGGACAGAATGCTTCCGGATTTGCAACATAACACATCGATTGATCGATGCGTACATCTCGATTGATGTTCCTTACATGGATCGATCGAAGTCCTCCAGAACACTGAACTTTATTCCAGCTTTCACTTGGTTCGATCCAGTCTAAACATGGATCGATACAAGTGACCTATTTCAAGTTAGACGTGTTCCAAACATCATATCAATCTCCCAAACAACTTTAAATATGTTCTATATAAGTTTGGAGCACATGACAAAGTAATTTAACGTACTTTTCCAACAAGAAAACCACCTAAAGAGAAGAGATAAAGAGAGAGACTGTAGGTTTACATAGCACCGTAACGTAAATAGAATCTTAACACTCAACGTTTTTGTTGTTCTCTCTTCTTATTCCGTAGTAGAAATCCATGTCGCTTCATAATCATCAAAGCAAGATCCTATATCTAGAATAGTAGTAGTAATTGATAGGTTTCTATACTTCCCTCGGACAAGTTGGAGTTTATATTCGGTAAATAAATTTTGAAGCACACATGCCAAACAAATTATCACAGGAATATATTAACATGGCTATTTTTGATTCCATGTGGGGGTTATATGTTATTTAACTAATCATGGTGCTTATGTTTTTTCTAGAAATTTGTTTATTGGAACAGAAGTGCGGATCTTAATTCCTTGATGAAATTTGCAGAAACATCGGCTCTGGGCCTTCAGTAGCGTCTGTACATGGTTCAGTACTTTCTTTGGCAGCAAGCGTCTTATCAGGGGATAGGATCCCCTCACCGGAAATGGGGTACGGTGACGCGTGACCGCGTGACACGTGGCAGCAAAAGGGGTTGGTGAGGCTAGATGAGGGTCACCCGCATCTAGCCTCACCACCCCTTTGATGCCACGTGTCGCGTGGTCACAAAGGGGGTGAGAAGAGTGTGGTTGGGCGATCCTAACCCATCACTATCAGTACCTTATGATATGCTCAGGTATATAGGTGATGTCGTAACAATATTCAGGTTTCCTCTCCCCTCTCCAAGGACCCCCCCCCCGGCCCCCTCTCTCCGGAAAGAAAATGTGCTAGTAGTATATTCCAGTTTCATAAACCATCCAGTTGCACCTACTATGAATCATTGTATCTGCGCCTTCTCTTTCAGTTGCTACACGGGTCGACGACGTATCTATATTCCCTTACACCCACTGAAATCATTTTAACTTGTTATTTCAGCTGGCTTCCAGAACATGTAACTCTGTTGGCACGTTTTATTTCGGAGCCGTCACCTGTTAAATCTACAGTAACAAAAGCAGTTGCAGACTTCCGGCGCACACATGCAGACACCTGGAGCTTTCAGAAGGATGCTTTTACTGAAGAACAACTCGAGGTACCTCCTTTTGTCATAAATCATTTCCTTTTGTACCTCCTTTTGTTATAAATAATTTCCTTTTAGAATACGGTTTCCATGAATTATTAGGTACATACCGTTTAGAGTCGACAACTATTTTCAAGAGACGGCGATCTTCTTTTTTCGTTTTATTTTTCTTTTTCCATTCAGTGTCTTTTGAATGAACGAATCGTAGTGCGACGTTTGAATTCAAGCACGAGGTTTCTTTCCACATGTAATATTATTATTTTCTGTTTTAGGCGGTTCGTCCTCGTCGTGATTTCATCTTATTGTTTGAACTTGGCATTGTGCTAATTTTCTTTCCTTTAATCTTGTCTTTGCAGTCGGCCAATGAAGGAAGATGCCCATGTAAGTCTACATTCGCTTTATCAATGAAGGAAGATGCCCATGTAAGTCTACATTCGCTTTATCGAGTTTTTTGGTTCGCTATTCCTAGTTTGTTTCCAAACAAACATCTATTTTCTTTAATTAACAACAACTATTTTCATATCACTTTTGCCCTTTGTGTTTGGTGTATGTTCTCAACAGTTATTTTCATATTTCTTGTTCTTTAATTAACAACAGCTATTTTCATATTAATTTCGTCCTTTGAGTTTATTGTATAGTTAGCCACAAACTCTGTAGGGGACTTGCAAAAAAATTGTTTGAGGTAGTCAAGTTTAATTTATACGAAATTCATCATTTGGAAAACTATGGTAATATACTTGGGTATAAGACAGTTTTCCTCACTTAGCTATTTTTTTTTTCATTTGACATATATTATTTTTTACTTTTTAAATGAACGAGACATTTGTTATTTTCTAACTAATTTTACTAATTTGATGTCATAAAATCATTTTATTAATTTTTTCTTCAGGTTTTAAACTACAACTAATATTACGTTGAAAAAGTATACAAGAGAGGTTCTTTTTTTAAAAAAATACTATTGAAAAACAACGTTGAAGCAAAATTGACATTTAATTTTTTTAAGCGTAAAATTTTAATTAGTATTATCTTTGAGTATTGGCTATAAAGTTGGTAATTAAAAAACAAAATAAAAAAGATAAAAGAAAGTCGGTTGTGAAGTCTATGAACAGATGACAGGAGTGTTCACGCGGTAAGCAAGTTAACCGCCCCGTAACTGCTATTTATAACGTTATATATACTCTGCCTCTCCTCTCTCTTCTCGCAGCCTACCAGAATTTCTTGTTTCTAATTTTCCTTTACTCTTCTATCTTCCTTTCAATTGAACTCAATGATGGGAGATTCCTCCCTCCTGAACATCTCTTCTACTACTTTGTTTCAATAAAGCACCAGATTATTTCTTTTCTTCTCTCCGATTTAATCCTTATGCAGAGGTTTTTCCTATTGATCACTAGATGATGACTACGCTATCCTTGGATCTAAGTTCTTTCCTCTTTGATTTAACTACAATGTATACGAATTAGGTTTATTTGACACAATTGTTTGCTTGTTGTTTTGATGTTTTCTTAATGGTTTGCAATCTTTACCTCTTCCGCTAGGTATTCTGTGATTTTTTTTCTATGATGCAAATTGAATAATATGTTTAGTGTACCTATCTTCTGGTGTTGTCTACATCACTGGAAACAGAGAAAGGCAGCTTAAACAAGAACCGAGCCATTGATGGACTCCACCATTACGGTTCGCGTGGAGGTTCAAAGGATTTGTCACTTGAAGCGGAAGAAAAATTTATATTTAGAGGTTTTCGTCGGTAACAGTTATAAATAGTATATGAAAGCTCTTAATGTTCTTTTACTTGTTCATTTTATTTCGCTACTGTCACTTTAAATTTATAATCACGAGTCAATAACAGATTCTCCTTCTTCGGCAGGTAAGCACTTGTTTTCTAAATGGGAACATTGTCGACGCCTTATCACTACGAAGTTGAAGATTCACCTAATTTTTCATTTGGATGGAATTTATACACTCAATTTAGCATGCATTTAGTTTCTTGGTGTACATTGTTGAATTGGTACCATGTGAATTACATAGAGCAATATGTTCTTAGATATTCTTATGCTTAGAACTGCCATTCTGGCTTAAATGTGGGGCTTCCATAAATTTTCGTGTAAAAAAGATTGTTATGTCCTGGGGATTTGCTTGCTTGCAACGGGATGGCTGCAGCTGATGTCGGAAGGCTGTCCATACATTTAGACAATAAGTCACCGGACAAGAGTTCTTTAGTCGTTTTCTTTGGTGAATTGTTAATTGACTTTGTTCCAACTATAAGTGGGGTTTCACTAGCTGAAGCTCCAGCCTTTAGGAAGACTCCTGGTGGGGCTCCTTCTAATGTTATTGTATGCATAGCAAGGTTGGGAGGCTCTTCATCTTTTATTGGCACGGTGAATATCACTCAATTTGTTTTCCTTGGTCTGGATGGTGATTTACGACAATATTAGAGTATCATGCAATTTTATATTTGAGGGTTTTTTTTGATTCCACAACATAACTTAGTCATGCATTCTTCTTGCTGTTGATTATGTTGCAGTGGTTGAATTAGTTAAGATAAAGGACACATTCTGTCAAGTAAATTCATTTTTGTTAAGAACTAATCAAGGTATATGCTCATTTTAAGTAATTTGGTATTCATATTGAACTGTGGCTGGCATGTTGCATTTCAACTTTTTTAATTGACCAGTTCTCTGTTCATTGAGTTTTATCAGATTGTTCACTCAACTTGAATTGGGTACCCTTTTCAAGCATGTTTATCAGAAAACAGTATTATATTGAACAAGAAGATTGGAGATGATGAGTTTGGACATATGCTAGCTGAGTGCTCAAAGAAAATAAAGTTGACAATTCTGGTATCCTGTTTGATCCCTCTGCGAGGACTGTCCTGGTGTTTGTTACACTCAGAGCTGATGGGAAACATGAATTCATATTTTTTTCGCCACCCCAGTGCCAAGATGATCCTTCGCGAGTCTGAACTTGACACTGACATGGTGAAAAAGGTATAAATTTCTTATTCCTTCCTGAAACTTAAAAAGAGATCATGCTTGACTATTTATTTATCAAGTATGCTGTTGGTATGACATGCAATCATCTTCCACTATGGTTCAATCAGTCTGATTGAGGAACCATGTAGGCCGCACAGTTAGCTGCAATGAAGGCTGCTAAAATTTCTCTGCCTCTCCTCTCTCCTCTGATAAAATACCAGGATTCCTTGTTTCTAATTTTCCTTCACTCTTCTATCTTCCCTTCAATTGAACTCAATGATGGGATGAACTCAATGATAGGAGATTCCCCTCCTCCGGAACTTCTTTTCTTCAATAAATTTCCACATTATTTCTTTTCTTCTCTCCAATTCAATCTTGAAACAGAAGTTTTTCTTATCTATCACTATCCAACCTCCTTGGATCTAAGTTCTTTCCTCTTGATTTAACTACAACTTATACAACTTAGGTTTTAGTGGACACAATTTTTGCTTTTTGTTTTGCTATTTTCTTAATGGTTTGCTAACTTTGCTTGTTTCCCTTTGATTTAACTACAACTTATACGGCTTGGGTTTTAGTGGACACAAATTTTTTGCTTTTTGTTTTGCTGTTTTCTTAATGGTTTGCTATCATTGCTTGTTTCCCTGGGTATTCTGTGATTTTTTTCTATGATACAAATTGAATTATATGTTCAATGTGCCTATCTTTTGGTGTTGTCTATACCACTGGAGAGAGAAAAATGCAGCAAAAACAAGAACCGAGCCATTGATGGACCCCACCAAAACGATTCGCCTGGAGGTTGAAAGGCTTTCTAGCTTGAAGCGGAAGAAAAATTTATATTCAGAGTTTTTTTTGTTGGTAACAGTTATAAACAGTATATGGAAGTTTTTAATGTTTTTGTACTTGTTCATTTTATTTCGCTACTGTCATTTCAAATTTATAATCATGAGTCACTAACAGATTCTACTTCTTCAGCAGGCGAGCACTTTTTTTCTGAAGGGGAACGATTTCGACGCCTTATCACTGCATACAAAAGTTGAAGATTCACCTAATTTTCCATTTGGATGGAAACGATATACTCAATTTACCATGCCTTTAGTTTCTTGGGGTACATATTTGATCCTGGAGAAGCTTCGTTTTTGCACAAAATTCAAGGTTATTTTAAAAAGAAATAAACATAAACTCTGTCGGAGACTTACAAAAAAAATCATAATCTGTCTGGGTAGGCAATTTTAATTTATTTGAAATTCATCACTTTTACTAATGTGTAGAAGATATACTAGGGACTCTCCGAATAAGTGGTTTAAGAGTATCATCCTAATTAAGAGCATACATGTGAATGTGATTCTTCGTATGTATGTAACTCTATGCTCAAGTTAGTTTCTTGTTGCATATAAGTAATAGTGTGTTTATAGTGACCTGTTGGCTTATGATTTTTGATAGTTAATGATGCTGGCGATCATGTCCGGAGATCTGTACTTGGGCAGCATTTGAAAGTGACTCTTTTGCGTCTTGACTCTTTTCACAAGGTGTTCTATCCTGCATGCTTGATTTGAGGATGTCCTCTTGAAATAACATGGTTGAAGATCTTGGTCATGTTCTTTAGTTGCTAGAGCGACTAGTTCAGTTATTGGCAGCAAAGAATTGCAAGAAAAGGCAAATCCTACTACTTGTGCTACTTGCAAGTTAGTCATAAATGATATCTTCCTCATTTGTTGTTGCTTCTGTTGTCGTTGATGTGATTTGTTAATCTTATTTTTGTTGTTACACATTCAAATACTTGTGGGAGAAAAAAAATCTGACTGTAGCCTATTATTGCTACTTGTTATTCATAGCATGAATAATTTGGTAAAGTACGGTAACATCTTTGGGTATAAGACAGTTTTCCTTACTTTGTGGATAATTTTCTATTCTTTGACCTATATATAGAGTGTTCAGAATATGAAGCGTGGTTAATGAATATCTTAAGAATATGAAGCGTGGTTAATGAATATCTTATCGCCTGTTTTTACTCTCCGTGATGTTTCTTTTTCTGAGCATGTACTTTCTGTAATGAATGATCTTCTCAATCTCTTTACGCAACCATGAAACAGCCATGAAACTATTTGCTTCTAAGTTTATTAAACTTCTCAGTTACCTTTTTAAGGAAACGAATTAGACTTCTTACCAGGGATTTCATGGTTGAACCAGAACCATGAGGTGCAAGCAGCTCAATTTTGTTGATTTACAAATCCATCAATTGATTCTTGTTTACATGCACCAATCATATCATGATGCTTTTTTCTGGTACATTTGTTTATTATTTTGAAAAGATAATGATAACGATATGTCCTTATCTGTGTTTTGTTTCTCTTTTATTGTGGAGTAGAGTTGGCGGGAAAGCTATTGCAAAAATCATGAAAAGATAACCGTCTCCGTTTTTAGAAAACTTGAGGAGTTCCTTTTCTCCAGAACACGAGCTGTATTAGGTTCTTGTGGAGTGCTTTCTACAGAAACTGTTGTTAAGCGTGTTACTGGGGTATTCTGCTGGTGGTCCTCTTTCATAGTAACTTGATTTTTATTTCCATGAAAAAAAATTCTCATACTGTGTTTAACATTCATGATATTAAGGCTCTATTTTCATTTCTTCCTCTATTCTCTCCATGTGATACTATGCAAGCTTTTCTTTGGGCGGTTTTTTGTATTAATTTATAATTTTTTCTTATCTTAACAAAATCTTGAGTCACATTAGCCTCTTCTGCTGTAACTAAATAAATGGAATGATCTACGTGTTAGATATCGAACGTAGAAAGTAACGGCTTATGCGTTTTCATGAGAAAGGTGAGAATTATTTATGTAATCCATAGAATCTTCCTCTAAAAATCAACTTCTTTGAAGATGTTTTGCTCCCTCTAAGCGACAAGAACATGACAAGAGGCATTAAGTAGTCAGTTAAGTTGAAAGCTCTGAGCCTTTGGTTAAGGACCCTCAGTCTGTGAAGGTTTGTATTTTTGTAAGCTTAACTTGTAAATAGGGACTTGCACTATTTATTTTTCTTTTTTCCCCTTCTCTCTCTCTTAAGCTAAGTGAACTATATATTTAATCTGACTTTCTTTTGGGGTTGTTTGTACCAGGTGCTTTAGAAAAATCTCATTGTTATACATGTACTTTATGGAGGAAAAACCTGACATGTAACATTCTATTGCTACTTGTTATTTTTATAATGGATGTTTTGGGAAACTACAATAATATACCTAGGTATAAGACAACTTTCCTTATTTCATAGCTAATTTTTGTGTTTATTTTGATTATAGAGAGAGTTCATAATATGAGGCGTGGTTATGTCACAAACAGCATGGAAACTGGAGTTTGTCGCCATAGTTGAACACCTCCAATTAATTTTGTTGTATTCTCTCATTCTAAAGGGAAAAGATATGTATTTTTCCTTTATACTGATCATTGTATCATCATCATCTAAGTCTTCAAAGTTTCTTTAAAAGTTACAGGCCACGGTGATCACTTAACGACAAAGCGTACATGCATTGTACTTGGAGGTCTTCACAAGCTAACTTCTTTGCTACTCTTGGTGGTTTGTCTCCATCTTAGCATGTGCTTAGTCAAATGATTAATCTTCTCAATCTTTGTTCACACAACTATGAAAATGTTTGTTTGTAGATTTGTTAAGCTTCTCATTTACCTTTTTTAGGATATGAATTAGAATATTTAATAGAGATCACATTTTTGAACCAGAACTTTAAGGTATGCTTCTTTGCAAATCCATCAATTACTTCTTGGTCTTCTCCTTTTTTTTGTGTAAAATTTTCATTTATGCAACAGTAGGATATACAAGATGTTTAAAGCCCTATATACACGTCAGGAACGCTTCAAAAACAAAAGTTAGTTGTTAATATGCACCTAACATATCATGAAGATATTTCCTGACACATTTTTTATCTATTATTTATAAAATACAATGATATGTTTTGTGGGCATAAATCTTTTTCTCCCTATAATTGACGCCTATTCATGTATTTTATGTCCTTATCTTTATTTTGTTTCCTTTTTCATGTTCAGTAGAGTTTCTGGAAAGTTCTTGTGGAAGTCATGAAAATCGTCCTTCTGCAGATTTTAGTGCATCTCGAGTGAAAATCATGAAAAACCCGTCCTTCTGCAATTTTCTATGCATTTTGACTATTCTCTCTCTCTCTCTCAGCAACTAGAAGATTACAAGAGCCATTTAGCACTCAGATAAAGTTGAAGACTCTGAGCCTTTGGTTAAGGACCCTCAGTCTGTGGAGGGTTTGTGATCTTCACTTGTTTTGTGTCGTTTTCTAAATTCATCAGGTATTATGTGAAATTAGGACTGGCACTACTATCTTTTCCATTTGATACAAAATGAACTATCTTTTTACGCCTATCTTTTGGGGTAGTCTACATCAGTGACATGCATGCAACCAACCAATATACTCATTGTAGATTTGCTGTCGTTAATCAAATGTAGAGTAGTTTGATCGTAAATTAAGTTCTGCAGGATCAGCTTTGGTTGGCAGGCAAATCAAGTTACTCTTCAGTTTCTTGGGGTGCATCTTTAACTTTGGGTCAGCTTTGGTTTAGTGAGAAAATCTAGTTTATTTTCAAACAATATAAGCAGAAACTCTCTTTTAAGTAATTCATTATAATTTCTGTCATATTCATCACTTATACTAGTATAGTTGAAGATATGCTACGACCTACATGAATCAGTGGTTTAAGATCCTACTTAAGGCTGCCTTTGCAAATGTGATTCTTTTTATGCATGCAGCTCTAAGGTTAAGTTAGTGTTAGTTTATTGTTTCATAATTAGGACGATGTTTAGGGTGACCTGTTGTCTTATGATTTTCGACATATTAATGATGTTGTCGATCATGTTCTCATATCTCCTTTTAGAGCCTGATCGTTTATTATACCACTCACCAGTGCAAGTTTGTTCGCTTTTCTATTTTCTTTTCTTTCCCCTTTTCCTCTCCTGTGGTGTAGTTCATACTCTTGGATTTGTTTTGATTATTTGTCAGGTCTATTTATTGTCATCCTGTTCTTTATTTTTGGAGGAATGGATTAGCTCAAAATATTTCATTGACACCAAATCTTTAACTATTCTTAAGTGACATGTCCTACGTCATGAAGAATTTCAATTTGCAGTGGAGTGTTTTTGCACTCGGACCATGAATGAGATGCCCTTTAGCAGATAATCCAACTGAAGCTGCATTCTGATCCAGGTCCCTACCATAATCATGTTCAACAATTTTGTGTCAAGTTCATTTTATATTGGTCTATTAGACGACGTTCAACAGGTCCTAATTTACCATCATTTTTTATTGTTCGTTTTTGTCTTTTGTGACAAAAAGACATCAATCATTCCTGCGACATATGAATCGCTGACTTATTGTGTTAATTCCCAAGGTAAATAGCCTAGAATATATTACTCAGTTCAGACCGATATTGTTGGCTAATGTGGTGGTCAAGGTAATTTCAAAAGTTATAGCCAACAGAGTCAAATTGATCATTGGGAAGCTAGTGAGGGAGGAGCAGGGCAGTTTCATCCCAGGCAGACAGACGTGTGATAATATTATTGTGGCGCAAGAGATACTCCACACAATAAAGAGGAAGACAGGACGCAAGGGGCTCATGGCAGTGAAACTGGATCTTGAGAAAGCTTGTGATCGTATAGATTGGGATTTCCTTAGGCAGGTTCTCCGAGCAGTTGGTTTCAGCAATGCACTAGCGAATCTTATTATGTTCCTTATTACGTCTGCACAATTCAGTATTCTTTGGAATGGAGTGCAGCTTCAGCCGTTTGAACCACATAGAGGACAGCGTCAGGGGGACCCGTTGGCTCCATATCTCTTTGTACTCTTCATGGATTATCTGAGTCAGAAGATTCATGCTGCTTTCCATACGCATATATGGACTCCCGTGAGGTTGTCGAGGGCTGGCCCGGTTGTGTCCCACCTCCTATTCTCTGACGACCTTCTTTTTTTCGGGGAAGCGACAGAGGCACAAGCTACGACGATGTCATCCATTGTTTCCTTATTCTGCAGAGCTTCGGGTCAGAAGGTTAGTGCATCTAAATCTAGCCTATATGTGTCCCCAAATGTTTGTGATGAGTGGGCAGCGCATCTTAGTTGGAAATTTGATACTCCACTTACACATGACCTGGGAAAGTACTTGGGAATGCCACTCCTACATGGGCGGGTAACGGTGGATACTTTCAGCTATCTGGTGGATAAGGTCCGACGGAAGTTGGCCTCGTGGAAGGGGAGGATGATGTCAAAGGCGGCAAGGAAAATTCTCATACAATCCGTTACTTCGAGTATTCCGCTTGACGCTATGCAGACTGTACTGATTCTGAGCACTATTATAGAGCAGTTGGAGCAGCTGAATAGATGCTTCTTCTGGGGAGAGTACGAGGAGGATCAAAAGGTACATACGATTGCATGGCCCACGATATGTAAACCTAAAGTGTGTGGTGGTACGGGGATAAAAAGGCTCCGCTCCATGAATTTGGCGATGTTGGCAAAGTTGGTATGGCGGATAATCTTGGATGAAGACACACTTTGGGTAAGGATCTTGAAGGCCAAGTATGGTAGCCCCCTAAGTGAGACTTCGGCACGAAAAAGAGGCACGAGATTTACATGGAGAAGCATTCTGGCATCCATTCCAGTGGTACTTGCTGGCTTGGAACAAGGCGATGGGGCAGCAGCGTTCGAAGGGGACGATGTGGAGCAGCCTCGGTGGTGCGGTACGGGCAACAGGAATTTCTCTGTCGTGTCGGCCTACTCTTTGCTATTAGGAACCACTGATTCGACAGAGAAGAAACAATGGTGAAACATCTGGCGGCTGAAAGGTCCACAACGAACAAATTTCCTACTATGGCAGGCAAGATTGAACAGACTCCCCACGAGATAAATAATGTGGATGCGAAATCTGGGGGACTCCCCAATGTGTAGCTTATGCGAGCAACTGGAGGACACGACCTTCATGCGTTATGGGGATGTTCGTGGGCTACTCAAGTATGGCGGGGATTGGTACTTAGTAAATACTGGACTGAGTTCTTTCGAGCCATGGATGATGTTGCGAAATGGATTGATCGGAACTGCATGGATCATGGCCGAACACACCACTTTGGTGAGGGGTGGCAGTATATTTTCCGAGAAGGAGTGCACACCATTTGGAGCATTCGAAACAAGAGTGTGTTTGATGTAGAGTTTGAGCGCTCTCCCGTGGCCTGCATTGTGGCGTCTGTTTTTGAGCGAGCTGAAAATATTAGAGTAGCTTGGGGTATGGAGAATACTGCACTTAGCGTTAGTGGACATAGCTAGTGGTAGTAGTTGGCGCATGCTGCCGTTTTTTGTATATAGTTTGACAGATTTTGGTACTTTTACACTTTGGAATAAAATGATTCCTTATCCAAAAAAAAAAGAAAGAGCGGCTGAAAGACACTCTTTTGCTTGTTGCTTATTCGTAGCAAGCCGTTGTATCATGCTTGCCTGATTTGAGGGCATCACAAATAAGATGGATGGATATCTTGGTCATGCAAGAAATGTCAACTTTGTATTATCCGTGGTACTTGCTAGTAAGCTGTAATGATATCTTCCTTAATTTTTCTCCTGTTATCGTTGTTGATTTTCTCTTTTAATGTCATTGTTGTTGTTATATATACAGGTATTTGTTGGAGGAAAATTTGGCAATAGCATTTTACTGCTAGTTGTTATTCGTCTAATTGGTACTTCAGGAAAGGGCGACAATATTTTGGATACAAGATAGTTTTCCTTAGTTCATGGCTGGTACTATTTATTTGTCCTGCTTTCGCAATGACCTTTGCAATTCCTATAATTTCAAGATTTGGATTACATTTCCCAACAAGATTATCTTATTCCCTTTATTTTTGATCAAATTCGAATTTTGATTGCTTGAGACTTTATATTAGGCAGTTGACTTGGAATAATAATCTGTCTGGGGCAGTTAATTTTAATTTCTTCGAAATTTATCACTTGTAGTAATGTGTAGAAGATATTCTAGGGACTCTCCGAATAAGTGGTTTAAGAGTACCATCCTAATTAAGAGTAAATCTTTGGATGTGATTCTTTGTATGCATGCAACTCTATGCTCAAGTCAATGTCGCCTCTAAGTAATACGATGCTTATGGTGACCTGCTGGCCTATGATTTTTGACAGGTTAATGGTGCTGGCTATCATATTCTCATATCTCTACTTTGGGCCTACACTTGGAGGTGACTTTTTTGCGTGTTGACTCTTCGTTACAAGGTATCCTATCCTGCTTGCTTGATTTGAGGATGTCCTCTTGAAATAACATGGTTGAAGATCATGGTCATGTTCCTTAGTCATTGGAGCAACAGGTTCAGTTATTGGCAGCAAAGAATCCCGAGAAAAGACAAATCCTACTACTTGTGCTACTTGCAAGTAAATCATAAACGATATCTTCCTCAATTATTGTTTCTCCTGTTGTCCTTGATGTGCTTTGTTAAATCTGATTGTTGTTATATATACAGGTACATATAGAACAAAACATATGACAGTAGCCTTTTATTGCTTCTTGTTATTCATAGATGGATGCTTTGGAAAACTAAGGTAATATACCTGGGTATAAGACAGTTTCCTTTACTTTTGGTTGATTTTTCTCTTTATTTGACCTATATATAGAGAGTTCAGAATGTGAGGCGTTGTTAATAAATAATTTGATCATCTGTTTCATGCTCTCGCAGAGATGTGTCTCCATCTGAGCCATGTGCTTGCTATTGAATGATCTTCTCAATCATGTTACGCAGTTATGGAACTATTCGCTTGTAGGTTTATTTAACTTCTCATTTATCTTTTTGAGTCTGAGCATGTTCTTCGTCTAATGAATGATCTTCTCAATATTTTTACGCAGCCATGAAACTGTTTGCTTTAAGGTTTATTAAACTTCTCATTTACCTTTTTGAAGATATGAATTAGACTTTTTAACAGGGATCTCATGGTTGAACCGGAGCCATAAGGTGCAAGCAGCTCAATTTTGGTGCTTTACAATTCCATCAATTGCTTCTTGTTGCCCTGCACCAATGACATCTGAAGCTGCTTTGTGGCCCATTTCTTGTATGTTATTTTGAAAATATAATGATAATGTTATGTCCTTATCTCTGTTTTGTTTCTCTTTTATTGCGGACTAGAGTTGGCGGAAAATGTATTGTGAAAGTCATGAAAATATGACCTTTTATGATTTCAGAAAACTTGATGAGTTCCTCTTCTCCAGAACACGAGCTGTATTAGGTTCTTGTGTAGCGCTTTCTGCAAAAACAGTTGTTAAGCATGTTACTATGATATCTGTGGGTGGTCCTCTTTTATAGTAACTGGATTTTTATTTGCATGATTGAAATTTCTCATACTCTGTTTAATATTCAGGATATGAATGCTCTATCTTCATATCTTCGTGGATTATCTCCAGGTGATACTATTTTTATGTTTTCTTTGAGGGCTATTTTCGTCTTAATCTATAATTTTTTCCTGGGTGAACAAAATATTGAGTTGTATTGTCCTCTACAGCTCTAGCTAAAAAACAAGAATGGACTACGTGTGGATTTAGGTATCGAACGTAGGAAATAACGGCTTGTGGGTTTTCATGAGAAGGGTGAGAATTATTAATGTAAGCCATGCAATATTCCTTTAGAAATTACTGTGGAAGGTTTGTATTTTTGTAATCTTCACTTGTATCCTGTGAAATAGGGACTTGCACTATTTCTATTTCTTTTTTCTCTTTTCTCTCTCAGAATCTAAGTGAACATATATTTAATGTGACATGCTTTTAGGGTTGTCTATACCAGGTGCTTTTGAAATCTCATTGTGGTTATATATACAAGTACTTTATGGAGGAAAAACCTGATGAATGGATGTTCTGGGAAACTACAGTAACTTTACCTGGGTATAGTGCAACTTTCCTTATTTCATAGCTAATTTTTTGTGTTTATTTTGCTTATATAAAGCAAGTTCAAAATATGAGGCGTGGTTATATCACAAGCAGCCTGAAAGCTGGAGTCTGTCGCCATAGTTGAACACCTCCAATTAATTTGGTTGTATCCTCTCATTCTAAAAGGAACAAAAAAAATTCATTTCTAATGATCATTGTATCTTCATCATCTATGTCTTCAGAGTTTCTTTAGAATTTTGTTGTTTTATTACAGGCCACGGTGGGCACATAACGATAAAGCATACATGCACTGTACTTGGAGGTCTTCACAAGCTAACTTGTTTCCTACTCTCAGTGGTCTGTCTCCATATGAGCATGTGCTTATTCTAATGGTTGTTCTTCTCAGTTTCTCTCTATGCAGCTACGGAATTGTTTGTTTGTAGATTTGTTAAGCTTCTCATTTACCTTTTTAAGGATATGAATTAGAATGTTTAATAGGGATCGCATTGTTGAATCAGAATGTCAAGGTATGTTTCTTTGCAAATCCATCAATTACTTCTTCTTCTTCTTCTTCTTTTTTTGTGTAAAATTTTCATTGATGATATGGTAGGATAATAATTTATGATGTCCTTTATAATTTACGCATATTAGTGTATGATGTCCTTTTTTTGATGTTGACTAGAGTTTCTAGAAAGCTCTAGTGAAGATCATGAAAAGTTAGCCTTATGCAGATTTAAGTGAATCTCTACTGAAAATCATGGAAACCTGGACTTTTGCAGTTTTCAATGCATTTTGACTACTCCATCCCTCTCTCTCTGCGGCTAGTAGGTTACATGAGCCATTCAGCACTCGGACAAAGTTGAAGAATGTATGTGGAGGGTTTGCAATCTTCACTTGTTTTGTATCGTTTTCTAAATTCATCAGGTATTTTATGAAATTATCTCATGCACTACTATTCTTTTCCCTCTGATATAAAATGAGCTATTTTTTTATATGCCTATCTTTTGGGGTAGTTTACACCAGTGGAAACAGAGAAAGGCGATATGAATGGAACCAATATACTCAATTTAGACGCGCTACCTAAGAATAAGCCGTAACGATATCTTTTATAATTTTGCTCCTGTTTTCATCGCTGTTGTGTTTTTTTAATGTCGTTGTCGTTGTTGTTGCTATATATACAAGTACTTGTTGGAGAAAAATCTAACAGTAGCATTCTATTGCTAGTTGTTATTCGTATAATTGGTACTTTGTGAAATTAAGGTAATATTCCTGGATACAAAACAGTTTTCCTTAGTTCATGGCTAATTTTTCTATTTATTTGTCCTATTAATTATTACATTTATTTGACCTCTAGTCAATTTTGTTGTATCCTCTCAATCTAAAGGAAAAATGGTAAAGCTCATAACCTTTTCTTCTACTGAACAATGTATCATCTCATCTACGTCTTCAAAGTTTCTTAAGGTTTTGTTTTTACTAACAGGCCACGGCAGACACTTATTGACTAAACATGCATGCACTGTACTTGAAGGTCTTCACCAGTATCTTATCACCCATTTCGACTCTCAGCGGTGTTTTTTCATTTGTCATGTGTTTCTCTAATCAATGACCTTTTTAATGTATCTTTACACTATTGTGATATTGTTGGTTTGTGGGTTTATTAATCTTGTCATTTACCTTTTTACTGATGTCAATTAGAGTATTATTCTTCTCATTTACCTTGGATACAATCTAATATAAAAATACCGAAGGTAAATCAGGCTAGCGAAGGTAAACCTGTCTTTTTGGATAATGGCTCACTTGCAGCCGGTAACCGGCTGATGACTGGATAATGGATGTAAAGTCTCTGTCCACTAGTAAAAATAGCAGTGGAAGTGACTGAAGTAATTGCAGGGATGGCAAATCCTAGCCCCCAGCCAAATATATCCTGGATGCATGACATAAAAGATACGCCAAGCAAGCTATCGCAACAAATACCAAAGTACCACCATTGGAAAAACAATCTCCTCCTGGTGGAACTGTGATCATTTTTGCTGGTAGGCAGTTCCTCGTCATCTTCAAGTTGATCTGCTCCAATGCTTGTAAGGATGGATTACATATGCTCCTTGGCCCAGGGAAATCATAAAGAGGGACCAAGAAAGGAATGAGAAGCTACTTGCTTTGTTCATGTTAGCCAAGGGCCATGCTAGAGCTGATGAAGTAAGAAGTAAAAAAAATTATATTCAGAGGTTTTTGTTGGTAGCAATTATGAATAGCATGTGGAAGTTTTAATGTTCTTGTACTTGTCTATTTTATTTCTCTACTGGCATTTTAAATTTATAATCGTGATTATCACTGGTAGATTCTCCATCTTCAGCAGGCGAGCATTTGTTTTATGAAGGCGAAGAATGTCGACTTCTTATCTCTGCATACAGAAGTTGCAGATTTACCTAATTTTCCATTTGAGTGGAACCGATATACTCAATTTAGCATGTCTTTAGTTTCCTAAGGTTACATCTTTGATCCTGGGTCAGCTTTGCTTTTGCAGGAAATTCAAGTTTATTTTAAAAAGATATATGCACAAACTCTATCGAGACTTAAAAAATAATATGTCTGGAGTATTCAACTTTAATTTCTATGAAGTTCATCACTTATACTGGTGTGTAGAAGATATGCTAGAGACACTCTCCAAATCAATGTTTAAGAGTATCATCCCAATTAAGAGTACATCTGCGAATGTGATTCTTTGTATGCATGCAACTCTATGCTCAAGTTAGTGTTAGTTTCTTGTTTCTTATAAGTAATACGATGTTTATGGTGATCTATTGGTTTATGTTTTTTGATAAGTCAATGGTGCTGGCGATCATGTTCTCATATCTCCACTTGGGGCCTGCACTTGAAAATAACTCTTCTGTGTGTCGACTCTTTTACAAGGTGTTCTATTCTGCTTGCTTTATTTGAGGCAATCCTCTTGAAATAACATGGTTGAAGATCTTGCTGATGTTCCTTAATCGTTGGAGCAACTGTTCAGTTATTGGCAGCAAAGAATTGCGAGAAAAGGCAAATCCTACTATTATGCTACTTGCGAGTAAGTCATAAATGATATCTTCCTCAGTTATCATTGCTCCTATTGTCGTTGTTGTGCCTTGTTAATCTCGTTTTTGTTGTTATACATACAGGTACTTGTTGGAGAGAAAAATCTGACACTAGCTTTTTATTGCTACTTGTTATTCATAGCATGGATGCTTTGGTAAAGTACGGTAATGTACGTGGGTATAAGTCAGTTTTCCTTACTTCGTGGATGATTTTTCTGTTTATGGATTTCATCCTTTTATAGAATATCTAGGCCTTTTCTTCTAAGTCCTATTAATTTTATGATCCTTTGGTCTAGAATTTACTCTTACGGATCATTAATTGTATCTCCCAAATAATGCACATGCTTTAATAAAGAAAGCAAGATTCTATAACTAGATATATGCTCTATTGATTTCGTGTGTTTGTTTAGACATCCTATAATTTAATGTGGGAGTGTATTAGAAAACTAGATTGTTGACCATTGAAATTGGTGGATCTTGATTTTTTTTCCTCAGCCAAAAAATCAGAATTTTCTGTTTTAGTTTTCATCTTGGGTATGTGTCAATATTGGTTGAGGATAAAATTATAGTTGCATGTGTATTCTTGATTTCTTTGGTCCAAACACTTAATTGGATTATGATCATTGTTTCCACTATAATTAGCATGAGCATAAAATCCTGCATCATTGTTGAATTGATGCCATGTGATCTACATAGAGCAATATGTTCTTAGAGATTCTTCTGCTTAGAACTGCCATTCTGGCTTAAATTTGGGGCTTCCATTTATTTTTGTGTAAAAAAGATTGTTATATCCTGGGGCTCCTGCTAAGGCACCATAAACATCGTATTACTTACAATTGTTAGTAGGGTTTGCTTTGGTGAATAGTTAATTGACTTTGTTCCAATTGTTAGTGGGGTTTCACTAGCTGAAGCTCCAGCCTTCAAGAAGGCTCCGATGGGGCTCCTGCTAATGTTGCTGTATGCATAGCAAGGTTGGAAGGCTCTTCATCTTTTATTGGCAAGGAGAATACCTGTCTCTCTGTTTTTCTAGTCTGGATGGTGATTTATGACAACATTAGAGTATCATGCAATTTTATATTTGAAGGTTCTTCTTGGTTCCACAACATACTGGCCGTTGATTATGTTGCGGTGGTTGAGTTAGTTGAGATAAAGGATATGTTTTGTCCAGTAACTTCATTTTTGTTAAGCACTAATCAAGTTGTATGCTCATTTTAAGTAATTTGGTATTCATATTGAACTGCGGCTGTCATGTTGCATTTCAACTTTTTTAATTAACTAGTTCTTTGTTCATTGAGTTTGATCGGATTGTTCACTCAACTCGAATTGGATACCCCTTTTCAAGCATGTTTATCTGAAAACAATATTATATTGAACAATAAGGTTGGAGATGATGAGTTTGGACATAGCCGATGTTTAAAAGAAAATGAAGTTGACAATTCTGGTATCCTGTTTGATCCCTCTGCGAGGACTGTCCTGGTGTCTGTTACACTCAGAGCTAATGAGGAACGTGAATTCATATTTTTTTGCCCACCAGTGCGGATTGCTCCTTCGCAAGTCTAAACTTGACACTGACATGGTGAAACAAGTATAAATTTCTTAATCCTTCCTGAAACTTGAAAAGAGATCATGCTTGACTATTTATTTATCAATATGTTGTTGGTATGAGAGGCCATCATCTTCCACTATGGTTCAATTAGTCTGATTGAGGAACCATGTAGGTCCATACAATTAGCTGCAATGAAGGCTGCTAAAATTTCTCTGCCTGTCCTCCCTCATCTGGCAGAAAACCAGAATTTCATGTCTCTAATTTTTCTTCACTCTTTTATCTTCCCTTCAATTGAACTCAATGATGGGAGATTCCCCTTCTCCGGAACTTCTTTTCTTCAATAAATTTCCGCATTATTTATTTTCTTCTCTCTAATTTAATCTTGAAACAGAAGTTTTTCCTATCTGTAACCATCGACAACCCTTGGATATAAATTCTTCCCCCTTGATTTAACTACAACTTATACGACTTGGGTTTTACTGGACACAATTTTTTGCTTTTTGTTTTGCTCTTTTCTTAATGGTTTGCTATCTTTGCTTGTTTCCCTGGGTATTATGCCTATTAAACTTCTCATTTACCTTTTTTAGGATATGAATTAGACTTTTTAAGTGGGATCTTATGGTTGAACCACAACCATGGGTGCAGGTAGATGAATTTTGTTGCTTTACAAATCCATCAATTGCTTATTATTGCCATGCGCCAGTCATATCTTTTGGTGTTGTTTATACCACTGGAGACATAAAAATGCAGCAAAAACAAGAACCGAGCCATTGATGGACCCCACCATTACGACTCGCATGGCGGAAAAAAAATTTATATTTAGAGTTTTTTGTTGGTAATAGTTATAAATAATATATGGAAGTTTTTAATGTTTTTGTACTTGTTCGTTTTATTTCGCTAGTGTCATTTTAAATTTATAATCATGAGCCACTAACAGATTCTCCTTCTTTCGGCAGGCAAGCACTTGTTTTCTGAAGAGAACAATTTCGAGGCCTCATCACTGCATACAGAAGTTAAAGATTCACCCAATTTTCCATTTGAATGGAATTGATATACTCAATTTAGCATGCCTTTAGTTTCTTGGCGGTACATATTTGATCCTGTGTAAGTTTGCTTTTGCAGGAAATTCAAGTTTATTTTAAAAAGATATGAACACAAAGTTTATCGGGACTTACAAAAAAATAGTAATAATCTATCAAGGGTATGCAATTTTATTTTCTATGAAATTCATCACTTATACTAATGTGTAGAAGATGTGCTAGGGAATCTCCAAGTAAGTGGTTTACGAGTATCATCCTAATTAAGAGTACACCTGTGAATGTGATTATTTGTATTGATGCAACTCTATGCTCAAGTCAGTTTCTTGTTGCATATATGTAATACTATGTTTACAGTGACCTACTGGCTTATGATTTTTGACAAGTTAATGATGCAGACGATCATGTTCAGAGATCTCTACTTAGGCCTGCACTTGAACGCTTTTGCGTCTCGACTCTTTTTACAAGTTGTTCTATCCTGCTTGCATGATTTGAGGCCATCCTCTTGAAATTACATGGTTGAAGATCTTGGTCATGTTCTTTAGTCGCTGGGGCAACATGTTCAGTTATTGGCAGCAAATAATTGTATTATTCCCCTTCAACCTTATGATGACATAAATCTCATGACATAAGATATCTATATCAATAAACAGAGTGCTACTTCTATTACATTTTTACAATTTAACTTTTTACCCCGGATATATTCAATAAAATAGTAATATCCCCTTCACAAATTTTGTATAGTATGTTTCCTTCACTCTTCTATTTTCCCTTTAATTGAATTTAATGATGGGAGATTTTCCCCTCCAGAACATCTCTTCTCCTGATTTGTTTCAATAAAGCTCGACATTGTTTCTTTTCTACTTTTCAATTTAATCCTTAAGCATGGGTTTTCCTATCTATCATTAGATGATGGCTCCACTATCCTTGGATCTAAGTTCTCCTCCCGATTTGACTACAATATGTATGAATTAAGTTTTATTAGACACAATTATTTGCCTTTTGTTTTGTGGTTTTCTTAATGGTTTGCGGACTTTACTTGTTTCGTTGGGTAATCTGTGATTTTTTTTATGATGCAAATGGAATTTTATGTCTAATAAGCCTATCTTTTGGTGTTGTCTATATCACTGCAAACAGAGAAAGACAGCATAAACAAGAACCAAGGCATTGATGGACCCCACCATTACGGTTCACGTGGAGGTTGAGAGCGTTTCTCGCTCGAAGCGGAAGAAAAATTTATATATGGAGGTTTTTGTAAGTAGCAGTTATAAATAGCATGTGGAAGTTTTTAATGTTCTTGTACAAGTTCATTTTATTTCCCTGCTGGCATTTACATTTATAACCATGGTTATCACTAATAGATTCTCCTTCTTCTACAAGAGAGCATTTGTTTCTTGAAGGGGAACAATGTCGACTTCATATCTCTGCATACGGAAGTTGCAGGTTCGCCTAATTTTCCTTTGGATGGGACTGATATACTCAAATTAGCATGCCTTTAGTTTCTTGGGGTTACATCTTTGATCCTGGGTTAGCTTTGTTTTTGCAGGAAATTCAAGTTTATTTTAAAAAGATATAAGCACAAACCATGTCGGGGACTTAAAAAAATCTGTTTGGACTAGTCAATTTTAGTTTCTATGAAATTCATCACTTATACTAATGCGTAAAAAATATGTCAGTCCAAATCAGTGGTTTAAGAGTATCATTCTAATTAAGAGTACATCTGTGAATGTGATTTTTTGTATGCATGCAACTCTATACTCATGTTAGTGTTAGTTTCTTGTTTCCTGTAAATAATAAGATGTTTATGGTTAGCTGCTGGCTTGTGTTTTTTAACAGGTTAATGATGCTGGCAATCATGTTCTCGTATCTTTACTTGGAGCCTGCAGTTGAAAATAACTCTTGTGTGTTGACTCTTTTTTTTAAGATGTTCTATCATGCTTGCTTTATTTGAGGCCGTCCTCTTGAAATAACATGGTTGAAGATGTTGGTCATGTTCCTTAATCACTGGAGCAACATGTTCAGTGATTGGCAACAAAGAATTATGAGAAAAGGCAAATCCTACTATTTGTGCTACTTGCAAGTAAGTGATAAATGATATCTCCCTCAGTTATTGTTTCTCCGGATGTCATTGTTGTGCCTTGTTAATCTCATTTTTTTGTTACACATATGGCTACTTGTTGGAGAAAAAATATGACTGTAGCCTTTTATTGCTACTTGTTATTCATATCTTTACTTGGGCCTTGCACTTGAATATGACTCTTTTACGTCTGGGCTCTTTTACATGGTGTTCTATCCTGCTTGCTTGGTTTGAGGCTGTCCTCTTGAAATAACATGGTTGAAGATCTTGGTCTTGTTCTTCTTGAAATAACATGGTTGAAGATCTTGGTCTTGTTCTTTTGCCGCTGGAGCAACAGGTTTAGTTACTAGCAGCAAAGAATTGCGAGAAAAGGCAAATCCTACTATTTGTGCTACTTGCAACTGTTGCAAGTAAGTCATAAATGATATCTTCCTCATTTATTGTCGTTGATGTGCTTTGTTAATCTCATTTTTGTTGTTACACGTACAAATACTTGTTGGATAAAAAAATCTGATGGTAGCCTTTTATTGCTACTTGTTATTCATAACACGGATGCTTTGGTAAAGTAGGTAACTTATGTGGGTATTAAACATTTTTTACTTCGTGGATAAATTTTCTGTTTATTTGACCTATATAGAGAGTGTTCAGAATATGAAGTGTGGTTAATGAATGATCTTATCACCTATTCTACTCTCAGCGATGTGTATTCGTCTGAGCATGTGCTTTCTTTAATGAATGATCTTCTTAATCTCTTTACGCAGCCATGAAATAGCCATGGAACTGTTCGCTTGTAGGTTTATTAAACTTCTCAGTTACATTTTTGAGGATATGAATTAGACTTCTTACCTGGGATTTCATGGTTGAACCAGAACCATGAGATGCAAGCAGATCAATTTTGTTGCTTTACGAATCCATCAATTGCTTCTTGTTGCCATCACCAATCATATCATGATGCTTTTTTCTGGTACATTTGTTGTCTATTATTTTGAAAATATAATGGTAACGATATGTCCTTATCTGTGTTTTGTTCTTTTATTGTGGAGTTGAGTTGGCGGGAAAGCTATTGGAAAATCATGAAAGATAACCTTCTATGTTTTCAGAAAACTTGAGGAGTTCCTCTTCTCCAAAACATGAGTTGTATTAGGTTCTTGTCTAGTGCTTTCTACTAAAACTGTTATTAAGCGTGTTACTGGGGTATCTGCGGGTGGTCCTCTTTCATAGTAACTTGATTTTTATTTCCACGCTTTATCTTCATTTTTTCATGTATTCTCTCCATGTGATACTATTTTCATGCTTTCTTTTGGGGCTATTTTTTTCCCTAGTTTATATTTTTTTCCTGTCTTAACAAAATCTTGAGTCACATTATCCTCTTCTGCTGTGGGTAAATAACAGGGATGGTCTACGTGTGAATTTATATATCGAATTATAGAAAGTAACGGCTTATGGGTTTTCATGAGAAAGGTGAGAAGTATTTATGTAATTCATAGATTCTTCTTTAAAAATTAACTGCTCTCAAGATGTTTCTCTCTCTTTCTAAGCGACTAATAACATAACAAGAGGCATTCAATAGCCAGATAAGTTGAAAGCTCTGAACCTTCGGTTGAGGACCCTCACTCCGTGGAAGGTTTGCATTTTTTTAATCTTCACTTGTAAATAGGGTCTTGCACTATTTATTTTTCTTTTTTCCCCTTTTCTCCCTCGGCTGCTAAATGAATTATATATTGAATCTGACTTTCTTGTGGGGTTGTCTGTACCATGTTCTTTAGAAATCTTATTGTTTCATATATACATGTACTTTATGGAGAAAAAACCTGATGGTAACATTTTATTGCTACTTGTTATTATTATAATAGATGTTCTGGAAAACTACAATAATATACGTGGATATAGAACAACTTTCCTTACTTCTTAGCTAAATTTTGTGTTTGTTTTAATTATACAGAGAGTTTAGAATATGAGGTGTAACGTCGTGGAAACTGGGTCTGGCGCGTTGAACACCTCCAATTAATTTTGTTGTATCCTCTCATTCTAAAGGGAAAGAAATTTTTTTCCTTTATATTGATCATTGTATCATCTTCATCCACATCTTCAAAGTGTTTTTTAGAAGTTTCTTTATTTTCTTATAGGTCACTGTGATCACTTAGCGACAAAGCGTACATGCATTGTACTTGGAGATCTTCACAAGCTGACTTCTTTCCTACTCCCAGTGGTTTGTCTCCATCTGAGCATGTGCCTAGTTTAATGATTGTTCTTCTCAATCTCTATTCACACTGCTACGAAACTGTTTGTTTACAGATTTGTTAAGCTTCTCATTTACCTTTTTTAGGATATGAATTAGAATATTTAATAGGGATCACACTATTGAACTAGAACCTTAAGTAGGTTTCTTTGCAAATCCATCAATTACTTCTTTTTCTCCTTTTTTGTGTAAAATTTTAATTGATGCAACGGTAGTATATAAAAGATGTTTAAAGCCCTGGCTACATACCAGGAATGCCTTAAAAACAAAAGCTGGTTGTTGTTTATATGCACCTAACATATCATGAAGATATTTCCTGGTACATTTTTTTCTATTATTTCTAAAATACAATGATATTTTTTGTGGGTATAACTCTTTTTCTCCGAGTATAATTTGCGCATATTCATGTATTATGTCTTATATTTGCTTTGTTTCCTTTTTAATGTTGACTAGAGTTCTTGGAAAGCTCCAGCGGAAATCATGAAAAGTCGGCCTTCTGCAGATATCAGTGCATCTTTATGAATATCATGAAAAGCCAGCCTTCTGTAATTTTCAAAGCATTTTGACTGCTCTCTCTCTCTCTCTCTCTCTCTCTTTCAGCAAGTAGAAGATTACTCGAGCTATTCAGCACTAAGATAAAGTTGAAGACTCTGATCCTTTGGGTAAGGACCCTTAATCTGTGGAGGGTTTGCGATCTTCACTTGTTTTGCGTCGTCTTTTGAATTCATCAGGTATTCTGTGAAATTAGGAATTGCACTACTATCTTTTTCCTCTGATACACAATGAATTATTTCTTTAATATGCCTATCTTTTGGGGTAGTCTACACCAGTGGAAACAAATAAAGGCGACATGGATGGAACCAATACACTCAATTTAGATTTTATGTTGTTAATCAAATGGAGAGTAGTTTGACTATAAACTGAGTTTTGCAGGATCAGCTTTGATTGGCATGAAAATCAAGTTACTCTTCAGTTTCTTGCAGAGCATCTTTAACTTTGGGTCAGCTTTGCGAAAATCTAGTTTATTAGCTTTGGGAAAATCAAGTTACTACCTTTGCGAATGTGATTCTTTTTATGCATGCAGCTCTAAGGTTAAGTTAGTTTTAGTTTATTATTGCCTATGTAAGACAATCTTTAAAGTGACCTGCTGGCTTATGATTTTTGATAGATTAATATTGTTGTCAATCATGTTCTCAGATCTTGTTTTGATGCCGGATTCTTTATCATACCACTCACCAGTGCAAGTTTGTTCACTTTTCCTTTTTCTTTTCTTTCCCCCTTGCCCTTTATGGTGTAGTTCTTACTTTTGGATTTATTTTGAATATTTGTCAGGCCTATTTATTGTCATTTTATTTTTTCTTTTTTTGGAGGAATGAATTAGCTCAAAATATTTCCCCGATACCGAATCTGTAACTGCTCCTAAGGGGCATGTCCTAGTCATGAAGAATTTCAATTTGCAGCGGAGCTTTTTAGAACTCAGACCATGGTTTAAATGACCTTCAGCAGATATGCCAAGTGAAACTGCATTATGATCCAGGTCTTATTATAATCAGGTTCGACAGCTTATGTCAAGTTCATTTTATATTAGCCTATTAGACGACGTTCGACAGGTCCTAATTTGAACCATCATTTTCTACTGTTCATTTATTAGCAAGCTTGTATTCATTGGAAAAAAGAAAGAGCTGTTGATGGGGACTCTTTTGCTTGTTACCTATTCGTAACAAGCCGTTGTATCATGCTTGCCTGATTTGAGGGCAACACAAATAAGATGGATGAAGATCTTGGTCATGTAAAGATAAGGGGGTTTGAGTGATTTCAAAATAAGTGTCTTGAATGTATACATATATATACACGTGCATAAACATATATAAATGTGTACATGTATGCATGATAACTTGTCTTACTTGCCTTATTTAGCTTATATATTATGTTGCCGTACTAACGAGCCATGAAGCATTAAAGCTTACATCATATGGCAAACATTTGTTGTGTTTATACTATTATCAGGTGCCATCATTAATGAACTAAATTAGTTCATTAAGTGAAGTACTTAGTTTAATAAACTAAGTAGTTCATTAAAGGAAGCTTCATTTGGAAAAGGCACAAAGGCAACAAGGCTAAGGAAGGAAAGTCTTCTCCTCCTCTCCATCTTTAATGTACACGCCACATATACATAAAAATTATATATTTTCAGATTTTTTTTGAAAAAGGCACATACACATGTATTCCAACGTACTACCGACACGTTATATATTTTACGTACGTACGTTAATGTCACACCACTATACTTAACTAATATTTATGAGTGTATTCAGGTCTTATATCATATGATATAAGATATGGTGATGACAAATTAAATACGACACAATAAAAGGTTCTAAACCGAAATTTGTCGTATCGGGCGAATACCGAGACTTCGCCAACGTGTCACGTACTTGCCATAAATAAATGGCCAGCCCATATACATCAAAATATGATGTAAATTTCGTGCTGCACATGACATATTCAGCCAAAAATACTTTCCATGTTGGCACACACAAATTACTCCACATTAAGGCAAAAATGTGAAGATTCCAAGTTTAATTTTGTCACATGCTAATGGTACCACTTTAAACCAGCCAAGTGCTGAGATTTAAAGTATATATTATATATATTATTTATAACATAATATATATAACATGTGCAAAAGTTGGAATTTAAATTAGAGAAAAATCGGGTAATCGATAAATATCGAAAATTCGGTTTTCTACGCACATAACATGGAACGTTTTTCTTGTACATCATGTGACACGTATCTAGACACTTTTTACATATGATATACATCTTAAAGTGTTCTAGAAAATTAAATTAAGGGCTGATTGGAATATTACATGTGTGTATTATTAAAGGTGCACTATTTTACAAAGTTAGCAAAAATAAATTTCAGCACATGTTACACATCATATAACGTTACATACAGCTGAGTTGGAGCACATGTGGAGCTTTGTTGGCATATTGATTGGTCAAGGATCAATCATACATTGTTGGTGAATTGAAGAGAGAAGCTACAAATGGTAAGAATTCAACATATATCTCTCTTATGTCACAAGCTCTTCTTCTCCTACATTTTCTTTCTTTCTCTTTTCTTGTAAAAGCCTAGTGTATTCATATTCTTTCAATCTTGAATAGGCTTGAGATAAACCACCATTCATACATCTTTGTAAAAGATTGATCAAGGTGTGATCAATCTTCATTCTAGCAAGGTGGTGGTGTTCGTGCGAATTGTACTTACAATACAAGGTTTGTAAAGGGTTGGAGTTAGGTGTAACTCTATCAACCCTGCGGTAAGGTATACTGCGTGTGTGTGATTAGTTTGAACCAAGGAAGGTGTTCCTTGAAGGCGGGAGTAGGTTGTTTATAACCAAACCAGTATAAAATTCTTGGTGCCATTTACTTTCTGCATTTACTTTTCAGTTACTGCACTGTTTATCCTTCTTTTTTGCATCCGTAAAAATGGTAAACGATTTTCAAAAATTACGAAAATTTTCAGAAACATACTTACACGTTGTAGGGTTAATTTGGCACAAGTTTCAATCCTTTTGGATAAGTATAAGTCAATCAAACATCAAAAGTTCTGAGACTAGTGCAGTCTGATTTTCAGACTTGCAAAGGTTGCGACTTTGATTATATTTGACCTACTTCCCAAAAGAATTTTCCAAAACTGTTTCAACCCATTTAAATATAGTATATAAGGAGTTAGTGGTCAAATTTTCAGAGCATTTGGACATTCACACAAATAGGAATTAATTTTTCAAAACCATCTACCGTTTCTGGCAGATTTGCACAATCTGAGTATCAACGGTTTTTGAAGGGGTTAAAGGTTGAATTTTAATTTGAAATTTTTAGGGGACCCTCATAACATCTGAGGCTAAAGTCTCTCAAAATTTCATAATTTTTGGAGACCTCTAACCTAGTTTTAAAAACGTTTTAAAACTGATCCTGAAAACAGAATCTGTTTTCAGAACTTGAATTGTTCAAGTTTAAAGAAATTTTAAAAAGCACACTTTCCGCACCATCTATTCAACCCCCCCCCCCCCTTCTAGTGGTGCCTTACAGATCCTACAAGTGGTATCAGAGCGCAGGAATACTCACTTCAAGGAATCCAACGATTCAGTGAGATGGCATCCACAAATCTCAAAACCGAGCAAGAAGGTATGTCGAGCCAAAGGCCTCCACTTTTTGACGGTGAGTCGTTTATTCAGTGGAAACTTAGGATGAAGCTTTTTCTTATGGCTATAGATATAGATCTTTGGTCAATCATTGAAGATGGTCCTTATGTCCCATCTAATGTATCCACTGTAGACGGAGTTACTTTAGAAGTTACTAAAACTAGACAAGAATATACAAGTGATGATAAAAAGAAACTTAGTATGAATGCTAGGGCTATGCAATTGCTTTTAAACGGATTAAGTAAAAGTGAGTCTAGTTATGTGTCAAACTGTTCGAGTGCACAAGAAATGTGGAGGATACTAGAAATGAAACACGAAGGCATGAGTCAAGTAAAAGAGTCAAAAATTAACATGCTCATGTCCACACTTGAGTCTTTTAAATTATTGCCCAATGAGTCTATTGTAGATATGGATCTTCGTTTGACTAACATCTACAACTCTCTTGAGTCTCTTGGTAAGGTTTTTACTATGTAGGAAAAGGTGCAAAAAGTCCTACGAAGCCTTCCTTCTGAATGGGACCCTAAAGTGACTGTGATAGAAGAAAGCAAGGAAACTAAATCAATAAAGATGGAAGAACTAATCGGTTCACTTAAAGTTTATGAAAATAAACTCACCATTCGGAAAACGGAATCATCTAAACAAGGTAAAGCTCTTGCTTTTAAATCAAATGAATACGTCTCCCCTCCCTCCGATCACGTAGATGATAGTGATTCCGAATCGGATAATGATGACCTAATTCTATTGGCTAAAGGATTGAGAAAATTTATGAGAAGGTCATTTAGAAACAAAAATAAGGGCACTACTACTAAGAGAAATAAGAACAAGTCAAACGATAAAGATGTTAAATGTTATGAATGTGGCAAACTCGGACACTTATCATATGACTGCCCAAATAAAGAAAATCAAACTACTAAGTACCCTGACAAGGAGCGGAACAGACATAGACTCGTCTCAGAACCCAAACAAAGAAAACATGCTCTAAAGGCCTCCACCTGGAGTGATTCATCAGATTCTGAGACTGAGACCGAAGAGGAGACCGCTCAAGTTTGCTTTGCTTCCAAAGCATCTAATGAGGTATCATTTGATTCTGACTCTGACTCTGAACCTTCTTATGATGATCTTTTTAGTCAGTATCTAGAATTGCACAAATTTACTAAGACTCTCGCTAAAGAAAAGAAACGATTAATTGAAGACAAGAAACTGTTAGAATCTTCTAACAAGAATCTTGTCGCTCAATTAAGCGATTCAAAGAAAGAGTCTTCATGTGTCATCACTGCATTGAAAACCGAGATTTCATCATTAACCTCTCAAAATAATGAAATAAAATCCGAGATTTCAAATTTGAAATCAAGGAATACCAATTTAGAGAAAATGATGAAACAGTTTGATACAGGGTCAAACATGCTGCATCGCATCATATTATCACAAAAGCATGACAGTGACAAAACTGGACTGGGATACGTTGATACTAACGAAGTATCAACCAAACCAACCAATTTTGTTGTGTTTAAGAAAGTAGACACCCCTAAGCCACAAGTGGCGTCTAAGATGACGCAAAAAGCTCCCCCTTCCTCATGCCCCACTCCATCATATCATGTGAAATATAACGTTGTACCTTATAGATATGAAAAGAGAAGAACAATGCATACACGAGATATATATCATCCACGCACTACGCACACACACACAAGGACATATCAAAAGCGTCCTTCATTCAACGAGTATAGAGGAGTCCTTGGGCAAAGACTCAAAGTGCATGCACCACATGTCTATTATATTGCACCTTCATTCTTGCCATTTGATAGACGGAGAAGGATCACCCAAGTATGGGTACTGAAAGGTACTTTTACCAAAAGGTGATTAACTAACTCGAAAGGACCCAAAATTAAAAGGGTACCTAAATCACCTTTTCACATTGCAGGGAGACCACACTTCGAAAGACACATCAATAAAGTGGTTCCTTGACAGTGGTTGCTCGAGGCACATGACGGGTGACCCGAGCTTGTTCTCCAAATTAAAGAAGGTCACAAAAGGCGGATCCGTGACCTTTGGAGACAACAATGAAGGCAAGATCATTGGAAAAGGTACTATTGGTAATCCGAACACACTCCAAATCTCCAATGTATTTTTGGTAAGCAACTTATCCTACAATCTTCTTAGCATTTCTCAATTTGTTGACAATGGTTTTAATGTGTGTTTTACTCACCCTTATTGCAACATAATAAATAAAAATGGAGAAACCGTTTTAAAAGGAAAACGAGAAGGCAATATTTTTACGCTATCTATGGATGATGTAGTAGACGCTAAAGTTAAGTGTTTTATGTCAAATGAACCCAATGTGAATTTATAGCATAGACGTTTAGGACACATTGGTATTTCCACATTAGAAAAACTTCAACGAAAGAACCTAGTACGGGGATTGCCTACGCTTGATTTAGACAACTTTCAGTTGTGTGAATCTTGCATAAAAGGCAAACAAACACGTGAGTCACTTAAGCCGAAAAATGAAATAAGCACGACTAGAATATTAGAACTATTGCATATCGATTTGTTTGGTCCTAGTCGCACTACAAGCCTTGGTGGGCGTCACTATGCATGCGTAATTGTTGATGACTTTTCTCGTTATACTTGGACTTTATTTCTTGCACATAAGGATGATAGCGCCGTAGAGATTGCTAAATTAATTAAACAACTTGAAAATCAATACGGTGTAAATGTGAAAAGGATAAGAAGCGATAGAGGCGGCGAGTTTAAAAACAAAGAGATGATTTCATTTTGTGAAGAAAAAGGAATTAAACATGAGTTTTCGCCACCTAGAACTCCACAACTAAATGGAGTAGTAGAAAGAAAGAATCGTACACTACAAGAAATCGCTAGAACTATGCTTTGCAAAAATATACTGCCTAGATTTATGTGGGCAGAAGCCGTAAATTGTGCATGCTATATTGTAAATCGCCTATCTATAAGAAAGAAAATAAACAAGACGCCTTATGAAATTTTGAATGATCGCATGCCTAAGATTGATTATTTTCGTGTGTTTGGATGCAAATGTTTTGTCTTGAATACAAAAGATAATTTAGATAAATTTGAATCCAAATCAATTGAGTGCATTTTTGTTGGATATTCCATAAATTCAAAGGCATATAGATGTTATGATCCTCTCACTAGACAAATCATAGAATCTATTCATGTTAAATTCAATGAATTTGGTGAGATTGATAAAGATAAGGAATATGACGATGATTTTGAATTGAAACCCGTTTTGAATGAAGATAATGATTCTTTTGATATGCATGATATGAATGAGACACTAGAAATGCATGATCATATAGAAATGCATGATAACATAGAAAATAATCAACCAAGATGGCATAGAGATCACCCACATGATCTCATCATAGGCGACATCACTCACGGTGTGCGACCACGTAGAAGAATCACTTCGGATGAAATAAATGAATTTCTTGCTATGATTTCTGAAATTGAGCCCAAAAATGTGCATGATGCTTTGAGTGATTCATCTTGGATTGATGCTATGCATGACGAACTTAATCAATTCGTTAGAAATGATGTATGGGATTTAGTGCCACGTCCACAAGATAAGACTATTATAGGCACAAAGTGGGTATTTAGGAATAAAATGAATGAAGAAGGAAAGGTTGTTAGAAATAAAGCGAGACTTGTAGCACAAGGATATAATCAAGAAGAAGGAATTGACTATGATGAAACATTCGCACCCGTAGCACGTCTAGAAGCTATACGACTATTACTTGCTATTGCTTGCATGAAAGATTTTAAATTATATCAAATGGATGTAAAAAGTGCTTTCCTAAACGGATTAATACAAGAAGAAGTATACGTGAAACAACCACCCGGTTTTGAAGATTTGAAACATCCAGATCACGTGTACAAACTAAAAAAGGCACTATATGGCCTAAAGCAAGCACCGAGAGCATGGTATGATCGTTTTGCTACTTTCCTTTTAGAAAATAATTTTAAACGTGGTACTATAGATAGTACACTATTTTTGAAACAAGAAAAATCAGATTTACTTATTACTCAAATCTACGTAGATGACATTATTTTTGGCTCTACCTCACATAGACTTGTTAAAGATTTTGAAAATTGCATGAAATCTGAATTTGAAATGTCTATGGTTGGTGAACTTAATTATTTTCTTAGCTTACAGATTAAGCAAACGAGTAAAAGAATTCATATAAGCCAAGCGAAATATATTAATGACATGATCAAAAAGTTTAATTTTGAAAATTTGAAACCATCCCCCACCCCTATGAGTGTCACTACTAAATTAGACAAAGACGAACATGGTAAAGACGTTGATAATGGATTATATCGATCTATGATAGGTTCTTTGCTATATTTAACTGCTAGTAGGCCTGACATCATGTTTAGGGTATGCATGTGTGCTCGTTTTCAAAGTCAACCTAAGGTGTCACACTTAAATGCAGTAAAAAGAATATTCTGTTATATTAAGCATACGCCCACCTTAGGTATTTGGTACATAAGGATTCTACATTTGACTTACATGCTTACACTGATGCAGATTATGGTGGCTGCAAAATAGATAGAAAAAGCACGAGCGGAACCTGCCAATTTATAGGAAATTCTCTTATTTCATGGTTTTCCAAAAGCAAGCAAGTGTTGCTTTGTCCACTACTGAGGCTGAGTACATGGCTCTTAGCCTTTGTTGCACACAGTTGTTGTGGATAAAACAACAACTTTCGGACTTTGGAATTATCGTAAATAAGATTCCTATATATTGTGATAGTATGAGTGCCATCAATTTGTCTAAGAACCCCGTGTTACATTCTAAGGCTAAGCATATAGAAGTACGCTATCACTTTCTTCATGATCACGTTAACAATGGTAATATTGTCATAGATCACGTACGCACAGAATCACAAGTAGCGGATATATTTACAAAGGCCTTAAATCAAGCCACATATGAATCTCTTCGTTCTAAATTAGGCATGATTCCCGCTGATATGATTTGATTTGATATTATTTGATTTACTTACCTTTTTGACAGGAATATTTTGATTAACTTTCCGAAATAAAGGGTTTGACAGGAATATTTTGATTAACTTTCCAAAATAAAGGGAGAGAGAAAAGCATGATTTAAGGGGGAGAGAGACACATGATTTAAGGGGGAGAGAGACACTGATTGATCTTAATTGATCTTAATTGCACAAATCAAGGGGGAGCCGGATTTGAAATTCGAAATTCAAATTTTAAATTTGCGCACAATTCAAGGGGGAGGGATAGCATTTAAATCATGTACACAAACTATTTTGAAAATCATCAAAAGGGGGAGATTGTAAAGATAAGGGGGTTTGAGTGATTTCAAAATAAGTGTCTTGAATGTATACATATATATAAACGTGCATAAACATATATAAATGTGTACATGTATGCATGATAACTTGCCATTACTTGCCTTATTTAGCTTATATATTATGTTGCCGTACTAACGAGCCATGAAGCATTAAAGCTTACATCATATGGCAAACATTTGTTGTGTTTATACTATTTTCAGGTGCCACCATTAATGAACTAAATTAGTTCATTAAGTGAAGTACTTAGTTTAATAAACTAAGTAGTTCATTAAAGGAAGCTTCATTTGGAAAAGGCACAAAGGCAACAAGGCTAAGGAAGGAAAGTCTTCTCCTCCTCTCCATCTTTAATGTACACGCCACATATACATAAAAATTATATATTTTCAGATTTTTTTTGAAAAAGGCACATACACATGTATTCCAACGTACTACCGACACGTTATATATTTTACGTACGTACGTTAATGTCACACCACTATACTTAACTCATATTTATGAGTGTATTCAGGTCTTATATCATATGATATAAGATATGGTGATGACAAATTAAATACGACACAATAAAAGATTCTAAACCGAAATTTGTCGTATCGGGCGAATACCGAAACTTCGCCAACGTGTCACGTACTTGCCATAAATAAATGGCCAGCCCATATACATCAAAATATGATGTAAATTTCGTGCTACACATGACATATTCAGCCAACAATACTTTCCATGTTGGCACACACAAATTACTCCACATTAAGGCCAAAATGTGAAGATTCCAAGTTTAATTTTGTCACATGCTAATGGTACCACTTTAAACCAGCCAAGTGCTGAGATTTAAAGTATATATTATATATATTATTTATAACATAATATATATAACATGTGCAAAAGTTGGAATTTAAATTAGAGAAAAATCGGGTAATCGATAAATATCGAAAATTCGGTTTTCTACGCACATAACATGGAACGTTTTTCTTGTACATCATGTGACACGTATCTAGACACTTTTTACATATGATATATATCTTAAAGTGTTCTAGAAAATTAAATTAAGGGCTGATTGGAATATTACATGTGTGTATTATTAAAGGTGCACTATTTTACAAAGTTAGCAAAAATAAATTTCAGCACATGTTACACATCATATAACGTTACATACAGCTGAGTTGGAGCACATGTAGAGCTTTGTTGGCATATTGATTGGTCAAGGATCAATCATACATTGTTGGTGAATTGAAGAGAGAAGCTACAAATGGTAAGAATTCAACATATATCTCTCTTATGTCACATGCTGAAAATTTCAGCATACTAACCTCAAGCTGGCCGATTTTATGGTGTTAAATGTGACATATTTTGTCATTCTTTATTAGGTGATTGATTAGAAGGAGATATGGTAAGGTTTTGAATAATAATTAAAAAGATAAATGGTGATATTTCACATATCACACATGCTGAAAATTTTTTCAGCATGTGTACATGGTGTGGCCGAATTTTAGTACTAAAATGTGTCCAAGTTCATTTTTTAAGTGGTCGAAGTACTTACCAGATATTGTTGATTCATTTTTATGATGAAAAATCAAAAAATAATTGGTATTATTTTGAAAGAAAAGGAAGGTTGCACATGCTGAAAAATTCAGCATGGCAAGATTTGTCTTGGCCGATTTTTAGGCATGAAAATGGAAGAATTGTTGGTCTTGTAATTTATGGTGTATCTCTTGACTTATGATATGATTTCATGTTTGATTTTTGGCACATTTTAAAGTGTATATCTCAGATTTTTTTCCATGTCATCTTGATGACAACATTGAGCCAATAAAGAGGTGTCAAGTAAGCGAAGACTAAATGATGATCCAATAGGAGGATGCCAAGTAAGCAAGGCATTGTCACAATGATGTCTTACACTCTCTCAAGGACTTAAAAGACAATTTTCAAGAGGGGAGAAGCCCTAAGGGGGACGGCTGCAACTATAAGGAAAGAAGAGGAGAGCAAACAAAATACAACAACAAGCATTGCATTCTAAAGAGATCAAATTGCTAAGCTCTTCTTCTCCTACATTTTCTTTCTTTCTCTTTTCTTGTAAAAGCCTAGTGTATTCATATTCTTTCAATCTTGAATAGGCTTGAGATAAACCACCATTCATACATCTTTGTAAAAGATTGATCAAGGTGTGATCAATCTTCATTCTAGCAAGGTGGTGGTGTTCGTGCGAATTGTACTTACAATATAAGGTTTGTAAAGGGTTGGAGTTAGGTGTAACTCTATCAACCCTGCGGTAAGGTGTACTGCGTGTGTGTGATTAGTGTGAATCAAGGAAGGTGTTCCTTGAAGACTGGAGTAGGTTGTTTATAACCGAACCAGTATAAAATTCTTGGTGCCATTTACTTTCTGCATTTACTTTTCAGTTACTGCACTGTTTATCCTTCTTGTTCGCATCCGCAAAAATAGTAAACGATTTTCAAAAATTACGAAAATTTCCAGAAACATACTTACACGTTCTAGGGTTAATTTGGCACAAGTTTCAACCCTTTTGGATAAGTATAAGTCAATCAAACATCAAAAGTTCTGAGACTAGTGCAGTCTGATTTTCAGACTTGCAAAGGTTGAGACTTTGATTATATTTGACCTACTTCCCAAAAGAATTTTCCAAAACTGTTTCAAACCATTTAAATATAGTATATAAGGAGTTAGTGGTCAAATTTTCAGAGCATTTGGACGTTCACACAGATAGGAATTAATTTTTCAAAACCATCTACCGTTTCTGGCAGATTTGCACAATCTGAGTATCAACGGTTTTTGAAGGGGTTAAAGGTTGAATTTTAATTTGAAATTTTTAGGGGACCCTCATAACATCTGAGGCTAAAGTCTCTCAAAATTGCATAATTTTTGGAGACCTCTAACCTAGTTTTAAAAACGTTTTAAAACTGGTTCTGAAAACAGAATCTGTTTTCAGAACTTGAATTGTTCAAGTTTAAAGAAATTTTAAAAAGCACACTTTCCGCACCATCTATTCAACCCCCCCTTCTAGTGGTGCCTTGCAGATCCTACAGGTCATGCAAGAAAAGACAACTTATATTATCCATGGTACTTGGGAGTAAGCTGTAATGATATCTTCCATAATTTTTCTCCTATTATCGTTGTTGATGTTTCTCTTTTATGTCATTGTTGTTACATATACATGTACTTGGAGAAAAATCTGGCAGTAGCATTTTCTTCCATAATTTTTCTCATACTGTTGTTTAACATTCAGGATATGAAGGCTCTATCTTCATTTCTTCTTGGATTCTCTCCAGGTGATATTATTTTCATGCTTTCTTTTAAGGCTATTTTCGTCTTAATTTAAATTTTTTTCCTAGGTTAACAAAATATTGAGTCCTATTGACCTCTCATACTCTCGCTAAAAAAAGGAATGGACTACGTGTGAATTTAGATGTCTAATGTAGGAAGTAACGGCTTGTGGGTTTTCATGAGAAGAGCGAGAATTATTTATGTAATCCACAGAATCTCTCTCTAGAAATTCTTGTGGAAGGTTTATATTTTTTGTAATATTCACCTGTATCCTGTGAAATAGGGACTTGCACTATTTCTTTTTTTTTTGTTCCCTTTTCTCCCTTTAACAGTAGTGAACTATATATTTAACGTGACTTTCCTTTGAGGTTGTCTATACCAGGTGCTTTTGAAATCTCATTGTTGTTATATATATATATTTTCTTTAAAAAAAATTAGGGAGGGGAATCGAACTCGAGACACAGGGAAGGGATAAATGCTACTCAACCGCTAGACCAAAAAGTTTTTCGCCTCATTGTTGTTATACATATAGGTACTTTATGGAGGAAAACCTGACAAATGGATGTTCTGGGAAACTACAGTAATATACCTGGGTATAGTACTACTTTCCTTACTTCATAGCTAATATGAGGCATGGTTATGTCACAAGAAGCCTGGAAACTGGTGTCTGTCGCCATAGTTGAACACCTCCAATTAATTTGTTGTATCCTGTAATTCTAAAGGGAAAAGAATGTTTTTTCTGTCTAATGATCATTGTATCATCATCTCTACATCTTCAAAGTTTCTTTAGAAGTTTCGTAGTTTTCTTACCGACCACGGTGGGCACTTAACGGCAAAGCATACATGCATTGTACATGGAGGTCTTCTCAAGCTAGCTTGTTTCCTACTTCTAGTGGTTTGTTTCAATCTGAACATGTGCTTATTCTAATGATTGTCTTCTCAATCTCTCCTTACACAGTTACAGAATTGTTTGTAGATTTGTTAAGCTTCTCATTTACCTTTTTTAAGGATATAAATTAGAATTTTTAATAGGGATCACATTGTTGAATCAGAACCTCAAGGTATGTTTCTTTGCAAATCCATCAATTACTACTCTTTCTTCTTTTCTTTCTTTTTTTGTGTATAAATGTTTTTTGGTAGAATGGTAGGATATACAAGAAGTTAAAGCCCTGGATACTGTTGTTTCTATGCACCTAACATATTATGAAGCTATTTTTTGGTACATGTATTGTCTAGTATTTCTAAAATGCAGTCATATTTTTTGTGGGTATCAATCTTTTTATCCCTCTATAATTTACGCATATTAATTATTATGTCCTTATCTCTGTTTTTTTCCTTTATAATGTTGACTAGAGTTTTCGAAAAGCTCTAGTGAAAATAGTGAAAAGTCGGCCTTCTGTCGATTTCAGTGTATTTGTAGAGAAAATCATGAAAAGCTATCCTTCAGCGATTTTCAATGCATTTTGACTACTCTCTCTCTATCATGAAAAGCTATCCTTCAGCGATTACAAGAGCCATTCATCACTCAGATAAAGTTGAAGACTCTGTCTGTGGAGGGTTTGCGATCTTAATACAAAAATGAACTATTTCTTTAATATGCCTATCTTTTGTGGTAGTCTATACCAGTGGAAACATAGAAAGGAGGCATGGATAGAACCATGCTCCATTTAGATTTGTTGCTATTAATCATATCGAGAGTAGTTTGACCGTAAATTAAGTTACTTTTCAGTTTCTTGGGGTGATCTTTAGCGTTGGGTCAGCTTTGGTTTAGTAGGAAACTCTAGTTCATTTTCAAACTATATAAGCAGAAACTTTCTTAGGGTAATTCATTATAATTTCTGTTGTATTCATCACTTATACTAGTGTAGTTGAAGATATGCTAGGGCCTACGTGAATCAGTGATTTAAGAGTATCATCCTACTTAGGACCACCTCTGCACATGTGATTCTTTTTATGCATGTAGCTATAAGGCCTAGTTGGTGTTGGTTTATTGTTGCCTTTAAGTAATACACTGTTTAAGGTGACCTATTGACTCATGATTTTTGACAAGTTAATGGTCTTTTTCTTTTCTTTTCCCTCTTTTTTTCCTCGTGTAGCTGTTCACACTTTTGGATTTTTTTGATTATTTGTTAGGCATATTCATTGTCATCTTGTTGTTCTTTTTTTTGGAGAAATGTATTTGTTCAAAAGATTTCCCTGACATCAAATCTTTAACTGCTTTTAAGTGGCATGTACCACGAATGAGGAAGTTCGATTTACATTGGAGCTATTTTGCACTTATACCATTGTTTAGATGACCTTTGGCAGATACCTTCAGTAGATATAACAACTTAGGACCAGATTTTCTCCTATCTGCTCCTAAGTGGCATGTACCACGTCATGAAGAAGTTCAATTTGCAGTGGAGCTTTCTTGCACTTGGACCATGGTTTAGATGATCTTCGGCAGATACCTTCAGCAGAAATGCCAACTGAAGTTGTATTCTGATCCAGGTCCTATCCTAATCAGGTTCAATAATTTTGTATTAAGTTCATTTTATATTGCCCTATTAGACGTTTCAACATGTTCTAATTTGACTGTTCGTTTTTGTCCCTTGTGGCAATTTGTAGCAACTCCATGACTGGTTATCGAGCTTGTATTCATAGGAAATAAGAAAGAATGGTTGAAAGGGACTCTTTTTCTTGTTGCCTATTCGTTGTAAGCCGTTGTATCATACTTGCCTGATTTGAGGGCATCTTCTGAAAATAAGATGGATGAACGTATTGCTCATGCAAGAAAAGACAACTCATATTTTTCGTGGTAACTGCGAGTAAGCCGTAATGATATCTTCTATAATTTTGCTCTTGTCGTCGTTGTTGTTGTTCTTTCTTAATGTCACTGTTGTTGTGATATATACATGTACTTGTTAGAGAAAAATCTAACAATAGCATTTTATTGTTAGTTATTGTTCGTATAATTGGTACTTCGTGAAATTATGGTAATACTCCTAGACACGACAATTTTCCTTAGTTTATGGCTAAGTTTTATGTTTATTTGTCCTACTATATTGTGTTTATTTGACCTCCAGTCAATTTTTTTGTATCCTCTAAATCTAAAGGGAAAAAGATAGTAAAGCTCGTAATCTTTTCTTCTACTGCACAGTGCATCATCTCATCTACATCTTCAAAATTTCTTAAGGTTTTGTTGTTTTCCTACAGGCCGCGGTGGGCACTTATTGACTAAACGTGCATGCACTGTACTTGAAGGTCTTCACAGTATCTTATCACCAACTTTGACTCTCAGCGGTGTGTTTTCATATGTCGTGTTTTCTCTAATCAATGTCGTTCTCAACTTATCTTTACACTATTACGTTGTCCACCATCCTTGGATCTAAGTTCTTTCCCCTGATTTAACTACAATTTATACGAATTAGGTTTTATTGGACACAATTATGCGATCTTTACTTGTTTCGTTAGGTAGCCTATGATTTTTTTAATGATGCGAATGGAATTATATGTTCACTAAGCCTATCTTTTGGTGTTGTCTGTACCACTGCAAACAGAAAAAGGCAGCATAAACAAGAACCAATGCATTGATGGATCCCCCAGCATTACTATTCATGTGGAGGTTGGGAGCCTTTCTCGCTTGAAGTAGAAGAAAAATTTATATCCAGAGGTTTTTTTGGTATTAGTTATAAATAGCATGTGGAAGTTTTTAATGTTCTTGTACTTTCCGCTACTAGCATTTTAAATTTATAATCTTGGTTATCACTGGTAGATTCTTCTTTGGCAGACGAGAATTTGTTTTCTATAGAAGAACAATGTCGACTTCATACCTCTGCATAGAGAAGTTGCAGATTCACCTAATTTTCCATTGACACGCCTTTAATTTCTTGGGGTTACATACTTGATTCTTGTTGAGCTTTGCTTTTGCAGGAAATTCGAGTTTATTTTAAAAAGATATTTATTTTAAAAAGATATAAGCACAAACTATGTCGGGGAGTTAAAAAATAATATGTATGGAGTATTCAATTTGAATTTCTATGAAATTCATCATTATACTAATGTGTAGAAGATATGCCAGAGACTCTCCAAATCAATGGTTTAAGAGTATCATTCTCATTAAGAGTACATCTGTGAATGTGATGTTACATCTTTGATCCTGGTTCTGCTTTGCTTTCGTAGGAAATTCAAGTTTATTTTAAAAAGACATAAGCACAAACTCTGTTGGGACTTACAAATTGTAGCGCCGACCCGGACAGCGGAATCCGAACCGGTACACCCGTCGTAGCTTACTGAGAAGACTACAAGACGTCTCATCTCTCGAATACACATCATCAATGACGTAGGAGAAATAAGCGCGGAAACATATCTCGACAATCTAAACCATCAATGCAGTACATCAACACTTAGTCTTGATACTAAACTTCACACACTCATGCGAGTACTCCTATCTTTCTTTCGAAGAACACTATAACACTTCGTACGATCATTTCCTAACCCTCCTAGGTCATCCGCATTGAAATTCGATTCGAATAACCCTTTGAAGTCTCCAAGTTGCTTCACCATCCTAAGGCATGTTCCCAAGACTTAGACTACCCATGATCAGGTCTTAAGAAGTCCCTAAGGTCACCCAAAGACTCCTTGAGCTTCCCTCTTCCTTCCTCTCTTTTCCCACAAAACAGATAGACATCATCCCCTCACTTCGATCGATCGATGTGACATCATACTCTCACATCGATCGATCAAAGTCCAACAGAGAACATCGATCTCTCAGCCTCTTATACATCGATCGATCGATGTCCAACAGAGGACATCGATCTCTCAGCCCTCACCTACATCGATCGATCGATGTCCATCAGAGGACACCGATCTCTCAGGTCACCCTACATCGATCGATCGATGTCCATCAGAGGACATCGATCTCTGACATCGATCGATCGATGTCAGCGTTTTTCCAGAAATTCTTCTGCGATTTTCTGCAGATCTCAGCCAACGTTTCCAAACTCCATCCACCCATTTCATTCAAGCCTAATCCTGCTATCATTCACGCTTAATACTAAAGATTTAACGCTACGCACATCGCAAGCGAAATCCAAGCCTAGTACGCACCTTTTGTTCCAACCTCATCAACCCTAAAAATCCCACCTTTTCTCTCAACCCACGCAGCAATGAAGTCACCACAAGAAGGGGTTCACGGGGTAGGGATTTGCAGGATTCCACATAATCAACAACAACGGCGAATACCTTTTCATATACAGCGGCCAAAACTTGAAACCAAAACATATAAATCATATACAAATAACCACAAAACGAAACTACTGCATGGTGATCCAATTTGATAACAAAATAGGCCAGTTTTCTTTCACAAAACGTAGGAACTTATAAGATGATTACTTGCCTGTGATTACTCGAAGACGGATTGAAGAACGGACGGAGTTTGGATCAAACCTGAGGATGTCTTCCTCTCCTACACCTTTGGGAAAACGGCTAGGGCTTAGAGGGAAAGAAAGTCGACGTCTGTGAATGGGAGAAAGAAAACTGACGTTGTCAGTTTAATAGGGAATAGGGTAAGATTTGGAGTTTCTAAATTATATCTATTATCTTATTTATCTTAAAGGATAAACCTTTATTATTTAATTCTAATATTAAATACAAATTAATTCTAATATTTAATTTTCTCATTAATTTCTAATTAATCTCATACTTAATTCCTAATTCATTACCGTTGACCGTCATTAATCTCCTTTAATTCTTTCTTTGTCTTTTAATTATCCTACGGAGGGTGCGGGGCATAACATTCCACCCCCTTATAAAAAGTTTCATCCTCGAAACTAGCGTACCTTATTGGAAGAGATGTGGATATAGCTCCTTCATTTGCTCTTCAAGCTCCCACGTGGCTTCGCGCTCCGCATGGTTACTCCACTGAACCTTGACATACGGAATCACATGTCTGTGCAGGACTTGATCTTTTCTATCCACAATCTTTATTTGATGTTCTTCATATGAGACATCTTCCTTAACATCCAATGGTTGAGCTTCCAAGATATGGTTTGGGTCCGATACGTATTTCCTTAGTTGAGATACATGAAATACGTTATGGACTTGGGACAAATTTGGTGGCAAGGCTAACCGGTGCTCTTTCCCCAACCTTGCTAAGCACTTCGTATGGGCCAATATATCTAGGGCTTAACTTGCCCTTCATCCCGAATCTTGCAACTCCCTTGGTGGGTGAAACTCGTAAATAGACCTTTTCACCTTCCTCAAACTCCAAGGGTCGCCTCTTTGTGTCAGCCCAACTCTTATTGCGGTCTTGTGCCACCTTGAGTTTCTCTCTTATCAATTTGACCTTTTCCACTGTTTTCTCCACCAACTCGGGTGCAGTGATTATCCTTTCTCCAACTTTGTCCCAACAAACAGGGGACCTGCACTTACGCCCATATAAGACTTCAAATGGCGCCATGCCAATTGCACTGTGATAGCTGTTATTATATGAAAACTCCATTAGCTTCAACATGCTATCCCAGTTTCCTTTAAAATCTAAAGCTCATGCTCTTAACATATCTTCCAAGGTTTGGATGGTTCTCTCCGATTGTCCATCCGTTTGAGGGTGGTACGCGGTACTCATCCTCAGTTCGGTACCCATTGCCTTCTAGAATGCTCTCCAAAACTTAGAGGTGAACTTGGGGTCACGGTCTGACACAAAGCTGACTGGGACTCCATGTAGGCTCACAATGTTATCCACATATATATTGGAAAGCTTCTCATACGACGCACCATGTGGCATAGCTATGAAATGGGCTGTCTTTGTCAAACGGTCTACAATTACCCAAATCATCTCGTTTCCATTTCGTGTCTTGGGTAGCCCCATTACGAAGTCCATCGTCACGTGTTCCCACTTCCATTCCGGAATTTCTAGTGGTTTCGTAAAACCAGCAGGTCGTTGATGTTCAGCTTTGACTTGTTGGCAAACCAAACACCTTTCGACAAACTCTGCTATAGATCTTTTCATTCCCATCCACCAATAATTTCTTTTGAGGTCCTTGTACATCTTTGTGCTGCTGGGATGGATAGATAACCTCGAGTTATGGGCTTTGTTTAGCAACTCCTTACGAAGCTCATCATTGTTAGGTATGCACAACCTATTTTGGAACCATAAACTTCCTTCTCCTCGCAACTGGAAATCTTTTACTGGTTCCGCAGCTAGCTTGTCACGAATGTCTCTTAGCACTGCGTCCCCATACTGCGCCTCTTTGATCCTGTCCACCAAGTCTGGGCTGATGGATAAAGCCGTCAGAACATTCGCTACGGAGTCCACCACTTCGAGGTCAAACTCCTCAATTTCTCTTTTCAACGGAGATTGTCTTGCGTGGCTAGATTTTCTGCTCAGTGCATCTGCCACTCTGTTGGCCTTACCCGGATGGTAGTTGATGGTTAGGTCATAATCCTTAAGTAGCTCCAACCATCTTCTCTGTCTCATGTTCAACTCCTTCTGCGAGAATAGGTATTTCAAACTCTTATGATCTGTGAACACGGCGCATTTCTCTCCATATAGATAGTGTCTCCAGATCTTGAGAGCAAATACCACAGCTGCGAGTTCCAAGTCATGCGTCGGGTAATTCTGCTCATATGGTTTCAACTGTCTTGACGCGTACGAAATAACTCGTTCATTTTGCATCAAGACACACCCTATAAACAGAAAGTTAATTCAGGACTAGCATAAGTATATACAATGCATTAATTGTAATGATGTATATACCTAGTCCTTTCTTGGACGCGTCACTATAGATCACGAAACCGTCGGTGCCGGAGGGTTGTGCCAACACCGGGGCTGTGGTCAATCTCTTCTTGAGCTCGGTAAAGCTCTGCTCGCATTCAGCAGTCCATTCGAACTTGGTTTTCTTCTGTGTAAGTCGGCTCAATGGAACTGCTATTGTTGAGAAACCCTCAACGAACTTTCTATAGTAGCCTGCCAAGCCTAGGAAGCTTCTTACTTCAGTCACGTTTGTAGGTCTTTGCCACTCTGTGATGGCTTCTATCTTCTTAGGGTCTACCGAGATCACATCCTTAGAAATCACGTGACCGAGAAAGGCTACACTCCTTAGCCAAAATTCACACTTGCTGAATTTGGCGTAGAGCTTTTGTTGTCTCAAGATTTGCAACACCACTCTTAAGTGTTCAGCGTGTGCTTGCTCGTCGGGAGAGTAGACTAGGATGTCATCGATGAACACCACCACGGATTGGTCCAACTGCTCTCGAAATACGGTGTTCATCAAGTCCATGTATGTCGTTGGGGCATTAGTTAATCAAAAAGGCATCACCAAAAATTCATAATGACCGTATCGAGTCCGAAAAGCGGTCTTGGGAATGTCTCCCGCTTTCACAAGCAATTGATGATACCCTTGTCGAAGGTCGATCTTTGAAAACCAGCGAGCTCCTTTTAGTTGGTCAAATAAATCCTCTATCCTTGGCAGAGGATATTTATTCTTAATGGTGATCTTGTTCAACTCCCGGTAATCGATGCATAACCTCATGCTGCCATCTTTCTTCTTTACGAATAGAACTGGAGCTCCCCAAGGAGATACGCTGGGGCGAATTAACTTTTTGTCTAACAACTCCTGAAGTTGCCCCTTTAGCTCCTTAAGTTCTGCTGGAGCCATTCCGTAGGGTGCCTTAGATATAGGCTCGGCTCCGGGTATCAACTTAATCTCGAACTCCACTTCCCTTGATGGCGATACTCCCGGCAAGTCGTCCGGGAATACGTCCTTAAATTCATTGATTACCGGAATTTGATCAATGGAGGGAACTTCTTGCTGAGCATCTACAGCATACACCATGTATCCCTCTGCTCCTTTTTGCAAAGCCTTAAAGGCCTTAATCGCTGTCAAGTATATCCTTTTTGGGGTTTTGGGTAGCTTGATGTTTCCTTGTACCGTTATGTCATTCATTTCATGGTCCTTGATGGTTACTTGCTTGAGTTTACAATCAATATTGGCATGATTCTTGGTCAGCCAATCCATGTCCAATATGACATCGAAGTCCTTCATCGAAATTGGGACTAAAGTCGCCGTGAATATCTTTCCATCAAGTTCCAAATCACAATCTTTGTACTGATGGTGAGAAACCAGTACTTGCTCGCCTGCTGCCTACACCCTAAATGGGTTCTCAAGCCATTCGGGTAAACAGTCGAGTCCTCTGGCGAATTGCTTAAAGATGAAGGAGTGACTAGCTCCACTATCAAATAACACGTTGGCGGGTACTTTGTTAACTAAGATTACACCTAATCACAAGAGGGCAACCCATAAAGAGTTTCACATAACACATATTCAATCATCAACTTAAAGGACTAAAATTCAGCTTAAGCAACTATTATTCAACTTAGGGCATACCTGTCACCACGTTTGCGTCCTCTTGGACTTCTGCGTCCGTCATAGCGTGGACTCTCGCATTGGGTCTGCCTTTATGTTGCTGGGCTGGCCCTACTCCGGCTTGAGGTTTAGGGTCCCATTCGGGACAATCCTTAATCCTGTGGCCCGTCTTTCCACACTTGAAGCATGCTCCGGTAATCTTCCAACACTCACCTGCGTGTCTCCTATGACAGTGTGGACACTCCGCGGGTGCCTGGCGATTGGGTTGATTCTGCTGCGGTGCCCTTTGAGCTGGCCCCGCTTGTCCTTTCCTAGGGATCTTGACCCAACGTCTGGGTCTACTTCCGCTTTGCTATACCCTCAGCCTTTTGCTCGTCTCTTCACGAGCCTCTCTTGGTTGTGTCCTACGCATGTCACTCTCCACTCGGTAACATGCGTCCAGCATCTCCTCAAAAGTTTTCAAACTCGACCCCGCTATTGCAGTCCGTATGCGGGGGTTCAACCCTTCTTCGAATTTCAGCATTTTCATCCTGTTGTTTTCCAAAACCATGGGTGTGAACTTACCCAAGGCATGGAACCTATCCCATAATCTGAAACAGACATTCTCCCTTGCTCAAACTTGTCAAACTGCCTCATCTTTTCCAAAACGGCAGTCTCAGGCACGTAGTAGTCTTTATAAGCCTGCACAAACTGACTCCACTGGATGGGAGGAGTCATCTTGGGCAGAATGACATTCCACCATGCATTTGCTCTGCCAGTCAGAAATGGCGTGGCTACATCCACCTTGAGTTCTTCAGGCACTTGCACAAGCCTGAAGCATTTCTCTACTTCATCGAGCCAAAACCCAGCCACCTATGGGTCAGTGGTCCCTTCGAAATTAGGGGCATGCATCTTCCGCATATCCCCAATATAATACCTAATGCCGTGCTGTGGCGGTGGTGGCGGAGGGGGTTGTTGCTGTTGTTGCGCAACTCCTTGTGCTATCACTGTGATAGCATCAATCAGCGCTTGGGGTACTAAGACTGGAGGTGGTGGTGGTGGAGGGTTATTGTTGTTCCCATTTCCACCGTTTCCTTGATTGTCACGTCTAGGAGGCATTTTCTGCAAGATCACACTTATTAGTATCTAGCAGTTCCAAAATCAATGCTTGGGGTCCATAATGTAGTACAAGGCGGAATTCATAAGTTAAAATAAATAACGTTTATTGATTACTCTTAATCGCGCTCGTACACACACCCATCCCAATCAAACTTAAATCTAAGATTGCATACTTAGACATAAAGATCAACTTAAGGTGAAAATCATATCTTAAGACTCTACATGTCATAACCTAGGTCTCCGAGGTAGATATGAAGCCTGGTCTCTGATACCACCTGTAGCGCCCCGACCCGGACAGCGGAATCCAAACCGGTACACCCGTCATAGCTTACTGAGAAGACTACAAGACGTCTCATCTCTCGAATACACATCATCAATGACGTAGGAGAAATAAGCACGGAAACATATCTCGACAATCTAAACCATCAATGCAGTACATCAACACTTAGTCTTGATACTAAACTTCACACACTCATGCGAGTACTCCTATCTTTCTTTCGAAGAACACTATAACACTTCGTACGATCATTTCCTAACCCTCCTAGGTCATCCGCATTGAAATTCGATTCGAATAACCCTTTGAAGTCTCCAAGTTGCTTCACCATCCTAAGGCATGTTCCCAAGACTTAGACTACCCATGATCAGGTCTTAAGGAGTCCCTAAGGTCACCCAAAGACTCCCCATGCTTCCCTCTTCCTTACTCTCTTTTCCCACAAAACAGATGGACATCATCCCCTCACTTCGATCGATCGATGTGACATCATACCCTCACATCGATCGATCGAAGTCCAACAGAGAACATCGATCTCTCAGCCTCTTATACATCGATCGATCGATGTCCAACAGAGGACATTGATCTCTCAGCCCTCACCTACATCGATTCATCGATGTCCATCAGAGGACACCGATCTCTCAGGTCACCCTACATCGATCGATCGATGTCCATCAGAGGACATCGATCTCTGACATCGATCGATCGATGTCAGCATTTTTCCAGAAATTCTTCTGCGATTTTCTGCAGATCTCAGCCAACGTTTCCAAACTCCATCCACCCATTTCATTCAAGCCTAATCCTGCTATCATTCACGCTTAATACTAAAGATTTAACGCTACGCACATCGCAAGCGAAATCCAAGCCTAGTACGCACCTTTTTTTCCAACCTCATCAACCCTAAAAATCCCACCTTTTCTCTCAACCCACGCAGCAACGAAGTCACCAAAAGAAGGGGTTCACGGGGTAGGGATTTGCAGGATTCCACATAATCAACAACAACGGCGAATGCCTTTTCATATACAGCGGCCAAAACTTGAAACCAAAACACATAAATCATATACAAATAACCACAAAACGAAACTACTGCATGGTGATCCAATTTGATAACAAAATAGGCCAGTTTTCTTTCACAAAACGTAGGAACTTATAAGATGATTACTTGCCTGTGATTACTCGAAGACGGATTGAAGAACGGACGGAGTTTGGATCAAAACCTGAGGATGTCTTCCTCTCCTACACCTTTGGGAAAACGGCTAGGGCTTAGAGGGAAAGAAAGTCGACGTCTGTGAATGGGAGAAAGAAAACTGACGTTCTCAGTTTAATAGGGAATAGGGTAAGATTTGGAGTTTCTAAATTATATCTATTATCTTATTTATCTTAAAGGATAAACCTTTATTATTTAATTCTAATATTAAATACAAATTAATTCTAATATTTAATTTTCTCATTAATTTCTAATTAATCTCATACTTAATTCCTAATTCATTACCGTTGACCGTCATTAATCTCCTTTAATTCTTTCTTTGTCTTAATTATCCTACGGAGGTTGCGGGGCATAACAAAAATAATATGTCTGGAGTAGTCAATTTTAATTTCTATGAAATTCATTACTTATACTGGTGTGTAGAAGATATTCTGGAGACACTCTCCAAATCAATGTTTAAGAGTATCATCCTAATTAAGAGTACATCTGTGAAAGTGATTCTTTGTATGCATGCAACTCTATGCTCAAGTTAGTGTTCATTTCTTGTTTCTTGTAAGTAATGCGATGTTTATAATGAGCTACCGGTTTATGTTTTTTGACAAGTTAATGGTGCTGACGATCATGTTCTCATATCTCCACTTGGGGCCTGCACTTGAAAATAACTCTTCTGTGTGTCGACTCTTTTTACAAGGTGTTCTGTTCTGCTTGCTTTATTTGAGGTCGTCCTCTTCAAATAACATGGTTGAAGATCTTGGTGATGTTCCTTAATCGTTGGAGCAACATCTTCAGTTATTGGCAGCAAAGAATTGCGAGAAAAGGCAATCCTACTATACATGCTACTTGCAAGTAAGTTATAAATTCTATTTCCTCATTTATTGTTGCTCGTGTTGTCGTTGATGTGCTTTGTTAATCTCATTTTTGTTTTTACACATACAGGTACTTGTTGGAGAAAGCAAAAATTTGACGGTAGCCTTTTATTGCTGCTTGTTATTCAACGCATGGATGCTTTGGTAAAGTAAGGTAATATACGTGAGTATAAGACATTTTTCCTTACTTTTGGATAATTTTTATGTTTATTTGACCTATATAGAGAGAGTATTCAGAATATGAAGCGTGTTAATGAATGATCTTATCGCCTGTTTTTTTACTCTCAGCTATGTGTCTTCGTCTGAGCATGTGCTTTCTCTAATGAATGATCTTCTTAATTTCGCTTGTAGGTTTATTAATCTTCTCCGTTAGCTTTTTAAGGATATGAATTAGACTTCTTATGAGGGTTTTCGTGGTTGAACCAGAACCATGAGGTGCAAGCAGCTCAATTTTGTTGCTTTACAAATCCATTAATTGCTTCTTGTTGTCATGCATCAATCATATCATGAAGCTACTTTCTGGTACATTTGTTGTCTATTATTTTTAAAATATAATGATAACGATATGTCCTTATCTATGTTTTGTTTCTCTTTTATTATGGACTAGAGTTTGCGGGAAAGCTATTGCAGAAATCATGAAAAGATGACCTTCCATGTTTTCAGAAAACTTGAGGAGTTCCTGTTCTCTAGAACACAAGCGGTATTAGATTCTTGTGTAGTGCTTTCTACAGAAAATGTTGTTAAACATGTTACTGGGGTATCTGCAGGTGGTCCTCTTTCATAATAACTTGATTTTTATTTCCATGAGAGAAATTTCTCATACTGTGTTTAACATTCAGGATATGAAGACTCTATGTTCATTTCTTCCTGTATTCTCTCCATGTGATACTGTTTTCATGCTTGCTTTTGGGGCTATTTTCATCCTAATTTATAAATTTTTCATGTCTTAACAAAATCTTGAGTCAGATTGTCCTCTCTTGATGTGGGTATATAACAGGAATGGTTTTAGATATTGAATGTAGAAAGTGACATCTTGTGCGTTTTTATGAGAAAAGTGAGAATTATTTATGTAATCTATAGAATCTTCCTTTAAAGATTCACTGCTCTGAAGATGTTTTGCTCTCTAAGCGACAAGAACATAACAAGAGGCATTCAGTAGTCAGTTAAGTTGAAAGCTCTGAGCCTTTGGTTAAGGACGTTCAGTCTGTTGAAAGTTTGTATTTTTGTAATATTCACTTGTAAATAGGGACTTGCACTATTTATTTTTCTTTTTTCCCCTTCTCTTTGTGATGGTGAAATATATATTTAATCTGACTTTCTTTTGGGGTTGTCTGTACCAGGTGCTTTAGAAATCTCATTGTTGTTATATATAGAGGTACTTTATGGGGGCAAAACTTGATGGTAACATTCTATTGCTACTTGTTATTTTTATAATGGATGTTCGGGAAACTACAATAATATACCTGGGTATAGGTCAACTTTCCTGATTTTATAGCTAATTTTTGTGTTTATTTTAATTATATAGAGAGAGTTCAGAATATGTGGCGTGGTTATGTCACAAACAGCCAGGAAACTATAGTCTGTCGCCATAGTTGAACACCTCCAATTAATTTTGCTGTATTCTCTCATTCTAAAGGGAAAAGATATTTTTTCCTTTGTATTGATCACTGTATCATCATCTTCTACGCCTTCAAATCTTCTTTAAAAGTTGCGTTATTTTCTTACAGCCCACGGTGATCATTTAACGACAAAGAGTACATGCATGGTACTTGGAGGTCTTCACAAGCTAACTTCTTTCTTACTCCTGGCGGTTTGTCTCCATCTTAGCATGTGTTTAGTCAAATGATTAATCTTCTCAATCTTTGTTCACACAGCTACGAAACTGTTTGTTTCTAGATTTTTTTTAAGCTTCTCATTTACCTTTTTTAGGATACAAATTAAAATATTTAATAGAGATCACATTGTTGAACCAAAACCTTAAGGTATGTTTCTCTACAAATCCATTAATTACTTCTTGTTCTTCTGCTCCTTTTTTGTGTAAAATTTTCATCGATGCAACGGTAGGATATACAAGATTTTTAAAGCCCTAACTACATGCCAGGAACGCCTCAAAAACAAAAGCTAGTTGTTGATATGTACCAAACATATCATGAAGATGTTTTCTGGCACATTTTTTGTCTATTATTTCTAAAATACAATGATTTTTTGTGTCTATAAATCTTTTTCTCCCTATATAATTCACACATATTTATGTATTATTTCTTTATCTTTGTTTTTTTTCCTTTTTAATGTTGACTAGAGTTTCTGGAAAGCTCTAGTGAAAAAAAGCCGGCCTTCTGCAGATTTTAGTGCATCTCTAGTGAAAATCATGAAAAGCCGGCCTTCTGCAATTTCCACTGCAGTTTGACTGCTCCCCCCTCTCTCTTAGCAACTAGAAGATTACATTAGCCATTCAACACTTAGATAAAATTGAAGACTCTGAGCCTTTGGTTATGGACCCTAAGTCTGTGGAAAATTTGCGATCTTCACTTGTTTTGTCGTTTTCTAAATTCATCAGGTATTGTGTGAAATTACGACTTGCACTACTATTTTTTTCCTCTGATACAAAATAAACTATTTCTTTAATATGCCTATCTTTTGGGGTAGTCTACATGAGTGGAAACAAGGAAAGGTGACATGGATGGAACCAATATGCTCAATTTAGATTTGCTGATGTTGACCAAATGCAAAGTAGTTTGGCCGTAAATTAAGTTTTGTAGGACTGACTTTGGTTGGCAGGCAAATCAAGTTACTCTTCAGTTTCTTGGGGTGCATCTTTAACTTTGGATCTGTTTTGGTTTAGTAGGTAAATCTAGGCAGGATAAGAAACGAGGTATACAGAGAAAGGTTATGGGTGGCTAGTGTAGAAGATAAGATAAGAGAGGGGAGACTGAGATGGCTTGGGCATGTCAAGTAGAGACAGACAACGGCGTCTGTCAGAGCAGTTGAAAGCCTCACTGTAGAAGGGAAGAGGAGTAAAGACAGGCTCAAACTAACGTGGAATTGCAGATGTCCAATGGAACTCCTACAAAGTTCCATTGTGATAACAAAGAAGCGATCAATAATGCGTTTAACCCAGTCCATCATGATAGGACAAAGCACGTAGACGTGGATCACCATTTCATTAGAAAAAAGATTGATGGTGCGAGTTTCTGCATGACCTATACCCCAACCAAGCATCAAAAAACTGGCACCTTAACAAAAGGACTTCACAAGCCGACATTCGAGGAACTTGTCATCAAACCGAGAATGACCAACATCTATACTCCAACTTGACGGGTGTTAGAATATATGACGAAATTATGTTATACAGTTGTAATATAGCATTGGATATGGTTAGGATCTATATTGATTAGGAGAATATCCTAGGATCCACTAGGATAAGATAGAATCACAGAGGTTAGGATAATTGATATCCAATCCCTATAGTCATAGGATTTGATAGCTAAAATGATTGACCAGAGGCGTGTGTTTATACTTGTGATATAGTTGAAGGAATGGACATGCCTGCCTAACTAATTTCAAATCTATCTTTTGCTTGTTGTTGCTATGCACCAATCATATGTTGAAGTTATTTTCTGGTATATTTGTGTCTATTATTTTGAAGATATAATGATAATTTGTATCGTTATCAATCTTTTCTACATAGATAATTTATATATCTCTGTGTTATGTTCTTAACTTTGCTTTGTTTCTATTTTATTATTGCCCTAGATTGGAGGATAGTTAAGTGAAAAACACACTAAATTAGTTAAGCATATGTTTAATCCTTGGATTACTTAATGTTTTGCTCTAAACTGAATTCTTTTGAAATTGTTATCAAGAAAAAAACACACTAAATTGGATAAGCATAGTTTTAATCCTTGGATTACTTAATGTTTTGCTCTAAACTAAATTCTTTTGAAATTGTTATCAAGAAAAAGGTTCAAGAAAAGAGAATAAGGCTCGAATGTTGTTGTTGTGAGTGTAAATTATTGTTCTTTTTGACTTATCAATTTCCGTGGTTTCTTCATTAGGTTGAATTTTCATTAGTATCTTTTTGCTTCTGTGGCAAAGACGGCAGCGTTTAAAAGGATGCAAGAAAGACTAGAAACAAAGGAAGGAGAGCACTATATGTTCAAGATTGCCAAAGCTAGGGATCGAAAGAGGAAGCATCTAGGAGGTTATAAAAGGAGAAAATGGACATGTGTTGGTCAAAGCACAAGACATCAAGTTGAAATGGCAAACATACTTTCACAATCTTTTCAACGGTGGTAGCGTCGACTACGAAGAACGAGAAAGCATCACTAACCAACAACGACGACACAATAACGTCACGCAAGGAGAGGTGATGAGAGCACTGAAAAAGATGGGAAAAGCTAAAGCGGTTGGCCTAGATAACATATCCATTGAGGCGTGGAAGTATTTGGGAGAGAAAGGGGTTCAGTGGCTAACTACTCTGTTCAACCGTATTTACGAAACATGAAAGATGCCAGACGAGTGGAGAAAGAGTATCGTGGTCCCCCTATATAAGAATAAAGGAGACACGCAGTGTTGTGGGACCTATAGAGGGATTAAGTTACAAAGCCATACCATGAAGTTATGGGAGAGAGTCATCGACATTAGAATTAGGAGAGAAACTCTGGTTACAGTGAACCAATTTGGTTTTATGCCAGAAAGGTCAACTACGGAAGCAATATACATTCTCAGGAGATTAATGGAGAAGTATAGGGAGAAGAAGCGCAATTTACATATGGTTTTCATCGATCTTGAAAAAGCATATGATAGTGTGCCATGTAGCCTGATCTGGGATAGTCTGGATGCAAGAGGGATCCCTATGAAGTATATAGACATAATTAGAGATATTTATGCTAGGATGAAAACAATCGTTCGTATGCCTATGCGGAATACGGACTTCTTTCCGGTGGAGGTAGGCATCCATCAAGGGTCAGCATTGAGCCCATTTCTTTTTGCAGTTGTCATTGACGAGTTGTCAAAGACGATACAGAAGGCAGTTCCGTGGTGTATGCTTTTTGCTGACGATATTGTATTAGTCGCAGAGAGTAGACACACCCTGAGTATGAGACTAGAACAGTGGAGAGGTGTTTTAGAGAGAAAAGGCTTAAGGATTAGCCGTTCTAAGACCGAGCTTCTGCACTGCGACTTCAGCGGCGTAGCCGACAGTGAGAATAGCCAGCTCCCTATCGATAGTCAAGTGGTACCACAGGTAAGTAAGTTTAAGTACCTAGGATCATTTGTGCAGCGAATAGAGACATAGATAGTGATGTACCACATCGAGTTCAAGCAAGCTGTTGTAAATGGAGGGTGGCCTCAGGAGTGCTGTGTGACAAGAATTTCCCAACTAAATTAAAGGAAAAATTTTATAGTGTGGTAGTGCGACCGACAATGCTATATAGGACAGACTGCTGGGCCATCAAGAGGTCACAATTGCAGAAGATGGAAGTGGTAGAGATGAAGATGTTGAGGTGGATGTGTTGGCATACAAGGCTAGACCGGATCAGAAACAAGGTATTTCGAGAAAGGTTAGGCGTGGCTAGTATAGCTGATAAGATAAGGGAGGGAAGAATGAGATGGTTTGGGCATGTCAAGCGGAGACAGACAACGGCGTTGGTCAGAGCAATTGAAAGCCTCATTGTAGAGGGGAACAGGAGTAAAGGCAGGCCCAAACTGACTTAGGATGAGCAGATTAAGCAGGGCTTACTAGATTTGCACATCTCTGAGGACATGGTCATGATAGGAGTTCATGGAGATATAAGATTAAGGTTAACGAGGTATAAGTCATATATAGGGACACCTTAGAGTATATTTAAGGACATAGATAGGCGTAGACACTATCTACACTTTAGGTTGATTTAGCACTTGTTTATGTTTTACCGTTGTTTGGCATTACATGTACATATACATGTTATGTGTATTTTAATATCGAAAGTCTCTTCTTTGTATTTCCTGAATTCCCTCACTAACACACTAGCACATCATCTCTACTATTATGTCATTTATGCAGGTACATATAGAGTCGGTGTCTCACTGGAAGCAGACTCTCTATCCCTTGGGACAGAGGTATTGTTTGCCTACCACTTACCCTCCCTAGACCCTAGCGATAGCTTTTGCTGTTGTTGGGATATACTGGGTACGGATGATGATGATGATGAATCTTTTTTGCTTCTGTTGTGGATAAGGGCATAAGAGTTTAATGGAGGGCAATTTATTTTCGTTATCACCTCCTTTTTGGGAATTGTTGTATCGTTTCTTATATTTCATCTGCACTGTTAGAAGTAACTCTGGATCTCTGCCTTGTACAAAGCATATTTATGGCAGGTCTATAGTTTTGTGTGTTGCTGTTCTATATGTTTGTTTGGATTAGTCTTTAATTCTTTTAGAGATGAGAATATATTCTCGGTCTTTTTTCTTGAGACATCAAAGTACGTCTATGTCATTGGTTTCACATTCTGTTCATTTTATGGTTGGATAAGCATGTATAACATACAGAACATCTTGGCATATTCATCGTATTTTTGCATAGGCTTGCTCCCTTCTCTTTTTTGGTTAAGTCTGTCTCAGCTGCAAATTCTTAACCTATAATAAGCATGTAAAATTCATATGGGACAGCTGATGGAAAGTTTAGGTAAGACTGACCATGTAATGTTGGGATTGTTTCTTGAAGTACTATGGGTCATTACTCTCTAAGATCTTCCAAGCTCTTTTTTATCCTAGTATATTTGGTTCTAAAATCCTTTTAATGTCTAAAAGTTTATTGCTATACACTATTTTCCGTTTCCTGTTTAGACTAATAATTCAACTGTTTTCAATTTTTTACAGGATTTGATTCATATCCCTCCATCACAAATGTAAATATGATATACTTCAGTAGAGAAAGAAGAGATTGGTAATATGTTTTCGTAAAGTAATTTTCACAGTTTATGCTAAGCATTGGTCCGCTTTTTGTTAATAGTGCCAGCAAGCACATAAAACAAAACTAGTAAAATGGTTGAATATGTTCCATACCAAAAGTCTTTTTTTCTTTCTCTTTCTTTCAAGAGAAGGTGAATACTCGCTGAAGGTAAGAGGACTCTTTCAAAAGAAGCTATAGGTTGTAGAGTAGTGCTCTAAGGCATGGTTTCTTCTTTCCTCTTCGTCTTTTTCCTGCACTATGTTATAATCCATGTTACGGCCCGCACCTCCGAGCCGTTAGGAAAGTAAATCAAAGACAGTTATGGTGATCAAGATAAGGTTAACCGAATAGAATCAATTGAATCGTTGAGCGGGCCTAAGCGGCATAGCTAAAAATGCTAGGTTTGCACTAAAATAAATAATTAAAACCGTAGATAAGAAATAATTGCGGTGAATAAGCAAATGAAAATTATAACTAAGACACAAGTCTTATTTGTTAATTAATTAAAAGAAAAAGGAAAGTAGGACATAGGAAAAATAATCTTGTCTTATCCTATTCCATTAATGACTGCCCCCTAACTATTGTGAGTGGTCCTTCATTCTACTCAACCTATTATTCTCTATTCTTACATAAATTTTCCCAACCAATAGCCTCATATGCATGCCTTACAACCTTATATTTCCTTTTCCCAACTCCAAACCAAATGATGAAAATCCCTTCCTCCCCCACTACCCAATTTTTGGCCACCCATAGAATATAGGAGTAAGACATCCCCCACTCCGCTTTATTCTTCATTTCAACCAAATTCCTCCTTATTCTCTCTACTTTCTTCCTCTCTCTCTCAAGGCTCAAATTTCTCCAAATTTCTCTCTCTTTTCATCCTCCAAACCGTGAGCCTTTCAAGCAAAGGGAAGCCAACTTCTTCAATTTTCAAGTGAAGAGTCAAGCTTCAAGTGCAGTAATCTCTAAGGTAAAGATATCCAACCCTCATTCCATCACTTTCTTTTTATTCCTTCTCCAAAAATCACTCAATTTCCTCCTCCATCCTAACAAGGCCGAGGGCTCCAACAACTAAGAGGAAGAAGTCTCCAAGTGGAAAAAGTAAGAACCTTCAAGGCTTTTTCAAGGTGAGATTATAGTAGGTTGATTTTAGAACATTCTTAGTGACATTTCCTTTAAAAATGACCAATTTGTCTTCCATTTTGAGCCCCTAGGCCGTAAGGTACCAAGCAATGGGAAAAGAAGAAATCTTTTTCCATTTTAAACCTAATTTCAAAGAAAAAGAGAAGTATTCTTCTTGGTTTCTTCATCATGTTAAAAAACATAGCATCTATGTTCACTTATAAAGTTGGATCATGCATGCATATGTTCAAATGGTTTTTCTATTATGATCATGTAAAAAGAATCGTTCTTGCCTAGTAAATATATGAAGACTTAAGTGATTCTTGAATGTAGGCATATTTGAGACTAAGATGATATTAAAAAGTGGCATGCATGTGAAGCTTATGGTGTGTATAGGTCTCATATGTGTATGCATAGGCATACATGTATATTTCATGAAAAAGTGTTGGTTGCATGTTACACTTTCTTGGAAAAGTGTAATAAGGAACACACTTTGCATCGTTTTCTTGTATGTTTTTATGAGGATCATCACATATGTATTTCTCTATGATTTTAGTTTTTATACATGTTAATGGTCATGATTTAGCATGATTATGGTACATCACAATTTATGCTATAATGCATGGCCATAAAAGATTGATTCTTTGATGATCATCATGTCATTTTTATGTATTTTCATCCAAATATGGGGCTGTTTTGGTCTCCGTTATTAGACATGATTCATCACCATCATTTTGATGTGTATTCTTGATGATCATGGCCTAAGGATGTGCTTTTTCATGGTTTCCATCATCATATGTACTTGCATGTTAATTTCATCATGATCATGGCTCTTATCTTCATGTTTATGATGGATACCAACATGCATGATCTTAAATGTGTTGCTGCGGTGCATAATCATGAAGCAAAGTGTCTAAGTCATGTATGTTGCATGCCATATCAGACCACATTAAGTTGCATGATTCATAACCATAATATGTTGATATGTTAAATGAAGGAATCTTACTTAGTAGCCAAACGTTTGGCACATTACTGTTAACCGTTAAACATTGATAAACTCACTTAACAACCAGTCTTTGTGGATATATGAAACCAACAAAGTGTGTTATATTGCCAAGGAGTAAGTTTCAGCCATGTGGAAATATCGTTATGCCAATGATGATGTTGAATATATTTTGACTCCATATATGTAAAATATGTATACAACATGTATTATATGTATTTGTAGAGATATACAGCTATATTGATGACTACATGACCAATCTGGTGAATATATGCGATGACTACATGAAGACACGGTATACATATGGAAAGGATACATGAATAAAACTACGGAACACGACCCTTACATATATGTAAATTCGAGTTAGCATATATATATATTTTGCCCATTAAGTAAAGCATAAAGAAAGGACAATTAAGTGTCCGTTAGAAATAGTGGAGCCGTTAGAAATATCAGACGCCCTGTCCGTTTTTTCCCTAAGCTATCCGTGTTCAACAAGTACAGGGATATCACCATCATCGCCCTTCTTCTCAGAAACGTCACCATCATCAACCTTCTTCTTCTCTCTAGAATTCCGACCGTTGGAAGAGAAGAACTATTTCTCTATAAAACTAATCATTGTATTTCTCAGTATTTTTAAGTGTGTGAAGTGTTAATAAAAGAACTAGCCTTCACCTTTCAATTTGTTCTTCCTCTAAATTGTTATTTGTTATTCTTTGGTTATTTGGTTGTTCGTTCTATTTGGCGTTGAATTCCAACATGGTATCAGAGTAAAGGGGAGAAGAAGATGATGTCGATGCCTACGGATAATTTTTTTTTTTTTTTTTACTGCAATGCTATTACTGCAGCTCTTCATTTTGTAATCTCAGAAATTAACCCGCTCCCAGGGGCATAGTCCAGTGGTAAGTGGCAAAGGCGATTGGGGCTAGAACCCGGACGTCTCGAGTTCGAGTCCGTCTCTGGGCTGGCTGAGTCTCGTGTGTCCTCTCCCTTTGTAGGGCTGCTGTTGGAGCACATCCTTCGATTCACATCCCACCTGGCTAAGAGGCCTCTGGTACATGTGGGGGAGAACACACTCCCTCATCAAAGAAATTAACCCTCATTGACATTTCTGATATGGTGTTGCTGTTACTGTTGTAAAAAGAAGAATGAATTGATGATGCCGTGTTCATAATCGATGCCTTCTACAGTTGAGAACATGTTATTCTTCATATTTCCTTCTGAGTCATTCATTGATTGCTGCTGGTTCATCTTCTTTCTTGATCTACATCTCAAACTCTTAGGTGTTGAAACTCCTATTCACATCCTTATATATATTTGTGTGATTTATTTCTGCATGTACCCGTTTATGTTTGAAACTGATGATGGTGAAGGTAATGACTGTTAAGTGTTTGATGAAATACATGTGAGGGAAAATTCTTAGGAATTAACCCTTCACAATCATGTTTCCTTGTTTTTTAGAAGCTGTTCGAAATGAGTATGATTCCCCTGTCTCTGAAATAATGTAATTGGTTGAAGTTGATCCTTTGATCTCAAAGTGCTATTGTTAACAACATGCTTTAAAATCAGAAGTCATAAGTATGTAGATCTGGAATTTGAAGCCATATGTCTTACATTTGGTGGGTAGTACATGTGGTTTGTATTTCTTATACTAGTTATTTGTTCTTCACATTAGGGAATTTTTTTTCCCACCTCCAGGTTGCTGTGTGGAACTCTTTATTGTTCCAGCAAGCACTTGAAGGGGGTATTTAGTGTTGGCCTTATACAGAGAAATATGTTTATTGATCATACATTGGTCAAGTGGTCACTGGATGATTGGTTGGCTAATTGATGCAGAAGTTCTTCGTTGTACTTGATACTGATTTGTGCATATTGTGTTTCACTGTGATGCTATTTTATGAAGAAGTTTTGTGTATCTAGGAGTCGGCTCTGTTGATAAAATCTTGCTTTAAGTACTGTATTGGGATTAATTGAAATGGTGATAGAACTTGAGCATTCTATATCTGGTTACTGAAATTATACCTTGGTGTTATCTGGAAAGAGGGATCATGTATACGTGTTTTTCCTAAACCGCTGCTTATTGTCAATTATGTACTGTGTGCTCATTTATTTTCAATCAAAAAGGAATATGCAACCTGTTAAGACAAATATGACGACTTACTTTCTTATTCAGGGATAAATAAAGTTGATATTTAAAGTTTTTATCATTTGAGGGAAATGATCACTTGTGGAAGATTAACCTTGTATTTATAATTGTTGAGGGGGAGCATCTTACAATTGATATGTAAGTCATTTGTTATGGCATTCTGTGTATTGTTGGCTTTAGTTGTCATTGTGATTGGCCGCCTATAAGGCGAGTTGCCATTCTTTTATTTTTGGCCGGTTATAAGTTGTGCCATACTGATCATTGGTCAGCTGAAGCCATGTGCCATTTTACTAGTGAGGCCCCTCTGATTCTTGACAGGAGAAAGAACGATTCCTTCACAGAGGTTTGAGGATGCTTTTGATTCTGGATAGGAGATGAGGGATTGTCCCTCACTGTTATTGTTGAGCTGGATGTGTTTTCCACCGTTGTTGAGTCCATTGTAGCCATTATTATTTGAATGGACAAGAGTCCCTCTGAACTATAGACAAGAATAATCTAGAATTATTCCTCTGAGTCATAGACAAGGATTCCGCTGAGCCATTCCATTATTGTTTGAATAGACAAGGGTTTCTCTGAGCTATGAACACGGACACGGATAATCTTGAATTATTCATCTGAGTCATAGACATGAACTCTTCCGAGTTATTCCATTTATTGTTGAGGCGATAGTTGCCATTGATGTTGATTGTGGCCTGAGTTGCCATTATTGTCTAATGCCACACATGTCCTTACTATCACTTTTGAGATGTTGCTTCTTAAATGTAAAAGTTAAGGTGACAAGTGTGTTGTTGGCTAGATGATGTTCCTAGCGAGTTTTAAGACCTACATGCCTAGTGAATTATGATATCTTTTCCTCAAACTGATAATGGTGAATAATTTAAGGACCTCCATAAACTAACATTACTTGGAAAAATATATATTTATAGGAAGTTGTTATGGTATATTTGTACGTGCTTTGTTTGATCACAAAATTAGGTTCGTAAGGCACATTACTACTAAAAAGCTTGATTACTTGGTTTCTTGCTGTTTATCCTACGTGAACACGCTTAGCACACTTATCTGATGATATATGAAACCAACAAAGTAATGCTAGGTGCTTCTTATTTTTTTACTAAGATGTATACATTAATTGTACAAAAAGTAATCCATCCTGATATTTGCGGATGTATTCAAGTCTTAAACATTACTGGATATAAAAAAGTTTTTTTTTTTCAAATATAGCTATGAATTATGTATATACTTGATTTCTCAGTGCTATCACCTTACTTTGCCAGATTCACTGAAAACTTTTATGCTTTGTGTATTTGTGGATATTTATGCTCTGGATATTTGTGCATACTATTAAATGATTGTTTGCTCTTTATACTATGAGGATATCTTGGTCATAACAAATTGATGGGTTGTTGATATTGATGTTATGCTCTGTACATGGTAATAAGTGGATACTGTTAAAAGTCTTCTTATTGTTTGACAATCTAGGAGGTATATGCTTCTGTATTAAGTGCAATGCGTGTATGAAATGTTCTGCTCATCTACGTGCATGCCTTGAAATAATTAAATGACAAGCTATGTTATACATGTATGCCTATATTAATTTAAAATTGATTATATATGTGTTGAGTTTCTGTTTAGTTGAAAAGTCTAGTGTTTGCTAGTCACTTTTTTTTCCTCCTCCATGTTAATTTCATTACTAAATTTAACAGTTATATATACTGTCTTTATTTTTTAGATTTAAGTTGTGTCCATATGAAGTTTGCTTTTCTTTCCTTTTGTCTAAAGAATTCATAGACAATGTACTCCTTATCGAATGAGATAATTTTACAATCCTAAACAATACAACACTGCAAATATATATATACTTACACTATAACGGCTAGAAAAAGACAGAAGATAAAAGCCTGCATCACAGTATACAAGACTAACGGTAACATACACAAAAGAATAATTACAACTTTAACCCTAAATATTTCAATACTCCCTCTCAAGCTTGGTGTATGGAGTAATACAACCAAGCTTGCTTAATAAATCGTAGAAGAGTGCAATTGTCAGAGGTTTTGTAAACATATCTGCAGTCTGATTTATAGATGAAACATGTGATTTATGCATATGACATCATCCTCAACCTTCTCACGAATAAAGTGTCGATCAATTTTGATATGATTGGACTTGTCATGTTGGATAGGATTTTCAATCATGTGAATTGTAGAGATATTATCACTGTATATTTGGACAGGTAGTGAAATAACTTGACCAAGATCAGACATAACTCGTTTAATCCAAAGACCTTCACATAACCCAAGTGCTAAAGCTCTCAACTCTGCTTCACCGCTACTCCGAGCAACAACTGACTGCTTTTTCTTCTCCATGTGACTAGATTACCCTAAAGAAATGTCACATAACTGGTAGTAGATCTCATATCTGAAGAAGAACTCCCTAGTCTGCATCAGTGAAAACTTTTAAATCTCTAAGACCTGTTTTTCTAAAATAAAGTCCTTGTCCTGGAGCATTTTTTAAGTACCTGAGAATTCTCATAGCAGCCTTCAAATGAATCATAGAAGGATTATGCATAAATTGACTAACATAACCAACAGCATAGCAAATATCGGGTCTAGTATGAGATAAGTAAATTAGTTCGCCCACAAGATTTTGATAGCTCACTTTATCAATTAATTCATGTCCCTTATCTTTAGTTTTAGCTCAAATATCAACTAGTGTAGGAGATGGTTTACACCCAAGCATACCTGTTTTAGAAAGCAAATCAAGTACATATTTTCTTTGAGATATACAAATACCTCTTGTTGTTCTATTGACTTCCATACCAAGAAAATACCGTAAATTACCCAAATCGTTTAACTCAAAAAAGATAAATGACTCTTAATATCATCAATTCCTTTGTTATCATTATCAGTTAGGATAATATCATCAACATACACAACTAATACAGTTATCATGCTAGGCCCTCGTCCTTTTATAAATAAAGTATGATCACTATGAGTTTGCACAAAACCTAAGTTAACCACTAGATTAGTAAATTTTCTAAACCATTCACGAGGAGATTGCTTTAGTCCATGTAATGTTTTCTTCAACTTACACACCTTAGAGCAATTATCAAAATTCACAAAACCAGGGGGTATATACATAAAGACTTCTTTATTTAAGTCACCATTTAGGAATGCATTTTTAACATCTAGTTGTAGTAACTTCCAGTCAAAGTTAGCAACTATAGAAAAAATAATCCTAATTGTATTGAGTTTAGCAAAAGGGGCAAATGTTTCAAGAAAATCAATACCACGAGTTTGAGTAAAATCTTTAGCCATTAGTCTAGCTTTATCCGACTTATAAAACCATCAGTATTGTATTTAAGTGAAAAAACCCATTTGCAACCAATTGTTTTCATATATTTTTGCCTATCCACTAAATCCCAAGTTCTGTTCTTTTCCAAAGCCCGCATTTCATCCTCCACAACATTTTTCCACAAAGGATGACTCAAGGCATCATGAACAGTAGAGGGTAATTTTTGTGAATATAATGATGTGGTGAATAGACAAAAGTTAGGTGACAGAGATGCATACGATAAAACCTGTTTAAAGGATGTTTAGTGCATTCTCTTGTACCTTTTCGAAGGGTAATTAGTCTATCATCACTGATACTATCCATATAATGTACCTCAGGTCCTGACAGACTAGTCTCAGTGTAATCTCTTTGAGTGTTTTCTGTAGATTGAACAAAACTATTGTGTGGTTGTGTAGCTTGAACAAAACTATTGTGTGGTTGTGTTTCCTGTCCTTGGTCAAAACGTATCTGCTCATGTCCTCTTCTATGATAAACTTTGGTAATAGGTGGCCTGTCCTTCAGGTTAATAGACACATTTTCCGTTGTTAGCCCTGTATCAGAAACATTACTAGGTAGATTGTCAGTATTAGTAGGAATAGGCATAACATCAATGATACTCCAGAAATCTTGATAAGCTGAGGGTCTTTCAGTGATATTAGGACCACTATAGTATGAACAGCTCTCATCAATTTTAACATTCAGAGTTACAAATATTCTCCTGGAAATAGGATCATAGCACTTATACCCTTTTTGTGTTAGAATACCCAATAAATATGCATCTCAGTGGTTTATGATCTAATTTGCTCCGTATATGTGATGGGAGAGAACATAAGTAGTGCTACCAAACACCTTAACTGGGAGTACATAGACTAACGGAGTAAATGGAAAACAGATTTTGAAAAGATAGGACCTAGATGGTAACCTATTAATAAGGTAGGTAGCAGTCAAAATAGCTTCACCCCAATAAAATTTTGGTGCATGTTTGGTAAACATTATAGCCCTTGTTACCTCAAGCAAGTGTCTGTTCTTCCTTTAAGCCACCCCATTCTGCTGGGGTGTATACGTGCACGCAGTCTGATGATGTAAACCCTGTCATTTCAAAAATTCCTGAATAGTCTTATCCATGTACTCAAGTCCATTGTCAGACCTTAAAGTTTTAATAGTAGAGTTAAACTGATTTTTAACAAAAATAACAAAGTTCTGAATAATTATGTCTGCATCAGATTTGTGCTTCATAAGAAATACCTATGTAATTCTTGTATGATCATCAACAAACGTAATAAACCATCTAGCTCCATTGATATTACTTATCCTGGAAGGTCTCCAAATATCCGAATGAATTAAATTAAAATCTTGAGAAGGAACATACATCTTGGAAGGATAAACGGCTCTAGTTTGCTTTACTAGCTCACAAACTTCACATGTAATACAAACAGGATCAGTATTCAAAAATAGCTTAGGCATAATTTTCTTAGGGTACACAAAGTTAGGATGCCCCAGAAGATAATGCCATAACAAAATATTGTTTGTATTAGAACTACAAAGCATATTAACATTATTGGACTCAGCAACATAGCATAAGTTGAAGTTTCCACCCCTTGCTATTCCAAAAAGATAAGAGTCTATTATGTACTTTAGCATTTCCAATCCTCTTCCTCGAATGTTTCCTCTAAAATACAACTTCAGAGGGTGAGAAGGAGGCAATGCAATTATTATCAATGGTGAATTTTCGTAAATAAATCAAGTTGAAGGTGAGTTTAGGAATATAAAGAACTTTAAGAAGTTTGATCCCTTGCTCAAGTAGAACAGTTGCCATTCCATATACATTAACTTAAAATCCAGTAGCTACTTCTACAAATTTAGGGAATGGAAAAGGTACATAGTGACTCAGTAATGTGTTATCATAAGTCATGTGATCCGATGCTCCAGAATCCACAATCTATGTAATATGATTAGAAGTAGGATCTGACATACCTGTGTAAGCCATGGTGGCAAATGACATTGGTGTCGAGTCACTGTTCTTATCATGCTGCTTCCTAAGGAGCCTAAAGATGGCATCCAGTTGCTGCTGAATAGGCAGGTTAGCACCTTCTTGTCCAGATTGATGTTCCATCTGTACTTCATTCTTACCCTCAGCAGCTTCACCTTCCATTCGATTTACTAAATGAGCCACGGATCCTTGACATTTTCCTCCTCATCCTCCTTTCCAATCCCAGTAGCAGAGTTCCTCCAGTTCTCATTGACTGGAGGCTTCCAACTTGATGAACTTGATGAGTTGTTGCTTTTGCTTTTCCAATTTCCTCCAAAATTTCTTTGAGACAGGCGTTGTACTTTTGAGTCTGGCCTACTGTAATAGTTCTCATAGGAGTGATCTGGCTTATTACAAAACTTACAGTATGGCCTTCTACCTTGTGAGAATCCTTCGTAGACTGTAAAGGTTGAAGGATTCTCTCTAGTTTCTACAGATATGAGTGCAGAACCTTCTACTGAACCATGTGATGAATTCATCATGACCCTAATGCGAGATTTCTCTAATCTTACCTCCGAAAAAACAGAGTTTAAGGTTAGAAAGGGTTTGGTTCCTAATGGTCTGCTACGCACAGAGTCAAAATCTTTGTGTAACCCTTGTAAAACCCTAAAGACTCGCTTAAGTTCAATAAACTTCTTAAAAGCCAAGGCATCAACAGGTAAACCCCCAGTTATGAGTCTCATATGTATTTTGATTTGTTGCAAAAGCAAGGTGAGTTGTGAGTAATAAGAGCTTACAGACTGTTCTCCCTGTTTAACATCAGTAACTCTAGTCTCTAACTCATATATCTCTGCTACATTATCAGTTTGAGAATATAGCTCTGTAGCTGCTTTCCAGAGATATCAGCAGCTGTAGAATAGAGTATAAAGTTATTCCATATCTCAGGGGTCATTGAACTGAGCAACCATGACATGATCATGGCATTCTCAGTTTTTACTATCTATAGGTAGGATCTGTGGTAGATGGGACTTGCATGTGACTATGGAGATACTCATCCTTACCTCATCCCATAATGAACAATTCTACGGCCTTGTTCCATGAAAGGTAGTTATGGCTAGTTAATTTATGATTGGTAATCATAACAGAGTTATTATCCAGCACGTTTGGACCTGGCAAAGGTAAGGATGAAATTCCAGATGGAGCACCAGCAGTCATATCTATGGCAGTAGCTCCAGATCCTCCTTCTGTTCTACGAGCAGACGTTGGTGTAGAAGAGGAAGACATGGTGGATGCAGTGTTTAGCTTAATGATTGAAGCGAAATTTCACAAGAACAGATCTTTTCTAGAATAGAAAACACAGAGCTGAAGCTGAAAGAGACAGGGAATGAAGAACTTGATCTGAGAGAAAGAAAGACGAGAACCAAAAGATGAAAAATGAATTTGAAAAGTATAATTATGTTTAAGAAGTAAAAAATCTCACACGTACTCGAGAAGTTTTAGGATGAAGAACGAGGAGTATGCATGTCGTGCATGCAACACGACACGTCCCACCCTTTTTGTAAAATTAAGATATTAAATTGTGGATTTTACGTACTTCAAGATAGTAAGGGAAATTGGCTTTTGAAAGAGAAGACACGTAACCCGTTACACGGACCCCGTTAAATTAATCATATCCTTTCTCTTCTTCCAGCGTCTTACTCCTTCCTTTCCTTCCGCGACTCCTTCTCTCCAGTTCACACACTTCTGCACTTCTTCTATATTTCTTTAAGAAATCTCACAGATTCGTCAGGTTCTTCAGTGTCTTTCTCTTTCTCGAAGTGTCTCTCTTTCTCTTCAGGATACTGAGATTTTTTTCTTCTTTTGATCTTGAACACATAAGATCTTTAAGGAATCAAAGGAAAGCATATATGCACACTTAGTATTTGAGCTCTCTGCGTAGTAGACTACTGTAGACTGAAATCATTAACTTTCTAATTGATAAACTTGTACTCAGCAACCTTGATACGCCGACTCTTTGTTCTTGAGCAATTAGCTCTGATACTATAAAGACAATTCATAGACAATGTACTGTTTATTGAATGAGATAACGTTACAATCCTAAACAATACAACACTGCAAATATATATATATATATATATTTAGACTATAACGGCTAGAACAAGACAGAAGATAAAAGCCTGTATCAATCAATCACAGTATACAGGACTAACGGTAACATACACAAAAGAATAATTACAATTTTAACCCTAAATATTTCAACATTGTCCATTTTGTTGATTACTTTAGCTACTTCCTTATCTATACTTTTGGTAGGGATACTTCCAATATATCGTTTGCATTCTTTACTTTGGGTTCTGCTCTGCATTAGTTTAATATTCATGCAAATTTTATGATAGATAATGGTAAGTTGTATATCCTCATATGTCTAGCTCTTGATCTTAAATTGTAGGAATTTTTGATGTATAGAATGCATGCGTACCTCTGTGTGTTTTTCGAACTACTATTTCTTCATACTAAACTGGTTCATGATCCTAAGTTAGATACAATTCTATAGTTCAAACCAGTTATCTTGATATATGTTGGCATATCTCACTATACATGTGAAAACCATATTTGGCCCTGTTGTTTGATTGTCTCGTTATTAAACGTTGAGGAAGTACATATAATATAAAAATGCATCGGTACATGTGTTGAGAAATCCCATGGGTTTCCACAAGGTTATATTTCTCGCATGTACTTTAAAGGTGATCCCGGAGTTCTCACTAACATTTATTTTTGCAAGATAAGTGATTATTTCTTTTACAGGTGCCACAAGACCAGCTAACATTTTATGCAGGACACAAAAGAGAGCGAATGGATATTTGTCGTGCATGTAGATATTCAAGAATATTGCTTCATTGCATGTACTTGTTGGCATTATTTTGCAGGAACCCTAGGAGTACAACAGTACCAGAAGTTGTGATGTTACTCCTTAAAGACCTGGTTAGAAGAGACAACATTGATGATGTTGAAGATTCATTGAAGACTCGTCTAACTCAAAGGGTACATAGTTCAAACTTAGTCGCATCTACCTATGCACTAAGTTTGAGGGAGAGTATAGAGATATACAGCTATATTGATGAATGCATGACCAATCCGGTGAACATATGCGATGACTACACGAAGACACTGTATACATATGGAAAGAATACATAAAGAAAACTATGGAACACGACCCTTACATATATTTAAAGGTCGTGTTTCGTAGTTTTCTTCATTTATTCTTTCCATATATATACCGTGTCTTTGTATAGTCATCGCATATGTTCACCGGATGGGTCATGCAGTCATCAATATAGCTGTATATCTCTATAGTATGGCTAATTAAAGGAGGTGTTAAACTAGTAAATTAGAGAAGTCAAATTATGTAACAAGCTAAATAACGGGGCTGTTTTAGTCATTAGAGTCGAGAACACTTAAAAGGACAATATGGGACATTCTAAATTTCAAAAGGTGTAGGAAAATGGGCTGTTTCGGAAAAGCCATAAAATAAAATAAGAATTGGATAAAATAAGATAGAAATCTTAGTGGTTGAAACCTAAAAAGTGGATTGTTTTAAAGGCCAAAACCGTGAGCACCTTAAGAAGGGCAAAATGGGGTATTTCATCTAAGTTATGATATGAAACATGAGCCAACTATGGCACTTAGGTGCTGAAAGTGTTAGACGCTAAAATCAGCCCTAAAACCGAGAATAAATGCATATGTACACGAGTCAAAATTTTGAAACGAAAAGATTTTCCACACGATCGATTTTACGGAAATGTTTTGTCACATGAAATGTTTTAAAAGAATTTTACACGACATATTTGACGGAATTTTTTTTATCACGTGATACGTTTTAAAAGGATTTTGAATCGAAAAGATTATTCCATGATATATTTTTCCAGAAATGTTTGATCACGTGACATATTTTAAAAGGATTTTTAAACAGACCATTCCACGAGACGACTGATTCTGATGGTACAGTTATGCTATACGATTATATGATTCGTTGTTTCACAGCATATATTATACAATGATACGATTCGCTGTTTTCACAGCATATGTTAAATGATGATATGTTTGGAGGCTGGCATGATGTCAGGTGTAGTAGAGGGGATGTTAGGGGCAACAAATGTATGTTACCCTCGCCACATGACACTGGAACCTGGGTGAGAGGCTGGTGTCACGGGACATATGTATGTTCCCTATCTTTTGGTCGAGTGTAACACCTTGTATGAGACAAGGAATCTCTGCCTTACAGATGATATGTATGTTTTGTTAGGAAATCGCATGAGATCACCGCCAATCGCGCAGCGGAAAACCAAGACTTGATCTCTGATTTCCTACCAAGGATCCATGTTGTTCGTTTAATTCGACAAAAGAAATCAAAAATTACCTCCATAGATTCGAAATCTGCAGATGGAAGAGGTGCGAAATCACGAACACCCTCTGTCGGTATCCACACGAACGCTTCCGCCCGGAGTGCTAGCTCTTCAAACGGCACGGCTGAAGAACTCGTTTTCACAAAAACGATTTTAGGATCTTTCGTTTTCTGTTATTTTGTTTTTCTGATTGCTTGGTGTACTTGATACGCCAAGCTCCATATATATATATATATATATATATATATATATATATATATATATATCAAAATCCGATTCCAGATCGGATTTGTCAACGTCTATCATAATCCGTACTAGATACGGATTCTGTTAGGATTAGATAAAACCAATCAAAATCCATATCAGATATGGATTCTCTGTTATTATCCCATGATATAAATATATACATAAAAAACGAAATTAATAATAATAATAATAATAATAATAATAATTAATATCCAGTATTAATATTATTAATATTAAAACGATAATAATAATAATAATTAATATCCAATATTAATATTATTAATATTATTAATCTCAGCCATACGCATTCTTGTGTGTGACCCGATAGGCCCATATTAATTGGCAGCTGATTAAATCGCTATTAAACCAAGTCGTAATTGGCCTCTAGCAAGGCATTACGACTACCCAATTAATACGAGTAAAGTCCAACTAGCCTAATAATAGTACATGCATTAATCCCTTTGTCACACGATATCTAGTTTGAACATAAGTCATGGTTAGCGTCATACTTATATTGTTCAAACATATGATTACTCGATCTCTAAGTAGACTGATAAAACAAATGATATTGATCACACTATCAAATCATTTGAGCACGGCCATGCATTTCACAGTCTCACTAATCGAGGGGCCCAAAGATATCACTCTCAAAAGAGAGGGACAAATTCTATCTTGATTGTTCAATATCCTCTACATAATTTCTATCACATTCAATCATGACCTTTATTATTATCCAATTACGGATAACGTTTGATCATGTCAAAATATAATAGTCCTTATGTTGGAAACTATGACAATCTCAAGTCAAAGGATTAAAACATGACTATAGTGAGATTTACTTATGACGCTAATCCATGTAGTAATCTCATGATGGGTCTATCCAATACACTGTTCTCTAACAAGTATCTATGAGATTGATTCGTATCACCATACACATAATCATCTCATGATTATTAAATCAATACTGATACTGATTATAAATTATTTTATCTCTATAACAATAATGAATCAGGGACATATATCAAAATTGTGTAACATACTAACCAACAATAATGATAATAAAACCTCTTTTATTAATAATAAATGCATAACATAAATATCCAAAACATGGCCTAGGGCACATACACTAACATGTTTTACGTATTGGCCTAGTGCAACACCATGTACGGGACCTAGGATCTCCGCCATAACGAGCACCATTAGACCCATGTGCATACTATGTAGCACTGTGGCTAGACAACTGGGGTTCATATATTGTACATAAGGCTATATGGAGAATCATTCAGTCTGTCATGTGTCATCGTTTGTATATGAAAAGTGCTACATCCAAGTTTTAAAACAGTTTTGACTAGATGGTTACGAAAAGTTATATTTTCAAAAGTTTCTGAAAAATGAGTCGCCCTCCGAGTCACCCTATGGATTGCATACTTAGACTATCAATGGAAAATAAGATGAACTTGTAAAGAGTGATCCGTGATATAGACATAGCCAAATGGGACTTAGCATAAGTTGCGGAGTAGAAGCATATGGAACAAGTAATTAATGAAATAAGATGAAAATGATGTAAGTTTCTATGTGATTTTACTTTCAGTACTTTGTACAGTTAAATTATGCTTACGTTACTTAGTTGTTCTATCACTTTATCTGTAAATGGAAACGTGATATGTTCTTTATTTTTACTATATTTATTTTATTACCTTTTCTCTAATGCATGATCCACATGACGAACCCACGCAGACATACTTGCTGGGCGATTCATTTTCGCTCACTCTATATTTTTACAATCTTGTAGAGGCTCGAGACCCTGAGTTTGATATGGTTGACAATGACTTGAGGGTAAGTGTTGGAACCCATAATGAAAAATAAAAGTAATAGTAATAATAATAAAATAAAATAAATAAAAAAAGGTAAATAAAAGGTAGTGTGTGTGGGATTGACGTGATTAAGAGATAAGGACGAGGGGAGATAATTTTGGTAGAAAATAAATTTAATTTTAAGTTTAAATTTAGATTTCCCTAAATTTTCTAATATTTCAAACGTATCTTCCTTCAGTGTTATAAACGACTTCACCTCCCTTTCCCATCAAAACTGTCGACTGCCATCTGAGAAAAAAAATCGTGAGAACACAGGGAATAAAGGAAGAAGGAAAGAGAGAAGAAAAGAGAGGAAGTCTAGCAATACTACACCAAATCCAACCTTCCGATTAGCAAATACTCGTTTAAGAGGTAGGTTACTTTCCCCTCTTCTCGGATTGTCCGCACCTCGTGTGTGAATCATACTTGTGTTGATTTTTTATTTTATTTTGTTTTATTTTCATTTTGCTTTTATATATAAATGCATGCTTTTGATGTTGTACGATTGAGTATATGTATGTGTGCGAAAGGTGTTGATCGTACGGGTTGAAATAAATTTAAAAGGTTGAATCTTTATGCGATTAGGGGGGAAATTGCATGATTAGCCTTAGAAATAGGTCACACAGCCCGGAAATTAGGTTGGAATTGAACTGGAAATCGAAAAGTGAGTCTGGGCAGCGGCGCATGCACAAAACGCGCGCGTTTCAAGGGTGGCGCATGGGTCCCATGCGCGCCTCTGACGGCGCGTGCCAAACACGCGCTGACGTGTCTAGTGTCGTTGGGTGCATCTCGTTATAATGAGCCTTAGAAGCATAAGGAATTTTATTCATTCGATCTCGCTCATCAAATGTCTGAGGACATTGATTCTTGCTAAGATGAATGCCATGAGACATAGGCAGGAATCCTTTCTTGGACTCTTGCGTGTTGAACCTTTTCAACATTTTATCTATGTATGTACTCTGACTCAAGCCTATTATCCTTTTAGATCTATCTCTATAGATCTTGATACCAAGGATATAGGTAGCCTTACCCAAGTCCTTTATTGAAAATGAATTCCCTAACCAAGTCTTAACATTTTGCAAGGTAGGGATATCATTCCCAATAAGCAATATGTCATCCACATATAAGACCAGAAACACAACTGCACTCCCATTAACCATCTTGTAAACACAAGGTTCATCTTCATTCTTGATGAAACCAAGGTTCTTAACTGTTTCATCAAAACGAAGATTCCAGCTTCGAGATGCTTGCTTCAATCCATAGATGGACCTTTGAAGCTTGCAAACCTTCTTTGAATTCTCAGGATTTACAAAACCCTCAGGTTGTGTCATGTACACATCCTCGAGTAAATTTCCATTAAGGAAAGCAGTTTTGACATCCATTTGCCATATCTCATAATCATAGTATACTGCAATGGCAAGGAGAATTCAAATAGACTTAAGCATAGCTACTGGTGAAAAGGTTTCATCATAGTCTATACCATGAGTTTGCTTGAAACCTTTAGCCACAAGCCTTGCTTTGTAGGTTTGCACATTTCCATCCATGTCAGTTTTCTTCTTGAAAACCCATTTGCAATCAATAGTCTTAATACCCTCTGGAGGATCAATTAAAGACCACACTTGGTTATCAAACATGGATTGCATCTCAGAATTCATGGCTCCAAGCCATTTATCTGAATCTGGACCAGACACAGCTTCCTGATAGGTAGTAGGCTCATCTTGATCTATGAGCATAACTTCACTATCATCAGTCATAAGAAATCCATATCTCTCTGGCTGACGATGTATCCTATCAGATCTGCGTTGGACTTGTGTTACATTTTCAGGCTCCACAACTGTTTATGGTTCTGAAATTGTCGCTAAAGAAGGTTCAACGATATCTTGTGGAACTTGAGTTTCCTCAAGTTGTACTATACTCCCACTAGTTCTCTTGGAGAGAAACTCTTTTTCCAAAAAGACTCCATTTCGAGCAACAAACACTTTGTTCTCTGAGGGAATATAGAAATAGTACCCTTTAGTTTCTTTAGGATACCCCACAAAAATATATTTGATAGATTTTGGAGCTAGCTTATCTGACACTAATCTTTTCACATAAGCTTCACAACCCCAAATCTTAAGAAAAGACAAACTGGGTCTCTTACCAGTCCACATCTCATATGGTGTCTTTTCAACCGCTTTAGATGGTACACGGTTCAAAATGAATGCAGCTGTCTTCAAGGCATAACCCCAAAAAGATAAAGGAAGATCTACTTGACCCATCATAGATCGAATCATATCTAATAAAGTTCGATTTCTCCTTTCAGAAGCACCATTCCATTGTGGAGTTCCTGGAGGAGCCAACTGTGAAACGATTCCACAATTTCTTAGATGTTGGTCAAATTCTTGGCTCAAATATTCACCACCTCGATCTGATCGAAGCGTTTTAATTGTCTTACCAAGTTGATTTTGTACTTCAGTTTGAAAAGTTCTAAACATTTCAAAAGACTCATGCTTATGTTTCATTAGGTAGACATAGTCATACCTACTGAAATCATCAGTAAAAGTAATGAAATACTGAAATCCTCCTCTGGCACTAATACTGATTGGGCCGCATACATCTGTATGTACCAAGCCCAATAAGTCATTAGCCCTTTCACTATGTCCAGTAAAAGGGGTCTTTGTCATCTTTCCAAGCAAACAAGACTCGCAATTTTCAAATGATTCAAAATCAAATTAATCTAATAATCCATCTTGATGGAGTTTAGATACGCGCTTCTCATTTATATGGCTAAGGCGACAATGCCATAAATATGCAGGGTTTAATTCATTTGGCTTAGTTCTCTTTGAAGATATGTTATAAATAGTATCGTCTTTGGAATCATCAAGGTTAAGGACATAAATGCCATTATAACTACTTGCAATACAATAAAGCAAGTCATTTTTATCAAAAATAGAACATTTCTTATTTTTAATTAAAAATGAATAACCTTTATCATCCAAAACAGATACTGAAATAAGATTCCTACTCATAGTAGGAACATAAAAGCAATTGTTTAAAACTAACAAAAGCCCATTGGGCAAGACAAGCTCATAGGTCCCTACAGCTATAGCAGCAACTCTTGCTCTATTGCCAACACGTAGGTCCACCTCGCCCTTCTTCAGCATCCTACTCCTTTTGAGCCCCTGCATATTTGTACAAATATGGGATCTACATCCAGTATCTAATACCCAGGAAGAATAAGTAGATAAATTAATTTATATAACATAAATACCTGAAGATGTAGTCGCACTACCCTTCAGCTTCTTCAACTCCTCCAAATAACATCACAATTTCTTTTCCAATGCCCAGGCTTGTTGCAATAGAAACAAGTTCCTTCCTTAGGAACCTTTGCCTTGGGACCAGGTTTCGGTTTAGCTTGACCCTTGGACCCTTTTGCACCCTTCGCACTTTTGGGCTTACCCTTGCCTTTACCTTTCTTTTTCATAGGCTTGATATTGACACTCAATACATGGGTAGGCTTTTTGATATTCCCCTCAGTAGTTTTGAGCATACCGTGTAGCTCAGGAATGGACTTTTCCATATTATTCATATTGTAGTTCATAACGAACTGAGAAAAACTGCTAGACAAAGAGTGTAGGATCAAATCCGTAACGAGTTCCAAACTCAGGGGATTCCGAGTCTTGCAAGGTGATCTATATAGCCTTTCATCTTTAAAACATGAGCGCTAACAGATTCACCTTCAGACATCTTACAGTCAAAAAGTGCAACAGCGGTGTCGAACCTATCCTGTCTAGCCTGTTATTGGAAAGCTTGTTTGAGATGCACACTCATCTCATAAGTTTCTAAGTGTTCCAGGTCTTTCTGAAGTCCTGAACACATAGTTGCCAACATAAGACATCCTATGTCGTTTGAATCGTCCACATGCTTCTTATACTTGTTCTTAACAGCAACAGAAGCATCAGCAGGAGGTGGTTCAGGGACAGGGTCATCGAGCACGTAGGACTTCTTTTCTTGCTTGAGAACGATTCTCAAGTTTCGAAACCAATCAACAAAATTAGTCCCAATTCTTTTAATTTTTCCTTCTCAAGGATTGATCGCAGCGATAAGGTGGAATTGTTATTAGCAGCCATTTATGATCTACAAAACACGCAAAGTAACACTTTATTAATAATGAGGTTAAAATTTATAAAACTCTCACTAAAACATAACCCTCAAAAGAAATATTTTAGTGAGCTAAGATCCATATTTGACTTAATTCTAAACTCAGCTTTGGCATGACGCTTAAAATTAAGTTATTTAGGTAGGTAACTTCTTTACCAATTACATCTCATGTAACTCTTAGAATTTATGGAATAATGACATCATATATCATTGTATGTTAAATTCCATCTAATGCCTTGGGCCCAAAACCGTTTTGATAGCCCAATTAAGTCTAACCAATTTTAAACATATGAGTAGCACTATTACTCATCCTACGTAGCTAGGAATGTTTAAAGCACATTGCTTTGGCAATACCTACTTTAATACAATCCCAGTTTTAATAGGTGTTTAAGACATGGATGGCATAAAGACTTAAATTATTGATGAGGGTTTAACTTAGTTTATGTCTTGCATTGCATATCATCATATCGTAGCATCCTATATGCATATATAATCTATCATCCACGCATCTCATACAAAATGATAAATATGTAAACGTGACATAGCATGGCCAAACTAAATATGATCTTCATGAGACCAAATGAAGATCATAAAGGAAACCCTATGTGAAAGACTTCCTATTACAACATTTGCAACGATACATATCTTCTTGTCTTGAGCTCGTGCCTCCATCTCCATGGAATCCACTCGTCCTTGGTATGTGTCGCCATCACCACTTTTGTAGCTTGATTCTTTATTTATTACAATAATAAAGAAAAACCTAACTAATTGTATAATAAAATACAACAAAAACTACAGCGGCACGCAGGCCATAATAACCCAAAACAGAAATATGACTAAGTCAATCACATAGGTCCTGAGGCCATGCTATGCACCATGCAAAGACATCAACAATTATAACATATTTTGCACAAACATATTATAACAAATAAATATACATTGACATTCTTAATGTCACGGTAACGAACTATAGGTCGTACGTATACGGCGGTCCCGCCAAACAGAAAGTATCAATCGCATTAAAATAGAAAGTATCAAGCGCCCCTCGACGCCAAACAGAAAGTATCAAGCGCCCCTCGAAGCCAAACAGAAAGTATCAATCGCATTGATAATTTTCTTTTCGAAACCCTAACACAGACGCGTCAATCATATTAGCGATCATACTGTTTTGATTACGTGTAAACCCTTATAGAAGCATCGATCGAATCGATGGCTGTCATTCGCAAACCTTAAAACAGAATATCAATCAAATCAATAATCTTCATCCGAAACTAGAAATCAGAATCATCATCGAATTGATAATCTGTCTTTCGAAACACGAAAACAGAACCATCAATCGGTTGTTCATATCGATATAAGCATAATCGTTTTTTATCATCTCATGAAAAAACGAAAACTTTATATCACATATAACAATCAAATTATAACATCTGATGAAAACGAATTGAAAACATCAATCCGATATCACCAGATGCTATTCGAATAAGGTTTTACACATATCGTGTGATTATATCTAATATAAACAAAATCGGTTTTGATCATCACATGACAAACGATTACCGCCGTATACAAATCATCTCATGAAAACGAATTGAAAAACACCATTCTTCTCTCATCATATGAAATCCGAATTACTGTTTTATTCATATCATGCCATACGAAAAACAGTAAACAAATAAGCATGTTATAGTCGATTTAAACGAGACAACAAGTGGCTCTGATACCACTGTTAGGAAATCGCATGAGAGCACTGCTAAATGCGCAACGGAAAACCAAGACTTGATCTCTGATTTCCTACCAAGGATCCATGTTGTTCGTTTAATTCGACAAAAGAAATCAAAAATTACCTCCGTAGATTCGAAATCTGCAGATGGAAGAGGTGCGAAATCACAAACACCCTCTGTCGGTATCCACACGAACGCTTCTGCCCGGAGTGCTAGCTCTTCAAACAGCGCGGCTGAAGAACTCGTTTTTCACAAAAACGATTTTAGGATCTTTCGTTTTCTGTTATTTTGTTTTTCTGATTGCTTGGTGTACTTGATACGCCAAGCTCCATATATATATATAGATATCAAAATCCGATTCCAGATCGGATTTGTCAACGTCTATCATAATCCTTACCAGATACGGATTCTGTTAGGATTAGATAAAACCAATCAAAATCCATATCACATATGGATTCTCTGTTATTATCCCATGATATAAATATATACATAAAAAACGAAATTAATAATAATAATAATTAATATCCAGTATTAATATTATTAATATTAAAACGATAATAATAATAATAATTAATATCCAATATTAATATTATTAATATTATTAATCTCAGCCATACGCATTCTTGTGTGTGACCCGATAGGCCCATATTAATTGGCAGCTGATTAAATCGCTATTAAACCAACAAGTCGTAATTGGCCTCTAGCAAGGCATTACGACTACCCAATTAATACGAGTAAAGTCCAACTAGCCTAATAATAGTACATGCATTAATCCCTTTGTCACACGATATCTAGTTTGAACATAAGTCATGGTCAGCGTCATACTTATATTGTTCAAACATATGATTACTCGATCTTTAAGTAGACTGATAAAACAAATGATATTGATCACACTATCAAATCATTTGAGCACGGCCATGCATTTCACAGTCTCACTAATCGAGGGGCCCAAAGATATCACTCTCAAAAGAGAGGGACAAATTCTATCTTGATTGTTCAATATCCTCTACATAATTTCTATCACATTCAATCATGACCTTTATTATTATCCAATTACGGATAACGTTTGATCATGTCAAAATATAATAGTCCTTATGTTGGAAACTATGAAAATCTCAAGTCAAAGGATTAAAACATGACTATCGTGAGATTTACTTATGACGCTAATCCATGTAGTAATCTCATGATGGGTCTATCCAATACACTGTTCTCTAACAAGTATCTATGAGATTGATTCGTATCACCATACACATAATCATCTCATGATTATCAAATCAATACTCATACTGATTATAAATTATTTTATCTCTATAACAATAATGAATCAGGGACATATATCAAAATTGTGTAACATACTAACCAACAATAATGATAATAAAACCTCTTTTATTAATAATAAATGCATAACATAAATATCCAAAACATGGCTTAGGGCACATACACTAACATGTTTTACGTATTGGCCTAGTGCAACACTATGTACGGGACCTAGGATCTCCGCCATAACGAGCACCATTAGACCCATGTGCATACTATGTAGCACTGTGGCTAGACAACTGGGGTTCATATATTGTACATAAGGCTATATGGAGAATCATTCAGTCTGTCATGTGTCATCGTTTGTATATGAAAAGTGCTACATCCAAGTTTTAAAACAGTTTTGACTAGATGGTTACGAAAAGTTATATTTTCAAAAGTTTCTGAAAAATGAGTCGCCCTCCGAGTCACCCTATGGATTGCATACTTAGACTATCAATGGAAAATAAGATGAACTTGTAAAGAGTGATCCGTGATATAGACATAGCCAAATGGGACTTAGCATAAGTTGCGGAGTAGAAGCATATGGAACAAGTAATTAATGAAATAAGATGAAAATGATGTAAGTTTCTATGTGATTTTACTTTCAGTACTTTGTACAGTTAAATTATGCTTACGTTACTTAGTTGTTCTATCACTTTATCTGTAAATGGAAACGTGATATGTTCTTTATTTTTACTATATTTATTTTATTACCTTTTCTCTAATGCATGATCCACATGACGAACCCACGCAGACATACTTGCTGGGCGATTCATTTTCGCTCTCTCTATATTTTTACAATCTTGTAGAGACTCGAGACCCTGAGTTTGATATGGTTGATAATGACTTGAGGGTAGGTGTTGGAACCCATAATGAAAAATAAAAGTAATAGTAATAATAATAAAATAAAATAAATAAAAAAGGTAAATAAAAGGTAGTGTGTGTGGGATTGACGTGATTAAGAGATAAGGACGAGGGGAGATAATTTTGGTAGAAAATAAATTTAATTTTAAGTTTAAATTTAGATTTCCCTAAATTTCCCAATATTTCAAACGTATTTTCCTTCAGTGTTATAAACGACTTCACCTCCCTTTCCTATCAAAATTGTCGACTGCCATCTGAGAAAAAAAATCGTGAGAACACAGGGAATAAAGGAAGAAGGAAAAGAGAGAAGAAAAGAGAGGAAGTCTAGCAATACTACACCAAATCCAACCTTCCGATTAGCAAATACTCGTTTAAGAGGTAGGTTACCTTCCCCTCTTCTCGGATTGTCCGCACCTCGTGTGTGAATCATACTTGTGTTGATTTTTTGTTTTATTTTGTTTTATTTTCATTTTGCTTTTATATATAAATGCATGCTTTTGATGTTGTACGATTGAGTATATGTATGTGTGCGAAAGGTGTTGATCGTACGGGTTGAAATAAATTTAAAAGGTTGAATCTTTATGCGATTAGGGGGTAAATTGCATGATTAGCCTTAGAAATAGGTCACACATCCCGGAAATTAGGTTGGAATTGAACTGGAAATCGAAAAGTGGGTCTGGGCAGTGGCGCGTGCACAAAACGCGCGCGTTTTAAGGGTGGCGCATGGGTCCCATGCGCGCCTCTGATGGCGCGTGCCAAACACGCGCTGATGTGTCTAGTGTCGTTGGGTGCATCTCGTTATAATGAGTCAAATGCAACTAGTTTGAGGTCAATCGGAGTTAAAACGAAGAAGTTATGAATTTTTAAAGAAAATTAGCATAAAAAGAAAAGAAAAACCCAGTTGACCGGGTATGGGCTGCCCGCTGGACCAGAACGATGGCCTGGTCTGCGCTATTGGACCGGACCGGACAGAAATATAAATTTAAATTTGATAAATTAATTTCAGAATATAATAAATAATATATTAATTAGTAGAAATAGATAATAAATTCCAGAAAATTAGAAATTAATTCCAAAAAAGTTTCTAATTAATTTCAAAAAGTACAAAATTGTGAAAATAAAGTATTTTTGTTAATTTTCTGAATTTGTAATTAATGTAACTTAATATGGTAAATAGTAAAAATAGTTTTAAAATTCCATAAAATAGGAATTAATTTCAAAAAATTAACAATTAATTTTATGAATTAAAAATTAGTCTATCTAATTATAATAAATAGTAAATAATAAGAGAAAATTTAGGAAAAATAGGATAAAGTCTCGGAAAAATTAATATAAGATAGGAAAAATATAAGTGATGGAAAGTAATATTTTTATGATATTTTCAATAATTAAAGTGATGGAATTGGATGAGATAAATAGTAAATAAATACTGGAAAAATATATTTAAATAAATAAAAATAATACCAATAAAATGGGGGTATTCCTACAAGTATATATGCACGTGTATGGACACGGATATATATATGAGTATGAATAATACACTATAATAAAACGGGGGTATACATGTAAGTATATATGTACATTTATGGGCGCGGGTATATATAGGAGCATGTATGCGCCGGATTATGGATTATGTGAGTGGAGCGTTCATGGCACGTGCATTGCATTGCATCCCTTCGGGGCGCTGACTCCATGTTACGGAGACGTTACAGAGCGATGTACGCTGACTCCACGTTACGGAGCGATGTGCACTGACTCCACGTTACGGAGCGATGTACGCTGACTCCACGTTACGGAGCAATGTGCGCTGACTTTATGTTACGGAACGATGTACGCTAACTCCACGTTACGGAGCGTTGTCCGCTGACTCCACGTTACGGAGCGAAGAGTAGGATCCAGGTCATGCATAGCATATCATGGAAAAAGAAAAGAACATATTGTGTGGGATAATGATGTTGTTGCGTGTGACACGATTGGGAGAAGGAACATGCATCACGAAGTTCCGCATTGCATTCGATTGGACCAGTGGATGTTTATTTTATGTTCCGGTTATTGTTGTTTTTATTTCTTTGTATATTTGTTGTTAGTTTTCTTACGTGCTTATGTATTTTGTAAGTATGGTTCCTTTCTGGGATTAGACGGGTGACCTACGGGTGATTTTCCCAAATCACTCACCCCCTACTACCATTCTCTCCACAGGTGAGCCCGAGTTTGACTACAATCTCGTAGAGGACGAGTCAGAAGGTGTTAGCTAGGAGAGTGAAGTTTTGCAAGACATTTAGATTCGTTTGATGGATTACTAGATTTATTTCTTTTGTGTCAGACTTTTAGAGTTCATTTGATGTATCGGGTTTCATCAGCCCTAAACATTTTATTTATTTTCGTATTGGGATTATTTATAAATTGAATTTGAATTTTTAATGATCGTTTCCATGAAAAATTTCTACGTTATTTCTGACGTGTAAGAAGTTTAAACGACGCCTTGTATTCTCCTTAGCAAGATACGACAGGTGCACTGTTCTCGATACTAGGGTACGGAAGCGGGACGCTATAAGCTCCAGATCCGCCTCGGAAACGCAGGATTAACTAGATCACTTAGACATAAGCTATGATCTTTCTCGAAAATGACGATTTTACCCATAATAAACAAAGTAGACTTAAATGATGATCTTAGACTTAAGTTATGATCGGGTGAAGGATGGTGAGAGTGTTCCTTCCGTTTTTCTTTATTTATTTACCATTTTACCCCTGAACTTCTGCATGCACCCCATAAGTTGCTGGAAATTCCTAAAATACCCACAACTTAGCGTGAATTCAAATAAATGAATATTTTCGACCGTTCTCAATGCTAGAAAATGTCGACAAGACAGCAACAAGCTGGTAATACCCACCAGAATCAGGGGCTGTCCTCTAAGCACATGCAGATGCCATAATCACAATGACAAACACCTTAGCAAAGCAGCCGCAGCTGTTGAAACAGCAGGTGCGAGACCGCCCCCACCGCCACCGCAGTTGGACCCGTGATTCTGCTACAATGAGATGCAGGAGAGTGGTGGCATAGGATGTAGGAACAACTGACACTGTCGATCACTTGGACCTACATTCGGGATGAGTTCAAGAGTGCTACGTACCCAACAATGCGATCTTCAGAGCATGACTCTAGATCCACGGTGGAAACGTAGATTTAGGCCATGATTATGATTGTAGAAACTAAGTGATGATCTTGCCTATAAGTCACGATCTTAGACATAAGTAACGATTTGATTAAGAATTGACCTTAGACATAAGTACTGATTTAGTAATAAGTATCGATTATATACTTTTTGTGATTTATCTTAGACTTAAGAAATGATGATACTAAGAACGATCCTAGAAAGAAGTTATGATCCAAACTTAATGAGTTGATTGGTTAAGGAACATGTATACCTAGACTATAATATACAATCTTACCTTATCTAAGTTTGATCGTAACCCTTAAGCCGTGATTTTAGTGATCTTAGTCGAATACTATATAATTAATTTGGATAAATTTTTAGTGTTAACCAAAAATGCCCTACTGCAAACATTAGTTGACATATTAATGGGTGAGGCAGTAACTCAGGCTACCGTACCATAACTACAGTGTGGGAGCCGGTATCATTAGAGTAACTAAAGAGGGTAATGCCACTACTTTGACAGTGGTATCGAAACACGCTAGGTATAAGTTGAGATTGTAGCTACAAAAGAGAGATTTACAGTAGCATGATAGAAACTAAGTAATGAGTTATAAGCATTATGATCAGTAGAGTTTAGTGAATGATATCAAAGAAACTTATAGTCTAGGGTTAAGATGTTGAATATAGTGTTATCAAAATAGGTCGACGATATTAGTTTTATTAGAGGTATTGATCGACAGCGACATGCGAGAATCGACTATTATATGTGCCTTGGAATGATATCATTACAAAATTGTGGGTTAAGTGTTGACATCGAAATATCAGGCTTGATGTAGGCTTTATAGAGTAGGCATGAACAAGTAGCAGTTGCTTTTCATATGGGATTTAACTAGGTCAAAACTAGCAGTTGAAATAACTCAATAAAGAATTATGATGGATCAGTGTGGTGCGCGAAAGCATGGTGAATTAGAATATCTTAAGTCAATCAATATTCAGTTGCCATGCTAGGATTAGACAATTTAAGTTAAAGATTTTATCATGAGTATACAAACGTTCGATTTAGAAGAACCTGAACATAGGAGACCTTATTCGAGAATAAGGAAGATTTATAGAATTATACGAAATATTAGACTGAGATACTTTCCAAGCAGACAAATATTTTAAGTACTTACACCAAAATATATTTATATTTTGCAGTGACTTCAAAAAAAATTTATCGAAAATACTTTATTGAGTCTCATTTTTTTTACTCTACTAAACTTTATGAAGCTAAATTCTTTTCCGTACTTGCACATTAACATAATAAAATTTTCAATTCCAGTGACGACCTTAAAAGAAGAAAACTTTTGAGATGTTGATGCGAATATATATTTCTTATATTATTTCTCAAATCCATAGTTACAACTATTTTGTCAAAATTAATTTTGCTTGTCGACCATTGATATTGCAAGCATTTTAACATTAAAATGTATTTGAAGTTATTTATCCGCTTGTGATGAACTTACTTGACTTTTGTGGAAATAAATTCAAAAATATATACTTCTTTTATAGAACGAAAAGTACCGTATTGAAATTGATTTATAAAATCTTACATTATTAAGTTTTCAACTGTTTTAATGCAATTTCACCGAAATACTTTGTGAACAAGTTATATCATTATTTTAAGGTGATGTGAGACACCGCTTTGCCAAAACAAGTAGATATATTATTTTGGCTCTTGTGTTTACAAAATAGAATGATAGTATTTTAAACAATTAAGTTATAATTTAAATTAAGGCCACATAAGTTACACTTTCATTTGAATAGAAATATGTCGATACGCATATTTCGTATATTAGACTGATCGATATCTCCGAAAAAGTAAGGGCATAATCATAGAGCTAGGTTGTAAGTATAAAAGAACGGAATTTCGAGGACTTAGTCCTATGTCGAGGAATGCAATGATTACCATATTGGTTTACTCAATGGATACTTAGTTGATTAATTATCTAGGGGATGAATCATACATGATGAGTTTAAGAATCCAAAATCATAGACTGCAATAAGTTGAATGATACACGACAAGTGGTATAAGTGGAAGTTTATAAGTTGTAATTATAGAGAATTAAGTTAAGGATTAAACTCTAAAAGGACTAGATTATCTGGTGGGATGCTAGTGATGACTAAATTGAATCGTACTACAGTAAAACACACTATGAACATACATAGGATTTAAGGGATGAGTCGTATAAACAAGACGTTAAGTTAAAGATCGTAGTACACATAAGAACTGATTTTAGAAGCTCATATGTTACAGCCGTGAAAATAAAAATAGATAAATATAATAATAATAATAGGAGGATAAAGATAAAAGAAAAGAAAGGGAAATTACCTAATCTAAAATATTCAAGATAACTACACTATCTTATCTCCATAAATTATTCCATCAAAATACCTAAAATCTCTCTCCTAATCAAAATAAAATCCCCCAACCCTCATACCCAAAAAGAAACACATACTTTAAAAAAAGAGAGGAGAAGGGCTGTGAGGGAGAGGGAGGAAAAGAGAGGAAAAAGAAAAAAAAGGGAGAGAAGAAGAAGGCCCACGCGGTCTCCAAATCTGAGTTCCAATCCATCTAAATTGTTCGTTTTAGCGTCAATCAGATAGGTGCCTCTTCCCCCTCAAAGGAATAAGATTCTAGCATGCCCGAATGTATATACTATGTGTTCTGCTGCCTTTAATTGTTTAAATGAGAGCATGTTAATTGATTTTGCATGTGTTTGGTGGGATTTAAATTGTTTATATAAAGGTATGATTGGATTTGTTGAAAAGGCATGATCTTTACGTGGAAGTTGTTTTCTATATATGTGTTCTTGAATTGATAAAAAGGGTTAGGATTAGAATCAAAATTGTACATCTTCCTCAAGATTAGACTCCTTAAAAGTGTGTTTTTGGCCTTAGAATAGGTTCATTTAGCCCGGAATAGGTTGAGATTGGATTGAAAGTCGAAAAAACGGGTCTGCGGACACGTTTCAGGGGGTGTCGTGTGGGGCCCACGGCCCTCAACTACTTTCTCATGATAGAAGTCCTCCGGACAGACCAAGGTATCTTTATCTCACAGAGAAAATATATACTAGACCTTTTAACCGAGGTAGAAATGTTGGATTGTAAATCAAGTGGTGTTCCGATGGCCACTAATCTGAAGTTAAAGATTACTGATGGAGAGCAGCTAGTAGACCAAGAAGGGTATCAAAGGTTGGTAGGAAAGCTGATTTATTTGTCTCACACTCGACCAGACATAGCATACGCTGTCGGAGTGGTAAGCCAATTCATGCATAAGCCTCAGGAAGAACATTGGAAAGTTGCGATGCGTATCGTGAAGTACCTTAAAGGAACTTCGGAGAGAGGGATATTGTTTAGAAAGCATGGTCATCTGCAGATAGAAGTGTTCACGGATGCAGATTGGGCTGGGAGTCCCAGTGACAGGAGGTCTACATGCGGGTACTTCGCATTAGTTGGAGGGAATTTGGTCACCTGGAGAAGTAAAAAACAAAAGGTGGTAGCATTATCAAGCGCTGAGGCAGAATTTAGAGGAATCACGAAAGGAATAATGGAGGTTGTGTGGTTAAGAAAACTGTTGGGATAGTTGAGGTTCCCTCAGAAGTGCCCGGCTCAACTACGGTGTGACAACAAGGTAGCAATAAGCATCTCGGAGAATCCAGTACAACATGACCGGACCAAGCACATCGAGATCGATAGACATTTTATCAAAGAAAAACTTGATCGTGGTATAGTAGAGATCCCTTTTGTTCACTCTGAAGACCAACTTGCCGACATTCTGACAAAAGCGGTAGCATGGCGCACATTCGAACTTACTCTTGACAAGTTGAACATTAGAAACCTCAATGTTCAACTTGAGGGAGAGTGATGGAAAGTGAATCAGCGATAAAGAGGGAAAGGAAATCAGAGATTAAAGAAGGATCCGTCAGAATATTTGATTGCAATCATTTCCTTCTTGTAGTGATTTAATTACCTAATATAGAACAAAATGTAATTATAAAAAGACAGTGATGTAACCCGTTTGATTGAATGAAAAACGTTTCATTCACATGATTGCAATTACTTTCTAACATGAAAGAACCGATGTACCCCTGGCCACCGGCAGAAAACGAAGCAATCAATGACCACCGCCACCCAACAGCCGAATTCTCTTCTTGAGTTGGTACATGAAAGCAAATATCATAACCTCAAAAAAATACTGTCCGCGCAATTTAAAATACAAAAAAAAAATGTAAACGTTCCCATTTTGTATTATTTTATTGAAGTCATAGCACAAAAATTAGTCAGGTAGAGTAAAATAATATAACATATGACGTAACAAGAGTTGACAAGGAAAAAAAGGGCTGTTTGTTTTGAACGGAATTGATATGTACACTGAATGGTAACAAATACTCCTTAAATATATTTTTGGTGACTTGGGGCTATAAAGCGAAAGCAAACAATTTTTCTTAAAATACAGTTAATATTAAATCTGAAGGATATTACGTTTGTTTCTTCTAAACTGCATACATATAGAGCTGGGAGTATTAATTATCGGAATCAATTATATATCCCTTAATATGGAGGTATTGTTTGTCTGCATCTTATCTTCTTCAGACCCTAACGATAATGATGAGCCAAAAATACCCCCCGTTAGTCAATAACGGTCAACGGTTGGATATAGGCGTAAAAAATGCTAAGTCCCGCGGGTCGGCCCACAGTTTGACCAGCACATATGTGGACAAACAATTCATCTCGGCTAAGTGGCTACAATGCCATCCCGGCCTAAAGGCCCCATCTCGGCCGCCATCGCCGTCTCGGCCACATGGCCCCAGTGCCATCTGGGCCTAGAGGCCTCATCTCGGCCTTCAGCTCCATCTCGGCCAACGAACAACTCAGCCAAAGAGCCGTACTCGGCCTCGGATCCGATCTACCCGCTGATCTCGGGCCACTTGTGTGACGTTAGCAGCGAGCATCATAAAGGGTCCACCAATGCTCCTGAGAGTCGGCTACTTTCATCTCGGCAAGCTGGCCCACACCCTGATTCATCTCGGGCACTACTGAGTACTTCTAGAGGATCTGACCTCGGTTCTAGGAGTTTACCCTAGGTAATTCTACCAGGTGAAACTCCCAGCCAGGTGTCTCAAACTAGCTTACTCGGCTCAGTACCGAGCCACGTGGCAAGTATGCAAGAGCAGGAGTCATCCTTATGACCTCCTTGCCTGTCACAACCTCCGGGCTCTGCCCATGCATTGGCCCGAGCCACCATATAAAAGGCAGAGAAGCAGGAGAGAGAAAGACAAGCAACATTTCACAACTAACTACAGTGAATCATCTTCTTCACGGTGAAATCACAGGTTTACCAGAAAATCTTTACTTAAAACTATCATACAGTATATAAACCTCTCCTAAAATGGCCTTGACTGACTTGACCGTCGGAGGGTATTACCCGGGTCCTCTGATCCTTTTCCTTTGTGCAGGTCGGCTAGTCGCCCAGTACAGACAACTGACGGAGATCTAACGGCATAACCCACCACATCAAACAAATACTTAGTGATATAATCCGACATCATCATATTGGCGCTAGAAGGAGGGCCCGAACCTCCGTCACTTAAGTTCTCTTAACCGCACTATTTAAGCTTTCAAGTCAGCTCAGATGAGAAAAGAACTCCGAGAGGGGCTAGGAGAGTCCTCAAATCTTCACCGCCGAAAAGACACTCGCTCTGTTCATCCTGGACAGGATTCCAGGAGGCCAGACCCGGAAGCGAAGAAGGTGCTAGCGGTAACTGCAGATGAGAAAGAAAAGGCCATGAAATATGTGGCCGATAATCTGGACGTGTTCGAAGCCGTTGTAGAGCAGCTTAAGGGAAAGCGTCCTGAGATAGAGTACATGGAGGAAGATTCTACCTCCCTCCATGCGAAGGAGAAGACTCAACGACAATCTTCTCACCACCCTCAGGGTTTTATGGCAGATGCAAGGCGTAGCGGTGACAAAGCCCCTACGGTGGAGTCGGTACCTTTGCCCAGGCAGTGCCTCGACGTAAGGCCCCGATCCTTTAAGAGCGTGCGTCAGGAGGCTGACCCTCGCAGGCCGAGGAGCCGACCTGAGGAACCCAGACCAGAATACATGAGGGTGATCCAAGAAAGCCCATTTTCTTGGGACATCGCGGAGTATTTGGCACCAGACAACTTTAAGGTGCCAAAAAGGATACCTATGATGGGACATCTGATCCAACTGATCATCTTTTTCAGTTTCAGACGGCCATGAGTTTGAAAAACATCCCTGATCCGCTCCGGTGCAAGACCTTCCCCATGTATCTGCGAGGGAAGGCAAGAAGATGGTTTCAGGAGCTTCCACCCCAGTCAGTGGACTCCTTCAGACAGTTGGCGCAGAAGTTCAAGTCCCAATTCGTCTCTAGTGCGCCGTTTATCAAAAACTCTTCACACCTGATGACTTTAAAACAGGGTCCTGAAGAGTCAGTGCTGAAATACATGCAGCGCTTCTCGGACGAGTCACTGCAGGTCAGTGACCGGAACGAAGGAGTAAAGGCAGCTGCGTTCATCAATGGTCTCAGGGCGGGTCGTCTCTTCTCTCAGCTCGCCGAAGAGGGACCCACCACGTTGAGGGAATGCCTAGAAAAGGCACACCAGTTTGCCTGAGATGAAGAGGCAAATAGGTTGAAGAAGGAGGCCGAGCAGAGTACTCGGCATGAAGCTCGGCCCAGTGCCAAGACAGATCGACATAATGACAAACGCGATCGACACAGTGCGTTTGATCGCCTTGGAGGCCGAGGCAAACGAGGTAGAGAGGGTCTGCCCCTTTTGGCCTCAAAAGACAGAATTTTGGCTGTCATGGAAAGAGATGGTTTAAGAACGGACCCGAAACCTCTGGCAGGTCCCAGAGATAAGAGGGATCCGAAGCTGTACTGCCGATATCATCGAGATGTCGGCCATGATACAGAACATTGTCGGCAATTGGCCCAAGCAATTCGGAAGTTGATCGAGCTGGGACACTTGAAGCAGTTCTACGACCCACGCTCATGACTTCACAATCGTCTGAGCTTCCGAAAAAAATCCTCAGAAGGACAAATGCCGACCTGAAACCCCACCTGTACGTCCTGGGTCGGACGACGATGATGACAGAGGCCGACATGAGGCTGCAGTGCAGCCCCAAATCAACTCGGTGATCTATACTATTTTCGGAGGACCACCTCAGAAAAGTCAAGGAGGTCCCAATACGTCAGGGACGTCTTCTGGGCCTCCCTCTAAAAAGAGAAGGTTAGCCCAGGAACTGGCACGGACCAGAAGACATTGTTCCATCAGACTCCAATAATACGGGTCTGGTAATAGGTTTGTGTGTATACATTTGGCACCAGATAAAATTGTAGAAGTGCGAAGGGTCTATGTAGATACTGGAAGTGCTGTAAATATCATGTATTATCATGTATATAAGCAATTGGGCATAGCAGACTCCCAAATGACCCCAGTGGCTTCCCCTTTGTTTGGATTTACTGGTATGCCAGTTCGGCCAGCTGGGCTGATCACACTCAGCGTTAGCTTTGGCAGACCTCCTGCTTACCGCTGTTTGTGGATGGATTTCGTAGTGGTGAAGGAAAGGTCGGCCTACAATATTCTCTTAGGCCGACCTGCATTGGCAGCACTGGAAGCTGTAATATCCCCTTTACATGTCAGCATGAAGTTTCCTACCCCAGGTGGAGTAATTACTTTACAAGGGGATATTCCTACAGCCCAGAATTGTTATGCAGTGGCTACCCAAGGGAGTGGGGCCGTCCAGCAGGTTGTTCTGGATGATCTCATTCCCCCAACTGACGAGCGTTTGCATACAGATGACGCAGTTCAGGAATTCATCTTAGACCCAGGTCGGCCCGATAACACAATCAAGATTGGGACATGGATGCCAGCTGAGACTCTGGCTCAGCTTCAATGTCTGCTAAGGGAGTTCGCGGAAATTTTTGCATGGACGGCAGAGGATATGCCCGGGATCCCGACTTCTTTAGCGGAACATCGGCTTAATGTGGATCCTCAGGTCAGACCCATTAAGCAAAAGAAAAGAAACTTTGCCCCAGAAAGGAACAAGGTGATAGCAGGGGAGGTCGAGAAACTCCTCGTGGCAAAGTTCATTTAAGAGGTCTTGTATCCGATTTGGTTGGCCAATCCTGTGGTGGTCCCCAAACCCGACAAGACCTGGAGAATGTGCGTAGACTACACCGACCTGAATAAGGAGTGCCCGAAAGACTGTTACCCTTTACCAAAGATTGATAGACTGGTGGATTCTACCTTGGGGTATGAGGTCTTTGACTTTCTTGATGCTTTCAAAGGCTATCATCAGATCATGATGGCAAAGGAGCATCAGGAAAAGACTTCATTTATCACAGAATCGAGCACTTATTGTTATGTCAGCATGCCCTTCGGTCTCAAGAACGCAAGGGCAACCTACCAGCGCTTGGTCAACTCGCTATTCCGAGATCAAATTGGCCGAATTATGGAAGTTTACATTGACGATATGTTGATCAAAAGCATGACTCTTGATCAGTATATCTCAAACCTGCGAGAAGTGTTTGACATCCTAAGAGAATCCCGTATGAGGCTGAACCCAAAAGAATGTACCTTTGGAGTACGTACGGGCAAGTTTCTCGGATACATGATTTCCAAGGAAGGGGTATAGGCCAATCCGACCAAGATCGAAGCCTTAGAAAGTATGCACCCACCTCGGAACATCAAAGAGGTTCAGAGGTTGACAGGCCGAATTGCTGCCTTGATCAGATTTCTTTCTAAGTCAGCTCGTTACCTTTCTTCCAAATCTTGAAGAAACGAACTGCCTTCCTCTGGGATGACCAGTGCTAGAAAGCTTTCGATGATTTAAAAGCACACTTGGCTGAGGTGCCTATGCTGACGTCTCCTTTACCCGGGGAGACTTTGTACATATATTTATCAACCTGCCATGAGGCAGTGAGCGCAGTTCTGCTCAGAGAGCAGGGTACTGTACAGAAACCCATTTACTTCGCTAGCAAAGTTCTCCATGGAGCTGAAGTGCGTTATCCTAATGCTGAAAAAATCATCTTAGCACTGATAGTGGCGGCAAGAAAGTTCCGACCCTATCTGCAAGCTCATCCCATAATAGTGGTGACGGATCAGCCCTTGAAGCAAATTTTATCTCGGCTAGACACTTCAGGCCGAGCAGCTAAGTGGGCAATAGAGCTTGCTGAGTATGACATCAATTATAAGTCACGCACTTCTATTAAAGCTCAAGCTTTGGCCGACTTCCTGGCTGAAGGGATCTCTGTTGAAGAAGATCTTCCTCCAGCACAAGGTTGGGTCTTATACGTAGATGGATCTTCTTCAAAGGAGGGAAGCGGAGCAGGGCTCCTAATAGTTAATCCAAACGAGGAAGAGATGGAGTACGCCTTGCGCTTTGACTTCGAGGCCACTAATAATCAGGCCGAGTACGAGGCTCTGATAGCTGGGCTAAGTTTAGCTCGAAAACTGGGGGCATAGCAAATAATCGTCCGAAGTGATTCTCAGCTCGTAGTTTCTCAAATTAACGGAGATTACGAGGCCAAGGAGGACAACATGAAGCGATATATGGCTAAGGTTCAGCATTTGAAAGAAATGTTTGAACACTTTGTGATAGAACACATCCCCAGGTCGGCCAACAAACGGGCCAACGCACTATCTCGGATGGCCTCTTCCACCTCGGCCACTATTGGGAAAAAGATTGTTGTAGAGCTGGTGAAACATCGTGCCTTTGATGGGAATGAAGTCTTGCAACAAGACTATCACAATACGTGGATGGACGAGATAGTCACCTATCTGCAACATCAGACCCAGCCCGAGGACAAGTCACAGGCTCGGCGTCTCCGCCTGAAGGCGTCAGGTACGCACTCTTTAACGATCACCTGTACAGAAAATCTTTTTCTCAGCCGTGGTTGCGTTGCGTACCTGAGGATGAAGGAGATTACATTCTTCGTGAAATGCACTTGGGGATATATGGAAGCCATTCTGGTGCACGCTCTCTAGCCCGCAAATGCTATCTAGCTGGTTATTACTGGCCCACCATCCGCAAAGACGCAGAAGAGTTGGTTAAAAAGTGCACATCATGTCAGGCTCATGCTCCGACCTCACATTTGCCGAGCCACGAGTTGACCATTATTTCCAGTCCTTGACCGTTTGTACAATGGGGTATGGACTTAGTGGGGCCTCTACCTCGAGCTCCCGGCTCAGTTAGATTTCTGCTAGTAGCGATTGACTACTTCACCAAATGGATAGAGGCTGAGCCATTAACCACCATAACTGGGGCCCAAGCGGCCCCTGACGGCGCGTCCGGACACGTGATGACGTGTCTACTTCCAAAAGATGCGTCTCGTTATAACGAGTCTAACGCAACTGATTTGAGGTCAATCGGAGTTAAAACGAAGATTTTATTGAGATTAGAAGGAAATAGAATTTAATTAAAAAAAGAAAAAAAAAGGAAAAGCCTATTGGACCGGCCAGGCTGCTGGACCGGACCGGATGGCCAGCGGACCGGCCCAAACCGAATATTTTAAAAAAATCTGAAAATTAATTTCTGAAATGAATATATAATAAATAATTAATTAAATTTAGTTTAAAATTCCAGAAAAATATATTTAATTATCAGAAAATTCTAAATAAATTCTACAAAATATAAAAGGTTAAAATTAAATTATTTCCACTTAATTTCTGATTTTTGATAAATGTATGTAATTAAAAATAATTAGTAATAAATAGAATTTAATAAGGAAAAAATAGAAGATAGAAAATTCTAGAAAATTAATACAAGCTAAGAAAAATAAGGATAATGCTAAATAACAACTTTTCAATATTTGAAAAATTTACGAACCCAAATATTGAGTGCCGGAGGCGGTGAGGATGTGCGTACGGGCCCTAGGCGACTTTGTTGCTGCATTCATGGCACGTGCATTGCATTTGGAGTGGGTTGAGATGTACGGGTCTCAGACGCTCGAGTGGAGTGGATCATGGTGTACGGACCATGGGTACTTGGTTATGGTGGATCATGGTGTACGGGCCATGGGCATCGGTTATGGTGGATCGTGGTATACGGGCCAGGGGCATCGGTTGGGGTGGATCGTGGTGTACGGGTCACGGGAATCCGTAAGGGTAGATTGTAGTGTACGGGCTACAGGCATCCAGTCAATCCCGGGATCATGTATTGCATATAGGTCTAGGGGCATATTGCATGACATGATTTTTGTTGCGTGTGACACGTTGATTGAGCATGCATCACGTACTTGCGTATTTTTATGTGGAGTGCTTTACTTACCGCATTTACTTTATCTTATGCATGTTATCTTATATTTATGTGCTATGTGGTTTTATCTTATATTTATGTGCTATGTGGTTATATCATATCTATGTGCTATGTGGCTATATCATTTCGGTATGTACGTTTTGTATTTGTTTGAGGCAGGCATCTACTGGGTGATTTCTGTCACTCACCCCTACTTCACAGGAGAGCCGGATGAGGACTACGAGCATATCTTCGTTAAGAACGGGAAGGACATAGTAGAGTGGGCTGGTTGATAGCTGCATCTAGGATACGATGGGACTATGCAGCTGACTGTTCTTAGTTATCTTTGGGGATTTTCACAGACTTCTTTATTGTTTTATTGTCAGACTTCTTTTTATTTAGTGATGTAATAACAATTATTTGAGCTTAATTTAAGTTATGATTTACGTTTCCGCGAGAAAAATTTCTACGTCATTTCTGACAAGTAAGAGATTGATTCGACGCTTTGTATTCTCCTTAGCGAGATACGGCGGTTCCCGAGGCTAGGGCTCGGGAGCAGGGCGCTACAGGTGGTATCAGAGACGAGGCTTTAGATCCGCCTCGAAAACGCAGGATAACTAGATCACTAGACGTAAGTTACGATCTTTTGTAAAATGACGATTTTACCCCTAATAAACAAAGTAGACTTAAGAGATTATTTTAGGCCTAAGTTATGATCGGGTTATGGGAGGTGTGTGCCGATGGTGAGCTTTTCTTGTCTAATTATCGATTTATCCGCGTTCTACCTTTCAACTTATTATCGACAAATATATATTCGTTTCATGAACTCAAATTCCGGATAATGCCTCCACGACGTGAGCCACCAGCTGAAAACGGAGGACACGATGGTGATGATCAGCAGGGTCAGGGGACCATTCCCCAGGTCCTTGCAGATACCCTAGCCACGTTGACTACATTGATGGCCTAGCAGCAGATACAGATGGCTCACCTACAGCAGCAGCAGCCACCACCAGCACCACCACCCCAGGGGGCTTCAATTTTTCTACTGGAAGATGCAGAACTGCCAGATACCTATGTTCAGGGGTACAACACGACCAGAGGAGCAGAGATATGGCCCAAGAATGTGTATAAGCAGTTGAAGTTGATGCAGGTTCTGGATGACCTAAAGGTTGATGTGGTTGTACCATTCTTGGAGGGCGATGCAGAGCGATGGTGGCAGGATGTGATACGCAGACAGAATATACCGCCGACAGGGGCCAAGTTTAAGGAGGAGTACCAGAGGCACTACGTTCCTGAGAGTGCCATTCAAAGGAGGATGACAGAGTTTCAGCTCCTGACACAGGGGTCCATGACTGTTGATCAGTATTCTGAGAGATTTCATGCACTTGGGAGATACATGCCTGCCATCATGGATGACGAGAAGGCGAAGATGTTGAAGTTTGAGACGGGTTTGAGCTCACACATTCAATCATTGATCATATGTGCCCAGCCTACCACTTTCGAGGGATTGTTAGAGGTGTGTCGTAAGGTCGAGGGTGACCTCGCGAGGGTTGCATCGGCCGACAGGGCCAAGAGATCGCGAGAGGAGTTCCGTTCAGGGAGATCAGGGAGATGGTTAAAGATTCCACGCCGACACCCGAACGGGCGATTCTCTAGGCCACCACAGCAGGGACAGGGATCGGCGACTCGGCCACTGATGATTGAGGGTTTTACAGCGACGGCAGTGCAGCCACTCAGGGTGGTCGGACCGCCACCCCCAGCATGTGCACAGTGTGGTCATCCCCATACGGGACCGTGTTGGAGAGCTCAGCAGGTTTGCTACAACTGTGGCAAACAAGGACATTACACCAGAGAGTGCCTTACACCGGCACAAGCACTTCTGCCACAGGGTCAGACGCAGTAGAGAGGAAAGGGAAAGACCAACGCTCGAGTGCATGTCATGACGGACGCTGAGCTATAGGAGGACGGAGACGTAGTCACAAGTATTTTTAAATTTAAGCAATTACTATTTTAAAATCTTAAACATATGTCTTCTCTTTGTTTTGACGATTTATGCTACGTGTATAACTAAGAACCTGTTAGGGGAGATATTAATTAACCAAGTCCCAGCATACGTTCTATTCGATAGTGGTGCTAGCCACTCATTCGTTGCCAGGAGATTCGTCAAGAATCTAGGTATTCTACCGGAACGACTCGAGATCCCTTATCGTATTCAAGCTGCCGGCGATCAGATGCTAGTCTCCCATTATTAGTACAAGAAATGTCACTTGGAGATTAATGAGCTTGAGTTCTCTGCAACCATGATCCCGATCCAGATGCAGGATTTCGACATCATTCTGGGCATGGTTTTCATGGCAAGATATAGTGCTACCATCGACTGCCGTCAGAGACAGGTCAGTATGCAGACACCGGATAAGCGAGAGACTATCTTCCAGGGGGATGTCAAATTGAAAAAGTCATCCAAAAAAAAAACTCTACATGACTGCAGCACAGGCCTCTCGGGCATTGAAGAAAGGAGCCGGGGGTTTCCTTGTGTATGTTCTAAATGCCAGTGCTGAGACTCCATCGATTGAGGATATTCTAGTGGTACGAAATTTTAAGGATGTCTTCCTTGACGAGCTGTCAGGTTTACCACTGAGTAGGGAAGTAGAGTTCAAGATCGACCTCATACCCGGAGCTGAGCCGATCTCGAAGGCACCATACAGGATGGCACCAGCAGAGTTAAAAAAGCTTAAGGAGCAGTTGCAGGAGTTGCTAGACAAGAAGTTTATCAGGACTAGTGTTTCTCCCTGAGGAGCACCAGTGTTGTTCGTGAAAAAGAAGGACGACAGTACAAGACTATGTGTTGACTATCGTGAGCTAAATAAGATCGCGATAAAGAATAAATACCCACTACCGATGATCGGCGATCCATTTGATCAGTTGAAGGGTGCCAGAGTGTTCTCGAAGATTGACCTCCGATCAGGCTACCATCAGTTGAGGATTAAGGCAGAAAACATAGCAAAGACTACGGTTCGCACTCGATATGGGCACTACGAGTTTCTTGTGATGCCTTTTGGACTGACGAATGCACCTGCGGCCTTTATGGACTTGATGAACACAGTATTCAGGAAGCAGTATGACTATTGTGCGGTAGTGTTCATCGACGACATCTTGGTGTATTCACCTGATGATGAGACGCATATTGAACACTGGCAGGAGGTATTAGAGACTCTTAGGAAGAAAAAGTTGTAAGCAAAGTTCAGCGAGTGCGAGTTCTGGTTAGAGAGTGTGACTTTCTTAGGCCGCGTGGTTTCTGAGGAGTGCATTTCTGTTGACCCAAAGAAGATAGATACAAAATGGCTCCGACCTACTAATGTCACTGAGGTACGCAGTTTTCCTAGCCTTGTCGGTTATCATCGCAAATTCGTGGAGGGATTTTCGAGGATTGCAGCACCACTGAGTCGATTGACTCAGAAAAAAAGACTAAGTTTGTATGGACCTCCGAGTGTGAGGTAAGCATTGCAGAGTTGAAGCGGAGGTTGACGACCGCACCAGTATTGGCACAGCCCTCAGGCACTAAAGGGTTTGTCATCTATAGCGACGCCTCGAAGAATGGTCTAGGGTGCGTGTTAATGCAGAGAGATAGGGTAGTGCATACGTTCCAAGGCAGTTGGAGCAATATGAACAAAATTCCTCGACTCATGATCTGGAGCTGGCAGCGGTGATGTTTGCATTAAAGATTTGGCGCCATTATCTATACGGTGTAAAGTACGAATTCTTCACAGATCATAAGAGCTTGAAGTATTTATTCACACAGAAAGAGTCGAATATGCGTCAGAGGAGATAGCTTGAGCTACTGAAAGACTATGACCTGACCATGAGTTATCATCCGGGGGAAGGCAAACCGAGTTGTAGATGCCTTGAGTAGAAAGTCTAATCACGCCAGACGGATGCCACTGGAGAAAGAGATGGCCAAATTTGATATTGACATTGTTGATTCCACTGCTAATGTTTTGGCGGCCTTGGTTATTACACCATCTCGGATTGAGCGGATTAAGGAGGCGCAGAAGGAGGATGTGACGCTCAGAGATGTCCAAGAGAGGATGTTGACCAGTCTGATTGAGGGTTTCCAGATTCATGACGATGGCAGTATCTGGTAACAAGGAAGGTTGTGTGTGCCTGATGTTGAGGACCTGAGAAAGGAGCTATTGAAAGAAGCGCACAATTCGAAATTGTCGACTCATCCAGGTGCTACGAAGATGTATAATGATCTAAAAAACACTATGGGTGGAGTGGGATGAAGAGACACGTCGCTGAGTTCATTGAGAGATGCCTCTTTTGTCAGCAGGTTAAGGCAGAGCATCAAAGGCCGGGAGGTTTGATGTTGCCATTGGAGATACCAGAATAGAAATGGGAGCATCTGACGATAGATTTTGTTGTAGGACACCCTAAAACAAGAAACGACAACGCCATGATCTGGGTGATTGTTGATCAATTCACGAAGTCTGCTCACTTTCTACCTGTGCCGAGTGACATGACCTTGGAGAGATTAGTGACGCTGTATGTCGATGATATTGTCAGTCTTCATGGGGTCCGAGTTAGTATCGTTTCAGACCTTAATCGGAGATTCACCTCTCGATTCTGGTCAGCTTGTCAGAGAAGGTTAGGGACGGAGCTGCGATTGATTACCGCTTTTCATCCGCAGACAGACAGACAGTCTGAGAGGACCATTCAGACCTTAGAGGACATATTGAGAGTGTGCGCATTGGACTTCAAGGGGAACTGAGACGGTATGATCAAACTAATTGAGTTCTCCTACAACAACAGTCATCACAGTGCCATCGACATGGAACCCTTTGAGGCGCTCTATGGACGTAAGTGCAGGTCCTCTGTTCATTGGGATGAGTCGGTGAGAGCATTATTACCGGTCTTGAGTTGGTTGAGCAGACTAGAGAGAAAGTGAAGTTGATACGTGATAGACTCAAGATTGCTCAAGACAGAAGCAAGAGCTAGGCTGATTCGAAGCGACGTCCCCTAGAGTTTGATATGAGCGAGAAGGTTACTTAAGGGTGTCGCATACGAAAGGGGTTTCACGATTTGGTTTGAAGGGTAAGCTGAGGCCTCGCAATATTGGCTCTTATGAAATACTCGATAGGGTCGGTACCTTAGCCTACCGGTTAGCGTTACCCCCTGTCTTGGCTCAGGTACATAGCGTATTTCATGTTTCTCAGTTAAGGAGATATGTGCCGGATCCGAGCCATGTACTAGACGCGCCACTATTGAGGATACAGCCAGACACGACATATGAGGAGACCCCTATCAGGATCGTGGATCTCAAAGACCAGGTGTTGAGACACCGAATCATTTCTTATGTCAAAGTTCAGTGGACTAACCATACGGAGCGCGAAGCGACTTGGGAACTCGAGGAGCAGATGGGAGAGAGATATCCACAGCTCTTCGAATAAGGTACGTCAAGTTTCGAGGACGAAACTTTTTATAAAGTGGGTAGGATGTTACAACCTTGAAAATAAAAATAAATAAATATAATAATAATAATAGGAGGATAAAGATAAAAGAAAAGAAAGGGAAATTACCTAATCTAAAATATTCTAGTTAACTACACTATCTTATCTCCATAAATTATTCCATCAAAATACCTAAAATCTCTCCCCTAATCAAAATAAAATCCCTCAACCCCCATACCCTAAAAGCAACGCATACTCTAAAAAAAGAGAGGAGAACGGCTGTGAGGGAGGGGGAGGAAAAGAGGGGAAAAAGAAAGAAAAAAAAGAGGAGAGAAGAAGAAGGCTAACGCGGTCTCCAAATCCGAGTTCCAATCCATCTAAATTATTCGTTTTAGCGTCAATCAGGTAGGTGCCTCTTCCTCCTAAAAGGAATATGATTCAAGCATGCCCTAATGTATATACTATGTGTTCTGCTGCCTTTAATTGTTTAAATGAGAGCATGTAATTGATTTTACATGTGTTTGGTGGGATTTAAATTGTTTATATGAAGGTGTGATTGGATTTGTTGAAAAGGCATGATCTTTGCAAACGTGGAAGTTGTTTTCTATATATGTGTTCTTGAATTGATAAAAAGGGTTACGATTGGAATCAAAATTGTACAACTTCCTCAAGATTAGACTCCTTAAAAGTATGTTTTGGCTTTAGAATAGGTTCATCTAGCTCGGAATAGGTTGAGATTGGATTGAAAGTCGAAAAAAGGGTCTGACGGCGCGTCCGGACACGTGATGACGTGTCTACTTTCAAAAGACACGTCTCATTATAACGAGTCCAACGCAACTGATTTGAGGTCAATCGGAGTTAAAACGAAGATTTTATTGAGGTTAGAAGGAAATAGAATTTAATTAAAAAAGAAAAAAGGAAAAGCCTATTGGACCGGCCAGGCTGCCGGACCGGACCGGATGGCCAGCGGACCGGCCCAAACCGAATATTTTAAAAAATCTGAAAATTAATTTTTGAAATGAATAAATAATTAATAATTAATTAAAATTAGTTTAAAATTCCAGAAAAATATATTTAATTATCAGAAAATTCTAAATAAATTCTACAAAACATAAAAGGTTAAAATTAAATTATTTTTACTTAATTTCTGATTGTTGATAAATGTATGTAATTAAAAATAATTAGTAATAAATAGAATTTAATAAGGAAAAATAGAAGAAATTAGTAGAAAATTCTAGAAAATTAATACAAGCTAAGAAAAAATAAGGATAATGCTAAATAACAACTTTTCAATATTTGAAAAATTTACGAACCCAAATATTGAGTACCGGAGGCGGTGAGGATGGGCGTACGGGCCCTAGACGACTTTGTTGCTGCATTCATGGCACGTGCATTGCATTTGGAGTGGGTTGAGATGTAAGGGTCTCAGACGTTCGAGTGGAGTGGATCATAGTGTACGGGCCATGGGTACTCGGTTATGGTGGATCATGGTGTATGGCCATGGGCATCGGTTATGGTGGATCGTGGTGTACGGACCACGGGCATCGGTTGGGGTGGATCATGGTGTACGGGCCACGATCATCCGTAAGGGTGGATTGTAGTGTACGGGCTACAGGCATCCAGTCAATCCCGGGATCATGCATTGCATATAGGTCTAGGGGCATATTGCATGACATGATTCTTGCCGCGTGTGACACGTTGATTGAGCATGCATCACGTACTTGCGCATTTTTATGTGGAGTGCTTTACTTACCGCATTTACTTTATCTTATGCATGTTATCTTATATTTATGTGATATGTGGTTTTATCTTATATTGATGTGCTATGTGGTTATATCATATCTATGTGCTATGTGGCTATATCATTTCGGTATGTAAGTTTTGTATTTGTTGAGGCGGGCATCTCTTGGGTGATTTCTGTCACTCACCCCTACTTCCAAGTGAGCCGGATGAGGACTACGAGCGCATCTTCGCTGAGGACGGGAAGGACATAGTAGACTGGGCTGATTGATAGCTGCATCTAGGATACGATGGGACTCTGCAGCTGACTGTTCTTAGTTATCTTTGGGGATTTTCACAGACTTCTTTGTAGAGATAAGGGGGTTTGAGTGATTTCAAAATAAGTAACTTGAATGCATATATATATAAACGTATACAAGCGTGTACATGTATGCATGATATCTTGTCATTACTTGCCTTATTTATCTTATATACTATGTTGCCGTACTAACGAGCCATGAATCGTTAAAGCTTACATCATATGGCAAACATTTGTTGTGTTTACACTATTTTCAGGTGCCACCATTAATGAACTAAACTAGTTCATTAAGTGAAGTACTTAGTTTAATAAACTAAGTAGTTCATTAAAGGAAGCCACATTTGGAAAAGGCACAAAGGCAACAAGGCTAAGGAAGGAAAGTTTTCTCCTCCTCCCCATCTTAATTACACACGCAATATACATATGTATTACACCTATTTTCAGATTTTTTTTAAAGGCACATACACATGTATTCCAACGTACTACCGACACGTTATATATTTTACGTACGTACGTTAACGTCACACCACTATACTTAACTCATATTTATGAGTATATTCAGGTCTTATATCATATGATATAAGATATGGTGATGACAAATCAAATACGACACGATAAAAGGTTCTAAACCGAAATTTGTCGTATCGGGCGAATACCGAAACTTCGCCAACGTGTCATGTACTTGCCATAAATAAATGGCCAGCCCTTATACTTCAAAAATGGATTAAAATTTCGTGCACATGACATAAAAATCAGGCAAAAATACTTTCCATGTTGGCACACACAAATTACTCCACATTAAGGCCAAAATGTGAAGATTCCAAGTTTAATTTTGTCACATGCTAATGGTACCACTTTAGACCAGCCAAGTGCTGAGATTTAAAGTATATATTATATATATTATGTATAACATAATATATATAACATGTGCAAAAGTTGGAATTTAAATTAGAGAAAAATCGGATAATCGATAAATATCGAAAATTTGGTTTTCTACGCACACAACACATGGAACATTTTTGGTATATCATGTGACACATATCTAGACACTTTTTACATATGATGTACATCTTAAAGTGTTCTAGAAAATTAAATTAAGGGCTGATTGGAATATAACATGTGTATATTATTAAATGTGCATTATTTTACAAAGTTAGCAAAAATAAATTTCAGCACATGCACATACACATTCCAACGTCTACACCAGCTGATATGGAGCATATGTGGAGCCTTGTTGGCATATTGATTGGTCAAGGATCAATCATACAATGTTGGTGAATTGAAGAAAGAAGCTACAAATGGTAAGAACTCAAAATGTATCTCTCTTATATCACATGCTGAAAATTTCAGCATGCCAAAATGTTGCTGGCCGATTTTTGCTCTTCAATGTGACATATTTCGTCATCTTTTATTATGTGATTGATTGGAAGAAGAAATGGAAATGATTTGAATATAAATTAAATTAATAAATGGTGATATTTTATATATCACACATGCTGAAAATTTTTCAGCATGTGTACAACTTTGGTGGCCGAATTATTGGTACAAAATGTGTCCAAGTTCAGTTCTTATGTGATAGCAATACTTACCATAACTTGGTGATTCAATTTTTAAAGAAAAAAATCAAGGTAAATTGGGTATTATCTTGAAAGAAAAGGAATGGTGCACATGCTGAAAATTCAGCATGGCAATGAGACTAGTTGGCCGATTGTTTCATTAAGATTGGAAGGATTTTTATCTTGCAATTTATGTGACATATCTTATGAGTTATGGAAGTTATTTTATGATGATTTTTGGCACATGTTTAAGTGTATTCTCAGATTTTTTTTCCAAGTCATCATGATGACAACATTCATCCAATGAGAAGGTGCCAAGTAAGCGAAGACTAAATGATCATCCAATAAGAAGATGCCAAGTAAGCAAGACCTTGTCACAATGATGTCTTACACTCTCTCAAGGACTTAAAAGATAATTTTCAAGAGGGGAAGGCACTACACAAGGGACGGCCTGCACATTAAAAGAGAAGAGAAGAGATTAAACAAAACAAGAACAAGCATTGCAATTCAAAGAGATCAAAAAGCCTAGCTCTTCTTCTACTACATCTTCTTTCTTTCTCTCTTCTTGTAAAAGCCTATTGTTTTCATATCTTTCAATCTTGAATAGGCTTGAGATAAACCACCATTCATATATCTTTGTAAAAGATTGATCAATGTGTGATCAATCTTCATTCTAGCAAGGTGGTGATATTCGTGTGAGTTGTACTTACAATACAAGGTTTGTAAAGGGTTGGAGTTAGGTGTAACTCTATCAACCCTGTGGTAAGGTATACTGCGTGTGTATGATTAGTGTGAACCAAGGAAGGTGTTCCTTGAACACTGGAGTAGGTTGTTTATAACCGAACCAGTATAACATTCTTGGTGCCATTTACTTTCTGCATTTACTTTTCAGTTACTGCACTGATTACCCTTCTTGTTCGCATTCGTAAAAATAGTTAATGAATTTCAAAAATCACGAAAATTTCCAGAAATATACTTACACGTTCTAGGGTTAATTTGCCACAAGTTTCAACCCTTTTGGATAAGTATAAGTCAATCAAACATCAAAAGTTCTGAGACTAGTGCAGTCTGATATTCAGACTTGCAAAGGTTGCGACTTTGATTGTAGTTGACCTACTTCCCAAAATAATTTTCCAAAACTGTTTCAACCCATTTAAATATAGTATATAAGGAGTTAGTGGTTAAATTTTCAGAGCATTTTGACGTTCACACAAATAGGAATTAATTTTTCAAAACAATCTACCGTTTCTGGCAGATTTGCACAATCTGAGTACCAACGGTTTTTGAAGGGGTTAAAGGTTGAATTTTAATTTGAAATTTTTAGGGGACCCTCATAACATCTGAGGCTAAGTTATCTCAAAATTTCATAATTTTTTGAGACCTCTAACCTGGTTTTAAAAACGTTTTAAAACTGGTCCTGAAAACAGAATCTGTTTTCAGAACTTGAATTGTTCAAGTTTAAAGAAATTTTAAAAACCACAATTTCCGCACCATCTATTCAACCCCCCCTTCTAGTGGTGCCTTGCAGATCCGACATTCTTTATTGTTTTATTGTCAGACTTCTTTTTATTTAGTGATGTAATAACAATTATTCGAGTTTAATTTAAGTTATGATTTACGTTTCCGCGAAAAAAATTTCTACGTCATTTCTGACAAGTAAGAGATTGATTCGACGCTTTGTATTCTCCTTAGCGAGATACGGCGGGTGCACTGTTCCCGAGGCTAGGGCTCGGGAGCGGGGCGCTACATCATAACCATAGATATAAGTGCGTTATAGACTAACGACTGAGGTATGGAACTCCCAGTATGGTGACAATACCCTTAAACTGATTTTAAAGTTATAAAAGATTAGGTTATGATTATAATAAGCAAACAATAATGGAATTAGAAATTACCTTGTACGTATACAAAGAATGATCTTGAGGATTGAAGTCCTATGCTGATAACGTGTAATGGTCAACATAGCGGAATATGCAATGGATATTAGTTCGGTCATGAACTAGGTAAATGAGTTATATAGGACTCTACTAAGTTGTTGACTACGTAATACGCAAGTTTTGAGGACGAAACTTTTTGTAAGGGGAGTAGGATGTTGGAACCCGTAAAGAAAAAATAAAAGTAACAGTAATAATAATAAAATAAAATAAATAAAAAACATAAATAAAAGGTAGTCTGTGTGTGGTTGACGTGATTAAGGGATAAGGATGGGGGGATAATTTTGGTAGAAGATAAATTCAATTTTGAGTTTAAATTTAGATTTCCTTAAATCAAATCCTAACCACCCTAAAATCCCTAATATTTCAAACGTATCTTCCTTCAGTGTTATAAACGACTTCCCCTCCCTTTTCCATCAAAATTGCCGACTGCCATATGAGAAAAAAAAATCATGAGAACACAGGGAATAAAGGAAGAAGGAAAAGAGAGAAGAAAAGAGAGGAAGTCTAGCAAAACTACACCGAATCCAACCTTCCAATTAGCAAATACTCGTTTAAGTGGTAGGTTACCTTTCCCTCTTCTCGGATTGCCTACACCTCGTGTGTGAATCATACTTGCGTTGGTTTCTTTATTTTACTTTGTTTTATTTTCATTTTGTTTTTATATATAAATGCATGCTTTTGATATTGTACGATTGAGTATATGTATGTGTGCGAAAGGTGTTGATCGTACGGGTTGAAATAAATTTAAAAGGTTGAATCTTTATGCGATTAGGGGGAAAATTGCATGATTAGCCTTATAAATAGGTCACATAGCCCGGAAATTAGGTTGGCATTGAATCGGAAATCGAAAAGTGGGTCTGGACGGCGGCGCGTGCGCAAAACGCACGCATTTCAGGAGTGGCGCATGGGGCCCATGCGCGCCTCTGACGACGCGTCCCGGACACGCGCTGACATGTCTAGTTCCATTGGGTGCGTCTTGTTATAATGAGTCAAATGCAACTGGTTTGAGGTCAATCACAGTTAAAACGAAGAAGTTATAAATTTTTGAAGAAAATTAGAATAAAAAGAAAAGAAAAACCCAGTCAGCTGATCGGGTATGGGCTACGCGCTGGACCAGACTGCTAGCATGGTCTGCGCTATTGGACCGGACCGGACCAGACAGAAATATAAATTTAAAATTTGATAAATTAATTTCAGAAAATAATAAATAATATATTAATTACTAGAAATAGATTCCAGAAAATTAGAAATTAATTACAAAAATTGTTTAATTAATTTCAGAAAATATAAAATAGTGATATAAAGTATTTTTGTTAATTTTATGAATTTTTAATTAATTTAACTTAATATGATAAATAGGAAAAATATTTTAGAATTTTAAAAAATAAAAATTATTTTCAAAAAATTAACAATTAATTCCAAAAATATTATAGAATGTTGAAATAAAGGATTCTTATTAATTTTATGCATTCAAAATTAGTCTAACTAATTATAATAAATAGTAAATAATAAGAGAAAATTTAGGAAAAATAGGATAAAGTCCCGGAAAAATTAATATAAGATAGGAAAAATATAAGTGATGTAAAATAATATTTTTATGGCATTTTCAATAATTAAAGTGATCGAATTAGATGAGAAAAAATTAAATAAATAGTAAATAAATAGTGGAAAATATAAGAAAAATATATTTAAATAAATAAAAATAATACTAATAAAATGAGGGTATTCCTACAAGTATATATGCACGTGTATGGGCGCGAGTATATATATGAGTATGAATACACTATAATAAAACGGGGGTATACATGGAAGTATATATGCACATGTATGGACGCGGGTATATATAGGAGCATGGATGCGCCGGATTATGGATTATGTGTGTGGAGCGTTCATGGCACGTGCATTGCATTGCATACCTTCGGGGCACTGACTCCACATTACGGACACGTTACGGAGCGATGTACACTGACTCCACGTTACGGAGCGATGTGCGCTGACTCCACGTTACAGAGCGATGTACGCTGACTCCACGTTATGGAGCGATGTGCGTTGACTCCACTTTACGAAGCGATGTACGCTGACTCCATGTTACGGAGCGTTGTCCGCTGACTCCACGTTACGGAGCGAAGAGCAGGACCTGGGTCATGCATAGCATGTCATGGAAAAAGAAAAGAACATATTGTGTGGGATAGTGTTGTTGTTGCGTGTGACACGATAGGGAGAAGGAACATGCATCACGAAGTTGCGCATTGCATTCGATTGGACCAGTTGATGTTTATTTTATGTTCCGGTTATTGTTGTTTTTATTTCTTTATATATTTGTTGTTATTTTTCTTACGTGCTTATGTATTTTGTAAGTATGGTTCCTTTCTGAGATTAGATTGGTAACCTACGGGTCATTTTCCCAAATCACTCACCCCCTACTACCATTCCCTCTACAGGTGAGCCAGAGTTTGACTATAATCTCGTAGAGGACGAGTCAGAAAGTGTTAGCTCGGAGAGTGAAGTTTTGCGAGACATTTAGAGACATTTGATGGATTACCAGATTTATTTCTTTTGTGTCTGACTTTTAGATTTCATTTGATGTATCGGGTTTCGTCAGCCCTAAACGTTTCATTTATTTTCATATTGGGATTATTTGTAAATTGAATTTGAATTTTTAATGATCGTTTCCATGAAAAATTTCTACGTTATTTCTGACATGTAAGAAGTTTGAACGACGCGTTGTATTCTCCTTAGCGAGATATAACAGGTGCACTGTTCTCGATGCTAGGGTACGGGAGCAGGGCGCTATAGGCTCTAGATCCGCCTCGAAAACGCAGGATTAACTAGATCACTTAGACATAAGCTATGATCTTTCTCGAAAATGACGATTTTACCCATAATAAACAAAGTAGACTTAAGTGATGATCTGATACTTAAGTTATGATTAGGTTAAGGGTTGTGAGAGTGTTCCTTCCGTTTTTCTTTATTTATTTACCGTTTTACCCCTGAACTTCTGCATGCACCCTATAAGTGGCTTGAAATTCCTAAAATATCACCAACTTTGCGTGAATTCAAATAAATGAATATTTTTGACCGTTCTCAATGCTAGAAAATGTCGACAAGACGACAACAAGCTGGTAATACCCACCAGAACTAGGGGTTGTCCTCTAAGCACATGAAGACGCCATAATCACAATGACAAACACCTTAGCAAAGCAGCAGAAGCTGTTGAAACAGCAGGTGCGAGACCGCCCCCACCGCCACTGCAGTTGGACCCATGATTCTGCTACAATGAGATGCAGGGGAATGGTGGCGTAGGATGTAGGAACAACTGACACTGTTGATCACTTAGACCCACATTCGGGATGAGTTCAAGAAGTGCTACGTACCCGACAGTGCAATCTTCAGAGCATGACTCCGGATCCACGGTGGAAACGTAGATTTAGGCCATGATTATGATCGTAGAAACTAAATGATGATCTTGCCCATAAGTCATGATCTTAGACGTAAGTAACGATTTGATTAAGAATTGACTTTAGACATAAGTACTGATTTAGTCATAATTATCGATTATATACTTTTTGTGATTTATCTTAGACTTAAGAAATGATGATACTAAGAACGATCGTAGAAAGAAGTTATGATCCTAAACTTAAGTAGTTGATTGGTTAAGGAACATGTATACTTAGACTATAATATACAATCTTACCTTATCTAAGTTTGATCATAACTCTTAAGTCGTGATTTTAGTGATCTTAGTTGAATACTATATAATTAATTTGGATAAATTTTTAATGTTAACCAAAAATGCCCTACTGCAAACATTAGTTGACATATTAATGGGTGAGGCAGTAACTCAGGCTACCGTACCATAACTACAGTGTGGGACCCGGTATTTTTAGAGTAACTGAAGAGGGTCATGCCACTACTTTGACAGTAGTATCGAAACACGTTAAGTCTAAGTTGAGATTGTAGCTACAAAAGAGAGATTTATAGTAGCATGATAGAAACTAAGTAACGAGTTATAAGTATTATGATCAGTAGAGTTTAGTGAATGATATTGTACGAAGGAACTTATAGTCTAGGGTTAAGATGTTGAATATAGTGTTATCAAAATAGGTCGATGATATTAGTTTTATTAAAGGTATTGATCGACAGCGACATGCGAGAATCGACTATTATATGTGCCTTGGAATGATATCATTACAAAATTGTGGGTTAAGTGTTGACATCGAAATATTCGGCTTGATGTAGGATTTATAGAGTAGGCATGAACAAGTAGCAGTTGCTTTTCATATGGGATTTAACTAGGTTAAAACTAGCAGTTGAAATAACCCAATAAAGAATTATGATGGATCAGTGTGGCGCGTGAAAGCATGATGAATTAGAATACCTTAAGTCAATCAATATTCAGTTGCCATGCTAGGATTAGACAATTTAAGTTAAAGATTTTATCATGAGTATACAAACGTTCGATTTAGAAGAACCTGAACAGAGGAGACCTTATTCGAGAATAAGGAAGATTTATATAATTATACGAAATATTGGACTGAGATACTTTCCAGGCAGACAAATATTTTAAGTACTTACACCAAAATATATTTATATTTTGCAGTGACTTCAAAAAAAATTAATCGAAAATACTTTATTGAGTCTCATTTTTTACTCTACTAAACTTTATGAGGTTAAATTCTTTTCTGTACTTGTACATCAAGATAATAAAATTTTCAATTCCATTGACGACCTTAAAAGAGCAAAACTTGTGAGAGGTTGATGTGAATATGTATTTCTTATATTATTTCTCAAATCCATAGTTACAACTATCTTGTCAAAATTAATTTTGCTTGTCGGCCATTGATATTGCAAGCATTTTAACATTAAAATGTATTTGAAATTATTTATCCGCTTGTGATGAACTTACTTGACTTTTGTGGAAAAAAATTCAAAAATATATACTTCTTTTAGAGAACGAAAAGTACCGTATTCAAATTGATTTATAAAATCTTATATTATTAAGTTTTCAACTGTTTTAATGCAATTTCACCGAAATACTTTGTGAACAAGTTATATCATTATTTTAAGGTGAAGTGAAACAACGCTTTGCCAAAACAAGTAGATATATTATTTTGGCTCTTGTGTTTACAAAATAGAATGATAGTATTTTAAACAATTTAGTTATAATTTAAACTAAGGCCACATAAGTTACACTTTCGTTTGAAGAAAAATATGTCGATACATATATTTCGTATATTAGGCTGATCGATATCTCTGAAAAAGTAAGGGCATAATCATAGAGCTAGGTTGTAACTATAAACGAACGGAATTTCGAGGACTTAGTCCTATGTCGAGGAATGCAATGATTACCATATTGGTTTACTCAATGGATACTTAGTTGATTAATTATCTAGGGGATGAATCATACATGATGAGTTTAAGAATCCGAAATCGTAGACTGCAATAAGTTGAATGATACACATCAAGTGGTATAAGTGGAAGTTTATAAGTTGTAACTATAGAGAATTAAGTTAAGGATTGAACTCTAAAAGGACAAGATTATCTGTTGGGATGCTAGTGATGACTAAATTGAATCGTACTAGAATAAGACACATTGTGAACATGCATAGGATTTAAGGGATGGTCGTGTGAACAAGATGTTAAGTTAAAGATTGTAGTACACATAAGAACTGATTTCAGAAGGTCATAACCATAGATATAAATGCGTTATAGACTAACGATTGAGGTATGGAACTCCCAATATGGTGACAATACCCTTAAACTGATTTTAAAGTTATAAAAGATTAGGTTATGATTATAACAAGCGAATAGTAATGGATTTAGAAATTACCTTGTACGTATACAAAGAATGATCTTGAGGATTGAAGTCCTACGCCGATAACGTGTAATGGTCAACATAGTGGAATACGCAATGGATATTAGTTCGGTCATGAACTAGGTAAATGAGTTATATAGGACTGTACTAAGTTGTTGACTAAGTAATACGCAAGTTTCGAGGACGAAACTTTTTGTAAGGGGGGTAGGATGTTGGAACCCGTAAAGAAAAAATAAAAGTAACACTAATAATAATAAAATAAAATAAATAAAAAACATAAATAAAAGGTAGTCTGTGTGTGGTTGACGTGATTAAGGGATAAGGATGGGGGGGATAATTTTGGTAGAAGATAAATTCAATTTTGAGTTTAAATTTAGATTTCCTTAAATCAAATCCTAACCACCCTAAATTCCCTAATATTTCAAACGTATCTTCCTTCAGTGTTATAAACGACTTCACCTCCCTTTTCCATCAAAATTGTCGACTGCCATATGAGAAAAAAAAATCATGAGAACACAGGGAATAAAGGAAGAAGGAAAAGAGAGAAGAAAAGAGAGGAAGCCTAGCAAAACTACACCAAATCCAACCTTCCAATTAGCAAATACTCGTTTAAAAGGTAGGTTACCTTTCCCTCTTCTCGGATTGCCTACACCTCGTGTGTGAATCATACTTGCGTTGATTTCTTTATTTTACTTTGTTTTATTTTTATTTTGCTTTTATATATAAATGCATGTTTTTGATATTGTACGATTGAGTATATGTATGTGTGCGAAAGGTGTTGATCGTACGGGTTGAAATAAATTTAAAAGGTTGAATCTTTATGCGATTAGGGGGAAAATTGCATGATTAGCCTTATAAATAGGTCACATAGCCCGGAAATTAGGTTGGCATTGAATCGGAAATCGAAAAGTGGGTCTGGGCGGTGGCGCGTGCGCAAAACGCACACATTTCAGGGGTGGCGCGTGGGGCCCATGCGCGCCCCTGACGACGCGTCCCGGATACGCACTGACATGTCCAGTTCCGTTGGGTGCGTCTTGTTATAATGAGTCAAATGCAACTGGTTTGAGGTCAATTGGAGTTAAAACGATGAAGTTATAAATTTTTGAAAAAAATTAGAATAAAAAGAAAAGAAAAACCCAATCAGCTGACCGGGTATGGGGCTGCGCGCTGGACCAGACTTCTAGCATGGTCTGCGCTATTGTACCGGACTGGACCAGACAGAAATATAAATTTAAAATTTGATAAATTAATTTCAGAATATAATAAATAATATATTAATTAGTAGAAATTAAAAAAAAATCCAAAAAATTAGAAATTAATTACAAAATGTTTTTAATTAATTCCAGAAAATAAAAAATAGTGATATAAAGTATTTTTGTTAATGTTATGAATTTTTAATGAATTTAACTTAATATGGTAAATAGTAAAAATAGTTTTAAAATTCCAAAAAATAGGAATTAATTTCACAAAATTAACAAATTAATTCCAAAAATATTATAGAATGGTGAAAATAAAGGATTCTTATTAAATTTATGAATTTAAAATTAGTCTATCTAATTATAATAAATAGTAAATAACAAGAGAAAATTTAGGAAAAATAGGATAAAGTACCGGAAAAATTAATATGAGATAGGAAAAATATAAGTGATGGAAAATAATATTTTTATGACATTTTCAATAATTAAAGAAATGGAATTGGATGAGAAAAAATTAAATAAATAGTACATAAATATAAGAAAAATATATTTAAATAAATAAAAATAATACTAATAAAATGGGGGTATCCCTACAAGTATATATGCACGTGTATAGGCGCAAGTATATATATGAGTATGAATACACCGTAATAAAACGAGGGTATACATGTAAGTATATATGCACGTGCATGGGCGCGGGTATATATAGGAGCATGGATGCGTCGAATTATGGATTATATGTGTGGAGTGTTCATGGCACGTGCATTGCATTGCATCCCTTCAGAGCGGTGACTCCACATTATGGAGCGATGTACGCTGACTCTACGTTACGGAGCGATGTCTGTTGACTCCACATTACGGAGCGATGTACGCTGACTCCACGTTACGGAGTGATGTCCGTTGACTCCACGTTACGGAGCGATGTACGCTGACTCCATGTTATGGAGCGATGTGCGCTGACTCTACGTTACGAAGCGATGTACGCTGACTCCACGTTACGGAGCGTTGTCCGCTGACTCCACGTTACGGAGCGAAGAGTAGGATCCGGGTCATGCATATCATATCATGGAAAAAGAAAAGAACATATTGTGTGGGATAGTGATGTTGTTGCGTGTGACATGATAGGGAGAAGGAACATGCATCACGAAGTTGTGCATTGCATTCGATTGGACCCGTGGATGTTTATTTTATGTTCCGGTTATTGTTGTTTTTATTTCTTTATATATTTGTTGTTATTTTTCTTACGTGCTTATGTATTTTGTAAGTATGGTTCCTTTTTGGGATTAGACGGGTAACCTACGGGTGATTTTCCAAAATCACTCACCCCCTACTACCATTCCCTACATAGGTGAGCCAGAGTTTGACAACAATCTCGTAGAGGACGAGTCAGAAGGTGTTAGCTGGGAGAGTGAAGTTTTGCGAGACATTTAGAGACATTTGATGGATTACCAGATTTATTTCTTTTGTGTCTGACTTTTAGATTTCATTTGATGTATCGGGTTTTGTCAGCCCTAAATGTTTCATTTATTTTCATATTGGGATTATTTATAAATTGAATTTGAATTTTTAATGATCGTTTCTGCGAAAAATTTCTACGTTATTTCTGACGTGAAGAAGTTTAAACGATGCCTTGTATTCTCTTTAGCGAGATACGGCAGATGCACTGTTCCCGATGCTAGGGTACGGGAGCGGGGCGCTACAGTAGGATACCCGTGAGCATTTAGAGGGTCCAGTTGATCTATTTTGTACTTATGTAATTCAGACAAGTTTTTATCTCCATTATGTACTGATGATATTTCGGATGTATTCGGATTTAGTTATTCTGTATGATGCATATCGAATACGCTTTGTATATTTTATGATGCTTCCACTATTCGATACATGTTTATGTCGACGTGCATATAAATGTTATCGACGTCTTGTACTTCTCGTAGCAGGGTACGACGGGTGCACCTTGCCGATATCCTAGTACCGGGTGGGGCGCTACAATCCCTTTGCGCATTGGGCTTACCAAATCCTTCTTGATCAGTTTAAAGTTGCATTTTTGTCGTCGGGATGCTCAAAGTATCTACAAGATACATAACTTGTATCTTAATCCTAGACTTTGTAAGGTTAAAAGGCATATGAAACATTCTGTTGCCTCTCATCCTTTCCTCTCTAGTGTTGTAATCTTTTTTCCCATGTATTCTTTTCATTCCTAATGGACCAAACCATGTGCATTTTTGGTATATGAGAGAAGAGAGATTTGTGATGCTTGACTGCTGTTTGGAGCACTCCGATGCTCCTCAACGAGGGTCCATATAGCCATGGTAAACTTCTCTAATATCTAGCTTCTTATAACAACTTTGTATTTTATGATCTTACACCGAACAAATATGAGATTCACTATTTGAATTTTTTTTCTGTCAAAGGGTTTGGAATTTTTTGGCTGAAATAAAAATTTTTTTATTCTTGTATGTCTGCCAGAACTGTTTCAATTATCCTTTTCATGTTCAGAAACTAATAAGGCTCGGCTTGTGTTGGGAAGATGTTAAAATTCACAGTCAAGGAATGCCTAAACGGAGATAGAAGCTTTTCAAGATGACAATATATATTTTTATACAGAGCGAAATGCACACACACACACATATATATATAGTGAAAGACGGGCGGTACCATCTGGTTGTTTTATTAATAATCTGCCCTCATTTGTGGCAGAGGAATACCGTGGTTATATTTAATATAGGAGACTCTCCTACGCAAAAGTAAATGAAATGCATAATATGTACAATAGCACATGCAAAAAGATAATGAAAGAAATCGTGGAATGTAAAAACAAAAATTGTCTGCTAATAATAATTGCACTTGTACGCCTAAACTATAAGTGTCGGTGTTGTTGGGCTGATGCACTCGTACGCCTAAATCGCTGATGTTGCTGTTGTTTGGCTGGCGCTTGCGGTGATATGTGAATGCTAAAATGCATGAGATGAATACATGAACCTACATGATGAATGAAGTGGAAAAGCTAAAGCAAACGGAAAAAATAACAATAACTATACAGCAACCTAAACTAACGTGTGATGTAAACATTGCCCAATTGCCATGTCGCAAAAACCTCCAGCATAGGCCAACCACAGTATGCGCCAAATCAGCCACGTAGAGAGAACCGTCCAACGCCCGTGTATGACACACAAAGCAATAGTCAAACTTGCATAATATTGAAAGATGGAAGTAATTAAAATATAAGGCATGAACATACCGGCGTTGCCTGTATTCAAGTAGAACACAAGAACCTGCATGAAGAGCCAGCCATAAGACCCCCAAGGTTGTAGGTTGCCCAAGCAACCGCGAAGAGGAGACCACCGTTTGAGAAGGATTCGCCATCCGTATATGCCACACAAAAGCAGTGGTTAAAAGAGTGTAAAGTACAAGATGTGAAATAAAAGAATATAGGCCATGAACATACCGACGTTGTCTATATTCAAATAGAACACAGGCAAGTGTAGGAATAAGCAACCACAGGTGCGCAAATGCCAGGAAGGGAGGAAAAAAATATCGCAAGCTAAAGTACTGATCAAAGCAGGCAAAGCAGAAAGAAAGATGACATACCAACGTTGCCTGTGTCAATCAACAACGCAGGCAACTGCTAGAGGATAAAGCGACCCGCTAGGAGATGACAGACCTCATAATCTCAGATTAAGGACAATAACATCCATCTCACGTGCTCCACAGACTTCACAAGACATTGCAGATAAGGATGTGTAAAGGGACACACCTGCTGAGCGAAAACCACGAAGTGACAAAATATGGACCGGGGTATTTGCTTCACGAGGACAATACTGCAGCAACGAATCATTAAGATACAAAAAAGATGTGGCACGTCGAAAGTCCCTGTGTAAAGAGCTAGTATAGCGATCATGATAGGCCAGATGTTGAAGCAGCAGCCGACAATTTGTCTCGAGTATCATACGATCATAATCCCTAGCGTAAAAGAGTAAGGCATATGTCAAAGCTAATAATTATGTTCGCAAAGGGTTCACGGCAGGTAAGGCGAAACAGATAACCAAAATAAAACACCGTTGCGCGTTTCGCAAAATAGCTCCAGGCGCAGCATCCACATTCAACTTGAACCTGCCAGTCGGCGGAAACTCCCAACGTATCACCCGAAGTCGCCGCATCCGCAATGGCGGAGAGAAATACCGAACTATCAAATGAGGTATAGGCTGCGAGAATTTACGACCCTGTGTGGCAGCACACCAAGTGAATATGTGGGTGCGAACCCTCTCAAACAAGCGTCTATAAGAGAAATTTTCATCGCCAAATCTAATGGCATCATATTCCTTCCAAATAGTCCAGACAACTATCGAAAGAACAATGACTTGCAATTGACCCCGCATAGATGTAGCCGAAGAGGCATGCCACCAATGAAGCAAGTGCGCATATACAGTTGAATGTCGATGGTCAAGCGAATATAATGAACATCTTCTGCCAAAGAGATCTTATAGGCGGACGTGCAGAAATATATGGTCCTGTGTATCAGAATGCATCCTGCAGAAAGCACACTGGGATGGACACGCCAAAAGCCAAGAACATAGATTATCCACCACCAAAAGCGAGTGTGTCCATAGTTTCCAAAGAAATGTACAACAGCGCGGAGATCCCGGCCACCAAACATATCGGCAACATACAAAAAAGAAGATGATGTCGTGGAGAGCAAGACACGAACAGATTTTAGGGTAAACTGACCTGAAGAATCTACTGTCCAGTTAATGTGTGTGTGTGCGCGCATAGAATACGATGTCCAAAGGGCAAATTTACATGTCAGACCGACTAGAACAATCCAATTAAGAAAAGGAAATTGCTTTTTTTAATTTAAACTTATTTAAAAGACGTGCCTTCTTAGTAAAAAAAATTAATGCATTTTCCGTTGTTATTTGTTAACAAGACTTTGGTTGCTTAACAAGGGAAAGAAAGGACACTGTAGAAATCCAATCTAAGTTTTGTCATGCTAACCTCTATTTATAATTAGATTAGTTAACCAAGGAAAATGCTAAACTAGCTAAACAATTGCATTTAAAATATATGTCTCTTTTTTCTTTTTAGGAAAAAATGTCTCATTATAAACCATAGAATTGTATTAATGACTGAAACCTGAACCTTTCCCTTTTTCGTAATGCCCTTTGCAATTCTTGTATCATCTCGAGATTTGGATTATATTTCCCAACAAGATTATCTTATTCCATTCACTGTCATTCAAAAACCAGATTTTGATTGCTTGAGACTGAAAAATTGGGCAGCTGCCTTGGAATACAATCCTGAATCGTTTGGAAGGGTGGTAAGTACCCCAGAGATTTAAATTTTTCTGTTTTTTTAGGTCATGTTGTATGTGGACGTGAAAGTAAATGGTATACCTCTAAAGGTAGGTACGAGGAAATGTTTTACAATCCACCTACCTTTAGGCGAGTTCAGTTTTTCAGTTTTCTATTTTTACCTGTCAAATGGATGAAATGGTTTGTTGTCAATTTTTGGTTAATCTTTTGCATTAGCTTATCCAAAAAATAGCCCAGTGTACAAAAAATATATAACATTTTGTGAGTTTAGGTGAATGTATGCATTATATTCATCAACCTTTCGCGACCTTACTGCATATTTATATGAAGGCACAGAGAATTCAGAATAGTATATTCATCAAGTAAGTTTAAATGTACAAGTGTGTTGTCTTTTATAGAGACTGGCCTTAAGCAGCTAGAAGTTCATAATGGTTAATAAGTCAACTAACCCAACGGCTACTATATTTTGACTAAGTCAATAAGACAGTGGCTTATACATGTATGCATTTTGTATGTATGTGCATGTGTATACTGTATATACGTATATGTGTGTTTACATGTGTACATACTATTCATTTTTACACTTTCCGTCAATGTTGGTGTAGATATCTGTGCAACCAAACTAGATCACTTATGTCTAGACTACTCTTTATAGAAACATACTTGGTTAATGTGTCTGTATTTTATTCTTTGAGGATATATGATCTATACTGGTAACTTTGGCTTCAATATTCTGTCTGTTGAAATGTTTGTCTATTTCAACATGCTTTGATTTATCATGCTGAACTAGATCTTCTGCCATACTAATAACAAACACATTATCACAAAGTGTAAGGTAAGGTTGCATACATTAGATCGTGAAGAGATCCGACCCTTCTCCGGACCATGCGCAAACGCGGGAATAGTGCACTCCGAAGCCCTTTTGTTATCACAATATATTATGGTTGGAGTAATAATTTTTTGTCTCGGTTCGTCACGAACTCTTTTCAACCACAATCCTTCACGCAAGCCAAGTGTCAGTGTCCTGAGTTCTGCCTCTATACTGCTTCGAACGACCACTTGTTGTTTCTTACTCCTCCAAGTAACCAAGTTTCCTCATAGATAAGTACCACAACATGTAGTTGACCTCATATCTAGTTTTAATCCAGCCTAATCAGCATCATTTGACACCTGAATGTCTCTTCTTTCATTCTTCATGAAGTACAAACCCTGTCCTGGTGCTGCTTTTAGATAACTAAGAATTCTCAAAGCATATTTGAGATTTTCATTAGTAGGATCATGCATAAATTGTCTTACAAAAGTCATTGCATAGCATACACTAGGTCTAGTATGAGATAAATAGATTACTTTACCTACTAGTTTTTGATAATTTGTCCGTGAGAGTTTTATCCCATAAGACTCTGTTTTTATGTCATAGTTCCACTGGTGTAAGCGATGGTCTACAACCAAGTATTCATGTTTCTGGAATAAATCCAAAATATACTTATCCTATCCTTGCTTCTGCCTACGTCCTCGCCTAGAGAATACCATACTTTTCTTAAGTTTTTAATATCAAAATCCTTAGACAACTATTTTGTTATTAATTTAACACCATGCAAGTCATTTTCAGTAAGAATAATATCATCAACATACAAAGTAAGAATATTAATATTAAGTCTACTTGTTCTAGTAACTTTAGTTAATATAGTATGATCATTTTGACTCTGCTTAAATTCATGTTTTGTGATGACATTTGTAAATTTTTCTAAATAGATGTTTAAGATCATATAAAGATTTTTTAGTTTACGTCATTTTTTGTTTGTGTAATTATTAAATTTAGGTGGGTCCATTTAGAAAGACATTTTAACATAATTGAAATAATTTCAGTCTATGTTAACTACTAGTGAAAAATAATCCATAGTGAGAAAATAATTCGTATTGTATTTAGTTTTGCCACAAGTACAAAGGTTTTTAGGTAGTTAATCCCATTAGTTTGTGTAAAACCTTTTGCTACTAATCATGTTTTACATCTATTTACCGTCCCATATGTGCTATACTTAATGTCAAACACCCATTCACAACATACTGGTTTGATTCTATTTGTAATAGGTATAAGTTCCTTAAGTTTTATTTTTTGAAGTGCTTCTATTTCTTCATAGACAGTTGATTTTGAAGCCCTTGCTCGTTCTTTCGATGATCATATTATACCTAAGAATATAGAGGAAGCTTTTAGTATTTGGCACTAGAGCAATAGGCATTTATTTATAGAAGGTTCTGGCTCATAAATAGTTTATATCTTTGCGGTTTGTTGAAAATTGTTATCTTTCTGTGTGTTTCCACTGGTATGTATTCTGCTCAGAGGCATATTTACCCTTGAGATAGTTTCATTGTTCTCAGATACATCCTTACACCCTTGAGATAGTTTCATCGTTCTCAATTTAGATTTATTGTTGTTAACCAACTGGAGAGTAGTTTGACAGTAAATCAAGTTTTGCAAGGCAGCTTTTTGTTGGCAGGCAAATCAAGTTAGTCTTCAGTTACTTTGGGGTGCATCTTTAGCTTTGGGTCAGGAGTTTATTTTCAAACTATATAAGCAGAAACTCTTTTGGAGGTAATTCATTGTAAGTTATGTGATATTCATCACTTATACTAGTGTAGTATAAGGTATGCTACAGCCTTCACGAATTAGTGGTTTAAGAGGTGCATGAGCCCCAGCAACAGTCCAAAGAAGGCAAAAGAAGGATACAGCGCTAGAGTTCATCAAGATGCATCGAACAAGGTGAAATTCCCCCTACCCCTGCGAAATCTAGAAGCACGACTAATAAGTATGCCCCTGGCAGAGAGCGATAGGGATACTACTACCGAGCAGGACAAAAATTTGGAGGGCCAAGACCTACCTTCACGATTTAGTGGTTTAAGAGGTGCATGAGTCCAGCAACAGTCCAAACAAGGCAAAAGGACACAGCTCTAGAGTTCATCAAGATGCATCGAACAAGGTGAAACCCCCCCCCCCCCTCCCCTCTCCCTGTGAAATCTAGAAGCACGACTAGTAAGTATGCCTCTCTGGCAGAGAGTGATAGAGATACTACTACTGAGCAGGACAACAATTTGGAGGGCCAAGACTTAGATGAACAAGAGATCTTTGATCTTAGCAAAGGCCTGTTGCAACCCCTTAAAAGGATAGTCTAGTCTGTGCCAAAGGTGTAGTAGGATCCAACAATTCCAAGGGTAAAAGAAACCAGGAGATAGTAAGCTCCTTTTCAAATAAACAAAGTAGTTCCTTTCATAAAGATCTCCATTTAGAAACTTTGGAGAAAAACCGAGAAGATGACTTCATGCTTTTATCTCTCAACAAAAAAAAAAAAAATGACCCAAGACCCCAATCACCTTTTTGACTCCAGCATAAATGGTGTTAACCTTCCACTTTCAGAAGAGGAATCCCTAGACAGTTATGCACCGTTAGGTCAAATTTTAGACACGATTGCCTCAAGGTCTAGGGTAAGGAATCAAAGCACTATTCAGGCTAGGAAGGAACACCCAATCCCTGGAACACGCCCTGAAGATGGCCTTTTAGCCTCATCTGATAATGAAAAAAATGAAGAGCCTTTTTCAAGCAAAGATTACAAAGACGTATCTGCCCCGAAAGGCCCGCTCTTCCCAAGCCTAACAGGGAAGCAAGTAGGGGCAAACTTAGAGGTCCTAAATCTAAAAGATGATTAAGTTAGCATGTTGGAACATAAGGGAACTAAACTCCTACTTGAAACAAAGAGAAGTTAGGAAATATATACAAGATAAATAAATAAATATAATGGGCAAGGGAGGTGAAAGTTAGATAACAAAATTTCGATAAATTTAGCAGAAGAGTTTTCAAAACTTGGGAGGCTATGCACAATACCTTTCCAAGCTCAATGGATAAAATATGGGTAGGATGGGATTGGAACACTATGAGGAGCAAAATATCACAGGTAGATTCAAAGCAAAAAGACCCTAGCAAAGATGAGTTCACCATCACTGTGGTGCATGGATATAATGAGAAAATTAGAAGAACAGACTTATGGCTTAATTTGATATACCAGAGGTATTTGTATGGTAATCAACCCTAGGTTATGGGAGAGACTTTAACATTATCTTAGACAACCGAGGGAAGCTAGGATGGAAAGGAATAGATATTGTAGCGCCCCGCTCCCGAGCTCCATCCTCGGAAACGGTGCACCCGCCGTATCTCACTCAGGAGAATACAAGGCGTCACATCAACCTGCTACACGTCAGTGCTGACATAGAAAAGTTTTCCTTTTCTTTGTGCGGAAACGATAAGTCACAACACTAAATTGAAATAAATGAACTCTAAGGAAATAACGAAAGTAATTCTAGGCTGACCAGGCCCTACAAATCAAGGTCAAATGTCTAAATTTTAAAGAACATGAAACTGTTTCCAAAGTAATACTGAATATGAAAATAAAATGTCTGTGTCACCCCAAATCATCATAAGAACTCCATCTCCATCCTCGCTGCGTCATTCTCTATGAGTCACTCAGCCCACTCCACGGTATCGGACTCATCCTCCACGAAGATATAGTCATACTCTGTCTCGGCTACATATGGAATAGTAGGTGTGAGTGATGGTAACACCCAGTAGGTGCCTCTCAAAACAATACAAACTTACATACCCAAAACGATATCTCCACGTAACCACATAGAACAGATAGCATACAACCGGAAAGTAAGGACACTCCACGTACTCAACATAAACTACATGACATGGCTTTTACGGAAATAAACACTCCACACCAAGATGCATGCGCAAGTACGTGATGCATGCTCACATAACGTGTCACACGCAACTAGCAACATGTCAGGCATATGCTCCTAGGCCTATATGCAATGCATGCTCCCGGGACCTAGTTCCAGCGTCATGGTCTCTAGCCACCACTTGCCGTTCTGGACACCCACGCCCTATAGACGCTGTGTATCGTACGGCACCCCACGCCCTATAGACGCTGCGTATCTCATGACACCCACGCCCTATAGACGCTGCGTATCCGTACGACACCCACGCCCTATAGACGCTGCGTATCACATGACACCCACGCCCGACCGACGCTTGTGTATCATCACGGCCCCCACGCCCTATAGGCACTACGTATCCTCCGAACACGCACACCCTCAGACAATGGGTACCTCATGCAATGCACGTGCCATGAATGCAAGGGAAAGGGAAAGAAAACAGTTGGACGTCATCCTCTGACGTCGATCGTTCGACGTGGTTCTGAGGCACGTCGAACCCTCAGCCATGGGACGTCGATCGATCGACGTGGTCCTGAGGCACATCGAACCCTCAGCCCCTGGACGTCGATCGATCGATGTCCATCTGAGGCACATCGATCTCTCACCCTCTGGACGTCGATCGATCGATGTCCATCTGAGGCACGTCGAACCCTCAGCCTCTGGACGTCGATCGATCGATGTCCCCGAATTTCAGAACTCTCATTCTGAAATTTCTGCAATCCTTCCATCCAATCCCAAACAACCTTTCCCCCATTCCCCACATATCCATACACGCATAATGACATCTCAACCCCACCAAGAAACGTACAACAACAAGATCACGTTGAAAAAAAAACGACTAACGGAAAATAAACACGTTGCACATGACCCAAATAAAATCAAGAACTAACGACATCCACATCACATAAAAATACCCTTTTGCCTATGCAAGCCTTCATTACCGTTTTGAGGAAATAATGAATATGCACCTACCTCGATTCCTAGCAAGAGTTGATAGATAAAGAAAAGTGTGGGATCTTGTGAGCGTTTGATTTCCTCTTCTTGATCCTTGGATCAAAATTCCTCCTTTTTCCTTTCCTTCTTGTGGTCGAAATTGATAGGGAGAGAAGGGGAGAGGGAGGGCTGCCGCAATAGAGAAAAGAGAGGAGGAGGGTTAGTGGTTTGATGAGGGTTCATTATGAGAGAGGGATTTAGGGGATTAAGAGTTACTTAAGGGAAAGGGATAAGATTTCCTAATTCAAATATTTTACCCTTATCTCTTATTTATCTCTTTCTCTCTTTTTTTTTTTTTTTTTTGAAACACACGGTTATAACATCCTACCCCCCTTACAAAAAGTTTCGTCCCCGCAACTTGCCGTACCTTATTCAAATAGGTGGGGATAACGGTCGCGCATTTGTTCTTCGAGCTCCCATGTCGCTTCGTTCTCCCGGTGATTGCTCCATTGAACCTTTACATAGGGAATAACCCTCCTTCTGAGTTCTTGGTCCTTGCGATCCAGGAATTCGTATTGGTACCTCTTCATAGGACGCATCGGGTCTGGATCTTAAGGGGTTGCGCATCCAACACATGACTCGGGTCAGGCACGTACTTCCTTAACTGCGAGACGTGGAACACGTTGTGCACTTGAGCCAACGTCGGAGGGTAATGCCAATTTGTAAGCCAAATCTCCAACTCTTTCTAGTATTTCATATGGTCCAATATAACGCGGCTTCAACTTCCCTTTAACTCCAAACCGTGTCACACCCTTCATTGGTGACACCTTAAGGTAGACCTTTTCCCCCTCCTCGATTTCAAAGGTCGTCTCCTCATGTCGGCCCAACTTTTGCTTCTATCTTGAGCTGTCTTAAGACGTTCACGAATTAGCTTCACTTGTTCTTTAGTTTGCTCAATTATTTCTGGAGCCGTCAACCTACGTTCACCAACTTCGTCCCAATGCACAGGTGACCTTACACTTTCGTCCATATAAGGCCTCAAATGGTGCCATACCTATGGCACTGTGATGGCTGTTGTTGTAGGAGAACTCTATCAACTTCAGCATGCTGTCCCAATTTCCTTGAAATCCAATGCGCATGCCCTCAACATATCCTCTAGAGTCTGAATGGTCCCTTTCAGATTGACCATCGGTCTGAGGGTGAAAAGCAGTACTCAGTCGCAACTCAGTCCCCATCTTCTTCTGGCACGCTGCCCAGAACTGAGATGTAAACTTCGAGTCACGATCCGATACTATGCTAACTGGCACCTCCATGAAGGCAAACAATGTTATCAATGTACATGGCTACCAGCCTCTCCATAGTAAGTCCGGTGGGAATAGGCAAGAAGTGAGCGGACTTAGTCAGTCGATCCACGATTACCCATATCACGTCATTCCATTTCTTGTCTTCGGGAGTCCCACCACGAAGTCCATTGTTACATGCTCCCACTATCCATTCAGGTATCTCTAAAGGTCGCATCAATCACCCGGTCTTTGGTGTTCCGCTTTAACTTGCTGGCAAACAAGGCACCTTTCCACAAACTCAGCAATATGCCTTTTCATGCCATTCCACCAATAGGTCTCTTCAGATCACTGTACATCTTCGTTAGCCCAGGGTGAATAGACAGTCTCGAATTATGTGCTTCTTTCAACAACTCCTCCTAAGGTCCTCAACATCCGGTACACACAACCTTCCTTGGTACCACATACTGCCGTCGTCATGCACTTGAAATCCATCAACTTGGCTGGTTAGCATTCTTTCTCGCGTCTCCTTAATTGTCGCATCGTTCTTCTGTGCTTCCTTAATTTGGTCTAGCAAGGTTGGAGGTGATAATTAGCGTGGCCAGAATATCGGCAGTAGAATCTACTAGGTCCAAATCAAATTCGCCATCTCTTTTTCTAGAGTAGCCTGATGTGCATGGCTCGACTTCCTACTTAGGGCATAAGCCACCCGGATTGGCCTTCCCTGGGTGATAACTGATGGTCAAGTCGTAATCTTCAAACAGCTCTAGCCATCTCCTTTGGCGCATGTTCAGCTCCTTTTTGTCGTGAACAGATACTTAAGGGCTTTTTGTGATCAGTGAAACACCTCGCACTTCACTCCATATAGATATGGCGCCAGATTTTCAGCGCGGAACACCACCGCTGCTAGTTCCAGATCATGAGTCGGGATAGTTCTGCTCATAGGGTTTTAGCTGTCGTGAAGCATACGCAATGACCTTGTCGTTTTGCATCAAACACGCATCCTAGCCCATTCTTAGAAGCGTCACTGTAAATGACGAACCCTTCTTGAAGCGGCAGGGCTGAGCAAGAATAGGGGCTGTGGTCAGTCTCTGTTTTTAGTTCAGCAAAGCTTTGCTCGCACACGGGGGTCCATTCAAACTTTGACTTCTTTTGTGTCAATCGGCTTAGGGGCACTGCAATTGATGAGAAACCCTCGACAAACTTCCTATAGTATCCAGCCAGTCCAAGAAAACTTCTTACCTCGGTCACATAGTGGGTCGAGGCCAATCAGTGATCGCCTCTACCTTCTTTGGGTCTACAGAAATTCCTTCTTCAGAAACCACATGACCCAAAAAGGCTACACTCTTCAGCCAGAACTCACATTTGCTGAACTTGGCATATAATTTGCTTCTTCGAAGTGTCTTTAAAGCCTCCCTCAAGGTTCAGCGTGAGTCTCTTCGTCGGGGGAGTATATCAGAATATCGTCAATGAACACCACAACATACTTATCCAGCTGTTTCCGGAATACCGTGTTCATTAAGTCCATAAAGGCAGCTGGGGCGTTGGGTTAATCCAAAGGCATAACCAGGAATTCGTAATGGGCCAATAGACGTGTTCTGAGGCGGTCTTGGCCGTATCCCCCGATTTGATCCTCAACTGGTGATAACCGGATCGCAAATCAATTTTGGAAAACACTCTAGCTCCCTGGAAGAAATTTTGTTAGAGGTGAAGTTATCGAATAATTAAAGTTCAAGTATAATTTTAACTTATCATTACCCGCAGTTGATCAAAGAGATCCTCATTCTAGGTAATGGATACTTGTTCTTGATAGTGATCTTGTTGAGTTCCCGGTAGTCTATACATAATCTCATGCTTCCGTCCTTCCTTTTTCACAAACAGGACTGGAGCACCCCAAGGTGATAACGGGTCGAATAAACTTACGATCCAGCAGTTCTTGCAACTGCTCCTTCAACTCCTTGAGTTCTGCTGGAGCCATACGGTATGGTGCCCTGGATATGGGTTCAGCACCAGGTATGAGATTGATCTCGAACTCTACCTCTCTTTCTGGTGGCAGTCCTGGTAATTCTCGGGAAAGACATCTGTAAATTCCTTACCACAGGGATTGGTCGATTTGCGGAACTTCATGTTCAGCACTCATTGCGTAAATCAAAAATCCTTCTCTCCCTTTCTTTAGTGCTCGAAATGCCTGTGCCGCAGTCAAATAAAGCTTCTGGGGTGCCTTCTTTAATTTAGGATTCCCTTGAAATATAGTTTCCCCCAGTTCAGGTGCCTTCATGCTGACTTGCAGTTGCCGGCAATTAATATTTGCATCATACTTCGCCAAGAAGTCCATGCCCAGAATAATGTCGAAATCGAACATCTGGATCGGTATCAGGGTCGCAGAAAACTGTAGACCGTTAATCTCCAATTCACATCCATTGTAACGTTGATGAGATACGAGTACTTGGCCACCCGCGGCCTGTATACGGTATGGAGTCTCAATCCATTCGGGAAGAATGTCCAGATTCTTGGCAAATTCTTTGCCACAAACGAGTGACTTGCTCCACTATCGAATAGGACATTTGCTGGCACTTTGTTAATTAAATCACACCTACCATATCAGGTTTTAGCACATAACCATAACAACACATAGAAATGTACTCCAACTACGAAATTAAGTATTAAATAAATGTACCCGTCACCACGTCGCCCGACTCCTCGACTTCGGCGTCCGTCATCGCGTGTACCCGGGCATTGGTCCGGCCTCGTCCTCCCTGCTGAGCCTGTGTCTGCGAGTTACCTGAGCCGGTGTTGAGCATTCCTTAGCAATATGTCCTTGCTTCCCGCAGTTATAGCACACTCTCTGATCCTTCCGACATGGTCCCGGATGAAAACGTCCGCACAGGTACACCGTGGGATAGGTGCCGCAGCCCTTACTGGTTGCGCATCAGTCGGTGCTGGACCCTCAATCATCGGGGTCTGAATCACTGCACTTTGCTGTCGTTCTGGCCGGAATGGTTGCCCGGACTGTGGGCGGCGAGGTACTTTCAACCATCTCCCTGATCTACCCGTCTGCAACTCCTCACGGGGCCTTTCTAGTCTCTCTAGTAGCTGCCCTTTCCAAATTCCTCTCTACACGTCGACATACCTCCAGCAATCCCTCAAATGTGGTAGTCTGTGCAAACAATCGCCTGTTGAATGCGAAAGCTCAAACCTGTGTGGAACTTCAGCATTTTGGCCTCTTCGTGTCCATTATGCATGACATATATTGGCCCAGTTCATGAAATTTCTCGAGTATTGATCCACCGTCATGGACCCTTGGGTCAACAGCTGGAATTCTGCCATCCTTCTCTGTATCGCACTACCCGGAACATAGTGCTTCTTGTATTCCTCAACAAATTGCTCCCAAGTCACTGGTGGAGTCAATTTGCGTTTCACCCGTTCCACCACCTCTCAGCTTCCCCTTCCAAGAACGGGGTAGTCACCTCCACTTTCAGATTCACGGGTACTTGTATCAGTCTTATTGTTCAGTTACATTTTTGAGCCAAATCTCGGCTTCCTCAGGCCGAGTGGTACCCGGAACATCGGTATTCGGGAGTTCTGCATCTCCCTGTAATAGAACCTCAAACCCTGCTGTGGGGGTGGTGGTGGTGGCGGTTGTTGTTGCTGCTGCTGCTGAGTGTGCTGAAGTATTTGGGCAATCTGTGCCTGTTGCTCTGTCATCTGAGTATATTGTTGCGCCATCTGTGTTGCTGATGGGCTATTAAGGCCGTCAGATTGGCCAGTGTATCCGCGAGGTTTTGGGAATCGCCCCTTGCCCCTGACGTTCGTCTCTGTCATTTCCATCGTTCCCTGATGGTTCGCGTCGTGGGGGCATTGTCTGTGGATGTTTAAAGCATGTTAGACAAGGTTGGCTTAAGAGTATTGAAAAGAAGTAAGGAGTGGAGGTCAAGGAAAGATAACCTATCCTGTCTACATACTAACGGCACTCGCCAACCAAAACCCCAATCATAGCTTATGTCTACTTCATTTTATTCAAATTTGAAAATCATTTGAAAACGAACCGTCACTTATCTTAAGGTAATTAACTAATCTATACGTTCCCGAGGCGTATCTGAAGCCTGGGCTCTGATACCACCTGTAGCGCCCCGCTCCCGAGCTCCATCCTCGGAAACGGTGCACCCGCCGTATCTCACTCAGGAGAATACAAGGCGTCACATCAACCTGCTACACGTCAGTGCTGACATAGAAAAGTTTTCCTTTTCTTTGTGCGGAAACGATAAGTCACAACACTAAATTGAAATAAATGAACTCTAAGGAAATAACGAAAGTAATTCTAGGCTGACCAGGCCCTACAAATCAAGGTCAAATGTCTAAATTTAAAGAACATGAAACTGTTTCCAAAAGTAATACTGAATATGAAAATAAAATGTCTGTGTCACCCCAAATCATCATAAGAACTCCATCTCCATCCTCGCTGCGTCATTCTCTATGAGTCACTCAGCCCACTCCACGGTATCGGACTCATCCTCCACGAAGATATAGTCATACTCTGTCTCGGCTACATATGGAATAGTAGGTGTGAGTGATGGTAATCACCCAGTAGGTGCCTCTCAAAACAATACAAAACTTACATACCCAAAACGATATCTCCACGTAACCACATAGAACAGATAGCATACAACCGGAAAGTAAGACACTCCACGTACTCAACATAAACTACATGACATGGCTTTTACGGAAATAAACACTCCACACAAGATGCATGCGCAAGTACGTGATGCATGCTCACATAACGTGTCACACGCAACTAGCAACATGTCAGGCAATATGCTCCTAGGCCTATATGCAATGCATGCTCCCGGGACCTAGTTCCAGCGTCATGGTCTCTAGCCACCACTTGCCGTTCTGGACACCCACGCCCTATAGACGCTGTGTATCGTACGGCACCCACGCCCTATAGACGCTGCGTATCTCATGACACCCACGCCCTATAGACGCTGCGTATCCGTACGACACCCACGCCCTATAGACGCTGCGTATCACATGACACCCACGCCCGACCGACGCTGTGTATCATCACGGCCCCCACACCCTATAGGCACTACGTATCCTCCGAACACGCACACCCTCAGACAATGGGTACCTCATGCAATGCACGTGCCATGAATGCAAGGGAAAGGGAAAGAAAACAGTTGGACGTCATCCTCTGACGTCGATCGTTCGACGTGGTTCTGAGGCACGTCGAACCCTCAGCCATGGGACGTCGATCGATCGACGTGGTCTGAGGCACATCGAACCCTCAGCCCCTGGACGTCGATCGATCGATGTCCATCTGAGGCACATCGATCTCTCACCCTCTGGACGTCGATCGATCGATGTCCATCTGAGGCACGTCGAACCCTCAGCCTCTGGACGTCGATCGATCGATGTCCCCGAATTTCAGAACTCTCATTCTGAAATTTCTGCAATCCTTCCATCCAATCCCAAACAACCTTTCCCCCATTCCCCACATATCCATACACGCATAATGACATCTCAACCCCACCAAGAAACGTACAACAACAAGATCACGTTGAAAACAAAACGACTAACGGAAAATAAACACGTTGCACATGACCCAAATAAAATCAAGAACTAACGACATCCACATCACATAAAAATACCCTTTTGCCTATGCAAGCCTTCATACCATTTTGAGGAAATAATGAATATGCACCTACCTCGATTCCTAGCAAGAGTTGATAGATAAAGAAAAGTGTGGTGATCTTGTGAGCGTTTGATTTCCTCTTCTTGATCCTTGGATCAAAATTCCTCCTTTTTCCTTTCCTTCTTGTGGTCGAAATCGATAGGGAGAAGGGGAGAGGGAGGCTGCCGCAATAGAGAAAAGAGAGGAGGAGGGTTAGGGTTTGATGAGGGTTCATTATGAGAGAGGGATTTAGGGGATTAAGAGTTACTTAAGGGAAAGGGATAAGATTTCCTAATTCAAATATTTTACCCTTATCTCTTATTTATCTCTTTCTCTCTTTTTTTTTTGAAACACACGGTTATAACAGATATAAATCCTACCAAGGAATTTAATAGAGGGATCACAAGTATGGACATCCACAATATCCTTTTCAGAGGCGTTGAATTCACATGGTCAAATAGAAGAGAAGAGAATAATAGAGTATATACAAGAATTGATCATATGTTTAGCAATGATGAGTGGAACAATAGGTATCCCAACTACCGACTAGACTATGAGAGACCTACCATTCAAACCATTCTCTTTGTATTTTACTTCTTAAACTAAGAAAGAGCTTTATCTCTTGGGTTAGAGGTATTGTTTGCATGCCGCTCATCCTCCCCAGACCCTAACGTTAGCTTTTACTACCGTTGAGATGTACTGGATATGATTGATTGATTGGTTGAAACTAAGAAAGAACTTTGGTCTCAAACCTTTTAAGTTCATGAAAAGTTGGCTAAAACACCCTCTCTTTAAGGACACTCTTTTGTAGCTGGTCCATTCCTGAGATTGGAAATCCTCAAGTTAAGCTCTATAGGAATCTAAAGAGACTAAAGAAACCCTAAAGAAGCTAAACAAAAACCACTGTAGCAGAATCACAGAAAGGCAGTCATGCTAAACTTACATTAGAGGAAGCCCATCTTCAAACACAGCTAGACAGTAACAACATACAACAACAAATAATAGACCAGGATGTCTTGGACTTATACATAAACCTTCTATATTTTGAAGAAAATTTCTTTAAGGAAAAAGATAGGATAAGATAGATAAACGAAGGGGAAAGAAACACCCAATTTTTCTATAGAATAGTTAAAGCCCACATTACTAGAAACAAAATTCTTATACTGAAGGATGATCGAGGGGTTATGGTGGATGACTATGAACAAGTGAAGCAAGTGGCTATTGATTTCTTCCAGACCTTATTTACTGAAACCAATCCAAATCCTCCTATACTCAGAAATTGAGCTGGTAAAACTTTAAATGCTACTACTCAGTGCTCTTCGTTGATAGCTCAAGTAAACATGAAGGAAATAAAAGATGCACTACAAGAAGGACAATGTACTACAAGAAGGATTTCCTTTTGTGTTCCACAACTGATGAAATATGATCCGCTGCCAAAGAAATGTATTACAAGAAGGACAATGCCTCAGAGTTATATGGCATAGAGGCTCGACTACAAGACCTTAAGAAAGGTGAAATGATTGTCACTAAGTACTTCATCCAGCTAACCGAGGCCTGACAGCAATTGGATGCCTTTGAAGTCTATAACTAGACCTACACTGCTGATGTGCAGAGATGTAAGGAAATCACTGAAACCAAAAGAGTGTCCAGGTTCCTTATTGATCTAAGCGCAGAGCTTGATGGAGTCAGAGGAAGGATCCTAAGGAACAAAGCCCCTACCTAGCCTATATACTGCTTCCTCAGAAGTTAGGCACGAGGAGAGCCATAGAAAACTCATGATCTCGACTGTGCCTAGTGGCAACTCAGCCCTCGCAGTAAAAAGGACTCGTCTTCATAATACCAACCCTCATACTAATGGCAAACCTTTCTGTACATACTGCAAAAAGTCTGGCCACTCTGTAAATGAATGCTGGAAGTTGAAAGGCAGGCGTACAGGAGGTAAATCAATCAAAAAAGTTGGAAGACATCCAACACAGGGAATGCCACTAACTTGAGATCATCCAGGTCAGAGGAGACCTTAACAACACCTATAGCAATATGGCTATTCCTGAGGCTCCTGAAAGCTTAAACCTCCTGGCTAAAACTCAGATTGAGGCACCGTTACAATTACTCAACAAAAGAGAAGGAGACACGAAGGAGTCCGTTCAAGCCTTTATGGCCAATACTAGCAACACATGTGATCAAAATCAACCCTAGATCATCGACTCAGAGGCCTCTGATCACATGACTCATGAAGGTATGAATATGACCAATTACATTAAATTCCTTTCACCTAAATACGTAAAACTTGTTGATGGCGCATCTAGGCAAATAATAGGAAAAGGGTCAGTAAGACTAAGCCCACACTTATTTTTGAAAAATGTACTTCATATATCATACTTAAGGTTTAACCTTTGGTTTGTTGACAACTAATAAAAGAAACAAAATGCACAGTGAAGTTTTCATCTAGTGCTTGTTACTTTCAGGACACCAATTTGAAAATGAAAATTGGCAGTGCTGAGTATACTAAAGGGCTGTTTCTTCTCTAACCTGAATCGTCCAATGTAACATTAGAGACACACATTAGCCTATTAGGCATGAATAAGTGTAATATCCCATATGAAATCGGCTAGAATAAATGTAACTCCCCTAGCCAAATCATGCTTTGGCATAGGAGGTTAGGCCACCCTAATTTTCAGTATTTGAAGAAACTGTTCCCCAAGTTATTTTTCATCATTAGTCCCGATCTTCTTACATGTGAGACATGCCAACTAGCTAAACATACAAGGCACATATACGCTAACAAATCCTATATGGTAACTCATTCATTTCATCTGGTACACACTGACATTTAAGGACTATCCCAGCGAAACAAGGTGGTTTGTTACGTTTGTAGATGATCATACACGGGTAACGTGGGCATATATTATGAAACATAACTTAGAAGTGGGAAATATATTCAAAAACTTATGTAAACTTGTACAAACTCAGTTCAATACTAGAATCAAGACCTTAGGGTATGAGAATGCAGCTGAATATCTAGACAAAACATTGAAAGAATATATGGTAGAAGAAGGCATTTACCGCCAAACCTCCCCAACAAAATGGGGCAGGCAAAAGAAAAAGGGACAATTTTTAGAAGTTGATAGAACACTTCTATTCTCAATGAAAGTACCCAAATACTACTAGAGAGAGGTTGTATTGACTGCAACGTACTCATAAATAGAATGCCTTCCAGGGTGCTAAAGTTCAACACCCCTAAGCAAGTATTACTTGATAGACATCCACGGGTTAACCTGCTGTCTGAGTTACCTCTTAAGATCTTTGGAAGCACAACCCATGTTCATATTTACTCCTGTAATAGAACAAATTTAGACTCTAAAGGAATAAAAATGCATCTTCATAGGTTACTCAGGTACACAAAATGGCTACAAGTGCTACTGCCTAGTACAAGGAAAACTTACAAGGAAAACTAATCAATGATGCACAAGCCTTCTATAATGACATAACATAGAGTCCAGTCCAGGAGACCTACTAGAACTTAGTACACCTAGGAGAAACACCAGCACAACCACAAGTACCAATAATGCCTGGAAACTTATCTAATAAAGAGCCAATTGTGGAAGAAAAGCCACCTAAGTCTATAGCAGAAGAAATGTGGTACATCCATCACCTGATCAACCTGCTAGTGATCAATCTTCACCACAAGAAGAAACTTGAACTATGGATTCACAGAATAAGGAGGACCAGGGAGAAGAACCTACAATTGATGATCGACGTATAGCTCTTAGAAAAGGAGTCAAGGAATGCACAAAACATCCTCTATACAACTTCATGTCCTATAATAAGTTAAGACCACGATACCAGGCTTTCACAAGTAACTTAGACTCTCAACTAATTCCTAAGAGTATTCAGGATGCGATGTTAGTACCCCATTGGAGGAAGCATGTTGAGGAAGAAACAAATGCTCTAATTAAAACCAACATATGGAATCTAAACCTACTACCAAATAGAGCTAAGCCAGTTGGGTGTAGGTGGATCTTCTTGATAAAATACAATGCATATAGAACCATAAGTAGATACAAAGCCAGGTTAGTGGCTAAGGAGTTCACCCAACCCTGTGGAATAGACTACTCAGAAATGTTTGCACCAGTAGTAAAACTAAACACTGTTAGAATAACATTTTTCATAGCACTAAATCTAGACTGGAAACTACATCAATTGGATATTAAAAATGCATACCTAAATGGAGAATTACAGGAAGGGGTCTATATGCATATCCCTCCAGGATACAAAAATACAACTAACCAACAGTTGGTATGCAAACTAAACAGATCCTTTTATGGCATAAAGCAGTCACTTAGGGTCTGGTTTCAGAAACTGACAAAAAGTATTGAAGAACAAGATCTTTGTCCAATGTCATAGTGACTGCACCTTGTTTATTCATTCTTCTAAAACTGAAAAGTTAATTGTCCTGATAGTCTATATTGATGATATAATCAGTATAGGAGATAATGAGGTAGGGATTCAAGATACCAAAAGAAAACTATCATACCAATTTGAAGTCAACATAGAGCATGTATCCACAAAAGACCAACTACCAGATCTTCTGACTAAGCCAATTTCAATCAGAGTATTTGATCATTTAATGTCCAAGCTTGGTTGTATTAATATCTAAAACTAGCTTGAGGGGGCGTAGAAATATACACGGGACAATTATATGAATACATCGGATAACTATGCAAAAGTAGTGATATGGTGTAATTACTAGTGTATATACTTCTTTCCATAGTTAGGAAATCACATTGATCTCATATTTGAAATTTCAAATAGTTGCCTAGAATAGAGAGATTCGATTGATTTCTTCACACTATAGGCTAGGCTATAAATAGACTCAATGTATTCTAGCAAGACAGACAATGCAATAAGAAAGATTACTTTTTCTCAAAATCGTTCACCCCTATCTCTTCATACTCGCCATGGAAGGATTTAACCAACTATTAAAGTCAGAAACAGAAAACATCTTATTTAGATTCCATCCTAAATGTGAAAAGTTGAAGATTGTCATTTTGGCTTTCGTTGATGATCATTAGAGCAGATACTCCCTCTGTTAAAATCATCACGGAAACACTAGTCACTTTTACTTCAATACCTGACTCACTCCCAATCTTCTTAAGAGTGCCGTGTTTGTCTCTGGTGTAACAAACCAAAGAAAGCAAGAAATCTCAGATATTCTTGGTATGGATATTGACACCTTACCAATTAAGCACTTGGAAGTACCATTGATTGCAAGAAAATTATCCTACTCTTACTATTCAGCCCTACTTGACGGGCTCCATAGCAGAATTAATAATTGGGTTGCTTCTAAGCTGTCTTATATGGAGAAACTCCAGCTCATAAAATCAATTTTAATTGCAGCTTACAGATATTGGACTACGTCTTTCTTCTTGCCTAGAAAGGTGATTAGGAAATTAAAAGACTTCTAAAAGCCTTTTTGTAGGAAGGGGTCAAAAAGGCAAAAGTAAATTGGGTTGTTGTTTAAGCCTAAGGTAGCTGAGGGCCTAGGTACCCCGAATTTAGTAAGTGTTAACAGTGGTTACCTAATGAAGTATGTTTGGAACATTTGTGGAGGTAAAAAGAACCTTTGGATTAAATGGGTACACACAAACATTTTGAAGGTAAGTCCCTATGGGAAGTAAGCCCAAAACCACTGGACTCTTGTATGTGGAAGCGACTCCTATGGACCAAGGACCAATATACTCAATTTATAAAATGAATCATAAGCAATGGTACATCTACCTCATTTTGGTTTGACAGCCGTGGAATTGAAGCATAAATAAGTATAAGACCAAAAGCAAGGTATCAGAGGTAATAAGAGATGGCCAGTGGCGAGTGCCCTATGGTAGAGGATGAGATGGTCAAGTCAATAATTTTGATACGGTCTACAAAACCACTCAAATTTCTATGGCAATTGAGTACTGGAGATGGATCCCCAGCCCTGCTTTTCTGTTAAAGTGCAACTCTTGTCAAAACGCCTACTTATTCACAAGTTAGGCAAAAGTAGTTTGGAGTAGGGATCATCTTCCTAGATATGCAGTAATTCTCTGGTTTGCATTTTGAAAGAGGATTCCTACTCTTCATTCATTTTGCCGTAAGGCCTTACTGATACTAATACTTGCTTATTTTGTGGCAGGTCCTCCGAAGACCATAACCATCTATTCTTCCAATGCTGCTACTCAAACCTGATGTGGAAATATGTCTTGCAGCAACAATATTCAGGATTGGGATTAAACACTTAACTAGCTTCTCTCAAACTGTTGGAGCTCAACCTTGCAGAAGGATCTAGTCATGTTTGGTCTCTCGGCTACTATGTATGAAATCTAGAGAGAGCAGAACCAACGACTTCACAAACAGAACTTCAAAGATAGCTTACACACCGCCGAGGAAATCTTGCAAAACATCAGAACCTTTGCCTCCTTTTGGTCGGGGTTTATAATGAAAAGGAGAATTTGGGAATTAGTAGTCAGTCTAGGTCTACCTATGAAGATATTCAAGTCTTATGTTGTAGGCTCCAAACCCCGTTATCCACAGTCCTACCCACTCCTCTTATTAAGGATTCCACCGACATGGTTCTAAAGTACCTGGTCTTTTCTTTCTGTTTCTCTTGGTCATGGTCGTAAGTGCTATCTTGATTATATGCTGGAGGAGATTTGGTACTGGAAATCATAAAGTTTTCTTATTTTTCAGACATCAGTATAAGATTTTCAACTTTAAACATGGCAAAGTTCATAGATGGTAAATATGTTAAGGTTCGAAATGTAACAGTCTGTCTTTTTGTATTTGAGCTATGCTAGGTCACTATCTAGCTTGCTAACATACACATTCGGTGTGAACCTATTGTAAATTCTGCTTTGATGATCTTTATTAATGAAAATGTACTTTAAAAAAGTTTTTGTTGCCTATAAGTAATACGATGTTTAAGCTAACCTGCTGACTTATGATTTTCGACAGATTAATGGTGCTGGAGATCATGTTCTGAGATATTGTTTTGGTGCTTGATCTTTTATTATACCACTCACCAGTGCAAGTTTGTTCACTTTTCCTTTTTTCCTTTTCTCTTTTGTTTTTTCTCTGCGTACTTGTTCATACTTTTGGACTTATTTTGATTATTTTTTAGGTCTATTCATTGTCATCCTGTTCTTTTTTTGGATGAATGGATCAGCTCAAAGATAAACCTGACACCAAATCTTTAACTGCTTCTAAGTGATATGTCCCACGTTATAAAGAAGTTCCATTTGCAGTGGAGCTTTTTTGCACTCGAGCCAGGGTTTAGATGACCTTCAGCAGATATGCCAACTGAAGCTGCATTTTGATCCAGGTCTTATCGTAATCAGGTTCAGCAGTTTTGTATTAAGTTCATTTTAGGTTGGTCTATCATATGCTGAGGCTATTTTCTGGTACATTTGTTGTCTATTATTTTGAAGATATAATGATAATTTATGTGTTATCAATCTTTTTCTCCGTAGATAATTTATATATCTCCGTGTTATGTTCTTTTCTTTGTTTTGTTTCTAAATTATTGTTGACTAGAGTTTCTGGGAAAGCTCATGTGAGAATCATGAAAAGGGGGGGGGGGCTTATACAATTTCAAATTGTGTATGCAGTCTTTTAGAAAACTTCAAAAGTTCCTGGTGGTCCAGAAGACGAGCTGTTAGGTTCTGTGTAGTGCTCTTAACAAAAACAGTTATCAAGCGTTTGATCACGGTATCTGTGGATGATATCTTTCTATAGTAACTCGATTTTTATTTCTATGAAAGAAATTTCTCATAGTGTATTTAACATTCAGGATACGAAGGATTTGACTTGATTTCTTCTTAGGATTCTTTCAAGGTGACACTATTTTCATGTCTTTTTTTTGGCTATTTTCTGTCTTCAATTAGAAATTGTTCTTGTATAAAAAAATTCTTGAGTAACTTAATCGAGCAATGGACCGCGAATGAGTTTAGATATTGAACGTTGGCTAGTAACGTCTTGTTGGTTTTGTGAGGAAGGGAAGACCATTCATGTGTCCTGCACAATTTCTTCTAGGTGTTAAATGCTTTGCGAAGTTTTTGGTGCATTTTGATTGCTCTTTTTCCTTTTCTCTGTCTCTATAAGCGATAAGAAGATGACAAGAGCCATTCAACACTCAGATTAGTTCTTCTCACTCTGAGTTGAACTTGCCCTCAATCCACACTAGAAGTGCTTGCTCTGTGCATAAGATCAAGTGGTTTCAGATTTTGCCATGCTTGAATCATGTCACATTTGAGTGTCCAAAGTCGGTTCCAATCACAATATTATGTTGCTTGACTTTTCATAAAACCTTTTGTTTTCTCTCTCTCTTATTATTATTATTATTATTATTATTATTATTATTATTATTATTATTATTATTATTATTATTATTATTATTATTATTATTTTATTATTATTATTATTATGTTGGGTAGGTGCGCTTGTGGTGGTCGTGTTCTGGGATGCGTATATATTCATGCTTTAATATAACAGTACAAGATGCTACACAAATGGTTCTATCTTGTTTTCGATGCTCTCCTAGGTACAAACACCACAAAAAAAAAGACATATAGCGACAACAAAAGTCGTCGCTATGTCGTCGTTACAGACATTTAGCGACGAAATTGCGACGAAAAAAGTTGGTCGCGATACGGCTTGTCGCAAAGTGAATTTCGTCGGTGGCGCGTCGCTATATTGGGACGGAAAAATTTTCGTCGGTGTTGCGTCGCACAATTGCGACGAAAAAATGTCAGTTCTGCGACCAGATACTGCCGTCGTTGTTTCGTCGGTGTATGTTGTCGTCGCTATTTTATAATTTTTTATTTTTTTATTTCCTTTCTGTGACATATTTTTTCGTCGCAAAGTTTCGTCGGTATATTTTTTCGTCGCTATTTTTAAATTTTTGATTTTTTATTTCCGGTCTGCGACATTTCGTTTTCGTCGCAGGTTCGTCGCTATTTTATAATTTAATATTTAATATTAAATTTATATTTTTAATTTATAAATAATACAATATATTATTAATTAAATAGTTTTTATTATTATTTAATTTTTATAATAATAAAATATTTTGTATATTAAATCATTTGTACGAATGTTATACCGAAATACAGTACTTGCGTATTGAAGTTCGTAAACAACACAAACGAAATAGAATCCGTATAAATGTCATATAAAATATAAAAGTACAAAGGATATCTCAATACAATAAACGAAATAGACTGTACGAAAAATCAAAAAAGGAAATACTATGCAGAGGAAGATGGAGGGGGATCATGCGGAGAAGAGTGACCATCAGGGGGGGCTGAGACTGCGAGTTGCTGGAAATCATAGAGATGATGAGATGCGACAGCTGCGAGATTTGCTGGTTCGTCTGCTCCTGCGCCTGCATCGTCTGCTGCTGCACCTGCATCGTCTGCTGCTGCGCATGCTCAAGCACCTGCTGAAACGCCTGCTGAAGCGACTGCTGCAGCTCCTGCTGGGTCTGAGTCAGCTGCGACCGCAGTGCTCGTACGCTCTCCTCATGCTGCGCCCTGATGGTCTCCACCTCATGCTGCAGCGCCGTATGCTCTGATTCCAGGCGCGAAAGAGTCTCTGGGGCCGTAGAAGGCGCGGAGGTGCTGGCCTCAGAGGAAGCACCTGCATGCAGAACTTCGGGAAAGAATCGCGGCGCTGCTGATCCGACCCCGTACACCTCCCTCTTCTTCTTATTCTGAGGGCCGACGGTCCGAACCGCATCCCAATAAGCGCGGTTCTTGTCGGCCTCTTCTCCCCTAGTGCGAGTAGTCTGTTGTACTCGTCCTGAAATGAGAATAAGAATTGTTAGGGTTTAGGGTTTAGCAATAAAATAAAACAAACTAATGAAAAAACAAATGATATCGTAGTCTACTTACACTGATGTCGCGCGCCTTCGCCGTGATCCAGTCCTCCGTTCCGTCGGAGGCTTTCTTCCGATGCGTCTTGTAGAAGAGATCGTAGGAGGCTGGCCACTCCCCCGTCTCCTCCTGCTGAAAGAATGAAATAAAATATGTTAGTGAAATCCATAATTTTAAAAATTTTGGCATGACCTATTCGTTTATTGGAGGTATCCCGGCCTTAAAAGCCTCTCCCAAGTCAAAGCAAAAATAAAAGAAAAAGGCAAATGAAACATATACTACTTAAATTAACCATATACGAATACCAAAAAAACAACAGCGCAACATAAGAAATCAATGAATATAAATAATCCACTTAAGTCAATGAATGTAAATAATCCACTTAAGTCAATGAATCTAAATAATTCAATGAAATCAATGAATCTAAATAATCCAATATTAAAATACTTACCATAGAACGCATCGTGGTGGCGTGGGAAACCGACCCACCTGAGTGTGTGGCAGGTGCTGGGCCCTGTACATTGCCGCTGCGCCGGTTCGCCGCGTTCCGGGCGCTGCGGGCTTGGGTAGCAGGGTCCATCCAACCTGCTATCCACCCCGCCCAGGTGGCCTCGGATATGTAGGCAGGCCTGGCATAATTGGGGTCACGCTCCCACTTGGTCTTGTGCGAGTTGATGAAGTCCCTGTAGCATGTGGCGGCCCTATGCCGCCAGGCCTGCTCCACGTCGTGGGCGATGTCAGCTGGCCAGCTGTACGCCTTCTGCAATTATTATACGGAGGAAAAGTAAAAACGTGGTTAGAAAAGTAATGATCGATTACGTATCAAAAAATGAAATTCACCAAATTTGAATACCTGAAACTCATCCCAGTAGAATCTACGTATCTGCATGGTGACAAAAGACCAGCGGTATCCAGCTGGGTCCTGCCTCAGGTGGAAGGACCGAGTGATGCAACCGGAAATCTGGCCCGAGTCCGCTGCAAACCTGAAAGAGGTGAAGTTGTTAAAAAAAATAACGCGTGAAATATATTTGAAAACGTGTTAAAAAAATAAATTATTACTTACGTATGGGTATCATATGACCAAGGGAGGGCACGACGCCCTTGTATGACACCCTCGTCCGATGCCGCATCAGACGCCGGATGAGGTGCTGAACCGGTGGGTGTGGGTGGCGGCGTAGATCGGGGGGGTGCGGACCTCTCGGCAGACCCTAAAAGGTCTGCGTCCGCAGCAAGAGCTGCGGTCGAAACCGACCCAAGCTGCTCATGCTGAGAGAGGAACCTATCAAACTCTCCTGACATGTCATGTGTAGATCGAGTCGGAAAACCCTCACTAGCCATCAGATCTGCAAGGGTGAAAAATTTAAAAGGCACATTCAACGAGTTTAGGACACCGGTTGGCCAGACAAATTATGTCCAAAAATGACAAGTGTTTGCATACATTTAATGCAAGATATTAATAATTTTGAAAATTTCGGCATGACCTATTCGTTTATCGGAGGTTTCCCGGCCTTAATGGCCTCTCCAAAGACAAATGTATGTCCAGCTCTCGAGCGTAGTAAACACCTTGAACTAGTATCATACCGAAAATCATATGCAAACCTCTTACAAAACAGTTTGTACATGCATCATTCATTGGCCAAGCACACCACATTTCTACTAATTGATAAAATTAAAGTCAATTAAGCAAAAATTACTTAATGGCCGAAATTATATATATATATATATATATATATATATATAATATAATATGTAAACCGCCCCACCTCCGCCCCATCCAGCCGAACCCGCCCCACCCACAGCCCCCCCAGTCCCCATGCATAGCCACCCCGCCCCACCCGGCCTCCACCCACAGCCACCCCAGCCCGAATCCCTCCACCCCCCGTCAACACCCACCACCCCCCACGCACACCGACCACTCCCGCCAACAGCCACCCCCCCCGCACCGCCAACCCACCCACGCCAACAGCCAACAGCCATCCCCTCCACACCCACCCCACCCCACAAGCCACCCAGCCCGCACCCGCGCCACACCCACCCACCCCACATCCCACTCCCTCACCCTGCCCTCCCCCACCCCCACCCACAATCACCCGCATCCCCCTCACCCCCCCACCACCACACCCCCCCTCCCCTCCCCCCCCTTCCCCCCCACCCCATCCACCCCCGGGCTCAAACCACAGCCCTCAACCCCGCCCACATCACCACCCCAACCAACAAACAACCCCCCGCCACAAGCCCACCCCTGCCCACATCCGATATAACTAACCAGGAAATGGGGAAGAAATCATTAAAAACGTTAAAAACGAAATATAACTAATTAAAATCATTAAAAACGAAATAGGAAGAAAAACTAACCGGAGAAGAGGTCACCGGAGAAAATGGAGATTTCGCCGGGGGGGAGGGGATTTCGCCGGGGGTCTGAGAGGGGATTTTCGCCGTGGGGGTGGGAAGAAGAGGCGGGGGAAGAAATGGGGAAGAAGAGAAGGGTTTTCAGTTTTAGTCGAAAATTTTGCGACGCACTAGCGACGAAAGTCCGTCGCTATTACTGTGTCGTCGCTAATTTCATATGTCGTCGTTATTTCAAATTTGCGACGAAAGATTTCGTCGGTAATTTGTCGGTGACATCAGTATTGGAAAAAAAATAATACAAAATATAATGTACTTACAGACACACATTATGTATATACATGTGTATAAGTACATCAACACATACACACTTTCGCCTAATGAGGTACATAAAAAATTGTGACTAACATCAATCTTCATTGTCATCCGCATCCTCATACGCATCTTCATTTTCATCCATCTCATTTTCATCTTCATCTACATGCTCGTCGTCCTCTTCATCCTCGTATTCGTCTTCGCCTACATATTCAATATTGTCAGGCGGTTGTATGTTGAGATGAATTTCGATGAAACCGCCGTTGGGGTCATTTAGAGGGAGGTTGTGCAGTTCAACATGTGTCGTATCCAGAACGGGCGGGTTTTCTTCTTGAAATGCGGCATCCGTGCCATCTGAACCTGTCTGTATACTGACATCAAACTTGCTCGATTTCACTTTGCACACGGCTCGCCAGTCTTTTGAGCTCGCATTCATCCTCGTTGTTGGATACGATAGATAGTACACCTGGGACGCTTGACTGGCCAAAACGAATGGATCGTACTTTCTGTACCGTCGCCCTTGGTGTATGTCTACCAACTTATATCGGTCGTGAACCTTTGTGCCAGCGCGATAACCTTCCCGAGTTGGATCGTACCATTCGCATTTGAATAACACCACCCGCTTTATAGGCAATGCGGGATATTCGAGCTCGATGATGTCAGTAAGGTAGCCGTAGAAGTCATCCTCGTCCGGGCTATTGTCATACCGTTTGACACACACTCCGCTGTTCTCCGATGATTTTCGGCTGGCATGGGAGACTGTGTGGAATCTATAACCGTTGACAAAACACATATCGTGGCGCGTGACTCTGTTCAATGGACCCTCGGCTACTGGTGTCAGAATGTAACCGTACTCATCGTCAGCCAGATGACCTTTGCTCGCCTGTAAAACGACAAGTAAGTATACATCAGCGGGGCAATAAATGCGTATCACATGACGTACACGTAACCGGCAAATATGTAAACTTACATGCCACCTGAACCAATCAGCAAACTTGGCATCTAACTCATTGTTTATTGCATCGCTCGATATACCCGGTGAACGGTGTTGCAATAAATCAACGAACAAGCTGAAGCAAATTACGAATGAGTACCCTGTATATCTTTGTAGTATAATGGATATAGTAGCGCAAGGTATTTACAAATTAAAATTGGATATCGTTTATACCTCTGGAAACGGTCGACTTGACGGCAGTTGCGCAGAACATAAGAATGAGCAATCTTCAGGTCGCTGTCCCCCAATATCATTTCCTTTCCCTGTCCGTGAAATCTGATCGGATGTGTGAATATCGGGAGGACACCGGATCTGGAAATGCCGTCGTCGTTCCGGGGAACATCTCTGCACCTCGACGGGACATCTGGATCGAAGTAATGAGACACGAAGGTCGAGGCTTCCTCCGTCAGGTAGGCATTGCACATCGAGGCCTCGACTTTCGCCTTGTTCTTGATGTTCAGCTTCAAATGCCTGAGATATCTGTTCATATAGGGAATATCTGTTCAAATGCTTGCGCTTAAACACATAAGAACGGCACGTAATAAATAAGAGTACCTCTCGAACGGATACATCCACCTGTACTGAACAGGACCACCAACGCGTGCCTCGTATGGTAGATGAACTGGCAGGTGTTCCATTGAATCAAAGAAGGCCGGAGGGAATACAGTTTCCAGCTTGCAAATGATCAATGGGATTTCGCCCTCCAGCCTTGACATATCATCCGCCCTGAGTCTCGTGGATGTAAGACATCTGAAGAAGAGACTCATCTCGGTAAGTGCTTCCCATACATTGGTTGGAAGCAGCTCGCGGAATGCAATGGGCATCAACCGTTGCATGAACACGTGACAGTCGTGGCTCTTCATCCCGTGCAAACCGCGTTTATTCACGTCGATGTTCTTAGACAGGTTCGAAACATGGCCGTCAGGAAATCTAGCCGTCCCCAGCCACGCTAACAACGCACTGACCTGCTCCGCATTCAGCGTGTAAGAGGACTTCGGCATGTAGGATGTGCCAACGGGATGCAGCTCCGGTCGCATATTCAGGTCGCGCATATCAAGTCGTGCCTTCAAATTGTCTTTCGTTTTTCCAGGCACATTCAGCACCGTATTGAAAATGTTGTCAAACACGTTCTTCTCAATGTGCATGACATCCAGGTTGTGTCGGATCATATTGCTCTTCCAATACGGAAGCTCCCAGAATATGCTTCTCTTCTTCCACCCGATACAGTAACGGGCCAGGTCTGCGTTGTGGCTGCCGTCCGGATCATCAGCGACCCCCACGAATCCACAACTGTCTATCTCCTCCAACACCTCCGCACCCGTGAGAAGCTCGGGCTTCATGTCCTTCTCGACGATGCCAGGCATGAACGACGTCATTTCTTTCTGTACAAATGACGTCTGGGCAGGAACTTCCTATGGCTGTCGAACCAGCAAATCTTACGTCCATGTTTCAAGGACATCGTCTTCGCTTGCTTCATGCAGCAAGGGCAAGCGTATTTCCCCGATGTGCTCCAACCCGACAACATAGAATAAGCCGGAAAGTCGCTGATGGTCCACATCAGCGCAGCGCGTAGCTGGAAGTTTTTTTGGTCGATACATCGAACGTCTCCACGCCAAACTCCCACAACCACTTCAGCTCATGTATCAATGGCTGCAGGTACAGGTCGATCTTTTGTTTCGGATTCCTAGGCCCCGGTGCGATCACAGTCAAGAACATGTACGGCTTCTTCATGCACATCCAAGGTGGTAGATTGTACGGCGTCACGATTACAGGCCACGACGAATACTGCCTCCCGACTGTCCGAACGGGTTGAACCCGTCGGTGCATAAACCCAACCTAACGTTCCTTGTCTCCGACGAAAAACCCGGATGTGTCGCATCGAACGTCCTCCAAGCTTCGCCGTCAGATGGATGGCACATCTCACCATCTTTCGTGTAGTGCTCCGCGTGCCACCTCATCTGGCTAGCTGTGGCACCGGATGCGTAGAGCCTCTGCAGTCTAGGGGCGAGAGGTAAATAGTAGAATTGCTTTCTTGGCACGTTCCGGTTTCTTTTGTTCGTTCTCCACCTGCGTGTCCCACAGACCCTGCACTTGTCTTTATCCTCGTCGATGCCCCAGTATATGATGCACCCTCTGAACAACAATCGATCTTCTGAACCGGCAGTCCCAACGCCTGCAGCTGTTTCTTCGTCGAATAAAAACTGTCGACCATTGTGTTCCCTTCGGGAAGAGATTCCCTCATCAGCTGACACATCCCATCGTACAATCTCTCCGTCATGCGGTGCTCCGTCTTCATGCTCGTCATCCGACCGATCATGGACATCTGTGTGTGACTACCGCAACCGGGATACAGCGGCGTGTTGGCGGCGTTCAGCATCTCAAAAAACTGTCTCGCTTGAGGGTTCGGATCTTCCTCCACGAATACACGCGGCTGTTCATCCTGATCCTGCATTTGTAGTAGTACTGCTCTCCCGTAAATGCGCCGGCGGCTGCGTCTTGCACCATCTGCACGTATGGGTTGTGAGATCCCTCGCCTATTTCTTCGGCATCAACCTGACCGGGTCCCCCTTCGATGTGTACAGTTGCAGATGTAGACGCCCCCTCATATTCGCCGTGGCAGTACCATGTATGGTAATTGTGCACGAAACCTTGTTTCAATAAGTGAACCCTCACGTCACCCGGATGCATATATTTACGGTTCTTGCATTTCTTACACGGACATCTAATCTGCGTTCCACTTTCATTACTCGTCGCAAAATCCATAAATTCTTCGAGACCTTCAACAAATCTAAAACTCCACTCCCCGCTGTTTACTCTCTCGTACATCCACTTTCTATCGCTCCTCCTCGGATCCATTTTCTCGCTATACCTTCAAAATAACAACAGCTATCTTTTGGTGGTGGAAAACATCAAAATTTCACACAACAAGATTTCTTCCTTCTATATTTTCGTAGAAAAGTTATGATTTTTGTGTTTGAAATTGGAGAAGAATGGGAGAAGAGTGGAAGAAGAAAGCTGCGTTTTATGGTTCCCAGCCTGCAATATTACCGACGTATTAGCGACGATATAGCGACGCTAGGACGACCATGAGACACGAATCCCGGCAACAAACAAACACAAATACCGACGACAACGCGACGACTTAGCGACGACCAAGAAACACAAATCCCGGAAACAAACACAAACACCGATGTGTTTCGTCGCTACGTCGTCGGTATTCGGCACACCGATGTGTTTCGTCGCTGAGTTCGTCGCTACGTCGTCGCTATTCGGCACAGCCCGACTACTACACTTTCGATGCATGTACGTCGCGTTTTCGTCGCTATGTCGTCGCTGAATTCCCTATATAAACAGGATGGACCGTGCCCCCAACTACATAGAAAACAACCTCCTTTATAATCATAAAAAAAGACCCAAATATGGTTCGTACTAAAGCGCAAGCGCGACGTGGTAGTTGCCATTCAGCGGCAAGACGGCCTATTCAACAACCCTCTTCTTCAGCGGTTCCTCCACCACAAGAATCACCCCAAATTGGCGATCTCCATAAAGAAATACAAGAACTTCGGAAAACAGTGGATGACCTGAGGGAGCATATTATGTACCAGGATGAGCGTCTCCAATACCTGGACACAAGGCAGATGCGGATTAAATCCAAAGCTGCACAGCTGAGACGCCTCCTGAAGGCGTGCGCAGAGAGTGTTGCTACTCTCTGTTCGATGACGAACAGTGAATGGCTCCTCTCCGTTATTCATTTAGATTAGTTTTTCCATTATTGTCGTAGTATATTTTGTAATTTATAATTTTATATTAATGAAGTTTTTTTTTTCTAATCATCGCTTTCGTTTTCTTAATTTAAACACGTGTTTAATCTCTCACGAATTTTGACGACGCTAAAATACAAACGAAATGTGGCTCGTCTCAAATTGACCGACTAAACATCAACTATATACCGACGAAACTTAATACTAAGACGAGAACCTACTAAACATATCGACGAAACTTAATACAACGACGAGACGAGAACATATAATTATCAGCGAAACTTAATACAACGACTGGCGAATTTATTGGAAATTAGCGATTATTACCGACGCCCCGACGCACGACGTTATTTCACCCCATTGACGCTAATTCTTCGCTAAGTGTGTCGCTAACTCAAACGAACCGTCACACTATGTTGCGTCGCTATGGCGTCGCTAAGCCGTGTCCGTTCATTAGAACGTGTTTACGTCGCTAATTCGTCGCTAAGTGTGTCGCTAACTCAAACGAACCGTCACACCTATTTCATGTTGTCGCTACGCCGTGTCCGTTCATTAGAACGTGTTTACGTCGCTAATTCGTCGCTAAGTGTGTCGCTAACTCGGACGAACCGTCCCGCCCGCACAAAGTTCGTCGCTAATTCGTCGCTAATGCGTCTCTAATTCGCACGAAGCGTCACACCCGCACATATTCCCAGCTTGGTTAACGGTCGAAGAATGCGTCGCAAGTTCGTCGCTATACCGTCGCTAAAATTACCTATTTATACCCCAAACATCCGCACATATATATACACATACAAATTTATAAAATATCAAAATATGCCGCGTCGTTTTAGAAGAACCCCAAGGCGTGGTGGAGGGGCAAACAGTGCCCCGCCACAAGGGCCTCCTCCCCAACCACCATCGGTTGAGCGGGAGGGTTCCGTATCTGTGTATGGCCCACTACCGCGAGAGGATGCTCAAGAACAAACGCCGAACAGGATATCGACTACCGTATGCTGATAGCAAACATGCAACAGCAGTCGAGACAACTGCACAGCATGACTAGAAGGCTGCGGAAGTTGAAATTCAGATATTCCAAACTGAAGCGCCTCCTCAGAGAGTTCGCAGATAATGTGGCAGCCACTCTTTCTTCCGATGACGAAGAGTGAACGGCCTCTCTGCGCCTCTTTTTAGATTTCTTTTTTTAATTTTTCGTTTCATAATGTAAAATTCTTATTATTAAATTAATAAATTTTTTTCCAATCACTGCTTTCTTTTTCCTTAATTAATACACGTGTTTAATCCTCGACGAATCTGCGACGACACAATGACAAATCGGAATATGAACGAAAAGTAAAACAAAACGTTTGCGACATGCGGGTTTCATCGACAAAAAAACCGACGATACACAACGCCAAGAACCTACTCACCGACGAATTTATTTTATCATTGTTCTGGAATTTTAGCGACAAAATAGCTACGATATAGCGACGTAAGGCTACAAACTACATAGCGACGAATAAAACATACAGAATAGCGACGCACCACCGACAAAACACCGACGAACGTATTAATCTGACTACTTTTCTGCTAGCGACAATGCCTTTCATCGTATTTTCGTCGCAATTAACGACGAAAACAAGTGTATCGCAAATGCGTCGCAAAGTACCGACGCAACACCGACGAACTATGGTTCGTCGGTGAATTTTTCGTCGGTAAACGAAATTCTTTTTGTGGTGAACGTAATGATAGTCAGTTCATTGAAGGAGATACAGAAACAAAATTGGAGCAATATGGTGTCCAGGATGATGTAATCTTGCTTTTAACTTCAGCGTCTTGCACCCTTTATAATTCTTCTTTCTAGTTTGACCTCATGCTTTCGTTGTTTAGCAATATCTCCGAGGATGCTTAAGTGCATATATGCTTACGTACATTTGTGAAGCTGACAAGGGCAAAATAATATGTGACATGGATATCAACGACATTGCTTAGGGTAAGCTCTGTAAAATTTTACATTGTAGCGCTCATGTCAATTTTGAGTCACCAACTCTTGGCTCTATCCCTTCAGGTCTAAACGAGAAAAGAAATAAAAGAAAAAGAGGACAACAGAAGATATGAGACCCAAGCCTACCTTGTCACAATCATTATGGTTATAATACTGGTGCATGTTGTTTTCTATGGCAGTCTCGTTTTGCAACCGAAAGAATGTTACTCGTTAATTTTGAAATTGTTTTTTCTTTTCAAGTCTTTCTGAATTCTGTTAGTGTTGTATGCCTCGGACTAGAGCATAGTTAAGTGAAAAACACACTAAAGTGGTTAAGCATGAGTTTAATCAATGGATTACTTAATGTTTTGCTATAAACTGAATTATTATGGAATTGTCATCAAGACAAAGGTTAAAGAAAAGAGAATAAGGTTCGAGTGTTATTGTTGTTGTGGTAAGTGTAAATCCTTGTTTCTTTTTTATTTATCAATTTCTGTGGTTTCTTCATTAGGTTTATTTTTTACATAGTATCTGTTTTGCTTATGTTGTGGATAAAAGGCATAAGAGTTCAACAGAGTGCTTTTTATTTTTGTTTTCACCTACTTTTTGAGAATTGTTGCATCGTTTCTTATATTTCATCTGCACTGCTATAAGTGACTTTGGATCTCTGCCTTGCACGAAGCATATGGGCGGCAAGTTGACAGTTTTTGTGTGTTGATGTTCTATATGATTCTTTGGATAGGTCTTTAATTGTTTTAGAAATGAGAATATATTTTCGGTCTTTTGCTTGAGACATCAAAGTAAGTTGATGTCATTGGTTTCACATTCTGTTCATTTTATGGTTGGATGTGCATGTATCATATACAGAACATCTTGGCATATTCATTGTATATTTTGCATAGGCTTGCTCCCTTCCTTTTTTCTGCTAGGTGATAACTTATAATAAACATGCTAAATTCATATTAGACAGCTGAGAGAAAGTCTAAGTTGATCATGGAAGTGTTAGAATTGTTTCTTGTTTAGACTAATATTTCAACTGTCTTTTCAAATTTTTACAGGATTTGAATATTCCTATATCTTCATCCCGATAAGAGTAAAGATGATATAATTCTTTCTTGAAACTTGATGCTCCAGAGAAAGAAGATATTGATAACATGTTTTTATAATGTAATTTTCATAGTTTATGCCAAGCATTTATGTTTCTAAGAAGTTATCTTTTCTCCATATATGTAAGTCGACTTTTTGTAAATAGTGCCAGCAAGTACATAAAATAGAACTAGTAAAATGGCTCAATATGTTTCATACCAAAAATCTCTCTCTTTTAAGAGAAGGTGAGTGCTAGGTGAAGGTAAAAGGCCGTTTTCAAAAGAAGTTATAAGTTGTAGATTAGTAGTTCTTAAAGCATAGTTTCTTCTTATGAGGTTAAAAGGCATATGGAACGTTCTGTTGCTTTCTTCGTTTTGAGGTTAAAAGGCATATGAAATGTGCTGTTGCCTCTCACCTTTCCTCTCTAGTGCTGTAATCTTTTTACCAATGGACCAAACCATGTACATTTTTGGTCTACCAGAGAATAGAGATGTGTGATGCATGGCAACAAGACTGCTGTTTGGAGCACTGTGATGCTGCTCAACAAGGGCCCATATAGGTAAACTTTTCTAATATCTAAATATTGTCTAATGTCTTATTACAGTATTGTATTTTATGATCTTATACAAAACAAAGATGGACGTCACTATTTGAATTTATCTCAGTCAACGGGTTTGGAATTTATTGGACAACTAGTTGCTCCATGAGCACAATAAAATTAGTATCTAACTAAAAGTCTATTTGACAAAAAAAACTTAATAATAGAGAAATATTTTATTTCATTTTGCATCCATAGGCTTCAGGGTTTTAGCTGCGTCTAAAATCATTATTATAATTATGAATATAATTAAAAATAGAATAAAGTTAAATTATGTTTAAATGTATAAGAAAAATTTGTATAAATAGTGATATGATATATAAAAGATAATTGCCTTATATTTTAAAATTCAATATAATTGTTAAAATAAATGTGAGATTGAATATTGTATACCATATGGGATTAGTTTTTTTTATTGGATGACATATAGGGAGTAGGTTTAGTGTACCAGAATTTGTTGACTCAAATGACTCAATTTTAGCTCATCCTATTGACTTTTTTCTTTTTTCGACCTAATGTTTTGAATTTGTTATTGGCTAATCTTTTATTGAATTTCTTTAATATGTTTGTGTCTATGTGTATCTATGCACATACACATGTATGTATATATGTATGTGTAACATATATACATATACACACACACAAAGTATCATGTGTGTGCAGTCATAAGAACGTATATGCATTTTTTAGGTGAAAAAAAGGTTATATTAATGATAATTGTCACCATATGCATATCACACGTGAATAGGTTCATGCTAACAACTCTTTGTTTACACATAGGTGATTTGCGCTTAATTTAGCTATGCTATGGAAGCTATATTCGGTATGTGAAGTTGGTAATTGTGTAACTTTAAATGAGAAGCTATATTCCCGTAACCACCATGTTTTTTCTTCACGAATATCATATGTTATAATCTAACTAAAATTGAACCTAGATAACAACAATATTCAACCAAAACATTATTACCGTTGCTTTGAGGTGGATTTGTCTTATTGAATAATTTGTAATAAGCCACCTTTTTCTAGCGGTAAGGGTTGTGTCTCCGCCGCCAATAACACCAATTCTCATACTCAAGTATTTAATTTGTTTCCGAAAAGAATACTCAACCCTTTATGTGGAGGAAAAAAAGAAAAACGAAACGGACAAAAAGAGTAGATGTTTTATATGGCCCAAAGAGTTATAATTTAGCACCAATTGGAGTTATCCCAACAGTATCTCCAACAAGAAGTAGAGAGCTAGAGTTCTGGTTCATGATTCATGAGCTAGCAGAGTTGCACAACCTCAATTCTCACGTTAGTCATATTGTTTGTCAATCCCGGTTTTTTAGTTCATATTGTCCATCAATCACAGCCATCTTGTCTTATATGTCCGTGTTAGAATATCAAATCAGTACCACTTCTTGGAGCAAAAGCTGAAATCCCTAACTCCGAAGGCTTCCACCGTCTCAGCAGGAGCATGTGTGGATGATGCAAATCAGGAGCTCAGCGACCTCATAGATTAGGTGAGATCTTGCCGAGTGAATCAGTACCACTTCTTAACTAACTGGATGATGGTTTTCGACTTCTCGCAGTTCCTTCTGTTTATTGACCTTGCAAATATATCTATTTCTGAAGTACAAGTGTGAACCACCATGGTTACACACCCACATATGTATCCATGTATAATATGTTTCTACAATTGTATCTAAGTATGCGTGAGTATGCACGTATGTTTATAGATGGAGATATAAACCTAAAAATTCCATATTGGATACAGTAAAGATGGTGACATGACATATAAGAATGAACTTAATCAGTAAATTCAAACATGCTTAATCTTTTTCGGATCAGCGAAGATGTAAGTTTAAGAGAGTAGACATTTAGTACTACTATTATAGTATTAGAGATAACTACATGACGTCAAGGTTTAGTAAAGGAATCTTGGGTTGTGGTTTTAAGGGAAAGTCTGAAGAATCAAAAATCATATATTGGAGAAAGTGAACATGATGGTATGGTATATGAGAATAGGCTAGTAAATGTCAACACAAATTAATCTTTTACGGGCTAGTGAGCATTACGTCGGAAAAAGTTAACATTCAATATGTTGAGAAAAAGAGTTTGAGTGATTCACAAAATACATGATTTAAATAACGCGTGTTTAAGAAATGCATGACACAAGTTATTACTTGACAAGTTTTTGCGACAAACTTGCCTTATATACTTTATATAATGTTGCCATACTAACAAGCCATGAAGCTTTAAAGCTTACGTTAAATGACAAACATTTGTTGTGGTTGAACTATTTTCAGGTCCCACCATTAATGAACTAAACTAGTTCATTAAATGAAGTACTTAGTTAAATGAACTAAATAGTTCATCAAATGAAGATATATTTGGAGAAGGTATGATGGCAACAAAATTGGAAATGGAAAGTCTCCTCCCACCCTCATCACGCGTTATATATACAGATTTTTTATAAAAAGGCACATACACATATATTCCGACGTACTACCGACACGTTACATATATTACGAACGCACGTCAACGTCACACCACTATACTTCATATTTATGAGTATATTCAGGTTTTATATCATATGATATAAGTCATGGTGATGACAAAATTATAACGACACGTTACAAGGTTCTAAATAAAAGATTGTCGTATCGGGTGACTAACGAAACTTCGCTAACTTGTCATGTACTTGTCATATATAGATGACCAGCCCCTACACTTCAAAAATGGCCACAAATTTCGTGGCTAACATGGTACTCAGCCATAAAATCATTCCATGATGGCACACACAAATTACCCCCAATTAAGGCCAAATTGTCGAGATTTCAAATTCAACCTATTTTGTCACATGTGGGTGCCTATGTCTTAGCCCTTATGAGATGAATACTAAATTTATTTTATGTATATTATGTGTCACATATTATATAACATGTGCAAAAATTTTGAATTTAATCAGAGAAAAATCGTGTAATCGACAAAAGTCGAAAATTCGGTTTTCTACAAACACACACACATGGAACGTTTTTGGCATGACATGTGACATGTATCTAGACACTTTTTACATATTCATTACATATTAAAGTGTCATGAAAATTCAAATTAGTGTTGATAATAATTTACCATATATATGTGAATATTATGCATTATTTGACAAAGTTTACCAAAAGAAAATTCAGCACATGTGCAGAAATTTCATACATCATTTTCAGCTTTGTTGGAGCCTAGATGGAGCTTATTTGGCACTTTAATTGGTGTAAAATAAGTCACACATGATGGGTGACTTTGAAGAGGGCAACACACAAGGAAAGATTTCCAAAATGCAACACATGATGAAAATTTTCAGCACATGTGAATAGTGGCCGAATTTACTATTCCTTTGTCCTTAATTTGCATCCCAAAATTGAAGGGATTGAATGGTGATTATTTGGTAATGTTTTGAATTCTTTTTGGCACATGTTTTTCAAGTTAATCTCAGATTTTTACAGCACACTAAATGGTGACAAGTTGGATCAATCATGAAGTGCCAAGTAAGCAAAACCAAGACATTCATCCAATCAAGTTGTACCAAGTAAGCAAGATGGTGTCACATCTATACAAGACATTCTTCTAAGGACTTAAAAGAGAATTCTCAAGATGGAGGAGAAGCCCTAGGTGGGCGGCCAAGACCAAATAAAAGGAAGAGAAGAGAGCCAAACAAATACAAGACAATTCTAATAATCTGTTAAGTGAAAAAGGAGTCTTCTACTTTCTTCTTCTACATTCTTTCTTCTTCTTCTCTCAAACCTATTGTTCTTATATTCATTATATTGAATAGGCTTTGATTAGACCACCATATATGTTTCAATTGTAAAAGGTTGATCAAGGTGTGATCAAACCTTATCCGTTCGGTAGTGGTGTTCGTGCTCGGTGTGATTGCTTGTATTGTGTGTAAAAGGTTGGAGTTGGTGTGTAACTCCAACAACACTTTTGGTAAGGTGTTATTTTATGATTATTGATAACCGAGGAAGATGTCCTTGAAGATTGGAGTAGGTTGTGTTAACCGAACCAGTATAAAATTCTCTGTGTTACTACTTTCAGCACTTTACTTACTTTCAATTTTCAGCACTTCGCATCGTTTCCATTACAATAGTAAAAATATCAAACGACTTTCAAAAATTACCAAACTTTGCCGAAACATAAGCACACCTCTTAAGTTTTATTTGGCGCAAGTTTCAACCCCTTTGGACAAGTATAAGTCATTCAAACGTTCAGCAGATATGCCAACTGAAGCTGCATTCTGATCTAGATCTTATCGTAATCAGGTTCAGCAGTTTTGTATTAAGTTCATCTTAGATTGGCCTATCATATGCTGAAGCTATTTTCTGGTACATTTGTTGTCTATTGTTTTGAAGTTATAATGATAATTTGTGTGGTTATCAATCTTTTTCTCCGTAGATAATTTATATATCTCCGTGTTAGATTCTTTTCTTTGTTTTGTTTCTAAATTATTGTTGACTAGAGTTTCTGGGAAAGCTCATGTGACAATCCTGAAAAGAGGGGGGGCTTCTACAATTTCAAATTATGTATGCAATCTTTCAGAAAACTTCAAGAGTTCCTGGTGGTCTAGAAGACGAGCTGTCAGGTTCTAGTGTAGTGCTTTTAACAAAAACAGTTATCAAGCGTTTGATCACGGTACCTGTGGATGATATTTTTCTATAGTAACTCGATTTTTATTTCCATGAAAGAAATTTCTCATAGTGTATTTAACATTCAGGATACAAAGGATTTGTCTTGATTTCTTCTTAGGATTCTTTCCAGGTGACACTATTTTCATGTCTTTTTTTTGTGGCTATTTTCTATCTTCAATTAGAAAATTGTTCTTGTATAAAAAAATTCTTGAGTAACTTAATCGAGCAATGGACTGCGAATGAGTTTAGATATTGAACGTTGTCTAGTAACGTCTTGTTGGTTTTTTGAGGAAGGGAAGACATTCATGTGTCCTGCATAATTTCTTCTAGGTATGAAATGCTTTACGAAGTTTTTGATGCATTTTGATTGCTCTTTTTCCTTTTCTCTGTCTCTATAAGCGATAAGAAGATGACAAGAGTCATTCAACACTCAGATTAGTTCTTCTCACTTTGAGTTGAACTTGCCCTCAATCCACACTAGAAGTGCTTGCTTTGTGCATAAGATCAAGTGGTTTCAGATTTTGCCATGCTTGAATCATGTCACGTTTGAGTGTCTAATGTCGGTTCCAATCAAAATATTATGTTGCTTGACTTTTCATAAAACCTTTTGTTTTCTCTCTCTATTATTATTATTATATTATTATTATTATTATTATTATTATTATTATTATTATTATTATTATTATTGTTATTGTTATTGTTGTTATTATTATTATTATTATTATTATTATTATTATTATTATTATTATGTTGGGTAGGTGCGCTTGTGCTGGTCGTGTTCTGGGATGCGTATATATTCATGCTTTAATATAAATAGTACAAGATGCTACACAAATGGTTCTGATTTTGTTTTCGATGCTCTCCTAGGTACAAACATAATGATGGTCAGTTTATTGAAGGAGATACAGAAAGAAAATTGGAGCAGTATGGTGACCAGGATGATGTAATCTTGCTTTTAACTTCAACGTCTTGCAGCCTTTATAATTCTTCTTTCTAGTTTGAGCTCATGCTTTCGTTGTTTAGCAATATCCCCGGGGATGCTTAAGTGCATATATGCTTACGTACATTTGTGAAGCTGACAAGGGCAAAATAATATGTGACATGGATATCAACGACATTGCTTAGGGTAAGCTCTGTAAAATTTTACATTGTGGCGCTCATGTCAATTTTGAGTCATCAACTCTTGACTCTATCCCTTCAGGTCTAAACGAGAAAAGAAATAAAAGAAAAAGAGGACAACAGAAGATATGAGGCCCAAGCCTACCTTGTCACAATCATTATGGTTATAATACTGGTGCATGTTGTTTTCTATGGCAGTCTCGTTTTGTAACCGAAAGAATGTTACTTGTTAATTTTGAAATTGTTTTTTCTTTTCAAGTTTTTCTGAATTCTATTAGTGTTGTATGCCTCGGACTAGAGCATAGTTAAGTGAAAAACACACTAAAGTGGTTAAGCATGAGTTTAATCAATGGATTACTTAATGTTTTGCTATAAACTGAATTATTATGGAATTGTCATCAAGACAAAGGTTAAAGAAAGAGAATAAGGTTCGAGTGTTATTGTTGTTGTGGTAAGTGTAAATCCTTGTTTCTTTTTTATTTATCAATTTTTGTGGTTTCTTCATTAGGTTTATTTTTTTACATAGTATCTTTTTTGCTTATGTTGTGGATAAAAGGCATAAGAGTTCAACAGAGTGCTCTTTATTTTTGTTTTCACCTTCTTCTTTGAGAATTGTTGCATCGTTTCTTATATTTCATCTGCACTGCTATAAGTGACTTTGGATCTCTGCCTTGCACGAAGCATATGGGCGGCAAGTTGACAGTTTTTGTGTGTTGATGTTCTATATGATTCTTTGGATAGGTCTTTAATTGTTTTAGAAATGAGAATATATTTTCGGTCTTTTGCTTGAGACATCAAAGTAAGTTGATGTCATTGGTTTCACATTCTGTTCATTTTATGGTTGGACGTGCATGTATCATATGCAGAACATCTTGGCATATTCATTGTATATTTTGCATAGGCTTGCTCCTTTCCTTTTTTCTGCTAGGTGATAACTTATAATAAACATGCTAAATTCATATTAGACAGCTGAGAGAAAGTCTAAGTTGATCATGAAGTGTTAGAATTGTTTCCTGTTTAGACTAATATTTCAACTGTCTTTTCAAATTTTTACAGGATTTGAATATTCCTATATCTTCATCACGATAAGAGTAAATGATATAATTCTTTCTTGAAACTTGATGCTCCAGAGAAAGAAGATATTGATAACATGTTTTTATAATGTAATTTTCATAGTTTATGCCAAGCATTTATGTTTCTAAAGAAGTTATCTTTTCTCCATATATGTAGGTCGGCTTTTTGTAAATAGTGCCAGCAAGTACATAAAATAGAACTAGTAAAATGGCTCAATATGTTTCAGACCAAAAACCTCTCTCTTTTAAGAGAAGGTGAGTGCTAGGTCAAGGTAAAAGGCCGTTTTCAAAAGAAGTTATAGGTTGTAGATTAGTAGTTCTTAAAGCATAGTTTCTTCTTTTTGAGGTTAAAAGGCATATGGAACGTTCTGTTGCTTTCTTCGTTTTGAGGTTAAAAGGCATATGAAACGTGCTGTTGCCTCTCACCCTTTCTTCTCTAGTGCTGTAATCTTTTTACCAATGGACCAAACCATGTACATTTTTGGTCTACCAAAGAATAGAGATGTGTGATGTGTTGGAAAAGTACTTAAAAGTACTTTAAATCTTGTGATTCAACCTTGTATAGTGTTATGTGACCTATTGATAGGAGATTGGATGAAGTTTGGAGTGTTTTATGAAGAATGGAAGGAAATTGGGGCGTTCCAAACACTTTAAGCGCCTAATGTAGGCGTTCGAAGTGTTCTGGAATACTTCCAGACACTTGAAGCGCCTAATGTAGGCGTTCGAAGTGTTCGGGAACACTTCCAGAACACTTTGAACGCCTTGTATAGGCGTTCAATGTGACATGAAGCGCCTAATGTCATTTTGTACAGTCGTTCAAGTGACATTAGGCGCCTAATGTGTCGTTCGATGTCACATGAAGCTCCTATGTCATTTTGTACAGTCGTTCGATGTCATTTTGTACAGTCGTTCGAAGTGACATTAGGCGCCTAATGTGACCCGACTGTTCACAAAAGATGCATCTTCTTCTCCAAATGACATCTCCTTTCATATTGAACGTCCATAATCGATCCATGGAGGAAAAATCTGCAGAAAAAGGTCTTTTGAACTTGTCTCAAAGCCTATAAATAGTAGGCTTTGCTATCTTCAAAAGAGACATGAAAAACTCTTCAATTCTTGTGAAAACTCTGCAGCATTCTTCTTCTACCTTTCACTATCATTCACTTCTACTAAACAAGTTCAATACTTTCTCTCTAAGAGCAATAGAAAGGAAGTAAGCCGTTATATCCTGGGAAGCATTTGTCTGAAGACTACCTTGCTCACCGGTAGAGGCAAAATTGCTTTAAGGACAGTGACAATCTAGTCACGTCTCGGCTGTTTTGGTTTGTTGTTCTTGTTGTTTTTCCAATTGATTCTATACCAAATTCTCATGAAATTCATCATTTTCTAGAACCCTTTGTTACAGATTCATTTGTGTTTCCTAGCATAACAACGGTGTTCTTGGACGAATTTGTCAAACTGTTATATTCCATGTTTGATAACCATATCGACCCATATTTTCCAACAATCTTAAAGCAATTTTGGTAGTTGATATGGTTCCCAAACAGTTCTTGGATTCTAATATGCTCAAGTTCGATCTACACAAAGAAACAAGTTTTACAAAGAAGTCTTGTTCCTTTGTCATTCTTTAATCTCATTTCCAGCAAAGTGTGGGGGTTGAATCATTGATGAAAATATCTTAGAAAATCGTTATTGTCATAATGGGATGAATGTGATATCATTTCGATTTTCATCGGCCTGTGGGGTGGATGTCATTTAGTTGTCTTCATGCTCGACGTCAACTGATGAAATTCCATAGGAGGACATGGGCAGGCAACTCCTACACTATGATGAAGAAGAAGGCTAACAAGGTGGAGATAGCGGCATACACGTGGAAAGAAGTGTACAAGAATAGAGTTTATTTGGTGTCAACCAAAGAATGCTCAAAGAACAAGAAACAAGAGAATTACCAACATGATCGTTGGTGACAGATGAAGAAAAGAAGTTGCTTGGAGTAACAACATGATGGAGGATAAGGAGATCACAACGGTCTTCTATGAGGTAATCTTGTTGATAGTTCCTCGGAAAGGATGATAGATTATATCTATCAAGTTTATTGCAACCAGTAGAGAGGTAGCTTAGTTTCTTTAATGATGCACTATAATCCAAAGTTTGGATAGTAGAAGATGCACTTAAAGTTAACTTTGTCTACAAAAACTGGAGTTGGCAATATGTGTGATATTCTTACACATGTAAGAATGATTTCTGAGTTGCTATTAAACCAGAGTTTTAATGTTTGTTTTGTGCTGCATATGTGATTTATGAGTCTTATAGATTTGCATCTAGTTTATGTGAAATCGTTTCATGTTATGCATGGTGAGAGACAAGAACATGAGTCTTGCTAATCTGTGAGAAAATGAAGGAAAATACTAAGACATAAGAAATATGTTTTGTATGATTGTGAAGAAATAGACGCATGTATTTAATCCCATTTAAATATGGTGTTAAATATTGTTTTAATGTGTGTAATTTGTTTTGCATTTCAACTTAGAGTTTCATAAAACGAAATATGCCTAGAAGTTGAAATGTAAGCATGCTTTGTGTATAATAAAAGCATTCTATAGTAAAATAAGAAATCTAAGAAGAAAGATTAGATAGCTTGCTTTCTTCCTTCAAGAATAAAGTTTCTTGTTGAAAATGGGTTGACTAAGACTAGTTTTTATGATGAAGATAAACTTATGGAAATCAAGTTTTCTAGTCTTAGACATTTGTAGCTTTCTGTGGTAAGTGAACTATAAGAGATGAAGTTTAATGGTTTGTTGATGCTAGTAGAACTCCATGTTGAAAATGGAATAACTAAGTTTAGTTATGTTCATGGCCTAATGATGTTGCTTAATTATACATGAAGTTTCTTATTCAAGGTGTTTGTTCTCTGATAAAATGTTGTTATGCTATGTGAAAACTTAGAAATCATGGATGTTGGATTTCTAGTTTTAGTTGTTAATTTAGAAAACCATGTTTAAGAAAGTGTTAGTCTACATTTAGTGAAGTATGAAAAAGGTCTAAACTAAATGTAAGGTTGATGAATTAGTGTGAAATGGTATGATTGTAGGACTCAAAATGGCTAGTTCCTTATGAATTCTGGTTCATAAGAAGATTTGGAGTTTACTCCAAAGTGACATAGAGAGTTGAGTCTATGTTCATTGTTGAAAGCCTTTTGAATTAATCTATACCATAGCTAGTTGCTTGTTACTATGTGATCAGTTAAAGATGAATGTTGAGTAATTGTTGATGATGAATAAAAGTTAGTATGTGATTAATATAGATCGAGGTGAAATGTGGGGGTCTAGCCTTTCAATACTTTTATTTAACAACAAAGTTATTAGAAAATGTGAATGCTGAGCATGTAAATAACTTGTGTTGTTTAATCACCAAAGTAATGGCCACTATGCTGTTCTAATTGTTTGATGATTAATGTTCCAAGTCTATAAGGGTGATAGACTTGCTTGCTCTTTACACACACCATGATAAGATTCATGAGGTTTAGTAATCAAAAGTTGTATGTTTGTAAGCATGTTAAGCTTGCTTGATGATGATAATGAAGTGTGATGATTGAATAATAGTTGCAAGCATATGAATGTAGTTAACTAGTATGATGTTATGATGAGTTCATCATGCTTGACTATTTGTTGTTGATAAAACGACTCTTGGATAAGTCGTTCATGATATTTGATCATGCTTGTAAGATTCAGTTTGTAGAAACAAGTTTGATGATTTGCTTGATAAAAATCATCACAAGTTTGATGATTTGCTTGACAAAATCATCCTAAGTTTGATAATTTGCTTGGTGGTGAGTCATCTAAGTTTGATGATTTATTTGAGAGAAAATTATCTTAAGTTTTGATTTCTTGTGAAAATCATCCTATTATGTGAGTGATTTGTTAAAGAAAATCACTGAAAGGATTTCTCATGAGATTGTGCACTATCATGAGCTTCCTTGGGTAAAACATAGCCAATGCAAGGTATATGAGAGAGACCAACGTAACATCGAGAGGAATGAGACTAATCCATCTGATGTGAACTCTCTATGACAGGAACCCAACTCACTATTAGTAGAGATCCTACAAACGGAGTTCAATGTGGTAAAAACACGTTGTAGAAGAGTTCTGTTAAGTACTATCATATATGTCTCTTCCTATGTTGATGTTCGAGGATAGTACTCACTGCATGTTTGAGGGTGAGATGTAAATCTCTTAATGGATAATTCATAGCCATCAAAGATGGTGGTGTGTTGCAGTACACACTTGATGAATATCACCTATATAAGTGTGGAAGTGGGGCCGCTTCCTATGAGAGCCTGGAAAACTCTCTAAGCACTTATGAATCCTGGGATTGGGCAGGGCCTTTAATGCACCACACCGCGAACTTGTAAGAAGTTAGATAATGGCATGTCATTTGTGCGTTCATATAAACAGTAGTGAAATATGTGGTTCAAGACGGTTGTCACCCTATTTCCGTTTATATAACTGCAAATTGTACTACCGGCCAGTTCAAGACGTTTGTCACTGCTCCGTTATGTGTCATTATCTTCGTTTGATAGTGAAAAGATTGGTTTATGTTCGTTCGTTTGAAACTATACAAGCTTGGATCATGTGGGGGATTGTTGGAAAAGTACTTAAAAGTACTTTAAATCTTGTGATTCAACCTTGTATAGTGTTATGTGACCTATTGATAGGAGATTGGATGAAGTTTGGAGTGTTTTATGAAGAATGGAAGGAAATGGGGGCGTTCCAAACACTTTAAGCGCCTAATGTAGGCGTTCGAAGTGTTCTGGAATACTTCCAGACACTTGAAGCGCCTAATGTAGGCGTTCGAAGTGTTCGGGAACACTTCCAGAACACTTCGAACGCCTTGTATAGGCGTTCAATGTGACATGAAGCGCCTAATGTCATTTTGTACAGTCGTTCGAAGTGACATTAGGCGCCTAATGTGTCGTTGGATGTCACATGAAGCTCCTATGTCATTTTGTACAGTCGTTCGATGTCATTTTGTACAGTCGTTCGAAGTGACATTAGGCGCCTAATGTGACCCGATTATTCACAAAAGATGCATCTTTCTTCTCCAAATGACATCTCCTTTCATATTGAACGTCCATAATCGATCCATGGAGGAAAAATCTGCAGAAAAAAGGTCTTTTGAACTTGTCTCAAAGCCTATAAATAGCAGGCTTTGCTATCTTCAAAAGAGACATGAAAAACTCTTCAATTCTTGTGAAAACTCAGCATTCTTCTTCTACCTTTCACTATCATTCACTTCTACTAAACAAGTTCAATACTTTCTCTCTAAGAGCAATAGAAAGGAAGTAAGCCGTTATATCCTGGGAAGCATTTGTCTGAAGACTACCTTGCTCACCGGTAGAGGCAAAATTGCTTTAAGGACAGTGACAATCTAGTCACGTATCGGTTGTTTTGGTTTGTTGTTCTTGTTGTTTTTCCAATTGATTCTATACCAAATTCTCATGAAATTCATCATTTTCTAGAACCCTTTGTTACAGATTCACTTTGTGTTTCCTAGCATAACAATGATGTTCTTGGACGAATTTGTCAAACTGTTATATTCCATGTTTGATAACCATATCGACCCATATTTTTCCAACATGATGCATGGCAACAAGACTGCTGTTTGGAGCACTGTGATGCTGCTCAACAAGGGGCCATATAGGTAAACTTTTCTAATATCTAAATATGGTCTAATGTCTTATTACAACATTGTATTTTATGATCTTATATAGAACAAAGATGGACTTCACTATTTGAATTTATCTCAGTCAACGGGTTTGGAATTTATTGGACCACTAGTTGCTCCATGAGCACAATAAAATTAGTATCTAACTAAAAGTCTATTTGACAAAAAAAATTAATAATAGAGAAATATTTTATTTCATTTTGCATCCATAGGCTTCAGGGTTTTAGCTACGTCTAAAATCATTATTATAATTATGAATATAATTAAAAATAGAATAAAGTTAAATTATGTTTAAATGTATAAGAAAAATTTGTATAAATAGTGATATGATATAAAAGATAATTGCCTTATATTTTAAAATTCAATATAATTGTTAAAATAAATGTGAGATTGAATATTGTATACCATATGGGATTAGTTTTTTTTATTGGATGACATATAGGGAGTAGGTTTAGTGTACCAGAATTTGTTGACTCAAATGACTCAATTTTAGCTCATCCTATTGACTTTTATCTTTTTTCGACCTAATGTTTTGAATTTGTTATTGGCTAATCTTTTATTGAATTTCTTTAATATGTTTGTGTCTATGTGTATCTATGCACATACACATGTATGTATATGTATGTGTAACATATATACATATATACACACAAAGTATCCTGTGTGTGCAGTCATAAGAACGTATATGCATTTTTTTAGGTGAAAAAAAGGTTATATTAATGATAATTGTCACCATATGCATATCACACGTGAATAGGTTCATGCTAGCAACTCTTTGTTTACACATAGGTGATTTGCGCTTAATTTAGCTATGCTATGGAAGCTATATTCGGTATGTGAAGTTGGTAATTGTGTAACTTTAAATGAGAAGCTATTTTCCCGTAACCACCATGTTTATCATATGTTATAATCTAACTAAAATTGAACCTAGATAACAACAATATTCAACCAAAACATTATTACCGTTGCTTTGAGGTGGATTTGTCTTATTGAATAACTTGTAATAAGCCACCTTTTTCTAGCGGTAAGGGTTGTGTCTCCGCCGCCAATAACACCAATTCTCATACTCAAGTATTTAATTTGTTTACGAAAAGAATACTCAACCCTTTATGTGGAGGAAAAAAAGAAAAACAAAACGGACAAAAAGAGTAGATGTTTTATAAGGCCCAAAGAGTTAAAATTTAGCACCAATTGGAGTTATCCCAACAGTATCTCCAACAAGAAGTAGAGAGCTAGAGTTCTGGTTCATGATTCATGAGCTAGGAGAGTTGCACAACCTCAATTCTCACGTTAGTCATATTGTTTGTCAATCCCGGTTTTTTGGTTCATATTATCACAGCCATCTTGTCTTGTATGTCCGTGTTAGAATATCAAATCAGTACCACTTCTTGGAGCAAAAGCTGAAATCCCTAACTCCGAAGGCTTCCACCGTCTCAGCAGGAGCATGTGTGGATGATGCAAATCAGGAGCTCAGCGACCTCATAGATTAGGTGAGATCTTGCCGAGTGAATCAGTACCACTTCTTAACTAACTGGATGATGGTTTTCGACTTCTCGCAGTTCCTTCTGTTTATTGACCTTGCAAATAATCTATTTCTGGAAGTACAAGTGTGAACCACCATGGTTACACACCCACATATGTATCCATGTATAATATGTTTCTACAATTGTATCTAAGTATGCGTGAGTATGCACGTATGTTTATAGATGGAGATATAAACCTAAAAATTACATATTGGATACAGTAAAGATGGTGACATGACATATAAGAATGAACTTAATCAGTAAATTCAAACATGCTTAATCTTTTTCGGATCAGACGAAGATGTAAGTTTAAGAGAGTAGACATTTAGTACTACTATTAGTAGTATCAGAGATAACTACATGACGTCAAGATTTAGTAAAGGAATCTTGGGTTGTGGTTTTAAAAGGGAAAGTCTGAAGAATCAAAAATCAATATATTGGGAGAAAGTGAACATGATGGTATGGTATATGAGAATAGGCTAGTAAATGTCAACACAAATTAATCTTTTACGGGCGAGTGAGCATTACGTCGGAAAAAGTTACGATTCAATATGTTGAGAAAAAGAGTTTGAGTGATTCACAAAATAACAGATTTAAAATAACGCGTGTTTAAGAAATGCATGACACAAGTTATTACTTGACAAGTTTTTGCGACAAACTTGCCTTATATACTTTATATATAATGTTGCCATACTAACAGCCATGAAGCTTTAAAGCTTACGTTAAATGGCAAACATTTGTTGTGGTTGAACTATTTTCAGGTCCCACCATTAATAAACTAAACTAGTTCATTAAATGAAAGTACTTAGTTAAATGAACTAAATAGTTCATTAAATGAAGATATATTTGGAGAAGGCATGATGGCAACAAACTTGGAAATGGAAAGTCTCCTCCCACCCCTCATCACACGTTATATATACAGATTTTTTATAAAAAGGCACATACACATATATTCCGACGTACTACTGACACGTTACATATATTACGAACGCATGTCAACGTCACACCACTATACTTACTTCATATTTATGAGTATATTCAGGTTTTATATCATATGATATAAGTCATGGTAATGACAAAATTATAACGACACGTTACAAGGTTCTAAACAAAGATTGTCGTATCGGGTGACTAACGAAACTTTGCTAACGTGTCATGTACTTGTCATATATAGATGACCAGCCCCTACACTTCAAAAATGGCCACAAATTTCGTGGCTAACATGGTACACTCAGCCATAAAATCATTCCATGATGGCACACACAAATTACCCCCAATTAAGGCCAAATTGTGGAGATTTCAAATTCAACCTATTTTGTCACATGTGGGCGCCTATGTCTCAGCCCTTATGAGCTGAATACTAAATTTATTTTATGTATATTATTTGTGACATAATATATATAACATGTGCAAAAAGTTTGAATTTAAGCGGAGAAAATCGCGTAATCGACAAAAGTCGAAAATTCGGTTTTCTACAAACACAACACATGGAACGTTTTGGCATGACATGTCACATGTATCTAGACACTTTTTGCATATTCAATACATATTAAAGTGTTCTAGAAAATTCAAATTAGGGTTGATAATAATTTACTATATATGTGAATATTCTGCATTATTTGACAAAGTTTACCAAAAGAAAATTCAGCACATGTGCAGAAATTTCATACATCATTTTCAGCTTTGTTGGAGCCTAGATGGAGCTTATTTGGAACTTTAAATGGTGGAAAATAAGTCACACATGATGGGTGACTTTGAAGAGGGCAACACACAAGGAAAGATTTCAAAAATGCAGCACCATGCTGAAAAGTTTCAAACACATGTGAATAGTGGCCAATTTACTATTCCTTTGTCCTTAATTTGCATCCTAAAAATCGAAGGGATTGAATGGTGATTATTTGGTAATGTTTTGAATTCTTTTTGGCACATGTTTTTCAAGTTAATCTCAGATTTTTACAGCACACTAAATGGTGACAAGGTTGGACCAATCATGAAGTGCCAAGTAAGCAAAGCTAAGACATTTATCCAATCAAGTTGTACCAAGTAAGCAAGATGGTGTCACATATGTACAGGGCATTCTTCTATGGACTTAAAAGAGAATTCTCAAGATAGAGGAGAATCCCTAGGGGGGCGGCCAAGACCAAATAAAAGGAAGAGAAGAGAGCCAAACAAATACAAGACAATTCTCATAATCTCTTAAGTGAAAATGGAGTCTTCTACTTTCTTCTTCTACATGTCTTTCTTCTTCTTCTCTCAAACCTGTTGTTCTTATATTCATTATATTGAATAGGCTTTGATTAGACCACCATATATGTTTCAATTGTAAAAGGTTGATCAAGGTGTGATCAAACCTTCATCCGTTCGGTAGTGGTGTTCGTGCTCGGTGTGATTGCTTGTATTGTGTGTGAAAGGTTGGAGTTGGTGTTTAACTCCAA